>JADMLD010000864.1:1371813-2057720 GCA_017589585.1 Phylloscopus whistleri | reverse complement strand
CAGAATGTCCAGCTCTGGCAGCTCTTGGCAGCAAAAATGCCAATTTCCCCACTGCTGCAGCTCTCCCCAAGGAGCATCTTTGTTATCCTTGGTGAACAGAGTATCTGAGTTTCCATATTCCCAGATTTGGACCCTCGGTTCAAAAGTTCCATTTCTTCTCTTTGCAATTTCAGCCAAACAGATGAAAAAATGCATTCATCTCTCCCACTATTAT
Source organism: Phylloscopus whistleri (assembly GCA_017589585.1). NCBI lineage: Eukaryota > Metazoa > Chordata > Aves > Passeriformes > Phylloscopidae > Phylloscopus > Phylloscopus whistleri. The sequence continues at coordinate 2,057,506 of JADMLD010000864.1, read as the reverse complement.
GTGACTTTCTTTTCTCCTTTCTAAAGCAGAAAAAATTTTAAAATAATGAAAGGGTAGAAGATTGCTCCCCTCCCCACTCTTAACTCTCCAATCTGCACATGAACAGGGGGAAATCTTGCTGAACCATTTTGTTCTGCTTGGTCCCCAACCCCACATGCTCTTCTTGTTAGAATTTGCTGGAAGGCAGCCCCAGATTCTTTAAAAGCACAATTCTCCACCCGCAAGACACCAATTTTCCAGCAAGAACTGGTGATGTTAAATAGCTGCAACTCAGTCCTGCTATTCTATATGCTTAATCAAAAATCACTGAAATCAAGAAGAAAAGAAGCTCTATAAACTTTCTTGGTCTTTGGATCTATCACTTGCATGATGAAGTATCAAATCTGATGAAAATAAATGAACATTTGTTATATGGCTGATTGTTTCTTTTTCTTTCTCCTTTTCCTCTCTCAGAACCACACACATCTGACATTTCTATTAGGCTGCTGAATATTTGTGAAGTCAGAAGCATCAATTTTTCAGACTTGACAGTTCAGTATATGATATTTTTCAGTGTAAACAAATAGAAAATATTTTTATTGCCTCTTTATCCAGGCACCTCAAATGCCACTCTGTTTTCCAATAATTTATCAGATACAGCCTCTAGAAAGAGTTTTTGTCTGAGATCCAGAGTCTGACAATGAAAGCAGGGTGCTCAGTTCCTCATTTCATGCTTACCAGGAGTTCTGGGCAGAGGCATATTGTTGATGAAAATCAGAATGTAGCCACTTTTCCCTTCAGTCAATCCTGACAAGAGTAATACCTCATTGCAATAATCTGCAAACATTTACTGCTAATTTCTTTGTTCACAAAATCACATGAAATAGCAAAATGCAAAAATGGGGAATTCAGAGTAATTCATCCACATGAGCAATGTTTTGTTTGTTTAGTTGGCTTTGTAATGAGCTCACCAAAACTCATAAGATGCAGCGGAGTTTAATTAAAGCCAATGGAGCAAAGAGATTAAGCCCAAATGGGACTTAAAAATCTTGAATAAGTCGAATCATTAAACATTAATTTGCCTGAGATTATGCAACTTTGGCATGAAAATACATGGGCTTCACCTCATTCCATCTGTGTATAAGGATTTTTTAATCTCTCTGCAGCATCATTTTACAGAACCTTCCTTTTATAGCACCTCTCAGTGCTGTAAAAGCTGCACAAAATTAAGTCCAAACTTCCAGAAGAAATGTGGAGGCAGAGGATCAGACTGCAGGGATTCAGGCTCCCTGCATCCTCCCAGTGTCCCCTGACCAGCAGCAGGACAGAAATGCCAGCAATGTCTCATCTGAGATATTGCCAGAGCCTTTATTTTAGAAGGCATTTCAGTAATTTTCAGATCATTTGAAAAAAGAGTGTTATACATGTGTCACTATTGGTTCTTTCCATGGCCTCCATCCAAAGAGGGTGATCAGATCTTGGAGCCAGGGACAGTTCGTTCCCCACAAGGGCTGGAGGTTATTTTACCTGCCCTCACACAGGATGGGAGCATTTTGCACAACTGTTTTCCTCTGCTGCAGGATGTGCTGGAGCACTTGGTCCTCAGCCTTACACCAGGGCTGTACCTCCTGTGTTCTGCCTCACACTTATAATTTAGATGCCTTTTTGGGTTTACCTAAAAACAGAGCTAGACAAAAACAAACAAACAAACAAAAAACCCAAAACAAAACCCCCCAAAAAACCACCAAAAAACCCCAACCCAACCCAACCCAACCAAACCAAACAACAAAACAAAACAAAACAAAACAAAACAAAACCAACAACAAAAAAACCCGCCACCACAAAAAACAACCCACCATAATAAAAAAAAGGCATTTATATTTATTGAAGGGCCTTCAGGTACATTTAGGGCAGATGAAGCAGCCCCAGGGGCTACACCCAAAATGGAGATGGGTCATGGTTTTCATACTTTTATAAGTTTGGTCTATTTGCATACTGGGGGTTAATCTTCCAATTACAGCTTCAGGTAATTAAGTCATTTACCCAAGATTTGCTCCCCACCAACTCCCTTTTGTTTACATTTCTTGGGGTCTGAGGCAGTGAGGTGTCCTTGATTCCCAGGCCTAGAGAGGAATTGTTTTGTCTGACCAAAATGGGAAAGCGGTAACTAACACTGTGTATGGAGTTTAGAGTTACACACTAAAGAATTGCAAGATTACAAATACATGAAAAATACAAAAGCTAAAATCCCAAGACATCAATTTCAGTGCAGATACAGCCACTCCCCTCCTTTTGGCCATGCCCAGTGTGAGCAGGGACCTCCTCCCTTCTTTAAAAACCAAAATACCCTCACATCCAGTTCTGCCTGGGAGCTGAAGGCCGTGGGGAAGGCTGCAAGGTCTCCATGAGCTACAGCCTTCCAGGAGAAAAGGCAGGTTGCTCTTGGACAGGTGGATATGTGCAAGAAATGCAATGACAGCCTGTTTCTGGTTCAAAACATCTCACACCATGTCTCATGCTCTGGCATTCACATGACAGTCGTTTCTTCCAAACCAGATACTGGATTTCAGCCTTGGACATTGTTCCAGACATGGCTGGGATAAATGCAGCAAAAACTGGGATACCCACCAGTAAATCAGCTACTCAGAACATGTGATACCCACATGCTGCCAATGTCTTGGATCGCCCATCCTTGCAGAAATAATTATGGTTTAGTCACAATCTTTGTTAAAACTCCTGAACCTGGCTCTGAGCTGGATTAATTTCTCTGGATTTTGCTTCTGTACTCCCCCACCTGTTTCCCTTTGCTTTTACTTTTTCAGGTTTCTGAAATGAGAGAAAGGAGCAGCCAATTTCACCATGGTTCATTTCTAATTTTTTAAAATGTTCCTGTTTAAAGTATTTATAGATTTTATAGTTGCCAGCAACTGTCAGAGTGAGACTAAGAAGAGTTATTTCTTCTTCTGAGAAAGTTACTGAGCCTGGGCCCCAAAATTCATTTCATTACAGAACATGTTGATAAAATTACTCCAAAATTTCCCTTGTGGTGGTGAGCAAAATTAACTGTATTTTATATGACAAAACCATATTGTGTTTGCAAACTTCATATGCAAACTATCACTCACTGATGAGATAAAAATTCTGCACTGTCATATCAAATCAACTGAGCCCCCAGATTAGTTAGTTTATATCTCACCTTGAAAGTTAATATTTCTACATTTAGGCCTCAAAATCATATTTGTTTAACAGAGTTGTTTTTTTCTGTGTGCAGGTTTAAGAGACCAACACAAGTGCTACCAATCTCTAAATTTTTATCAAATTCTGACTTGTGTGTGAAAAGTCTCGTATCAGGTATCATAAAAAGCCTAAGATGGTGTTTTAACTGATTGCAAGAACCATTTTAATGTGTAACTAACCAGCAATAACATACATAACCACCTAACCATACAGATAATTCTTAGTTGAACAAAACAGTGACTTCTTACATATATAAGAAAATACAATATTCTTAATATCTTTGTTGTTATTTCCATCTTCTAGTGCAAGTAGTTCCAGCAAAGAGGAATTGGATTATAGCAGAAGGAATTTTGCAAGACTGGTTCAAAATATTGAAAGAGTTTATACTTGTCTAGGGTCTCTCATCCCAGAACTAAAAGCATTTTTTCAGATATGAGTTAATTCTCACAACACTCTTCTGAGACAAAAAAAAAAAAATAAAAATACTGTTAGTTGCTTCTACCAATATCCTGCATATGACTGCAGAGATACTCTTTTTTATATATCCTTACTTACAAGCACTGGGGATACTCCAATCACACAGAAACATATTGTATTGTTTTCCTTCTTTAAGCACTCTAATATTCATTGCACATACCTTATGTCTGTGCAATGAATATTAGAGAGCTTAAAGTATGTGTAATATGTGCTTATGTATGTGTAATGTTTACTTGCTGTAAACTTATTTCCTTAAATTAGTGGATATATAAAATATACCTATAAAAGGAACTTAATTTTTAGCTGTGTATTTGAGCTTTGCTGCATGGGGAGTCTAAGAAGTTCCCTAATTCCTGCAAAGAGTAGTTGGGAACCTCCTGGGATGGGCTGAGCTTTCTCACCCCTTTTTAACTAAATTGAAATTGTAGCAGTAGGCACTTTGCAGGAGCCTTGAACTACTGAAACTTCAACGTGTGGAAAAGTGCTTTGTTAAAGAGAATGGAATCCAAATCCAGTCTTAAACTCAGGGTGTGCACATTTACTGAACACAGGGAAAGGGCAATTAGCCCAGAGCTGATAATAGTCCCATTGATTTAAGTCCTGCTGGACTTCGAGGGCTGGGCTTTCCTGCAGTGACCTGTTAGTTCATCCTGGGTAACCCTTTCTTCCTCCTTCACAGGTTTTAATTTACATTCTGTCAGTACCAGTTGAATTGTCTATTTGGAACTCCCCTGCTTGGTCACAATTCAAGAAAAAAAAATCCCAAAACCTACAGAGAATCATCATGTCTGTGAGGTTGGGATTCTCTGGAGGTGATGCTGAGCCCACCTGGACTGACTCTGGCTGTGTCACTGTTGTGTCACTTGACACTGGAAAGGTCAGTGGTGAAGACACAGTTGTGACTGGCACAAACCTCACATTTGGCTGTGCTGGGGGAAATGCCACTTTTGTCAAAAATCAATAGCACCCTTCATCCCAGTGATTGACAGGAGCCAGTCACCCTCAGACTAAGGAAATGCATGGAAGAGTCTAGAAAAGAGCAGCAGAAAGTGTGTAGGAGAAATCTTTGCAGAGCCCAGCACAGAGGCTGCTGGAACAGTAATTTACAGGCTGTTCATCCCCATCCCATGCATATTTATGCACACCAAAGATCATTAACACCTAATCTCTTTATTTGACTAATGAGCTTCACAGAATCCCAATTCTGCTCCAGATGATGTTTCAGGCAAAGCTGTTCACAACCTGAAGAGAATAAGAAGCTTTGCCACCTGAATGTGTTTTCCCTGCTCTGTCTGCCTGGAGAACTTGGGTTCCTGGGAGCTGTCCTGCTCCTCATCAGTGTGATTATAGAGATAACCTCAGGTAAACAACTGACCCCAGCCCCCCGAGTGAGGCACCAGGAGGTATTTCCTCAGCAGTGGAGGAAACTGAAGTTGAGTTGCTCCTAAGAGCACCCTGCACTGAAAATGTAGAAGATCCTGGCCAAAATACAAAGCACTGCTTTGGTTGTCTTCAGCATCGAATTTGTGCATTGCTGTAATGGCTTCTTCTACAAAATGGGTTGGGAACAGCAGCTAACCCAGCTGGTAAATAGAAAGGAAATGTGAAAAACCTCAGTTCTGATTTTGACTTGTTTACTCTGTTTTTCCATTGACATCACTCCACTGAATCTCTGTTAATTGTGCTTTGCATCACTGCAAACAGGAGCCACAGGATGTGGAGGAACCATGCTCAGTCCTGTCCTCATCCCAGTCCAAACAATTCTAGGAGATTTGCCATGCATTCAGACCTCCATACTGATGTTCTTGCTGATCTCATGTTGCAGTGATTCTACTTAAGAGAAAGCAAATCTTTTCTATGAAATACTTTTATTCCATATTCAAATATTGAACAACATTGTTCTAAATGGCAACTTGCTTCTATGAGTTGTATTGCATACCATCTCTGATTAGCAAAAAGTGAATGTATGCTCACAGCAGATACTTTTCTAAGAGTAGGATCACAATTTAATTAAGTACTCTACTAACACATTCAGAGCAGAAACTCAAAGTGGTTCAGATTAATGATTCTGTATTCACTGCTCTGGGAATTTCTTATGCCCTGCTGGTTTTAACTTCAAGTTTGTTATTTAAAAACCTTAATCAGGAGTTTTTATGGCACCTGATTAAGACTTTATTTAAATGGTTCTGCAGTAATTTCCACCTGAAAAGGACAGGGCCACACAGCTAATATACTTAACCCAAGGTTTTGAATCAAGAGCCTTGGTGTCGACAACTACATGTGAAATTAGAATCAAACCCATATTGAGTCAATTTTCCTGGTCCCACTAAAACTACTCAAGTCTGGACTAGTTCCCTCGAAGTTGATCCAAATTAAGAGCTGTGAAAGTGAGACCAGATTGTTATAAGTACGTATTATATTATTGGCTTTTCACAAATATTAAAATGAATGCTTTATGTATAATGTAGGAAAACTTTGCTGTATGAATATAGTTTCTTTTATTTCTGCTATTAACAAAGCTTAGAAATAGTCATGTAATAAATATATGTATATTTATTGGGCTATAGCATGATATTAAAAGGAAGCCTATGTGATGTAAAAAGTTTTTGTTCATGTAACTAACTCATAGAATGGTAAAGATAATCAGGAAATTCTTCACATTCTTGGATTATCCTATCTGGATGAAGATAATGGTGACAGACCCCAGAACCCCAAAGGAAGAATTTATTGATCCTCTCTCATTAGGGAGTGGGACAACAGGATGGAGCCACAAGGAGAAATAAAAATGTTGATCGGCAGAATGGAATGGGGGTAGGTTAGGGGTTGAAACAAAGCAAAAGAACATCTAAACTTAAAGGAATGCTTGAATAATGCAATAGGGTCTAGGAATATGCAACATGCTGATTCATTTAAAGAAGTATTTTCTGAGTTAGTGTGTGGCTTTGGCTGAATGCCAAGCACCCAGCTGTAAACCTTCATTTTATTTTGTCTCCTAATTGTCTTTTTATTAAACTTTTAAAATTTTATCAAGAAAGTGAACCTTGTTTTTCACAAGGTTTAATCTTTCGGTCATTCCGTGAAGTATGACGAACACTCATTCTGCTGGGAAAATAAAAATAGAAATTAAAACACATCTCTCTCTAAAATACAGGTTATTGGTGACAGCAGGAAGAAATAAAAGCCCTGTAAAACTCCATCAGAAGAGTTTAGTTCTTCTTAGTTCACTTAGTTCTGCTGAACTAAAGATACAAGGATGAGCACTCACACACATTATATAAAGTTTTCATGAACTTCTCTATGTCACAATATTGGACAAACAGGTGGGCTTCCCAATGAGCCCAAATGCTGCAGCTAATAGATGCAAAAGCTGCAGCTCTTTGATAGGTGTTTTCAAATGTCCTAAAAAACCTCCTTTTTTCAAGTTATTCTACTTCAAAGCACCTTAAAAATTAGCTATGGATCAATAGGAAGAAAAAGTCAATTCAGCAAATACTACTTCATGTACTTACAATTTGATTAGTTCTTTTTAAAGACATTAAAATGAATACTTTCCAAGTTGACTTGAATCTCATTCACCAGTGACTTCTAACATCAACCCCAAACCTAAATAATCTGTGCTCTCTGTGGGCTAGTGACAGGGAACACAGATCTTTTGAGTAGCTGATAAGTTTGAAGCAGTGTTCAGTCAGAGCCTTTGTGCCAAGAAGCCAGAATAATAGACAAAATATCTATGGTTATTTCTAGCATTATAATAAACCAGCTAAATTTGTCTGTTGCAAGTGCCAACTAAGTACTTAAAAGGTAATTATAAACTGCATAACCCAGTAATTAGTATGTCCACTCAAGGTGACTGTATCATGGTGGTGAAAGGATACAGGAGAGGAAAATTGTTAATGAATTTATTAGATATCTTTCCTTGTGCTTGTGGAAGTCCGAAACAGCTCTGTAGTTCGTACAGTAGCTCAGCTGGGTTACTCTGGTTTATCTGAAATACAATCTATGTCATTTCTTCTGTGTGAACACAGGGAATTGATTGAAAGCTTTCCTACAGATCTTTGCTCCCTAAATAAAACTGATTTAGAAAAATCAGAACACATGATAACAGATCAAATTACTCAATCATCTGTGTGGAAAGTTATTGTGGAAATGATACAAATGATACAAAATTTTTTATGTAACTTTAATCAGTTTTGTTGGCCTTTGCCCCAGGGGAAGGGAATTCAAGTATCTTTTCAGGGGACATTCCAGAAGATCCACAGAAGATAAGAATCATTAATGACCATTACTGACCATCAACTCCAAACACCACCCCTGGCGTGGTTGGAGGCACCTGGTCTGGGAAAAAAGAGATAAAAATGAGAACCTAATTAGCATCAGAGGTGAAGAAATCTGTATGCAATAGAAAACCAAATACTAAGAACTGCACCTTGGGACCAATGAACCCAATTTCTATGGGTTTTGACTGTATAAAATGTGTGAAAAGTCTAGTCAAATGCACGTGTCATGGAATGATTTTCTCTGCAAAACCTGGGAAATATGTGGATGAAATGATTTCTGTTGCACATCCTGGCCAGAACAGCATCCTAGCCAGAATAAAGCAGTGCTTTCATTCTCTAACACTAAAAATGTTGTTGGAGAGTTTTTGTTTTTCCTGCAGTTTCAGTGGCATTATCACAGCATTTCATTTCCATTGTCTCAGCTGTGCTGTACCATCCAACAGAAACAGTGAAGTCACTGAAGTGAAACAAAATTTGAAAATGTGAAATTAAAACATCTCATTAAATTTAAACTCTGCTTCCCTCAAACCTTTCACATTTGGTATGGTTTCTAAATTAAAAGGATATGCTTATGGAATGAAATCTCCATTTTCAATCTATTCTGGTTACTATCTCAGATTTACAGGAACGAGGGCAGTATTTCATGCACTTGCTCTTTATTTTTACTCCTGCTTAAGTCTGGTATCTGAGCAAGAAGGAAGGAAAAAAACCCTATTTGTCTTTGTGAGAAATGACACTCACTTTTAAAAATTTCAAAGCTTTATTAAACCTTAACAAAATCCAACAAAGGACTGAATAAGGAAAAATTATAGTGCTGGGAGCATGGAACTAAACTGCCAGGTGCTCAGCCACAAAATGGCTGCTCTGCCTTTCGAAACCTTGGTAAACCTGGCCCCTCCCAGTGTCTGTCAGTCAACTCTTCTTCACAGTCCATTGGTGGAGACTACTTTCTTGCATCTTGATTGGAGGTCAGGTGTTGTCATGCCACGCTTCCTAGTAAGGAGCCTGCACTTCCCAAATGCCCCATGCAAGGGGAACAGGTACCACCCTCCTTCCACATGTCCCACCTACCAAGGTGTCTTGGTTTGGAAAGACAGGTATCTGCCAGGGAAAACTGGAGTTTCCCTTGGAATGGAGAATGTAAACCCCTCACACTCTCCAAATTATTATAATTTGCAATTAAGGACTTTCAGGCAAAGATCTGGGAATAGGAATAACAGTTCTTTATTAGGAATATTAACAATAGAAATGTAATAGTACAAAACCCCAAGCAAACAAACAAACAAAAATCCTAGAAACCCTGATGGAGTCAGAAATACAACCTGGCACCCTGTTGGTCAGGGTGTTGGAAGCAGTCCACAGTAAGTCCTCCTGGAGTGGCAGATGTTGGAGTGGAGGTGATCCTGTAGAAAAGGGTCCAGTGATGGTGAGAAGGGTCTGGTGTTCCTCCAGGAATCCAGTGGAACCAGACACCTTGTGTTCCTACATCCCAGTTTTTATCTAGGTAGGAATAGTTGGCTCCCCCCCCACTGGGTGGAGCATCTCACAATGGGATGATGGAATGTGTCCTGTCATTGGTGAGCCTTAATGGCCCATTAGCAGCAGATATCCCCCGGAGGGTGGGCGGATGGTGAAAGAGATAAGAAACACTGCCCCACCTGGTTTGAACAGTTGGCCCATTATCAGAAGGCATCCGCCCTCCTCCCCCCAGAGTTACAAGAGAAAAAGAAAAACATGTCCCCAGCTGCTTTCAACAGATGAAATAGAATGCACATTTTTGGTTCCATAACCCAAGATACAAGGCCATATCTTGGGAACCATACAAGGGGGGAAAGGGGACTATGGGGAGAACAGGATGTCTAAACAGCAAATCATAATAACTATACATCAATAAAACTTCTTTTAACATACCCATAATAGTCATACCTTAATTGTGAGAGCCAACCTTTGCCTTACCTGTCTATAACATCTTCCACTGTGTAAAGTCTGGACTAGCATATAGAGATGCTACAGGAATATGTCACAAAAAACTGGGGGAAGGAGGGAAAACCACTAGAGAAAGTACAGAGGTTTAGAAATTAATTAGGTTAATATGGTTCTCCCTACAAAAACGTCCAGGGATAAGGAGGAGCTTAGTACAGTTTTTACTATTCAATTCAGCTGCTGCCTGGCTCAGTACTCTGTGAACCTCCTGAGCTATGCCCATGATCCCACAGCAGAAGTAGCTGGAGAAGCTGATATTAAGATTCATTTAATTTGAAAATTAATGGCAGAATTTTCTCTGCTCATTCCTTGGTGAGCATATAAGAAAAAAGATTTGGGTCCTGGTCTGTGAGGGAAATCTAATTATTTTTCCATTCATACTGGAGAGGTTCTCAGCTGTTTTTATCTTTCTCTCTGCTTGTGTTCAACTGTATGAAGTTCACTTTGACTTTTCACATCTCTCAGACAACACAGCCTGAACTGAAGCACACACATACAGAATGTTCATTAACACAATGTCCTTCACCTGGAAAACATAATTTACAAAGCTGAGGAAAACATCATGACAGGTCTGTATCAGCAGTTTTCGAGTCAGCCAATTTATGCAGCTGAAGATGAGGACTGGGGCATAAACCACAGAGGAATAGTCACAAGTGGGCTGTCTGTGAACAGCAGTGAAGTAGAGGGTCAATTAAACTAGTGGCAGCAGAGGAGGAAAATATGAAATAACACCATCTCAACAATGTGGGTTTTTTCCCCTACAAGTACAGGCAAGCCAAGGGAAAGCCACCATGATTTCATGAAAGAGCAACACATGTTTACTTCTTGTTTCACATTCTGACTGAATCTGGCTCTCCAAACTGGATAAAAGACCCACACACACCTTTTTTTCCATGAGAGAAAAAGCTGACTAGCCCACTATTTATTTCAGTGTTTAAATAGTCGTGTTGCCCAGAGGAGGGAGCAGAAACCCCAAGGGAGCAACGACTTGTCCCCGTGCAGGGGTTGTCCAAAACTGAGCAAGGAAGACCCTCACAGATTCTGAGCTGGGCCAAAACTGCACTGCAGGAGATTACTGCTACTTGGGCAAATCTCTACCAGATAATAACATGGGGCGGTTGTTGCTCTTTTGGTTTTTTGGGGTTTTTTTTGTTTGTTGTATTTTTTTTTTAACTCTACATGTAAACCAACTGCTTGTAACATCACCTATTTTCTTGTTTGTTGGCCTGGTTTTGCTTCTCTGTAAATCTTGTAACAGCTGGCAGATGCTGCCCCAGACCCTGCCAGTTTGTTCTTTTGGGAAATGATGACTCCTTGGTTGTCTCAAGTTGGCTCATCAAAACCAAGACTCACTGGCAGTAAATTTTTCAGGCACTTCTAACATTTTAGTTCATGTTCCCTGGTCAATATCTATCTCATGTAGGAATTCTTCAGTCAAATGCCTTCAGGGAGACACACAAGAAAAAGGTCAATGTTTGCTAATAGGAATTCCAGTTTCAGGTGTCTCCATTTTTGGAGGCTGAACTTTTGACACTCAATATTCAATGTTGGAGAAGGGAGATAGCTCACGACCTTCTGAGAGGAAAGCTTTTGACTGATAGCATGAATGACCTGAAGTCAATAATCAAAAGCCTCAAAATAATAAATAATGTGCGTCTTAAAGATAAACTATTTCCACTCTCAATATTTTTTTAATTATGGATGTAGTCCTCAACAAAATCAGTTTGAGAACAGTTAATTTATTTTAATTAAACAAAGTAAGTTTATAAAGAAAGTGTACAATAATCTTAAACTGTGTTTAATTATTAGAGTATCTCTCTACTTCCTGCTAATAACAATCTGTAATTAAGCTTATGAATATGCTGATTTTGTGATACACCTGTTTAATTGAAAGCAGATGTTCATTTGACAGTGGGTTATTTTCATATTATGCATCACTATTAGTTTGCTATTGCTTTCACAACACACCGGGAAAAGTAATATACAAATAATGAAGAACAGTTTGTGTCATTATAAAGTTAACTTCCTATTTATTCTATTTTTTAATACTTTTCTGTCACCATCAGTGATTTCATAGACCATTGCATTGGTATAATTTTTATTTTTGTTATATTGTTGATATTACTGTTTTTATCACTGTTGTTGTTTTTTCCAACATTTTCTTTGACTGATACCAAAATTTCCAGTGCAGGCTATTCACTGATTTGTTGGTTTGGATAATAAACAATAAGTGATGTGACCTCCTGGGTTCTGAGAGGAAGGCACTTCATACCTGTCATAGACAGGGCAGATAATCCAACAGAATTCATAGGAAAAGGGGCACTAAATATTCTTTAGAGGGGCAATCTCCTTCAACACTGTCAATCTGCACAAGAGGAGAAGAGACATAAAGGTGTAAGGCCCTGTGTATCCTCATTAACTCTCTAATTCAGTATTTTAATAAGGAATTACATTGCAAGGGACTAAAGCAAAAGCAAAAATGAGCAAGGCATGTTGAATGTATTCCTTTGGAGAGAATTCCTTTGCACCTCTCCTTTGGAGAGGTGCAAAACACACATTACAAAAGAGAAAAGTACATGATTTCAAGTTTTTATCACATATTTTCACTTACTAATGAGCCTTAGGTTTTGCAAGTAAGAATACACTATCAAACCACAAAGAGAGAGCTCTGTTAGATACAATTAAATGGAACAAATCAAATGGCATTTGTGAGAGGAGCCAATAAAAATGAGTACTTTTTAAAAATCCTCTCATTTAATAATTACCAGCAGTAGAAGCCACTCTGTGCAGGAGCCACAGGCCTCAGAGTACAAGAAATTCCCTTAAAAGAAAAGGGGCCCCACTCCAGTAAACTTAAAGTGAACAAAATTCCAAGTGGGAAGAAGCACCACGGGCATTTTAACAGGACAAAGTGTGCTCAGGTGACGAACACATTGACACAACAATCTGCATAAACTCAGCAGGGACAATTCCCCAAGGATGGAACCAAGGAATCAAGTCCAGAGCATTATTCTACATTTTATGGGCGTTTTTAGGTTGGATGGATGATGGTGCCACAAAGCATCACTAAATGGGACCAAAGGCAAGTCCTCTGCCCTGTGCTCCTATCAGGGACTGCTGTACCTGCAGACTAAGCAGATGAGGCAGGAGTTTGTATGTTGAAAGTTTTGGATTTTTTTCCGCTGTCCATAGTATATCAAACACCACAGAGAGAGTGAAGAACTGCTATTATGTGCCTGACTCCAAATCAGCAAAACAAGATGGAGTGCCAACCAGGAAAAGCTATTGCTTCTCAACAGAGAGACCTCAAAGCTTGTCATTTGGTCTCCAGGGATTATACAATATGAAATATAACATGAATAGCTGGAATAAAATTTGATTTTTCTTTGGTGATAATGATTTCAGAAAACCAATTTTTGATAAATGCACATGGAACAGACTGCCCAGGGTACAGATTAATGGATGTGAAGAGAAAAGAGGGGGCAGTACAATTTTTTAAAAATTCTGAAATAGAAATTAAAACAAAAAAGCCCTATATGACTGAATAATTTAACTTTTGGTGTAATTTTACAGAATAATTATTAAAAATTCTTCTCAGGTCTGTTGATTTACTTCTGAATGCTTTACTCCTAACTAGTGATGCCAGAGCCTAATGAGAAATAAATCAGAGATGGCTGTAGTATGGGAACAGTGGGAAAAGTTGACTGTATTAGAAAATTATGCATCAGATCTGGATTTATAATTGCATTTTCTCTAATCTCAAGCACAAGAACTGACATTTTACTGAGTAGAAAAATTTTCAAGGAAAAGAAAAATTCAGTCATGCCATTAACCATGTGGTAGCAGGAACACTAAATGGGGAATTGATCTGACTTTCTTTTTTTTATTGTCATAATTCTTCATTTTTTTTTCCATTAGTAATTCATTCCCTACACTAGAAACATGGAAATTACAGGGGGAAAGTGAGTTAGTTTAAGAAAATCAGCTAACACTTGTTATCTCAAGAGTCATGGGCCACCTACTTCACATGTCACAGTTTAAAAATCTGCTCCAGAACAGGGTTGTTGTTCTCCCCATCCATGTCTGACTGGTATTCAGTCAGAATGTCCCATGAAAATCTGCAAAAACAGGCTTTTGGGGAAAGTGGAATGCTGGGGCAGAGACAGACATGTCTAGGCCTATGTAGCACTAAAAAATGCAATTGCAGCTTTTCCAAAATTGTAGGGAATTATTGAACTTCTGCTATCACTGGGCAGGGACTAGGCAAGGGACAGATGTTAAACGTTACAGCATTTTAAAGCTTCAAGAAGAAATTTCCAACCCTTTGTCTTGTGTTATTTAGTACTCTGAAAACTATCCTAGAATTACACAGCTCTGCCTGTCTGACTGGACATGGCAGGTTTAAAAGTTTGTGACTGGCAACCCTTAAATGTTCATCCAGATCACTTTCCAGAGTTTTGTTCATTTTTCAGCCTTAACTGTGTCTTGGGTTATGGAACCTAAAATGTGTATTCTGTTTCATCTGCTGAAAGCAGTTGGGGAAATGTTCTTCTTTATCTCTTGTAACTCTGGGAGGAGGGGGGGCGGGTGCCTTTTGATAATGGGGCCAACTGTTAAAACCAGGCGGGGCAGTGTTTCTTATCTCTTTCACTGCCTGTCCTCCCTCCAGGGGAATATTTTCTGCTAATGGACCATTAAGACACCCCTAAAAGCACACATCCCCAAACTTACCCTCCCCAAAATAGAATATCCACATTCCATTATCCTACTGTGAGATGCTCCACCCAGTGGGGGGAGCCAACCATCCCTACCTGGATAAAAACTGAGACTCAGGAACAGAAGGTATCTGGTTTCACCTGATTTCCGGAGGAAGACTGGACCCCTTCCCACCATCACTGGACCCTTCTCACCATCACTGGACCCCTTCTCACCATCACTGGACCCTTGTTCTACAGGATCACCTCTACTTCAACAAAACCACATCTGCCACTCTAGGAGGACTCACTTTTGGACTGCTTCCAACACCCTGACCAACAAGGTGTCAGGTTGTAGCTCTGACTCTGTCAGGGTTTTCCAGGATTGCTTGTTTATTTGTTTGCTTGTTTGGTTGGGTGGTTTTGTTTTCTACTACATTTGTATTGTTAATATCCCTAGTAAAGAACTGTTATTCCTATTCCCAAATCTTTGCCTGAAAGCCCTTAATTGCAAAATTACAATTTGGCGGGGGTGAGGGGTTTACATTCTCCATTCTAAGGGAAATTCCAGCTTTCCCTGTCAGATACCTGTCTTTCCAAACCAAGACAAACTGATCAAATTTGGGGTGAGATCACTCTGCCCTCAAAGGCAATGGAAGATTACTGCTGGCTTAATCAAGTATTGTGAAGGTGAAGACCATGCACCAAGGATGTTCTTACAGGTTTTCTCTCCTGTAGTCGGGAGAATGACTGCATTAATCTCTCATTTGAGATTTTTGCAGGTCTAGGAACTATAAAGAGTTTAATTTTTGGCCCTTTTCAGCTAAACCCATCATTGCCCAAACACACACATACAGGTTTTATTTGATGGCTCTTTTTGTGCAGTAGCTAAAGAGGGATCTTATAGTTAAAAGTTTTGGATGCAGTTACATCATCCCTGTTTTAGGCACTAATGTCATCTTGTGGATCTGGCTTTCCCAGAGGAGTCAGCCAACAGATGATCAAATGTACCTGATTCTCCAGGTTCAGAGCTGTCATTGGAACTCTTATTCTTATGAATCAAACCAATAAACACTGCATTCATAACTGCATACAGTCTAATGACTACTCCATGCAAAAATTACCCCAAATAGATTCAGTTTTCAAATGGTTAAAATATAATTTATTACAGGGCTTTTACAACACACGAATCATGTAAGTGATCCAGACCTTTCTGCTATGGTCCAAATATTAATTGTGTCAGCACGGTATTTTTCTCCCCCTCCTGGAATAAAAATTTAGCAATAAAATCCAGAGGCAAAGTGGCATCTAGCTAATGGCATTCAATCTAAGCTTATTGCAGATCGACCTTGAATGCTGCCAAGTCCCCACCATGTGCTGACAATACAGCATCGTTGCTAAGCTACCTATTATTAATCTTTGCAATGAAAAATGAAGAGGTCAGAATATGTTGAAGGTGTGTTTATTACAGAACTTGCACAGAGGGCCTCATTTAAAAGCTTGGATATTTCACCATTTCTATTGCTGTAGAAACCTTTTTCTTTGGTAAAGATTTGAATATAACTGACAGATTATGACCCTGATCATCCATTAATTAAATAGCAGAGAAAGAAATGCAGATATATTTTTTGAATATTCATATGTCTACATTCAGGCTAACAGAAAAGAAGATTTCAGCCATTTGTAATTGAAACAGAAATTATTTAGTACTTTAGTACCTGGTCAAAGTTGGGTCTAGAAAACCTCATATAAATGCACGAGGAAATAGTCAGTGTATAGGGAAAAAATATTCTTAGAATATTCCCTTTTCCATCCTTACTGTCTGCTCCTACCTTCTGGGTTTATTCCTTGTGGCTTGGATTTTTATTGAGCTTTTGTGGTGTTTTGGTTGAGAATCAAGATTGTATAGAGAAACAGGACACATTTTATTTATCAATAAATCATCAGACAAAAAAAACCAGAGACCAATGAACGGGATGAGTGCACAAAAGATAAAAACAGGGAAACTCCAAATCCTTTGAAAGAAGAAAAGGCCAGGATAAGAGCACAAAGTGGCCTGGTGTCACTCTGTTGCCAAGGAGATTGATGGAGGAGGTGAGAAAGAGTCAGAGTATATATTTCAAGAAACTGCATACGTTGTCAAGGTCCTGTATTCAGGAGCTGCTGATACAGACAGGACCACCAGCACGCCCTCCCTCCCCCCACCCCCAAACAAACAAACAAACAAACAAACAAAAACCCCACAAAAAACAAAACAAAAACAACAACAACCTCCCCCTCCCAAAAAAACCCCAACAACAACAAAAACCCCACCACCCAATGCTTTCCAGGAAGGAAGAAATCTCCTTGAAAAAACGGAAGTTGAAACCAACCGACCCAACTTCCCAAAGGCTTGTTTTAAAGGAAAGGTTCTATCAGCAAAAGCTGGAATGTATTTCAGGACATGTCTGCATGGAGATTTGCTTTGCCATGGAAATAATTTTGACACGGATTATTATAATTTGTACAGTTGTGTTACTTGTCCCAAGGATGGTAAAAGGAAGGTGTTCAGAGGTGAACAAGTACTTTGTAACTCTAATTTTAACTTGAACTTGACTTGTCCCTAGTGGAGCTTCATCATGTAAATCTTGTTCTTGCTTCCCGTAATACTAAACACATGAGGACACGGGATAAACAGAGATGACTTCTACCCACAGAAATCTGCCTTTTAAGGCTGGACTGAGCTTGCTGGAGGCTGTTGGGGCTCTGTCACCCCAGCAGCAGCTCGTTAAAGGAGCAGTCATGGTCCAGGGGAATCATTTGCTCTGCCCAGCCTCACACCACCTGCCTGAGCACAGGCTCAGCTTTTCTGTTCTGTGCTCACAACTGTGAGGGCTCCCAACTCCACCTGTGTGTACATCTGTGTTTGTCACAGCTGCTATGTCCACATGAACACCAAGTCTCTCTGAATTACAGCATGGCTGACACAACTCAGCAAGGGAACTCTTGGTTCGTCATCAAATTCTGTAAAGAGATTATACATCCTCAGTGCTTCACAGGAGAGGGTGTTTCCAAGCAGGGTGAAGATTTAGGAAGGAGCTCACACAGAGGAGGTTCACTGGGTTCAGCTGCATTGATCTCTTCACCCTCAGTCCCAGCAACAGCAACCCTCAGGTTCTAGGTTTGGAAAACACCCTAAAGCCACACTGCAGTAAAAATCTTTCCAGCACCTAAAGATACACTCATCAAATACCAGTAAAGTTTTTTCCAAGTGTTTGAAGGATACTTTTAAATCTTATGCTTCAAAAAATAGATGGAAATGCCATTGAGAAAGATGAGCCATTCCTACTGGAAGAGCTTTGTTCTACATGACAGAGGTGTCTCAAGCACGTTGTTATCAAGTACTGCACAATCAGAGACTCTCAAAAACAAACCAGTGTAAAACCTCTCATGAGAAGCCTGATAGTGCCGGTGGATATGGGATATAACCCCAACTTTCCTTCCTTTTCTCTTTCTCCTTGTAGGTGTTTTATTCATAATGCAGCATTTCAGAAGAGCAGGGTGAGTGGAGCTATCTCTGTGAAGGAAACACTGTACAGCCAGGATAGAATCTTGCAATCGCAGCAGAGAACTTCTCACCTAACATACATAGAAAGTTAAACTGCATGAGGATTGTTAAAGACAGCCTGTGGCCTGGCTAGACATACATAGAGATGTAGCTTTGTGTTTTGTGTTTCTTGGGAAAACATCCCCCTATTTTCAGATGCCTTTAGTTTATTAATGTAAAAACTTTGTGATGCATGAAAATGTGGTTCCTTCTCTCTACACAATTTAAATTTAGCAACATTCATACAGACTTCCTGATCGTCCCTAAATCCTAACTTGACAGGGGTGTCTTAGAAGGTGCTAAAGTACAGCTCTGTTTCAGCTAGTTCTGCATGTCAAAGCTGCTCTGGAAAATAAATGTATTGGTCAGGAAAATATTGCTTGTGCTGAGGCTGTGAGGGAGGGTGAAAAATAAAAGAGATGCTTTGTCAGCAATGTGAACCTGGAAATTTAGGGTTTTTTTTTCATGAAAAATGAAAAACAGGAGAGATCTTTCAGGGTTTTTCTTTAGATGGTACAACAGATAGTCATGGAAGAAAGCCTTAGTAGCCACTGGTTAAAAAAGTTCCTCTGCTATGTGGTGCATTAGTTCCTGTCCTTCTTGGAAAGGTTTGAACTGAATTTGCACATATCTCACTGGAACACATCATTCCTCTGTCACTAGTGCCAGAATGGTGCCCTCAACAGGTTAGTCAGATCTTAGTCAGGTTCGTCAGGGGCTTATCAAAAACATATGAAGAAAACAGTTTGTATCTCTTGCTCAGGTCTATAAGCAGACAAAATTATTCAGGGGAAAACCATAGATTTTTCTGTATTTGGCCTGGTTAAAAGTTTTGAATCTTAATAAAAAATATTTTATTTAAGGTCTATGTGCAATTTCCATGAAAAGTAGGAGTCAATAAAAACCCTTGACTTCTTTATAGAATGGTACAGCTGGAGCACAGTGCTATTTTCTCATGCAAGTGAGTAAATTGCAGGGCTGAAGGCAGAGCTGCAGCATCATTCCCTGATCCATATGCAACAGGAGCATGAAGAGCTCAGCTCCAGCTGAGAGCCTGCAGGATCTCACCCACTGCTTGAACCAGAGAGGCAGATAAAGAAAGGCAGTGATTGAGAGGGTCATGTACCCAACAGGTGAGCAACTACATAATGAGTGTCTTCAATATTTTACTTCAGCTGAGCAGCTGCAGCTTCCAGCAGCACAGAAGCTGCCTTGTGTGCTGAGAGGGGTACCCAAAGTCTGGGATTTCTTGACGTCAGAGACCAGATTTTCACAGATTTGTCTGTTTGATGAGGATTTCGTGCCAGAGAAGAGGAAGATTTTGAGTTACAGACTATTCCAGGCAGACAAACAGTATTCAAGCTGTGACATGCTCATGTATTTATCCTCAGATGACACAGGTCTCATCAGAGGCATATATGAAGTGTTGGATTGGTGCTGGCAACCACTGCAATATGTGTTAGGTGACATCCACTGACCAAGTAAAACCCGCCACCTAAACTCTCACTTTTCACTTATGATGTGCTTCACTGTGTTTCTTTGCTGCAGTGGGGTTTTACTAATTCATATTAATAATTTAGATTAATGCAGATTAATCATATCCATGATTAATATGAGGAGGGTGAAGCTAACTATCAGTAATTCAAATAATGGGAGAAGTTGTTAGATAAAGGGTAATTTGAAAAAACATGTTGAACCTAGCCAAAACCCATGAGGACCCTGCAAGCATCTAGAGATGCTCTTTGGCAGGTGCTGTGATAACCAGCTGCAGATTATCCAATACACTGGTCCGAAAAACTTCTTAAATTATAATTTTATCTGAATGACCGCTTGTTTTCATGTGCTTAAATCTATAGTTCTAAGATCAAAAGCACTCTGAGTCTAAATTTCCAAGCCTTGGTTGTATGTCTTGTACATTTCTGAGTTTGTAGACTTCCAGGCTCCTGATAAGGAGAGAGAATAAATAATTTAGTACAGCACACTGCCTGTAGTTGTTATTGTTCATCTCTAAAGCACAGAAATACTGAAACTGATGGATAATTGGGAAAAAATGACAGTGCAACAGAAGGGAAAAGAAACCATTTAGCAACTTAAATGAAAGAGAAATTTACCAGCAAATTGCTATGAGAATTTAGAATTGGGGCAGATATGGAAGATTTCCTTCAAAATGCTTTAATGATGTAAAACCAGAGTTTTCAACTGGAAGAAACATGGGGAAAAGAAGAAAATCATGGGAAAAAAGTTTAAACAAAGATGACTGTGATGAAATACAAACCAAAAAGACAGGCAGAATAAAAGTAATAGAATTGCTAAGAGAAAACTAAAGATGGAAAACCAGCATGTACATAGATATTACTTGTATGTTCTACAAATGGATATTACAAGGTCTCTTTTAGTTGAGCTAATACCAGACACTTCCCCTGGTTTGAATTTATTTTTTTTTAAACGTGTTTCCCTGTTTTCCACTTGTTCAAACTAGAGGAAACGAAAAGATAAAGGATCTGGTTAAACTTTGTGATTTCTTATTTTCTGGAAAGAAAGAATAAAGAGGAGAGGGGGGCACAAGTGTTGTTGAATCAGAGGGATAAAATGTGATCCTCAAAAACCTACTTGGCAATCAGATATCTCAGCAAGAGGAAAAACCCTCTATCGATCAAAATATTGCATAAAGAAAATAGAATTTGACTAACATTATGTATTATTGCTGGAAAAATTTAAATTGTAGAGAAAAAACAAGCATATTGTGCAGTTATAGTGATGTTTCAATACTATTTCAAAGTCACAGCTCTACTAAAAATGACACTGTCCTGATGAATTTCCCAGTAAACACTTCTGTCCTACACAGAGACAGCATAAACAGAGACTGAGCACAGCCAAGCACCACTGAGCTAAGAAAGGAACTAAACAGGCTGGAGACTCCAGCACGGCCTTACAGCTTCATGTCTAGTGGGGTTTAGCAAAGAGCCATGGAGGACAGTGCTGTTCATTCAGGAGTGCCAGTCTCCATGTCTTGGGGGTGACTGAACATCACATTTTGCACGAGGATGGTGAAAAAATTCTGAAGAGCTTCTGCTGGCTCTGTGAAAGCTCAGCAGCAAAAAATCCCAGCAGCAGACCAAGGAAAACGGGGCAGAATCCCCAAACCCCAAGGTGTTAAAGGCAGAGAAAGGCAGAGAAAAGCTGTGAGGTCCAGCAGAATGATGCCAGAAGCCTTTTCATCCTCTTAATGCATCGTTTTCTGTTGATTGCATTTTCCATTGGAAAAAATCTGACAGGCTGCTATTTTCCTCAGACCAAATCACAGTAATGAAAGTTTATAAAGTAGCCATTCATTCAATCAAAACTTATTACTTGAAGCGTAGTTCTATATTTTTTTTCATCCTGTATTCCACATTAGGCATCCCTATTCAATGGCTGTTATTATGGGAATTGTTCTGTAATGAAAACATAAATCCTCACAACAGGAGTGCATTTCTGCAAACAATGCTAAGAGGGGGCACGTTCCCAGTACCTCCTATGGCTATAATCTGTGTAACCCATTCATATGCTGCAGTTAATGCCATACTTAATGGCTTCAGGATGGAAAAAGCCCCCCAGGCTGAAGATCCATGGTGCTCCAGAGGACTGCCTGGCAGTTTATTCTGTCCTTAAGGAATCTTCTTGTTCCTTTTGTCATAAGAAATATAGTCACCTAATGCAGCATGACAGATCCCTGCTCTGGCTGGGGATAGTCAGTCTTGATTTTGCTGAGCAAAAGCTTGGATAAATGAAATGTTCCTGAAATGTTCACATGTGAATGTGCCATGTAGCTCAACCAAATGGGAATAGAGCATGTAAATGGGTAAAATTTTCCACCTGACATTTCAAATGATGAACGAGTAGGAGTTAAACTCACTCCACTTTAGGACACAAGAAACAGTGTTCCTAATTTTCTTATTGATGATACCACTGGAAATGGCTTCTCTGAAAGTACAAGATGAGTAAACCAAGTCTGAATATTGTGCTCTCTCAGTTTCTCTGCTTTATTTCCACCTGAAATGCCATGCCAGGGATGACTTGGCTCCCTCAGGAAGTTGAAACTCAGACTAAAGTCAAAGGGGCTGTTGGGCTGCTGCTGGGCCAGGCTTTGGACAGCTAAGGTGATTTGCCAGCCTGCCTGTGAGCTCTCTGTTCCTGGAAAGGGAAATGGGCTGGGAGGGATGAGTATGAGAGAAGTGGGAGAGAAAATACAGATCCCAACCCATCTAACATTATTATCTAATGCTACTGCTCTTATTGGGAGCTACACTCTCCAGCTCTTGAGAGTAAGGCTGGCAGGAAAGTGGGGAGAAAAACTAAAGGGAAGCAAAAGTTACCTCATGGCTAACAATCCATTAATGAAGCAGACCTTTAAATGTCTTAAAGCCAAAATTCTTGGTACCATCATGTATCTTTTGCTGCTACAGATACTGCAAAAGCTTCCAATAGTCCTGAGAGGTTTTCATATACTTACAACTTCTACATTATACCAGATCCTGATTTTTATTTTCAAAGGGGTCAAAGATTAAACCTGAACTGTCCCTCTGTTGGTGTTTCTTCTCCTGATCTTACAGTGGCAGCTGAGACATGCACAAAACTGCAGAGGGTGGTCTTCTCTGAGCACCAAGGACAGCCTTTTATTGACTATTCCTTGTGGGATGCAGAAAATACAGGTGCCACCTTCATTCTTTATTTTGATCCGTGGTTCCACAGAGGTTCATCACAGATCTACACACAGTTGGGCCTGCATCTTTAAAAGATGCCAGATCTTTAAAAAGGGGGAAAGTCAGGTACTGATTTACTGTTGATGGGAGGGAGAAGGGAATATAATCCCTCCTTCAGATGACCTGGGTACAGCATCCTGCAGAGAGCAAAGTGCTCTGCAGGACTTGTGGTGTTGGACATGTCCCTTTCTCCTTTGATTTTCTTGGCACACCCCTAAACTTCATTGTAACAGGCACAGTCTGCTGAGAACATCAGACTTCTGATAATGCAGCACAGAACTGCAGCACAGGTCTTTAGAGAGCAATTCTGCACCAGCACAAGATGGAATAGAGCTTTATATATCACAGACTTTTGCCTGCAGATTTCATTTTCATCCACAGTATAAAAACAAGAAATGAAGCTGTTGAATGAAGCAGGTGTAAAAGCAACTGAAAATGCTGGCAGAAAATGAAATGCTGAGGGCAGCTGCCTGTGCTTTGCTACAGCTAAATCAAAATCTTAGTGTTCAAATGTTTGCCTGAACCTTAGGCCAAGCTGAGCTTGGATCCAATAGAGAAGTTCCTGGCAGCACCCATTTCATGTGCGGATTATAAAGCACTATTTCAAATGTGCTCATATTTACATAATTTTAAAATTGTGTTGTACATATACATGAAGGAGCTGTTTGTGTATTGTCTGTTAGTGATCAACCTTGCTGTTTCAATAATTTAATAGCACACTTCAGATGTCACATTTTAATATTCCTAATTAACCAAGCCACACACGTTTGCTAAATAATGAACAAATGCACCAGACTGCTGCATTTCGTGCTGATGGTGTTAAATTTTTTTTCTGATTTTCTGACATACCTTTTTGATTTAGTCAAAGGTAATATGCAAGGATTCAGTGAGATATACTGACAATTGCTCTTTATGCTTTCCTGACAATGCTGTAGACTTCACTGAGCTGGAAAGAGTTGATAAAATTGCACACACTTTACTTATTGCTCCATTATTCTTTGCTAATTGAGCCACATAGTTTAGTCAAGTGTTTACAAGCTTTGTTAATAGACTTGCATACCAATTTTATTCAATATGCCATAGTAAAGAGAATGTTTACTACCTGCTGAGCTGCAGGAATCATGATAGATAACAGTTCTGAAGTTGTCACCAGTCAAGAAACACAGACAGCAGCATGAGCAGCTGATTTGGGGAGCTGATTGCTTTTGCAATGCTCATGGAAATGATCTGGATTAGCCCATATTATAATTAAGGTGCAAAGTCAATGGGGGCCAAATGCCAAATACTCTAGGTTTCTCTGAAACACTGGGTACATGGGCCATTAGGCAAGAACTTATTTTGCAGAAGGAGAAGTAAAACACTAAGAAGCTTAATGAGCATCTCTGAGTTCAAACCCACTTCTCCTTAATCAAGGACCCTCAGAGGTCAAGACATCATCCATTGCCAGAGGTGAACAGTTCCTCTGAGTATGCTGGCTTGTCTCAAAGAGGAAGACAAAACTGTTCCCTGCACAGGGATGGCAACATGGGGCAGTGTATGGCTTATCCCATAACACTATTCTTGCTTCCCCCTCATTTTCACTTGCTTTACTTCGATCTCACAAAGATGGAATATCTTCCATCCACTACCAGTTCTATGGAGCTGCTTTTCCTCTCTGTACTGGTCAAAATGTGTTTGGTGCAGTTCCTCTCAAAGAGGTTCTAGGAAAGTGGTGCCACTTCCCTTTACTTGCCTCCTTTATAGAAGGAGGACTCAGTCCCACGACAAAACAACAGCATTCAATTAAAAAGAAATTACTGTGCTATAACAACAATAATTTGTAATAATAATTTAAAAAATCTACCATTATAGGAGGGTGATTTTTTTCTCCTGGAAAACAACAGAAATCCACAGCCTTCACAATTACAGCACAACAGGGCTTAGGCAGAATCAGCCACCTGAGAATACAGTCCTGCCAGCCTCTATGCAGGGGGAACAAAAAATACCAATTATGAAGTTTAATTTAATTGTTAAAATGCATCAGTTAAAGAGGAATTATTGGGAAAGACAACATGCAAAGCTCAGAAGAGAGAGTCTATATTCATCTACTTTTTAAACTCTGCAAAAATGCAAGAAAAGAGGCTGGTGCAGAAAATGGCGTGACTAAATTCCAGTTCCAGTGTCTCAGGGCTTTCTTCTCTCTACATTCTACACTACCCTTTTCTAGCAAGGTTACTCTTTCATGCATTTTATACATGAAACTTCCATAACCAAAGTTTGTTCTGTAGCAAGGAGAGAATACAGAAAATTCAAGGGGTATCTTGCAGATATCAAAGATAAGAACATCTGCCTTGGTCAGCAAAACATAAGGGAATTAAGTATTGAAAAGGACAATTCAGTCAATAATAATTATAAAACCATTGTGTAGTACCAAAGAAGAGTTCAATGAGCCAAACACTGAACTAAAGTTCTTATGTTGGCTGGTGATAAAAATCTGCTCTTTCATATTAAAGACTCATCTGTCCCTGAGCAAGACCGGAAACAAAAAAGGGATTTAGTCACAGTGACAGAGGGACACCCAGCGCTCAGGCAGAGACTCTGGTTATCTCATCTAGCCTAGAAGTAATATCCAACAGGGTTATAAACCTGCAACTGCCTTCCTCTACTTAAAGCAACCTGGAACTGAAATCTGTTCTAAGCTGAGGAATAACATCAACTATGCTGCTAAAATTCCTCTTCACAGGGATTTATCCCATTTCCAGCACTGTGATGACCCCCATTATATGTGGAGGATGGGTTCCTCCAGAAATGGGGACATGTGAGCAATCCAGCCTATCGGGATGAAAAAGGCCTGTAACCATTCAAGGGCAGTGAAGCCACGTACAAGAAGGAACAAAAGATGACAGAAGTCACATCCAAAGAAGAATGCTAACAGCTTCAGAATGTGAGAATTGGATAGAAGCCAAAAGAAGGACTGCATAAACCTGCTGTATGTGCAAAAGCCATCAACCAGTTGGGGCTAAAAGGCTAACATGTGCTTTTAGGGTATATCCAATTGCAAAGCAGCATGTAATGTGTGATTAAGGCTGAAAACTGTATAAAAGGTACTGTCACATTTCAATAAATGGCTCACTTTGACCATTCTGATCATTCTTGATCCTTCCACAATTACAGAACTGTATATACCATAGATCTGTACCTATCACACTGCACCATGCAATGGTACAAAATTAATTTTGTTCATTGTGACCCAACATCTTCAGTTTTGTAGGCTGCTTGTAAGTGTCTGTGTGCTGTGTCTAACATCATGCACCTGCGTCTTCTACCTGAGTCCAGGGAGAAATTCCTGGTCTAGGATACACAGTTGCACGATTCCCACTGCACTCAGGAGATGTCAGATCCTCCTTCTCCAGTGTCCATGTGAATCATGCAGTGTTTGTGTGCCCCCTTCATGCATTCTGCCCTCTCTGCTCTGCAGGACATCTACTGCAAACTATGGGATGACCTTCTAGTCCCCTGAGAGCCTTCCTACTGAGTTTCTGGGGATTAGGTCCTGTTCAGTCTCTGGTCTATTGAACCTGCACGTCAGAACTTAAAACCCTGAGTTTTCAACAGCAAATCTAACGTTACTTCCTTTGGCACAGCACTTCTGGAAACCCATCCTGTCATCAATTAGCTCTCAGTCCTCCCATCGGTTTAATTAGCACACGCTTGGTGGAACAACAGAAAAACCTCCCTGAATGTTGAAAGAAGCCTACAAAAAAAGCCAGGACAGTGTTATTCTGCCTTGTATCCAGGCATCCCTTTTTAAAACCATCACAGGGCTTAGAAATGCCTGCATCAGTGGCACATCTCCTGTGTCCTCAAAGTGTTGGAAATATTAATAATCTCAAGCACTGTAGCATGGGGTAATGACTATATCTGAGCTTTAATGATGTGTCGTGCAGCACCGAGACATTAATAAGCCTGCCTTTCAAATGAAACAAGTTGGAATTCTTTATAATTGATAACAGGCAGACACTATAGAGAGCTGAAATAGATTAAAAATACACAAATAAAGCTTTGAGTATTTTTATCCTCTATTAAAAGAAAAAACATTTTTTAAAAATTTAAAACAATAGCTGAATTTATAATTTCCTGATGATAAATTGAGTTGTAATACACCCTGACCACACCCATTATATCTTTATAGATATAATTTCCTTTTCTGTGCCATGCCAAGCCTGCCACCAGCTGTATGGTTAAGCAGGTACCTTTGTGTTAACCAGTCTATCAATCAACAAAAGCACATGCTTAATTTTAAGCCATTTAAGTAAAAAGCCATCAGTGCCTGTAAGTTTAATTACATGCTTAGAAATCATTCTGCATCTAAAGCTATCAAATAAAGCTATACAATTAAAACTACTCAAGTTCTCACTACATACTTTTCTATTTTCCTTTCCTGCTGAAAATATGTTCATAGAAAAAAGGAGCTTGGTAAAAATACCACCAGAAGAGCTTACAAATTTCTTGATTTTGCTAAGAAATTCACCATGATGCTATGCAGTAAAAGGTCTACTTAAGTTAAATTATCCCTTTTATTTAAAACAACTCAGTGTGATTTTAACTCAGTGTGACAGATGTGTTCAATTTAAGGACACTCTAAATCAGTCATTAACACATCATCCTATCAGGACTGCTTACACAGTGTTTCAGACCCTATTAAAAAGGCAAAATAAACTGAAACACTTCCACCATGTCTTATTTCTGTCCTGCCATGACTGCAATTCATTTGAATTTGGTGGATCTCTTGCAATGAGATGGTTTCTGCTACAGTGGAGATATCCAGACCTCAGATAGCAGTGCCAAGTTAATTTTGGAGATGACTGCATTCTTGGGTATAATTTGGGAGATTTCTGCACTCGCTGTGGGAGGTGGAAGAGAATTCACTTCCCTCATTACATTATATGGTCCCCATCCCCACGCTGTGTGTCTGATGAGGGATGCAATATGTCCTCTCCAAATGAAGAACAGGGCATTTGTCTTACTACTTTCCCCATCATTCACAATTGAGAGAGAGGAGAGACAGAGACTGAGTTTTGAAAGTAAATTGAGTAGTTTATAAGACTTCAATCAAGACGGGACCTTGCACAAAGATGCTTTTTATTCATATAATGTTCAAGAGTCAATTTTACCCTCTTACTCAGGACTGGTTATAGATTAAGTTGAATCAGTTTTGGATACCTTGGGAGCATGTTTTTCTTATAATCTATGGCTCTTCAATATAGTTTTGTTTTTCATAGTGGTTAATCTCTTCTGCTTAGCATGACCATATTTTTTTCCGTTAAGATTGACAAGTTATATTATATTGCTTCAGTACTTGTTCTACATTTGGGGCTCAAATATATCATGCCAAACCACTGGGAAAGAGGAACAAATGTGTTCCATCTTAATTCCTAGATTTCAGATCAAACATTTTATTCCACACACTCTAATAAACTGTATGTGGTTATTCATCAAATCTGGAATCTATGTTGTAAAAAGGATGTCTACATTAAAAAATTGCTGTCAGTACAAAGCTCTGAAAAATTACAATTTATGATTTTTTTTCCACATCAATAATCCCATCTCTCTCACTTATTAAAAAAAAAAAAAAACAGCAAGAAAGAATATTTCATGACTTCCCAAAGGAATAATTGTTTTAGTGATGTCACCAGCAGTTGGCATAGAATAGACAGAAAAATCTGAATTTCCTTGTTTTCTCCTGGACACTCCCATAGTAAATAATTCCTGCCCAAGCACTTGGATACAGAAATGGAGCCAGTTCTCACTGGCTGCTCTGCTAACACCACTTAACCACCAAATATTTCAATACAAAGAACCATTTGTCAGGGCTCCAACTATACAATTTGTTTTAATCTAATCAGCTTTTAATAAATTGTTGTACAAAACTTTCTTATTTGTAGTAAGCAAGATATGTAGAAGTGATTATGTCCTCATTTTGCTTCTCTAATCAATCATAAGCTGATGACTTAAGCAAATAATCTAGTTCATAAAACAGTGTGTGGTGAGTTTGTGAGGAGAACATCCATCAAAGTCAGGGATGGGTGATTTTTATAATTTGCTCCTGTTGGTGCACTTCCTCTTGCATTAAACTTGTAAGAAGTTAATGGCAAGATGGATTTTATTCTGCATATCTCTTTTGCTCCTGTAGCCAGACACCACTGGTGATGCAGTCAGATGAGAAGCAGAAATCCAACAGTGTCCTGGACTGGACATCATGCACTGGATTTGGATCTTGAATGTCTCTTAAATGGGGACCCTGCTGTGGCCAACCCTGCCTCCCAGTGCTCCCAGTCTCTCCTCCTACAGCTGCTACTGGTGGCACAGCTGGGTCAGAGGACACTGTTCAAGTGCTTTAAAGGGAATGCTTACTTCAGGAATGGATAACAGGGAAAACAGTCACTATGAGATGCAAAAACCTATTAAAATCCATTAACCAAGCCTCTAGGCTCTGCCCATCCATAAGCTTTGATACCTGATACCATTCCTTGCCCTTGGGATGCTCTCAAGCACTTCAGGGTTTCCCTTTGTGGTCCCTGGAGTGGCTTCCACTGCTGCTGAAATGATGTCTCCAGCCAAAGATCTTGTGGGTTGGCCTCTCGGGAAGTTCTGGTTCAATTACAGTAAAACAGTGTGTCATTATTCCCCTCATATATGCATAAATATTAATTATTAAAACTCGAAGGCAAATTGAGTTGGTTTCACTGGGTTTTGCTTTGTTATTCT
Source organism: Phylloscopus whistleri (assembly GCA_017589585.1). Taxonomy (NCBI): domain Eukaryota; kingdom Metazoa; phylum Chordata; class Aves; order Passeriformes; family Phylloscopidae; genus Phylloscopus; species Phylloscopus whistleri. The sequence continues at coordinate 2,027,784 of JADMLD010000864.1, read as the reverse complement.
GCAGTAATATTTATGTCCACTGCCAACCTCAACTAATGAAAATGTCAGAGGATGTAAGACAGTGTGTGCCTGGCTTACTGAGAGTCTAAAACTATAATACTCTAAATGCAGCGCCCTTGTAAGGGCTAAATATATTTTCTAATTTTCATGATGACTTACTACTCTAAACATCATATTTCTGCAGTTTATATTAAATCCATCCTCTCAATCTTTTGAAACAAGACTTAGTACAATCACAGTGGCAACAGGCAATCTACTGTTATTTTCCTTTGTGTCTTCTTGTGCACCTGGGCTCCAAATATTGTTCCCAATTCAAATTAAAAATTTCTCTGCAGCCTGAGCATGGTTCAATCTCACTAGGTAACACCAAATAGCTTAGAAGTGGCAGCACTAAAAAGGGAACTATAGAGAGATGCTGGAGAGGCAGCTGGTGGGACACTGACCCTTCTGTAAGCTGTGTACACCTAGAAAAACAGATTAGAAAATAGGATCTATCTACAATTTGAGAATATTGTATCTGAAAGTCATTAGGACACAGCAAATCTATACATTGCCAGTGCCACTTCTGCTGTTGCTATACAATGTTAGACTGCTGCTGGAGCTGCACAGGGCAGCACACACAGGACATTCCCAGCACAAGGAGATGGCAAGGAATAAGTTCATCAAAGAGTCTTTCAAGCCCTCAACTTTCAGCAGAAGAATAATTAACAATGGCCTTCCCCTTTTGCTCTCCTCCGGTCTCACAGCAGTCAAATGTCAGCTCTAATATGTCAGGAAACTCTTCCCCCCTCTTCCTCTACTCGCTGTGTAGTCAATTGTAGTTTAAAATTACCAGTTCAGAATATTTTACTTTGTGTCAGTCATTACCCAACAAGCACAACAAGGAAGAGCACAGCCCTGAGATTCCAAAGTTGTCTGATGACTTAACAGAAGATTTCACATCCTTGCTGGAAAATAAAACAGGGAAAGGCATTTTCTGAACTGAAACCAAGCTGCATGCCCTGAAAGTGATGCTTGTAGTCAAATATTTGCATATGCTTATCTCTGCAAATATTAGGGCTTTAGAGGGAAAGTCAAACAAAACCTTGGTAATGTGGATCTCATAAAGCTCTATAGCATAGAAACATCTAAACCAGAACGCTCTAATTAATCTAAGTGATAGAGGTAGGTGAGGAAGAGCTAGTCGAGAAAGGACTTTGTTTTATTCCAAGCTGGTAGAATTCTATGCAAAACCATATATTTATGGTTTGATTTTTCTCAGCTTGTTCATGCCAAGCAAGATACAACAGAAAATAATTCCATACCACTCTTTATCTAACAGCAAAACTCAAAATAAGGACAAATAATTGAATATATTAAAGATATATCACTCTGCAAAATTATTCAAGCATCCTCTCACTACATGCCAACAAACACAAAGAATTAAACCCTGACACAAAGTTTACACAACATTTTGCAGGAAAACTAAGGGGTTTTTTGATTTTATTTACAATGTACATATCATTGACAAAGCTGCATGTTTATATCCAGGAGCTATATTATAAGTACGTGAGCATCCATAGATCCAGGCTGGCCTGTTTAAGTGCAAATATGTCCAACAAATTTATATAAAGTGATCTTTACAACTGATTTAGAACTTACTGGAAAGGAAAACTAAGCAAAAAACTAAACCTCTAGAAAGAACACCAGCTACAAACTGGTGGATTTTTAAACACTATTATGTAACTCCTGTCAGGAATCTTTTATTCCACAGCATCATTTTGACCAGCCTGCTGTACCCAAAACAAATTGTCAGCACTCAGGTGTTGATAAATTCAAAATGAATGAGAACTTCAGGAGACCTTGATGTTGATGGAGAAACTTTGTTGAGCAAGCAAAGAGAAGAACCATGAGGTGACATGGGGATAAATGCCACAGGCTGGCCCTGGCTAGCAAGCCCCCTGCCAGGCAGCCAGGGACTCCTCACCTGGATCTTTCTCCAGGAACAGTAGCAACAAAGAAACCATCAAAGCTGTGATTGATAGGGCCAAAATAACCAAGCCCATTTCAGTAGAGATCCCAACAGGGTTTGCTGGACCATTAAATTCCCCTTTATGACTTTTCTCCTCTTTCTTGCTCCATTTGAGCCCTGACTGAGCTTTGTTCCTCACAGACCAGGGGCTGAGGTAATTTGGATTGCACAGGGATGGGAGGGGGAAGAGCTATGCCAGCCAAGGGCTGCGTGGGCAGAGGGAGGGGAAGATGGTCCAGGGCTGGCCAGGGAAGCACATCTCAAAATACATGCATATCTATCTGTCAAAAAAATCCAGGTCACTGCCAGGGAAAGTGCTGTCTCTCATCTAAACTGGATGGAAAGGGTCTATATTTGCCATTCTAACTTAAGGACTAAAGTTCCTTTTCCTTTTCCTTGAATTATTTTTTTTTATTGAACCCAAACCTTCTGCTTATTCCAAACTATAACACTGAAATACCAAAAGTATAATGCACTTTTTTCCTCAGCCAGTGACTGCTTTTCAACAGGAAAAGGTGCTCCTCCTGCACATAAATTCCTTGCAGAGAACTTTGGGATCATTCTCAATGAACAGTGCACATTTAACAGCTTTGCAAAATTGGGACCTGTGGAAATAAAACATAAAACAGTGTCGTGGGATGATTTAAACTCCTTAGAAAAGGTTTCTAAACCTTCTGCAAACTGCTGATTATGGAGAGGGGGGCAAGGATGCAGGTGCTAAGATACCAAAAGCCAACAAAAACTTTTTGATCTTGACCTTGGATTACAATTTGACATCACAATTTCCCTGCGTTTGTATTTCTCTGTTCTTGTATGAAAGAAAAATGGATTGAAACCACATGAAGTCTGACTGGGAAAGTGTTAATGCTTCTTTCTCAGTCTCTGTGGTAGAACAGGTCTCACTGGATCTGCATGCTTTGTATGAACTCAAGGTTAATAAACAGGCTTCAGCAACTGCTCCACAATGACTTTAATCCAGGGAGACAGAGGATTTAATTGGACAAGTTGCTCTTTATTGTGAGACAAATAGTCCTTCAATACCACAGAAATCCTGGGGGAAATGGGAAGCAGTGGGACTGGCTACCCCAGGGTAGAGGCTGGGGAGCATCACACTTGATCTTGTGGCTCACCTGCATTTCATGCCTTAGTTTCCATATGCTCATTTGTTCAAGGGAAAAAAAAAACAACAAAAAAGCACAACCAAACAAAAACCCAGGCAGAATTCAGGCTCTTGTTGAGAAGGACCCAGGAGGGAGTTTTCACTGGAGCTGTAGTACCAGACAAGTCAAACCTGGTAGATGTGTCTGCACTAAACCCCTCGGTGAAGCTAATTCTCTGAACTTGCCACTCCTTGAACTGCAGAGCCTGCTGCAGAGCCTGTATAACCCACGTCCTCTGTTGTTCTTTGGGTTTATACAGGAGTACTTTGGCTGCCATCCCAAGCCTGGATTATTGAATATATTTTCATTTAGTGTCATATTTAATCAGTCAGCATGCACGTAACACATCCATCAAAAGGCTGCAACTTCTAGAAAAAAAAAACACAAACAAGCAACTTGCTAATGGGATCATAAGTTTTCTGCAATTAAAAAATGAAAATGAGGGAACATGGGAAATACTGAGCTGTCACTTAAAAGTCTTTGTGTGATTGTCGTGTGGTAAGATAAGGATCTATAGTTCAGGGTTGGCACAAGCCACTGCAAATTCAGTATCCTTCTAGAAGAGGAGGTGGAAAGTGAAGGGCTTATCCTCAGGCCATTCTGTGGCTAGGATTATGAACAGGAGGGAATGTGCCAGTGATGGGGAACAGGCAGCCAGCTCATGACTGGGAACAGCAGAGCCACATTCTGAGGATCACCTGCTCAGGTGCCCCTTCGCACTATTGGCTTCTGGGGTGGAGACTGTTAGTCTGAAGAGCCCCAGCCCTGAGTGCCTGGGGTCTGCTCAGGGAACCTGTGACACAAGACAGACTCACACCAGTCTTCTACAAACATTAAACTTCCTTTTGACATTTTGGAGAAGCAGGATCAGCTCTGCCAAAAGAGGAAAGGCTCAGAGAGGCACGGTGGGGAGCAAGAGGAGAAAACACCTTAAATTATGCCCAGCCAGGGCTTCTGTGTTGTGGCAGATGGATGAAGACCTCTCCACTTATATTTTCTGCTGGGCCATTTTTATTTTTCCTTTGTCTTTTAAGGATTTTTCTCTTGCTGGGCTATGGAATAATGTTGCACCTCCTGAGTGGCCTAGGTCTGCATACAAAATACCACATCACCCAGAGCACAAAATACATGCAGCATTTTTACAGCAATGGGCCAAGTCTTTACACTGCTCCATGCTGGACAGACAGGTAGCTCCAGGCTAGGAGGCTGTTCCTGTGTTTTAAACAAAACAATGTGAAAGCTCACTATGCACAGCGGAGTGAGAAGCAGCCTTGTTTTCATCCGTCAAACTCTCCTCACAGAAAGACTATTTTAAGCCAGACCCAGGCAGCTAAAAGGAACTGTCACCAGCAGGATTAAGGATTTCCCCAGGTCAGAGACCTGCCCTGCTTAACAGAAAAAAAACCACTGTCAGAAATCAAGCCTTAAGAATCTGAGGCATCATCTGCAGCATTTATGGCTCTGTACTTAACAAAGCTGCTAGACAAGCCCAGCGTCCTTTACAGCAACGTGGGAGGTCTGTCAGGTTTTGTTAAGGGCAAGAAAAATGACATTTGTGCTTACACAGATTCTGTACCCAGATTCAGAGCTGAAGGGATGTAGCTCGTGGGCTCTCTGATTCTTGTTCCTTTTGTTCTTTCTCACTGGTATCTGACCCACTTTCTCATTATGGACATTTCTTCCTTTCCTGTTCCATAAAACTCCAATGAAAAGAGTGGAGACTGCTGCCTAGACACTGGTAACCATCCAAGCTGATGCACTTCCCTTTCAGTCTGTGGAGTTATTTATGCTCTTGGCATACCAAATCCAATTTATTTTATGCAGTTTAAGTGTTTCTGGATGACAAAAGCACACTCTAAGCACTCTTGTTTCCCTATCTGATTCTCTCCCTGTAGGAACAGCACACATTAGGCAGTCTGAGGGCTCAGGACTCATTGCTCAAGTGCTGTTTCTGCTCCTGCTCACATCATGCCCTGTCCCAGCTTTTCCAAGCCATGATTCCCACAGCTGTAGGATGCTGCAGCTCTGCCACTCTCCTTTTAACCCTTGCCTTTTGTGTTACACAGGGACACCTGTCTGCAGGGCACAGGGAAATTCCAGCCTGCTCTAGGATTTAACTCAGTGCCAGAGACAGGCTGGGCTGATAAATTGAACCAGAGCCAGCAAGGAGCACTCCTACCCCAGGGTGACTTCAGCATCTCTACACTGCTAATTCTTTTAAAACCAACACTTCAGGAAGTTAGTGTAGGGAAGAACTTGGCCACACCTGTGTAATCCCAGACTAGCTGATAAATCCTATTACATGCTGCCATGAAATATTTACCTGGACTTGGAGAATCCAGTGGACAACCTGGACAGGTTTGCTTGCTGCAGTCAAATTTTGCCCAGACAGGTGCAGGAGTTCTGCATTGCACAGACACATAGCCACCAGTAGCTGCAGAAAGCACATCCCATCTTTCCCAATATCCAGTAAGATGAAAGGAAAGCTTTATTAACCTAATTTCATTATTATGTTTTGAAACCTACTGGAGAAACACATCCCTGAAGTCAGAGGTGGATGAAAACAGTACTTGGTCTACCGGTTTAAGCATTGCTGGATTCTGGACAAATTTATGTTAATAGCTTGGACACATTTTTGGAATGTGATTCTTATTTTAGGTCAGTTTAATTTATCAAGCAGCAAAGGAATTGTTTTCAGCTTTACCACGGTATTTAGCACTGTCAGTTTAAGTTATGGTTGTGCTGCTTGTAACAGAAAATAATTATTCCAATTGTGCTCTAAAATATCTATTGTGATATCAAGTGTTTTGTTGGCATAGGAACAAGAATCTAGAATGAAGTTCTGAATTTGTATTTACATTTTCAAGAGACAATATTCATAGCCCAGAGAAATGCTCCTGGTTGTTTTCAATTCCCGTTATTCCAAATTAGAGCAACATGGCCCAGCTTGCGAAAAAGCACCCTTTTGTATTGTCTGACCATTGGGGTGAAACATGCACTGATGACTGCATTTATGTTCAGTGAAAACAAAACCCACCAAAATCTCAAAGTTTCTTTCAAGGCTTCCAACTGGTAGCACTGTCACTCAGAAATTTGCAGACAACGTGCAGACCTCCAGAAGAATACTGATAGCCCAAGGAGCACAAGCATTTAACAAAGGAGTAAGTACGACCTATCAGCTCTTTTCAGTCTTTAGGTTATCAGTTTTTAAAGTTTGCATCACAATATTTGTGATTTGACTCCTTGTTTTTGTTTTTGTCCTCTCATTTTTATTTGGTCTGAACAGGGCAAGGATCTTGTAATAGCAGTGCTTTCCTGATGATTCGCTCAGCCCATTTCCCTGACTCTCAAAGTCAGAAGAGTTTATTCTTCCTCTGCTCTGAGACAGAAGGATTCCCTTTAAAGCTCAGACTTCTTTAAGGAAATGAAAAGAGAGACTCTGAAAGTACTTGGCTGCTTCAAACTGCAAATCACTCAGGAAAACTCTGTCTTGGAATCGATTCATCTTAAACAAGGTAACTTGAAAGGCAGAATGGTGAAGGAGAAGGTGTGAATTTAAGACTTAAATTTTTCCAGTAAAACAGTCTATATTTGACTCATTGTGTTGAGAGCTCTTTGCTTAAGGCAACACCAGTATTTCTGTACATCTGAACTAATTTTATATACATATCTTCTCAATAATTAGTTTTGCCTTCAAGCTCCATTTAAAAATATGGGGCAAAAGAGGAGCAAAACCAACCACAGTGTATAATTTATTATAATTTCTACTTTTTGTTTAAATAGGTCTGTAAAATTCTGACTGAAGAAAGAACTCCTTTTAAAAGATGGAATTAAGCTGCAAGCCATTTTTAAAATCAAAAGTTCTGTGGTCAAAAAAGAAAAAGAAAGTAATCTAGTTGCAATTTTAAAACTCTTTCCTCTAACCTCAAATCCATTCTCTGTAAGTCAACTGAGCAATAAAGCCAAAGCAGTATTTAGTTACTGGGGAAATATGAGACCCTGCTCATAATGTTCCTCTCTGTCATTTTTTGGATAGCAAAAAGATTTCACACTTTTTTTTTACCCTTTCCTTTAACTGAAGAATAACTGTCACAATTTCCTTCCAGTTCACATTTTACTGATTTATTTTATTTTCCCTGTGCAACAGCAGAAACAGATGATCACATTCCAGCATCCCAGAGCAGCCCCATTTCTCTTTTGGATTCTCTGTATTTATATTCTATCCACAGCAGGAACCACACCAGAGTACACTGATACTCTGTGTCCTACTTGCAGCTGGGATGGAATTTATTTTCTTCTCCGCAGCCAAGTTTTGGGTTTAGAATGAGAATAATGTTGGTAACACACTGATGTTGTAGTCATTGCTAAGGATCCCCTTCTCTGAGTCAAATACTTTTCAGTCTCTCAGGCTCTGCCACAGAACAGGTGCTCAGAAAGCCACGAGGGAGCACGGCCAGGACAACTGACCCAAACTGGCCACAGGGATATTCCACAGCCTGGAGCATCCTGTCTAGTATAGGAACTGCAGACAGTTGGCTGGGAAGCACTGGTTGCTGCTGGGGATGGGCTGGGCATCCCTGAGTGATTGTGTGGGGTGTCCTTTTTGGACCCTTTTTGGGTTGCATTCCTCTCTATCATTTCCCTATTATTATTATTATATTTTAAGGAGGAGCAGAATTTTTGTAGTAATTTTTTTTGAAAATCACTAAACTTCTCCCCACATGCAAAGATAGTTTGAGGGGTTTTTTGCACCAGATTTCACTCAAACTGATGTGAACCAAAACTTGTACTTTGTGCCTACACCACAGCAGAGTCACAGTCCCCAGCTACTGGATTGGGATCTCCTGATGGCAGGAACAGTACACATAAGACATCCAGAAATTATCTTTACCACACAGATTTTACACACTACACAAAGGAGAAGGGAGAAGGAAATCAAAACCACAAGCAAGGTAAGATTCAACACCCTGATAGCTGCAAGATAAGATCAGCATTTCTGAAGAGAGCACACCAACTTGTAATAAGCTGCAGTGACAGTGTTTACATAAACAATGCCAATCTTTAACAGTTGTCTGAAGCAGTTCTGTGATTAGAGATTATTGAGGTTTCCTAATATACTTGACTTTATCTCCCTGGGTAAGAGACTGCAGCAGAGCCTGAGGCTGCTGTTTCATTGCAAGCAGAATAAAAAACTAATATAATCAGACTGAAAAGAGATAAAAAATTATGTGCCTATTATTTTTGTCTTGGTTTCATTTTATAAATACTAAGTCATGTCAACTTTAAACACTGCTGCTGCCATCACAACAGTTGAGGGACCAGCAGTGAGACTAGAATCCAGGGTTCTGGTCCTTTGTGAATACAAAACCCTAGCAGCCAAGGAGGATGTGGCTTTGACTGAGCAGGCTTATGTGGCACAAAATAAAAGAAGTATCTGATTTAGAGACTGAAGAACATGGACTGTACTTGAAGAACAACCACAAGCTATTTGTAAAGCACAGAGCTGGCAGATAAACTTGCATTGCCTAGAGACATCCTCTCTGTCTCATTTCACTGGGTAAAATCAAAACAAGGTGGGAATCTGAAAAACTGGATCAATAATTACTATTGATAACAACAGTATCGATAGCTAGAGTCCCATCAGTGGAAAGGTTTAATCAGCACGAGTTGTGTTTCCTCCTATCAGCAGAGGAAAGGAGGTGAAGATGTCAGTGCTGTACTTAAAGACCATCATTATCTTGGAATATCTGCCAGGATCAATTCAATTAAGATGCTTTGCTTCACTTTATCTGTGCAAAAATTTACATTACCACACTGAAAGCACAGGGGTAGATCCACTGCCATGAGGGAAAAAGCCATAATCACTCTGACTGAACACATCCTGATTTATTTTGGTACACAAGCAGACTCAGAACTGGAAAGAATCATAGTACTGAGCAAAAGATTTTAAAATATTCTGCTACCTGTGTAAACTCTGCTGCATCACAGAGACAGAAATCACGGCTGAGCCTCCAGACAAGATCAGAGACTGTTCAACATCTCACAACAAAACTAAAGTCTACACATTAATTAGGGCTTGGACAGGAGAATGTTGTACTCATTTAAACTGGAGAAGTACATTAGGAAACTATAATGGAAGTAAATGGATGGAAACTGGCTCTTAGAAAATAATCTACATATATGTAATGACTAAGCATGCCTTAGATTCTGAATTTTATGGCCCACTCGGACATTTCTAGGCGAAGACACTGTTACCTCACAGGAGAGGGGAAATCGGAAAAAGTAAGCACTCATCAGTGCTCTTGCAAACATCTGAGTTACCTTCTTCTTGGCCAGCCATCTTTTCTCCTTTCCCTAATTACCTTAAGTAGGATCAGAAGAAAAGGCAGCCTGGATGTGGGTCAGAAATAAAATCAACTGTCCCATCTCATTAATGATGTTTGGCTTTGGAGACTGAGATGAAAGATGCTATACAAGAAGTTATTATAGCTCTTATTTTTCTCTCTCTTCCCCTTTGCTGTTGCCCTATGAAAAGATGACAGCTAAAATACTGACTCTTAATAAGAAAGAGTATATTCAGCTCTTTGGGAGTACAGAAAAAAACGAGAAACAGAAAATATAGTGAGTGGTTAAAGATGGCATAAACCACACAGCCTATGATGCAGTGTAACCATCAGAGCCCCAACACACAGAATTATAATTTCCTTCATTTAAGTGTCAATCAATTCATATTACTGTGAAATCAGCATTTTGGAAAATCTTCAGTTAATGCATTTTTTCAGTGAGCCTACATTAATTCAAGAATTGCATTAAGCTCTATGGCACTGCACAAGATGATCGTGTCTTTGGAACAAGGAAATTTATACCAGATTGTGTTTTTGATGCTATCCAGGATTTCCAGTAAGGAAGGAAAACAAAGATTTATCTCATTATATGAACAAAATCATGAAGAACAATATATGAAAGCATTAATGAAATCTTGTATTTGAAAACATTAGGGTGTTACATAAAAATCTGCATACCTTGAAATATGGAAAGATTCTGGAAATTACCTTAAAAATGTTGAGACAAAAGGATCTGACCAAGCAAGATGATTATGACTTATGCTTATCAGAATATAACACATACTCTGTGCACTTCTCAGTGATTATCTTTGAAATCCCAGACTCGATAAGAGTCAGGAGAGAGGTATCAATACAACACAGAATAGTTACACCCCCATGATGATGGGTTGATTTGTTTGCGGAGTTTTCCCTTGTGGGTCTCATATATAAGGAACAGACCAGCTTATCTGTTTCTATTCCTGACAGTACAACATTCCAGGGCAGCTCCAAATGTATTCACCACTCAGAAAAAATATTGCAATAAACCAAGAATAAAATTTCTTTAATACTCAGCAAGGGCTGCAATGTTTTGGATATACACTGAAACCATATGGCATCCTCAGCTAATTTAAGACTTAAATCACATACATAGCCGAATGACAAAAACCTGTTGTACACAAATGGGGGTATCTAGATAACTTTTACTTTTGATTTCATCATTTATGCATGTTTATTTGTGTTTCCACAAGCCTACAGCAGAGCTCATTATACCAGCTTATCTTCAAGTTTAGGCTCACTTCAAGTTTAATTTAAAAATTCCTATAAAGTTTCTAACAACCCATTATCAAGACTTTTTTTTTTTTTTATTATTTCCAGTGGATGTATAATACTACAGAGCAATCCAACCAAGCAGAAAGTTCTTACTGACATCAAAGGGAGAGTTTAGACCTTTAGTTCCACACTGTTTCTACATGAAAAGATTTACAAGTCCCATATAAAAGAAGTGACAGTAAATATATTTGGAGCTAAAATTTGATCTAACTCAGCAGACAGATCCCAGTGGGTGTTGCACACCCCCTCCCCCCAGTTCCACAGAGCTATTAGGAACAAAATGATCTATGGTTAACAGCTGAGGACTAAATGAGGACAAACAAGTAAATAACTTTTCTGCAGGGTGGGGTGACACGGTACCACTTTGCTGTGCACGTCTGGTTGAAGGCAGCATTGCTGCACAGGTTGAGCTGAAGTGTTGGTGGATGCCCCATCCCCTGGCAGGTTTGAAAAGAGCTTTGGTGGGCTGGCAGCACCCAGGAGGAGCATTCAGCAACACCAAAACAGAGAGAAATAAACAAACAAACCCCAAACAAACAAACAAAACCACACAAACCCCTCCAACAAAACAAACAAACAAACAAAACAACAACAACAAAACTCCCCATAGAACAAGATTATTTATGGTACTTGCAATCACACAAGCTGGTTAAAAAGCAGACCTCCTCCAAATCAGCAGCAGTGTGAGCTACAAACTGATCTGCAAGTTTACAGCAGGCTTATCTGAATGACCTTAATGACTTTTGCAGCTGCTGTGCCCATGGTCCAGCCCCGATCCAGAGTCACCCTCCTCTCCTGACTTGGGAGTTGGATGCAATGAAGGTGAGTGTCAGATGAAGAGTGTGCTGAAGTGCACATTATACCCCTGAGAACAGAATTGGAAAATCTGTGAGCACCAATGACTTTGTTCTTAATTGGAGCACTGTAAGTTGGGAGTGCTCCTTCAGCAAGAGCAGCCCTTCAGAATGACTTGGTTTACCCTCTGAGAGCTCAGCTCACTGCTCCAGGGGGCTTCTGCTCCTGGCTTCACAATAAACAGTTTCTGCTAATGCCAAATGCCAGACAAAGCCTAGAAGGGTATTTTATAAAAGCCTGCAGCAGGACATTGGAAAATTTAGAACACTTCGAGGTCATTGGACAGGGACAGAGGGACACCAGCAGCATGATGGGCAGTCCTGGGTCAAAACCTGTGTATCTGAAGTGTTATGTCAAAAAGTCACACACCAATCTTTGGGAGATTTTCCTTATGGTACCACTCCTTTCTGAGGGAACCTTCCACATCTGAACTGTAAGGGACAGAACTTTTTTGTGCGTGTGTTAACAGTGGGTACAACAAACACATCCCCATGAGTGATGCTTTCAATAATTAAACAAAACTGATACACAGGGTGTGATTGAAGTAAAATATATTCCCCAAACTTCCCAAGGTTGCAGGTTTAGTGCACCTATTATACTGTAATAAAAATGGAGTCTGGTGTTCATAAAATGAAGCAATAGATGTTCCCCTGGTTTAGCCCCTTGTGACAGCTGGTGTCAAAGTATTTTGTGAAAAATTCTGTATTTTAAATAACAATATGTTATGCTAAACCACAAATATACTGTACAGGTTAAAGAAAAAAATCTCAAGATGCACAATTACTGGTGTAGATAAAGTATAAAAATCTTATTTTAGTCTGGGTATCTTCTATGGTATATTTTATCTTATATATATTTATGCTTTATGCTTATATATAAGTACTTATGGTGCTTACTACCCTGTGTGAATTGCCAAGTGTTGGTCTAAGACTAAGAATTTATGCAAACATTACATAGACAGGTGTGAGAACTCCTCAGAGGATTGAACTGAATAGCAGTTTCAACCTGATTATTTCTTTGCTTGCAAGTTTCAGATTCTTGTGGAAAACAGGGCTCATGACATGGCACAGTCAGAGCTCTCCAACACAGACAAAAGAGCAAATATTGATATTTACGTTTTGAAAACACATTGTGCATGTGCATCTTGACAACAAATATGTGGCAAAAATCAATCCTTCAACAGGAAACTCCTATGAAATATTCAACAGTAGGCAACAGTACCTTTCTGTGCATATGACCACTTTCTTATCTGAGGAAGCAGAGATCAGCTGTAAGGGAAAGAGAATTGAGAGGGCAGTCTACTCCTGCTTTAATGGCTCTTTATTGTCAGTTATTCCCTGGAGACCCCCAGCATAGGGCTAATAGCCATGGGAGAGAATAATGCTGGAGAAAGTCCACTGGGTATCTCCAGTTTCAGGAGGTGACAAATTTCCTAAGTCAAGTGGAAACCCTACTAAGAAGAGAGGCACAGATGTGGGGTGATAAAATTAAAATACAAATTTTTTTTCAGAGTTCGAGACAAATGTAGGCTTTCCATTAATATTGGAAACAGTGCCATGAAACCATTTAGCTGGAGGGAAGCACATGGGATCACTGCTACAGCCACTCCAACCTGTGCCTAGGTGACAATTCTCAGGACAATTCTTGGGTGTCTGTGCCAGAACATCTCTGACCTATCATGTACAGTTACCCCTCTCTGAGGTGACAGGTATCCATACCCCCAACTGCACACATTTTACACATATAACAAATTCCTAAACAATTTTCTGACACTTTGATCTTCACTGAAAGAAGTCTGCTGTTAACCAATGCTCCAGATGAATGACTCCAAACAAAAGGCAAGAAGGGTAGGAAGGTTTTCTGTTCCTTGGCTGTTGCTGATTGATTTTATGAAACAAAAAACATTTGTAGCAGTACTTAGAGTCATTAATATTTTGAAACTAAAATGTCTTGTTGGGAAATCAATATAGCAATACTCAAACATCATGTACAGTAAAGAAAAAGGTAAATAATATGATGAACTTAAAGAAAATCAATAGAGTGTTCAAACATGACAGTAAAAAACTAAATAGAAGAACTACTTAGAGGACAAGTTATCCACCTATAAAGTGTTAACTCCATTCATTGCTGCTGTTTCCTACATCATTTACAGAAGTGGAATGAACATCCACTCTTTGAAATGACACAAAACACAACAAACAGCACAACAGGAAGTTCCCTGGATCAGTCTGGAAAGAAAATCTGACCAGCACTGAATACAAAAGCCTGCATTAATTCTTCTGCACATGGGTGGAAAGAAAGCCCATCATATATGCAGGAGCTGAGGATAAGGAGAAATGGTAAGAGAAAAGCCAACTGATGTTCAATGTCATAGGAATCATGAAGCATTTTTAACTACAGTTAAATCAGTGTTGACTGTGTGGACAAACAAAACTGGTTTTTGAGGAGTTGTCCAAGGAAATTAAATGAATGCTCCACTGGACTGGAAGAGCACAGCTGAGTCTGCCACTGGGGATGTGAGTGGTTGCTCTGCCTTCATTCTGATCATGGCCAGGCTTGGTTTGGATTCCCAGTGAGCTTCAGTTTATCACTACATTGACATCTGCTGGCCATAAAGGAACTCTCACAGCAGTCTACAGATCTACAGACAGAAGGGCTGAGCCTTTTGTTTTATATCTTATTTTCTGTAATTTTATTTGAGCATGCCTTTGACATAACTAGGGTATAACTCACAGTTCCACAGGATGTCACCAAAATAACTGTAATAAATATTTTCCTCATGGAAGACCTGAAAAGACACTTGCTGTACGTTTCTGAATAGGCCAAAACCTAATAAGGTCTACCAATATTTCTATTTTGACAGAATCATTAAATAAAAAAATAAAAAGTCATGCCAAAGAAAACTTTATGGGCTATTACATTGTTTCAGTCATCCTTGTGAGCCATTAGACTCTTGTACAGTTTTAAACGTAAATATTTTGTGATTTGATTTTTCTTTTCTTCTATGCAATTTGAGCTAGCAAAGCCATTATTGCAAGCATGGGAATCGCACAATTGGGAAATCTGTCTTGCTGAGAGGAGAATCAGACCTAATATATTTTCATTTATTTTAATATATGCCGTGTGGAAAAGGCAGAATTTAAACTAAGAGTTTAATATGCAAAGCAGGAAACAAACTTTTCATTTGAAGCTTTCGCTCTCTTTTATGTTGTAAAATGGATTTGTCCTGGAGCATAGGACAGTGTAAATACTAAAAATAAGTGTAATTTGGACTCAGAATGGCTTATTTCTGTTCACTCTGTATTGAAATATCGACTCAGCTTGTGTCACCCAAATAAAAGCTCACACACAAAAATCTCACAGCCTCAATGAGACAATGTCACACCTTAAAAAGTGAATTTATTTATTGCAGTAAATTGACTTAAAAACTCAGCAAAGTGCCATGTTTGCATACATACCAACCTTACTCTATTAATAATAATTTTGGGCAGTAAGTAGATCAGTCTCAGAAAAAGCCCACGTGTATTTTAATCTCATCAGTATTCCGCAAGTTGAAGTCTCCAAAACCTGCAAAGGTCCCAAACTCTGCCAGGCCCTAAGCAAATAGATCCCTCAAATGTCAAAGCACTGCCTGTGCTACCGTAGACAGAGAAGACAAAATATTTCCTGCTTTGGTTCTAGTTCTTTATTTATTTTATCTAAAGTAAGTGTGCACTTTGACACTGCTTCCAGTTTTTTCCACTATTTCCAGACTGGTAGCCACAGTATTGAGTGTATGAAAAGCCAAGTTTTTCTAGCTAAAGGAAGGCTGCAGCCACACACTGTTGCTCTCTCTCTGTCCTGCCCTCTGCAAAGAGCTTGCACAGCTTGAAAATTCCAGCATCAGCCACATCACAGGGTGAAAAACAGTAACTCCAGGTACAATGGGAGGTACCACTTGCTTGTCATAAAGTGTTGTAAAAGAGCTGTGTCTCTTTCTACAGGTGTAACACTCTGGAAAACAGTGGAGCTATTTCAGCCCATGACACCTGTGTGACAAAGGGCCACAAGGTCTGAGCTTTAGGGGCACAGGGGATGCCCAGCAAATCCTGCTAGTGGTTGTGATCTGTAATTGCTGCTGAAATCAGTGTGAGCTCTGTTTACTCCCAGATGCCTCCACATGCAGGAAACTTACAGTCTATGGGAAAAAAAAAAAAAAAAAAAATCCAAGTTCCTCAGGCAAGTTTTCCAGCCAGCAGATAACAGTATTCCCTCTTTCTGCACTCCACTCATTCTTCCAGATATACCAAAGGTGTATTAGGAAAACAGGAATAATGGGACTCCCATAAGATCAGAAAAAGCAAATGCAAGGTGATCCAGCTCAGAAGCAGGAAGAAAAACTGCAGTCACTCTACCGAGAAATGTCACCCTTAGGACTGTGCTCTACCTTACACACCAGTGATTCATAAAGATCAAGTCACTGGGACCT
Source organism: Phylloscopus whistleri (assembly GCA_017589585.1). Classification (NCBI taxonomy): domain Eukaryota; kingdom Metazoa; phylum Chordata; class Aves; order Passeriformes; family Phylloscopidae; genus Phylloscopus; species Phylloscopus whistleri. Next base: position 2,011,635 of record JADMLD010000864.1, on the reverse strand, counting down.
CTTCATGAATGGATCATTACTAGCTTATTTCTGCATAAAACTTTCCAGGGTGTGTGTGTGTGTGTGTGTGACATTTTAAATCTTCACATCAAAGCAATGCAGGGTATATTAATGCAGCTTCACAGCTTTTGGCAGCTACAACTAAGACGTTTGTACATTATTTTATCAATTATTAACATGGAAAATCAACAGCCTTCTTTGAGAGTGATTTCTGAGCTTTCCTTTTCAAATGGCCTGACTGATATCTTGGCATTTTCTTACCTCAGGGCTCATAAAACCTCTCAACTTTTTCATCATCAATTTCTCAGTGACTATAAATCTCTACTTCTGTGTATTCTAAACCTAAGGTGCACTACTCCACTTTAAGAATATTTTAAGGACAGTTTTTATTGATGTGAGTCTCACTTTAGTTTCATCAGCTCTGTTGCAGGATTCCCTGTTTACCTGTTGGGGAATTAGATTACAACTTGGGAGCAATGTTTTATTCAGAAAACAATATCTGCAAAATCAAGCTTTATTTCACATGGGTAATGTAGATATTGATGGTCTGATTTCTTGTCTGTGCCATGTTTTAGAATGTAAAGGATGGATATAACAAGTGAATGTGAAGAATTGCACCTTGTCATAACCTCGTGTAGGAGCATCATGGGAACCTGTAGACCAGCATAGTTTCAGTATTAATTAGGAACTCCTTGGGATCTTAAGGCAACACAAAGCTCCTTATTTTGTCAGTAAAATCTAGTCCATATTGAAACTGAGAAAAAAATTTGCTTTATAATGGTTGTAATTTACATATCACTTGGAAAATACCCTATCTGATTTGCATGTCCTCAGCAAGTTAGACATAAGCCTCTTGCGTGGTTCCATTGTGATAGCAACATAAAGGCAGGACAAGGAAGAGAAACCTTTAGATAAGCATATAGTTATGAAAAAGAATTCTCCTGGAAGCTCTGGGCCTGGGGATAACATTATTAAAAAGCAGTTATGAGCTACTTGACTCTTTAAAAATTCTAAATGTGAGTGAGTTCCAGGTATAGAGCCAATAATGAAACTACAAAAAAATTAATAGGACTTTACAGAAACCTCAATTACATGGCAGGGAAAGAGTTTTGTTTTGTATTTTCCCTGCACATGTGTCATTACAGCTTTGGGCTCTGTACATCAGAAGGTGTTTTTATCATTCAATGACTACCTTACTTTTATTGCATCCTCATTCATATCTTCTCCCTTAGAATAATTTTTTCACACTAGGTATTTAATCACCCTCAATTTAACACTTCATTGACCCTTATGCAAAGTCAGAGGCATATTACTCTTGAAAAAGAGAGAGAATTGCCATATTAATTTACTGCACCTTTCTCAAATACATTTGGTCAGTTCTTGAACAAAATAGAACAGTTATAGCTTAATGGAGCAAAGCTGATTTACATCATATGAGTTGCTGTTCTGTTCTTAGATAGCTTTTGTCGGGAATAGATTTTTTTTTGCAAAGATAACAACTTGGAAAAATTCCTACAAGAGCAGAAAGAAAAATAGTATTTGCTTTCCTGTCCTTCTTTTTAGCTACCTGACTAAATTTGGCAGAAAATCTACAACTTTTGATTGCAACGGGTAAACATTTCCACCTCTTACTTTTGAGGTCATGCACCAACTTTTACAGAAAAGCAGAAAACACCACAAGTATTTTTGACTCTACACTGACCTTTATTGTATGAACTCATTAGAGCATATAAAACATCATGATATCTCTATCTTGGGAGAAGATATTAATATTTCTGGTGAAAGATGCCTTATATCCAAGGTCATTATATTTTGCTGGATGTTGGAAGACACTGCAGGAGAAGCACCATTCAGCACAGAAACACTTCAATTCATTAACATTTTTGGAGAGACAAAAGAGGGATCACCTCCTCAGAACTCTGCATCTTGGGAATGAGTTCTGTGACTGCAACTCACAGGAATACAAGGCTCTAAAATCCCTGCTGCAAATTAAAAACTGGATCAGTCAGATCCCTGGGGCATTTCAGAGGATATTTTGCTTGTGTTCTCTGGAATCAGCACATCAGAGACAAATGCCCATCCTGACAGGGCAATGATTTAACATGACTTAACCCTCACCTTTAAGCATTTGAATGAAATACACAGGCATTTAATTGACATAGTAGAAAGTTATATGTTTTTTATTGATTAACACACTTACTAAAGGTCAACTAGTATTTTAAGCACTTTGCAAATACAGTGTGTATTCTAATTATCCTGAAGAACTTGTAATTATTTTGTTAAATGTCAATTAAATGCAGAAACATTTCTTAACAGCCTGAACCTGTATGTTACAAACTGTACAACTTTGTGTTTTATTGTTCCTGTAATTTTCAGACAATTACTTGGCAAATAGATTGACCTCTCATCTTAAACTGCAATACCATATTCAATTATGAATTGGCTTAAAACCAACAAAAGACAGTCTACCAATCCTGTGCAATCCATGTGAGACTGCATGGGAGAGAAGGGACATTTTCATAGTGGAGGAAGGATTTTGGTAGTGGTTTGAACCAAGCAATTTACAGACAAAGCTATTTATTCTCATCAGTAATTCTCTATGAACTGCAAATTCTTGAGTGCTCCCTTCCTTTTGGCAGCTCTACACTCAGAGAAGTCTTCTGAAGTAGGAGGTTTTTCTAGGGACAATTAACATCAAAGTATCAGCTTAGAGAAATCTAGACCATAGTCATTGAGCATTTAAGGTCTGCCAAACAAAAACTGCCCTAGACTTAAGTTTACATGAGCTCAAGCTCTAGATCCCCTTTTTCAAATCCCCCAGTGCTCATTGCACTTTTTTGAACGCAATGATTTCCTGATGACAGCTTGCATGGGACAGAAGAAGTTTTTCACTATTTACCATGGTAAGATTTTAATTTTAAAATGTAATATATATGAATTCACTGCTCACATTCACTCTTCCTAACACAGGGCTGGGTATCAAAAGATGAAGTGCATCAAGACAGTCTGAAAAGCCCGTTTTCCTCTAAGGCAAGTGAAAATAAGTCAAGATCTGAAAGTAACACTTACTACCTTCATTGGACTGGTCAAGCAGGGCAGCTAAGCAGAATCAGTGCTGCTTTCTGCTCTATATTCTGCCCACCTTCAAGGTATTGATACAACTTAAACTACAGATATTTGGAGACCAGTAAAAGTCTAAACCTTGCAGCAAAAGGCACTACTGAAACAATGATGCTCTTTATTGATTAGCTGCTAATTGTCAGCTCCCTGAGACCTGACTGTAAACCTACCCAGTTAAAGGTCAAGCACAAATTCCTTCCAAACAGGATTAGCAATAAAAACAGTAACAAAACTGGGGCAGTTTGCAATGTGTTGTTTCATTATAACTCCCTTGGGATCAGAAATGTCAATGGCAAAAGAGAAATGAAGGCATGCTAATGAGGGATTCAGCTTTGTTTCATGTGCCAAGGGGATATTCTGTTAGAATATTCTGGTTCGGTGCTTGGTTTCTCTCCCAGGGCTATGCAGGTCACTGTCACCTGACAGTTGTCACTTTCACAATAACTATCCTTCTTCTCTAAATTGCCACTGGGCTGTGCTTAAACTCTGAAATTTTATTCATCTTGAGTAAGATAATAAAACGCAGCTTTGTCTTCTTACCTGGGGGTGGCGGGCTGCTTTTCAAAGGGACATTGAGCGCTGATTTTATTTTAAATATTTTTATTTCATATGTGCCTAAACACTTTTTTGTATCTGCTCTGTCTCATATAATGTTATAAATGCTAAAAAAAAAAAAATTCCCAACCCTTAATATTTTTTTAAGTCTTTGAAGATTAAGTCTTTAGAAATTCTCAGATCTCCTCATTGACTCTTCTATTCTTTGACACAGCAAGATCAAGCATCTATTTCTTCTCACTTGCACAATTCCCCTTCCTGGCTGTATTTCTGCTCCCATTTCTGTTTGCATTGCACACCCTCCTCCTGCTCCACCTCATTCTCCCACCCCCCAGCCCCGGCTCTTTGAAATCTCCAGTGCTTTTCAGAGGAGCCTTTCAGAGATGACTTTTTGAAGTCAGTCTCAGAGACCAGTTTTTGGAGGTACTTAGCATTTCTTTGCATACTTTCTTCTGGGACTGAACTAGCAAAAGGTTCTGGGAATCTCTCACACGTAGGTCCTTAGAGAGTCTTTCAGCAGGTACTGGTTAAATGAGATACAGCTCCAAAAAGGCTCTCTCATCCTAAACTTACCAAGCTATTGCCAAACTGAGAATTCAGAACTCCCGAAGTCAAGTTTCTATCCAAAGGATGTATATTTGTTTATATATCCAGTGACTGTAATGCTGATATGCATTAATCTGATTTCTGAGCAGTACCATGAACTTATGATCATGATATGATAATATTCCAGATTAAGGCTTTCATGGTTATAAACACAGACATATTAAATGAGTAAAAGATAATTAGAGACACAAGTAGAAAAATAGATAGTCAAGGCTTTCATGTAATTACTTGACCTAGAGGTCAAAATCTGGCAACATTACTCATATTTTATTTACTTCTCTTTTCCACCTCCTTCCCTCCTTCTCTCACCAAATAAATCAGCTCCTATGGGCACTGGCCTTTGTGGACATGTGTTTCTACTGCCTTCAGGAAGATGAAGATCCAACTCGTTGGTATCTTCACAGTGAAATATTCAGTTGAACTGTGCAGTAAATTAGAACTGGAAGGTAGTGCTACAGTTAGACTCAGTTTGGAAAGCTCTTCTCTTCCTCTGTATCCTAAAATAATTCTGCAAAAACAAAATATGCCCTCAGACCCTTCAGCCCCTCCTCTCATGCCCCTAAATCAAAGCACTTCACACTTACTCCCTCTCTGCCATAAACAACACCCCCAGCTTTGCTCATACTGGATAGAGTAATAGATGTTCTATTCCCTAGGTATGACTGAAATTCTGTTTTCATGGAAATGTGGATATTCAAAAATGCACTCCCTTCTGCCAAAAAAAGAACAAACCCCCATAAACTTATTCATAAACACACAGAGAAGTGATAGCTGGAAAAACCATTCTGGGTATTTCCAATAGATGTTGACATGAATTGTGTTCATTTTTAAATATATCAGTTTGTGCAACAGAGCAGCTCGTGGCTCCACCAGCCTGCATTTAATAACCTGATAGAGCTGATTGAGGTGCTGGAAAGAATTGCTGTTCCATTTTAGCAGGCAGGGTTAAACTGATGTGCATGTGATTTTCCACACCAGGCTTATATCCAAGTTATCCAAGTGTTGCAGAAAGTTAAATTAATGCCTGCTGCAATGGCTGATGGATCCATCTCATGCCTACATGCATGCTCTTCAGTCCCTCTAAATGTTAATAGCAATTCCTTTTACTCTTGTATTTCCACTGCGGCAAGTCTGAATCCCAATATTATTCCAGCTCAAATCTATGACTAGAGGGTTACTTTTTACCACTGATAAACAAAGATTGATGCCTGATGCTGCTCATCCATTCATAAGTGGTCCTGAGCTATGATTGGCTTCTGACCAAAATTAAGACTGAAAGAGTAATCTCTCATCCTTCCAAGCACTGTGTTGCCTAGTCACAGTCAATAAAACCAGCAAACCAGCAAAAATCATGTATTTTCTGCCCTTGCTCTTGGATTCCTGAGATTTCAGCCCAGGAGCAGGACCATAATGATTTCTGTAACTGCCACAGTATTGCACATAGCAATTGACGCCTCATGTGGCATCCAAACTGAAATGTGAATCCACACTGGGAACTGCAGTGCAAGCGAAGAAAATGCATGGAAATAAGGTGAAAAAGCCGCCTTAACTCACTTCCAAGGTCTGGCAAGAGTTGAAATACACTTTGTCTGATCCCAAGGGGTTAAACATTGTCAAGGCACTGGAGTGAGAAAAGCAATGGAAGTTTCAAAACAGGTCACTTGTTTTTACGCCATTGCTGCTTTAGGTCTCAAACTTTTCAGAAAGTCTTGGAATTAACTCAGAAAGTGTGCTGGTAAACGTGTATGTGAGTTATGTTGTTCAATCTGCCCATGAGCTGCTGTTTTTAGGGGTTCTGTTACATGTCTGCAAGTGTTTGCAATTTGTACTGAGGCTAATTGACCTTGCACTGCAGTTATTGAACACTGTGTATCATGTCAGTTTTGATTACTTTGAAAAAAAAAATATATATATAGTAAGGATTTGAGGCTGGATACTGAATCACATATTAGATGTTAAACTCCCTTGTTTCTCCTAACCTCTCTCCCTATTCTTCCCAAAAAAGAAAATGAAAACAAACTCCAGCCATCCACTCCCTTTTACCATCGTTCACTGGTGTTACCTTACCTGTCAAAACAATTCCTTCAAAGTGTTTATTCCTAACCCAATAAGAAGAAATAAGCTACAGATACACTCCAGGCCTTGGAGGTTTGTTTCATTCTGGCTGAAACTGCAAAGGAAAGACGTGGTGGTGGTTTTGACACCAGCAGGTACTCACTGAGACAGTCTCAAGCAGCACGTCACCCTTCTGCTGTCACCTTCAGCACCTGCTACCTGGCTGTGCACCACAGAAACCTCCAGCACTTCTGTCCTTCACTAGACCCAAATTTCAGCCAAATAACTTGTGAGAGGAGTGTGATGCAGAGGGATGTCTCAAACATGGAAAATTAATTTTATTTTTTTTGTGGTTAAATGCACACCCACTCTTGGTGCCTGCATGGACAAGGATGCTCTCCCAAAACTCGGATTTTGTTAAAGCTCACACAGTAAGTGATGGTCTGTCCACTGGCATTGATGAGTCACAGGCAGCACTCCCAACGTTACTGTGAAACAGAGTTAGCTAATATTTAATTATTACACAGATAACAACAGAAAAGTAGGGACACTCTTTACCTGGAGGAGCATTTTCCAGTACCAATTTCTAAAGTATAAACTATCACTAATAACGATTTTGTAACTGCCACATCAAAAACTCTCTCATTGTGGAAATTTTAATGCCATAATTCTCCCAGGTCAAATCAGAAAACACGCATGGAATGAAAAGTTGAAAAATGCAACCAGCAAGTTTTGAAAACCTCAACCAAACCAAATTTTCTCAACATTGAAGGATTCACACTGGGAAAGAAGAATACACTTAATTGACTCCAACCTCCTGTCCAAGGTCAGGTGAAGCCGCAGGGGCTCCATGAGATGGTCTTCTCCCGCCTGCTTTGGCTATCCCACGCCGCCGCTCTGCTCCTTGCCTGCCACATCCTGTCCTGTAAGCTAGCGACCCGGGAAAATCCTGTGGATCCTTTTGCAGCAGCAGTTTGACTATGGCAAGGAATGATGAAAGGAGGGCCTTGCGGGGGTTTATCAATGAGGTTTATTGGAATCCCCAAGCGGGAAGACAACTTTGCCTCAGAGGGTCTCCCCAGGCAAAGCAGGCACTGCCCAGTGACTATTCCTTTAATACTGGGGGGGGGGGGAATGGGGAAGGGACCAATCAGGGAGTCACTCCGGGGGTGAGAGACAGGAGAGGGGACAAATCCCCTGGGGAGGGGGGCGGGACCCCCGACATCCTGGCCAATCACTCAACGGTCTCCCCAGAACTTTCCAGAGGCAGGGGGAAAACTGCATCAGGATTGACAGGGTCCCAGGGGCAGGGGGAACAGAGATTGACATAGAACAGGGGATAAAGCTGTGGGATAAATCAAACTGGGAATTAAACCAGGGTACATAGAACAAACCATTAACAATTAAAAGGCAAATAAAATAATACACCACTACAGTCAGGGAAGAGGGGGAAAAAACATAAACAGAAAAAACTTTGAGTGAAATAGCCTGAAGCTTTCTGATTATATTGCAGGCCTACCCTCAGGAAGAAATAGATTTCTTCAACTAATGCAGGCCTCATGGAAGAGTTCCTTTTACTTCTCAAATATGGGCTGTAACCATCCCCCCAGCCCAATTCCATTGCACCAACTGCCTGCAAACTACCAACTTGTTCATGTTATGAATTACCAACCATCAAAAGGTCACTGCAGACTCACCTACTCCATGGTTCAACTTCATTCTACTTCCCTTGTGGAGGCCAGTGTACCTCCTAAACCAGAGCACCTGAGGCTCCCTTGGAGGAATGTCCCTTAATCAGGACAAGTCCCTTCATGTTAGGAGGAGAAGCAGCTGCCTCCTCCCAGAGTTCTTTGGTCGTTATTCAAGTATACCCCAGTTCTGCTCTCCCAGTTGGCCGTTGGCCTCCCTGCCCCTTTCTCCCTTTATATGTCCTTCCCCTAGAACGTTCTCCCTTCCCTGAAGCCCCTTTGGCCCTGATTTGGTGCAATCTTCCACCCACATTCTGCCCCTGTTCCCCCACTGGTTCTCCTTGTACCTTACCCCTCCTCTGCACCACTTTCTCCCTCTCCCACTGAAACCTGTTTCCAACTCCGCCCCATGTATAAACCCTGGTCCCCCACTCGTGCCCCTGCCCTCATTCCTGGACCCCTTCACGTGAAGATGGAATAAAAACCTCTCCATGGAACTCTTTATGAAGACTCTTCCCTTTCTTACTACCGAGGGATTTATCTGGTGTGAGTGTTGAGTGATTGTGTTGGTGTGCCTGTGACTCCTGATGGCTCTCCACCTGGGAACACTTCCAGAGGGTTATGGCACCTTTCTACCTCCACCCACTGCAACATCCCCTCATAAAAGTTATTCTTAAAAAGGTAGATATTGATATCTTCCCTAAAACCACTCCAGCATCTGCCAGAAACCTGAAACCTTTCTTGTTTAAAACAAAGTCATTCAACTAGAATAAACAGATTTATTTTTTTAAAGAATCATGCCTTCTATGAGGAGCATTGAGAAAGAGCCAGGAAAGCTGATGGCTGAATTCTTAAACCCACATCATTTAAATTATTGCCCCACACTGTTCTGATAGAATATTTATTAAGCAGATGGGACCTACAGTTTAGGCTTTTAATTGCTGGAAGTTGTCAGGTTGATTGTAATTTAATTTAATTTTTTTACCATGCTTTTTTAATTGGTCGGTTTTTTTAATTAAATATTCCATTATAAGCTATTTGCAACTAAACCTTTTTAAAATTGTTTTAATTTAAATGTTGCCCTTGTTGGCCTCTATTAATTAATCTTTTTTCCTTGATGCACATCTGTTTTAATGCCCTTAATGAGAAGCAGTAAATAACATCATTAATTTTCTCCTTATTGAAATTTATTTGCTTTAGTTATTTTGTTGCAGTCAAGTGTATGGTCACGAAGTGTTATCTTCATCACAAACAACCAAGCACAGTAGACTCAAAACTCGATAACACAGTTTGTTTGGAAAGCAGGAAATTAAAATTACAAGCACAAGTTATGAATGAAGCAAAGAAATTCTTCTGCTTTAAGAGAAAGCAGTTTTCCTTTCAATTAATTTACTTTATTTTTCAGGCTTCAGACTTTCTGTGACACTTTCCAGGAAACTCTAACTTAACATCAGTGTTCAAGGACAAATCTAATGTTTAAATTAATGATCTCCCTGAAGTGGGACCCTAAGATTGCAATCTTGGGAAAATTTGGTTCCAAACCCAAATCATGGGCTGTGTGGGATTTAACTTGATTCACTGCACTGCTGTTTCATAAAATCGTCCAAAGGGATTGCATTCAAAATGCATAAGTAAATAAAATAAATAGAAATCCAAACCCAAAGCAGTGCTACAGAAAAGGAAACGGATCAGCAGCTTAAACCCCATCAGCAATGGCTCATCTTCTTCCCTTTTTCCTGCTGCACAATTTATGGGATTTGAAATATCTGCTTAGGCAGATGTTCTGGGGGATTTCATATGATTTTCTGAATTTCCCACCCCAGTTGCAGACCTATGAGCTGTTTGCCTCACGTCCAAGTGCATGCCTTGTTGATGACTCCAGCCTTGGAACAGAATCAGTGAGATCTCCACCTGAGTTAGTGAGAGGACTTCTGTAAATCTTTCACACAAGCTGGTGGGGGAGTGTTCTATCAAATCTTGGCTCACATTTATTTCTGTTGGCCTGCAATGCATTTTTTTTTTAAGGAAAGAATGAACAGGTACTTGTGTAATTCTTAATGACTGATGAATCTACTGTTGCATGGGAAAAGCACAATGTCACTTTACAAAATAACTGAGCACTTCTGCAGCAATATCTACTTGTTCTTTGAATTGTCTTGTTGAATTGTATTGTTATTTTCTGAGATCTCTTTTTTTTTTTTCTTGGATGGAAAGGGGGATGAAATACCATTTTCTGGATCCAAATACATGTTTTATTTTGTCAGTAAGAGATGTAGAAATTCAAATCCACAGACCACAGGCACTCTACACCATATGCAAGCAACATAAATTATTTTTTAGTTATCTAATAATTTTAAGTTTTCAGGATGCCTGTACAAGATAAAAATGTTAACACTTTTTGATACTAAATGCTTTATTACAAAATCCGTGATCTTGTAAGGATGACTGATTTGTTTGATGTGCAAACCTAGAGCATGTGGAAATACAGAGACAATATTTAGGGTTATATTCTGTCAGGCACTGAGTACTGGTCTCAGTCTAGATAAAGCCTTATCTCTATGCATGTGAGTAGTTGAACTGATTATAATGGGACTTTTAACATGCTTTTAAATGCCTTGACAAATAAGGGTCTCGATCTTCCCTACCTTGCAAACCCAAGCTAAATAGCAGGTTTATTAATACTTAATACCTGCCTCCCAGATACATATCACAATGACAAGTGGGGATTACAACAAAGCTATTAAGAAACCAGCCTAAATCTCCAGTCTTCAGGCAGGAGATAAAGACAGTGTGGCAATGGGTAACATTCCCTGGCAAATGGGAGTATCCAAAGGCAGTAACTGCTTTCCCCAGCCATTACCACTCATGAGGAATGAGGCCACCACTCACACAGTGCATCACTCACCTGCCTTGCCAAGGCAGGTGAAGTACTTTAGTTACCACCTGTCTCAGCCAAACAGCCAGGAAGTTTTTTTTTGTTTTTTTTTTTTTTTTTTTTTTTTTTTTTTTTTTTTTTGTTTTTTGTTTTTTGTTTTTTGTTTTTTTTTTTTTTTTTTTTTTTTTTTTTTTTTTTTTTTTTCTGGAGGGTAAAAAATGTGGTGCGTGTGGGGCTTTAAGGACTTTGAACCTCTGGAAAGGAAAACTCACACATCACACTGAGATCTCATTCAAAAAGCAGTTTAAACTTCTCACTCAAAACATTGTTAGGGTAAAAGAGGGAGTTTTACCAATTCTGAGACCATCTGAGATTTCAAAACAAGAAAGAGAATTTATTTTTGCAAGGTCTCAACACTTTTATATGGTCAGTTAATGTTTAGTGTTCTCCTTTGACAGGACCAGGCTGGATGGGGCTCTGAGCAACCTGGTCTAGTGGGAGATGTCCCTGTCCATGGCAGGGGGTTGGAACTGGATGGCTGTAAGGTCCCTTCCAACCCAACCCTCCCTATGATTTTATTCTACGACTCTGTGACGGTATTGAGGTGTTACATTGCAATGCTAAATTTTGTGTTTCTTCTGTTGTGGAATGTTAATGAGTTTCTCCACTCCCAATAAATGTCCAAACATTGGCTAAAAATTGACAAAAATTATAGAGTTTTTTTAGCCTGTGAGCTCAGTTAAGTGACACTTTGTCTTATAGCTCTGTGCAATGTTTGAAGTAAGATCCCTCTACAACTCAGTTCCCACTGCAAACATTTGGAGAAGACTCCTCATTTCTCAGACCCTGCTGCACATTTATTACGATGCCACCAAGATGAGGACCTGAGCTTGGCTGGACCTTAATACAAACAGACTTACAATTGTCACTCACACACACTTGATGCACTTAATAAAGTGAAACCAGGTGAAGGTTCCAGGTCTTGGTCAGACAGGACCCATCAACTGGGTCTTTCCAAAATAATTACAGGATCTGTCCATTGGAAATTTCCTTCCAGATCAGTGGCCTAGTGAACTCAACTAACTTATTAAAGTTGTGAGTGTCAATGACAACACTGTTTTAACAGTTACCAATGGCATACAAAAATAGCTTTCCTGAAGAAGGGGATACCATGGATGATGAGACCTGGGAATGAAACCACAGGAACAACTGTGGAACAGAGGTTACAACAAGACACAAAATGAAAACTGCCTGCAGATTCAAAACACTTTCTGTGTCCTGCCAGAAATCTAACAAGTACTCACAAGGGGTCAAACCCTGCAACAGGAGATTGAGGCAGAGTATGAAGTCTCCATTCTTGTAAATATGCAAAATGCAGCATAATCCTGAGCATCCTACCACAGCTGACCCTGGTCCAAGCAAGGACTATTTGGTCTCCAGAGCTCCCTTCCAACCTCACTAATGCTATGTAGAGATATTTAGTAAGATTCTAAAACCTATGAGTGATGAATTATGTCAGGGAATTGAGTAATATATTCTCCAGTTCAGGTGGGACCTTTAATCCACACTAGTCTCAAGGTGCCTTATAAACAATAGAAAATGTGAAACACTTCATGAGCTTTTGAAATGCAGCCAATTCTGGGGTGAAATGTAGAACAGTTTAGTAGTTACCAACAAACAAAAAAGCCAACAGAAGCCAAAGAATGCCATATGCAACTGAAACTACTGGGGGAATTAGGTAGGAAGAATTTAATTATCCATGCTGGATTCTGGCCAGAGCTAAAAGTAATCAGAAAGTCAGTGAAAGACCAGAACAAATTGATCTCATTACTCTTGCATTACTTGGATCTACTTCTAAATGGAAACCTCTTTCCTGAGTCTCCTGGACTGATACTGTTCACATGTAGGTGTGCTCATAAAGATCATTTCACCACCAGTTAAAAACATAGGAAGCTGATAAAAAAGGCAGTGTCCCAGCCTGGGTTAAGATAGACTGGGATTTGATTCTCCTGCTCCTGAGGGCAGCAGAATTTTGTCTTCACTGAAGCTGCCTCTCCTGAGATTTGGAAGTGTAATGAGTCGCACCATGTAAGCCAATTAATAAATATTCACTACTCTCTATAAAACACCGGAATTTTGCATGCAATGAACACATATGGCTGATCCTAAGAAGATAAAATCTAGTTTCTCTCAGTAGACACAAAACACAAATATAAACTATTGTGAGGAAAGTAAATGGAAAGTATTGTGAGGGAGAAGACAATAAATTTAGGTGTAATTATGCTTACTCTCTAAAAGTTAGGAATAGTTTGGAAACCAGCTAAAAGATAAAAATATAAGAGAATGGTGAGCAGGTTACTGAAAAAGTAAGAGCAAAAAACCCATGTGAAACATGGGCAGTGTTCAGAGAAGGCTGAATAAGGATTTCCAATGTGACCGACAACAAAGAGTGGTGGGGAGGAAGAGAACAGCAGCTGCATAGAGTATTTGGAGATTCTGCTTTGGTTGTCAGCATTGTTCCAGAGTTTATGTCCTCCAGAAAACAAAAAAGCAATATCCAAGAAATATTTTTCTTCAAATTAATTGTCTTGGGTTGCAATGCAAGATGTAACCAAAAGTATGTATTCTATTGCCATCTGTTGAAACTGGTTGGGGAGCTGTTTTCTTTATCTCTTCCACAACCCATCCTCTCTCCAGGGGGTATCTTCTGTTAATGGGCCATTTCGGCTCATTGCATGACTGATAAAATTACATCATCCCATTGTGAGATGCTCCACCCAGTGAGAGCATTCCTACCTGGTTAAAACCTGAGATTCAGAACACCAGGGCAGCTTGTTTCCTCCGGATTCCCAGAGAAAGACCACACCCATCTCCCCACCACTGGACCTTCAGAGGAAAACTATACCCTCCTAGAGGATCGCTGCTTCAACAGAACCACATGTGTCACTCCAGGAGGATTTGATTGGACTGCTACCAACACCCTGACCAACAGGGTGACGGGTTGTATGTGACTCTGTCAGTGTTTTCTTTTTTTGTTTGTTTCCTTTTTTTGTACTACTACATTTTTATTTTCAATATTCCTAGTAAAGAACTGTTATTCCTATTCCCATATCTTTGCCTGAAAGCCCCTTAATTTCAAAATTATAACAATTCGGAGGAAGGAGGTTTACATTCTCCATTCCAAAGGAAGCTCTGGCTTTCCCTGGTAGACACCTGTCTTCTTAAACCAAGACATTTATTTTCCCCCTTTTCACAAAAATAACATAAAACACATTCATTAGAGAACACCTCAACCCTCCAAGGCCAAACCCACTTTCAGCCAGAGCTGATCTCTTACCCATTATCAGGGTTCCAGCAATGAATAGTGTATTATTTCAGCAGTGAATCCTTGTACCTGACAAACAGCCACCATTGTGCTACACGAGGAGAGACTAAATGAAAAATAGAAAGATTTGGGTGAGGAAAGGTGAGAAAAACCATAGTGTTCTGTTTCTTAAGTAAATACAATAATGCATCAGTTCTGAAGTGGCATTAGGAAGGCAGAGAACTTTTGGTGTTGGATTCTTCTTTTATACTACATCTTTCAATTTGTATTAGTGTAGAGTTTCAATAAACACAAACATAAATCTCTGATGGCAAAAGCGAAGAGGAGCATGCACCTCCTTGTCTCCCACAAAGAAAACTTTAACAAAGAGCAGGGTTTCAGGGATTCTGCACAAAAGTCCTGAGAGTGGGGTTTTGAAGGATGAAAATGCAACTGTGTATCTTGCCAGCACTTGCAAAGGACCTACCACTTGTTTGTGAAAAAAACAAAAAGGGACAAAGACCAGAACCTGGCCCATCTTCTGGCCTGACACAGGGCACTTTCAACTCTGTGTGCACCCTGCACAAAGCCCTGAGGATGACTGCTAAAGTGGAATACAGGCCTGATACTCCTTAAGTAGCTGGAACAGCTCCTTTACTACACAGGAGTTTTATTACTGAGACATTCCCATATTTTAAGCAAGAATTACCTTTCTCAAACAGCTCCATGAAAACAGAAATTACTATTTGGATGAACTATGCCAGTGACTCTTTACCCCCACTGTTGAAAAACTGGCCTTTTATTTCCAATTTGAATGCTTTTAGCTCTTTTTTTCAGACTGGGTCATGTGATACCATCGCTGGATAAATTGAAGAGTCTTTGAGAGGAATAAACATCATTGAGCAGCTCTTCCTTGGAGCCTGGCGGTATGTGCAGGGTATGTAGGCACAGATGCCAAATGAACCAGTTCAGGAAACAGCAACAAGGAGTTGGGCAGGAGCTGAACAAGCTCTCTAGGAATTTGGATTGCAGGTGAAAGTCAATGTCTCCTGCTCTTAGCCAGAGTGAAGTGTATCTAAACACTGTCCCTGACAATCCCATCTCCAAATTTCAGCCTTACCCCAAAAGAGCTTCCCACCAGCACTTCACTGACTCTCAGGTCGTTTGAGAACCAAAGCAGTACAGAAAATCATCCTATTCAGAATTAGCCAAGAGCGGCCACATTCGTGCCACAGCACAGCCTGGCCCCAGGTGGTAATGTGGTGTTACATCGGGAGGCAGGGAAATGGAAAGCCCTGGGCAGTGTCCTCAGAGAGGGAGCAGGGTCTGTTTTGCTGAGTGCAGAACAACTCATTGTGTGTGCAAAGGCTCTGCCAGCAAGGGAAGTCCCATTCCTCCTCAGCTGCAGCCCAGCACAGCTCTGACAGATTGGAGCTGGCAGAGCCAGGCTGTGACAAACCTGAGGGAGCTGGGGTTGTTTATTCTGGAAAAAAAGGAGGCTCAGGGGAGACCTCATCACCCTCTGCAACTCCTGGTCAGGAGGGTGCAGCCAGGTGAGGGTTGGGTTCTGCTCCCAGAGACAGAGCAAGAGGACACAGCCTCAAGCTGTGCCAGGGGAGGTTCAGGTTGGACATTGGGAAGAAATTTTTCACAGAATGAGTGATTGGGAATTGGAATGGGCTGCCCAGGGAGGTCACTGTCTCTGGGGGTGTTTAAGGACAGCTTGGATGTTGCACTCAGTGCCATGGGCTGGGTGATTGGGTGATGTTGGGTCACGAGTTGGACTGGGTGATCTCAAAGGCCTTTTCCAACCTCAAACATTCTGTAATTCTGTGAATGGGACACAAGTTCCCACTGCTGTGGCTTCCCATCCTGAACCAGTGGGGTCCCTGTATTCCCATGGGCTCACCCACCAGCACAGGAGCTCGTCCTGCTGCAGTCACAGCAGAAAAACTCATCCTGTTTTTCTCTCTTTATTGTACTGTGCCCATTTACCCCCCTGAAAACATTGATTTGTCTCTGTGCATGTGCATGTTTTTATCCACGTGTGCTCTGCTTGTTGTCCATCCCAGGCAAATCTTTATTCTCTGAGCATCCCCAAAAGCATGTTCCACTTAGAGCTATAATTTCTAATGGGGTGTTGCAAAATCACTGCAGTTAATGGAGTTACCACAAAGCACAGACAAATCAGGCCTCTTGCTGGGTGTTGGCAATTGTCTCATTAAGTACAAGCATTTATCAACTGCAGATTTACATAGAAGAAAAAAATGAAAAATCAACAAACTGTCCCTACTGTTCTAAGAATAGAAAAATGTAGAAGACAAAGAATAAAAGGAAAACACGTGAAAAATAAATGAAATCATATTAAAAAATCAATCTTTCTTCCTTTTTGCCATTTCATTTATTGATTCCAGCTTCCCCACTAAAATAACACAGCAGTAGGATTGTTAGAAAAACATAAGTGGATTAAATAAAATTAGATTTTAAAAAATTCAGGTGATAAAGCTGATTAGATAAACAAGACAGATAAATCAATAGAGAGATGAATAAGTCAGATACCAGATTTACTGTCTGGGGATCCACTGAGCTCCTTCTATTAGAATTTGAATGTGCTTTGGAGATTTCTCAGAAGCTGCCATATCTGACAAAATTACCCCAAAATTACTTGCCAGCACTGCTGGATCCCAACCCAGAGGCACCTGCTTTAATGCTACCCCTGGAAAGAATATGCTCCACTACAGAAATCATGCTGACAAACACCACACCTCACCTCTGCAACTGCAGGCCAGAGAAGGCTCTGTGAGGAAATAAATATTCCTTTATGTTGAATCAGAAATATATATCAGATCTCTTGCTCCAACTACAGGTCATTAAATTGGTTTTATTACCCCTTTCTCTCAATCTTCCTGACTTGTTTATCAGGATGAGTTTATTCTCTGGTGAAACACTGCCAGCTTGGTCATGCCCCAGCCCTCCCCCAGCCCTCCAAATCTGTCAAAGTTGTTGTTTGACCAGCATATCTGTTGGTTCCTTTTCTTCTGGAGCAGCCCCTGAGGCCACAAGCTGCAATGCGGGGTACTATGTACACATCCCAGGCTACTCCATGGGTGGAATTGGTGACTCTTCCCCACAGAGAGAATGTAAAAGCCATTTAAATTCTCCTTTTCTGGGTCACATTAAAAATGTGTTGCCCAGCTGCAAGGATTGAATTACTGCCAGCACACTCACTGTGTGGGCTGTGTCAAGATTTATGGTGTCCTTTAACTAATCATTTTCTAGCTGTTAAGTTCTTGAGATTTGTAAATAATGTGGCAGATAAGTGCACTGCAATCACTCAGCATCTGCACTGAGTTTTAAAACAAGGTTATCTGCTTTTAGAAGAGAGGAGGAGGATGTCTGCACACCCCTCCAGTGAAGAATGAAGTACATTCTGTGTCAGTAAGGAAAAGAAACACCTTCCGATGAAAGAGTGTTTGGGTGGATGGATTAATTTTCCAAAGGCACTGTGGACCACTAATGGGACAACTTTGTGCCTCTGGGGGATACCTGCAGCTCAAAAGGGTCCGCTTTTGTCATTCACTTGTTGAAGGACATTGCCTGCAATGCCTACACTCTTGGAAATGGTTTGCAAAGGTGTGGTAGGGTGACTTTATGCTGCTTGTATCCCCAATCGTCTGTTCTGTTTGTGCTGTATATTGTGTTCTGTACCTTTAAAACTTGTTCTGGGAGTGAAGGGGGAGAAAGAACAGCGCGCAGTTTGTTTTGAGAAAACTGCCTGACTCCCCCACATTGCTGCTCTCCGGTGTTTGTCCGAGGCACGGACAGCGGTGGGACAGAGATCTCCTGTGCTTTTAGCTAGCTAGCTAGGCAGAGAAGACTCCCTGGTTTTTTTGTTTTTTTTCCTTTTTTTTCTTGGGACTGTTTAAATCTGCTCAGGACTGAAAAACCCAGAGGAGCAGCGAGGGCTGGCACCTGCGGCCCCGCCGGGCCTGGACCTTCGGAGAGACTGAGTGAGCTGAGCTACACCCACGGCAAGGACTGTCTCTGTTTGCCATCTCTCTTCGGAGCGGGCAGAGGTTTTATTGTTTCATATTATTAATTCTTTGCATTTGTGGGCATTTTGTTTGTTAAATAAATAGTTTTTTCCACTTTTCTCCGAGGAAGTTCTTTTCCCGGACCGGCTGGGGGAAGGGGCCGTTTGGGTTTACTCTTCCAGAGGAACCCCTTCGGAGGTTTTCCCCAAATTTGCCCTAAACCAGGACATATATTTATTTTGGCGCCCAACTGCGGGGCCTGAGAGAGTGGAAAAAACTTACATTGATTGCATTTTTGGTTGTACTTTGTGTGGGAATAGAGTACTCAGTAGCCATGTTGCTTATTGAATTCCTAATGTCTCTTGGGATAGAATCCTTTCTGTGTTTCTGTTCCCTAGGCTTTTTTGAAGTTTTAATACCTCTCTGGTCCTTAGGTTTGTTTTCTTATTCAGAGATAGCTCCGATGTTGTCTCTAACACATAGCTTTTACACTAGAGGTGCACGAATTAGGATTGTTATTGTCCTGGGCTTAATGTTCATGATTTATAGGAAGTTTATACAGGTACTGGAGTTTGTGCCTGGTATGTTTGGTTTATGGCTTCTTCATCCTACCCTGCATCCTAGTTCCAGTAGCATGTTTTGGGGATTTATTAATAATTGCACCCAGTTTGTTAGAGGGGATGAAGCTTTTCAGTCTTTCCTTTATTCCTTCTCTTTTGAATCGGTTACATCACTTTTAGAGAATGTTCAATGTCCCCTGACTGTTAAAGAAACCATTTTTCTGGTAGGCTTCCTCTATATGTTCTACAGCTTGTCTAGAATGAGGTCTGAGTTCTCCAGAGGGGCTGATGAGATTGCTGACCTAGAAGTAGACCCAGGTGTGAAAAATCCTGAATGGTGTGGAAAATGGGAGAGAATGGGCCAAACCTTGAAGGAATTTTCTGATCCCCCAGCTTGGGAATTTTCACATGAACAAATTCAGAACCCAGATGAGGTGGGGAAATATCTGGAGGAGAACTGCCATGATGATTCTAAGGAGAAAAAGCTTATTGCAATAAGCTGGGCCCTGGCATATGCTTATCATACGCTGCTAGATACTGTAGGGCAGCAGGTAGAGGCAGGGGGGCAGGGAGATAAATCAGCAGCTACCCCAGTCACTCGGGCTGCAGCCAATACCATAGCTACTCAGACAGCAGCTAAACCAGACAGTGAACCTAAGACACTGGCAGTCGCCCCAGCAAAGAAGCGCACACACAAAACTGATCGACCAGTGGATGATGATCCAGGTGAAGGACCCTCAGTGCCTCCCAACACCCAACCAAGTGACACCCAATCAGATGCTGAACCAACTGATACACAATCAGAAACCGAACAGACGGACACAAAATCAGAAGCCAAACCAACTAACATAAAATCAGAAGCCCAACCAACTGGCAGCAGATCACAAGCCCAACCAACTGGCAGAAGACCAGAAGCTACTACTGAGTCCTTTTCCCTGAAGGACCTTCGAGGCCTAAGAAAGGACTACACTCGACGACCTGATGAATCTATAATTAGTTGGTTAGTCCGTCTTTGGGATGCTGCAGGCGAGGCCACAATTCTGGACGGCACTGAAGCAAGGCATCTGGGATCCCTGTCACAAGATCCAGTTATTGACCAAGGAATGATGAGAGAGGCTAATCCACGCAGTCTCTGGGAACGGGTCCTGGGAAGCGTGGAACAAAGATATCTGTGTGCAGACGATCTCTATATGCAGCAAACCCAGTGGAAGACCATAGAACAAGGGATTCAACGCTTAAGAGAAATGGCAGTGGCAGAGATCGTCTTCTCAGATGACCTAAACACTAGGAACCCAGACCTGGTACCGTGTACATCCGTGATGTGGCGAAAACTTGTACGACTTGGGCCACAAGAATACTCATCTGCTTTAGCAATAATGAAACGGGACGACACGGGAGAGACCGTG
The DNA here is from genome assembly GCA_017589585.1 of Phylloscopus whistleri. NCBI lineage: Eukaryota > Metazoa > Chordata > Aves > Passeriformes > Phylloscopidae > Phylloscopus > Phylloscopus whistleri. The sequence goes on along the minus strand of JADMLD010000864.1, from coordinate 1,991,432 downwards.
CTGGATATGGCGAAGAAGCTCCGAGCATATGCAGATGCTGTGCACGGTCCAACACATGCCAGAATTGCAGCTCTGGAAACACGTATGCAGACATTAGAAAACAAGATGGAGGAGAACCACAAACAACTCAGAGAGGACATTCTCCAAATCTCCGCAGTACAGGTCAGAGGTTCTGGTACCAAACGCAGACGTTCCCCAGATAGGGAAAGAAGTGGTATCTCACGAGCTAAGCTGTGGTCCATTCTGCGTGATTCTGGGGAATACATGAAGAAATGGGATGGAAAATCTACTGACGATTTAGCACAGCGGCTGCGTGAATTGTTGGAAGGCAAGACTCAGAGAGGAGGTTCCACCAAGAGGGAAGTAGCTCCGGTTACCCAGGGAAAAACGGATAACCAGGCTTAGAGGGGCCCTGCCTCTAGCCAGGTAGAGGCTAGGGAAAACCGTGTTTTTTGGACTGTGTGGATTCGTTGGCCTGGCACATCTGAACCACAAGAATATGAGGCCTTGGTTGACACTGGTGCGCAGTGCACAATAATCCCATCAAGACATGTGGGGGAAGAATCTGTCTCTATTGCTGGTGTGACAGGGGGATCACAGGATTTTACTTTGGTGGAAGCTGATGTGAGCCTGACTAGAAACGAGTGGAAGAAACACCCTATTGTGACAGGCCCAGAGGCCCCATGCATTTTGGGCATAGACTTCCTCCGAAATGGGTATTTCAAAGACCCAAAGGGACTCAGGTGGGCATTCGGGATAGCAGCTGTAGAGACAGAAGGTGTTAAGCAGTTGAACACTTTGCCTGGGTTATCAGAGAACCCATCTGCAGTAGGACTTCTGAAGGGGGAAGAGCAACAGGTGCCCATTGCCACTTCGGTAGTGCACCGCCGGCAGTATAGAACGACTCGAGATGCCGTGATTCCCATCCACAAGTTGATCCGTGAGCTGGAGAGCCAAGGGATGGTCAGCAAAACCCACTCACCCTTCAACAGCCCCATTTGGCCTGTGCGCAAGTCTGACGGAGATTGGAGATTGACTGTGGACTATCGTGCATTGAATGAAGTGACACCACCATTGAGCGCTGCCGTGCCGGACATGCTGGAACTCCAGTACGAGCTGGAGTCCAAGGCAGCGAGGTGGTATGCTACTATTGACATTGCCAATGCGTTTTTCTCCATCCCTCTGGCTGCAGAATGCAGGGCACAGTTTGCCTTCACATGGAGAGGGGTGCAGTACACCTGGAACCGATTGCCCCAGGGGTGGAAGCACAGTCCCACCATCTGTCATGGACTCATTCAGACTGCACTAGAAAAGGGTGAGGCTCCAGAACATCTGCAGTACATTGATGACATCATTGTATGGGGAAACACTGCAGCTGAAGTGTTTGAGAAAGGAGAGAAGACCATCCAGATTCTCCTGAAAGCCGGGCTTGCTATAAAGAAGAGCAAAGTTAAGGGACCTGCTCGAGAAATCCAGTTCTTGGGAATAAAGTGGGAAGATGGGCGGCGCCAGATTCCCACCGATGTCATTAACAAGATCACAGCAATGTCTCCACCGACCAACAAGAAGGAGACACAAGCTTTCCTAGGCGCCATAGGCTTTTGGAGGATGCACATCCCTGAGTACAGCCAGATTGTGAGCCCTCTCTACCTGGTTACTCGGAAGAAGAACAATTTCCACTGGGGCCCAGAACAACAACACGCCTTTGCCCAGATCAAGCAGGAGATTGCTCATGCAGTAGCCCTCGGCCCAGTCAGGACAGAACCAGATGTGAAGAATGTGCTCTACTCTGCAGCTGGGAGCCATGGTCTGTCCTGGAGCCTTTGGCAGAAGGTGCCGGGTGAGACGCGTGGCCGACCACTGGGATTCTGGAGCCGAAGCTACCGAGGGTCTGAAGCCAATTACACTCCAACAGAAAAGGAAATTTTAGCAGCCTATGAAGGAATTCAAGCTGCCTCAGAAGTGATTGGTACTGAAGCGCAACTCCTCTTGGCACCCCGACTACCGGTGCTGGGGTGGATGTTCAAAGCAGAGGTTCCTGCTACCCACCATGCCACCAATGCCACATGGAGTAAGTGGATTGCTCTTATCACACAACGCGCCCGTATTGGAAAACTGAATCGTCCTGGGATTTTGGAGATAATTACAAACTGGCCTGAAGGTGAACACTTTAGTCTCATTGATGAAGAGGAACAAGAACAAGTAACCCGGGCTGAAGAAGCTCCACCATATAACCAACTGCCAGCAGAAGAAGCACGCTACGCTCTTTTCACCGATGGTTCCTGCCGCATCGTAGGGATGAAACGAAAGTGGAAAGCAGCCGTATGGAGCCCCACAAGACAGGTTGCACAAGCCACTGAAGGAGAAGGTGGGTCAAGCCAGCTTGCCGAACTCAAAGCTGTTCAATTGGCCCTTGCCATCGCTGAAAGAGAGAAGTGGCCAAAGCTCTACCTCTACACTGATTCGTGGATGGTAGCTAATGCTCTGTGGGGCTGGCTGGAAAGGTGGAAAAAAGCCAACTGGCAGCGTAGGGGAAAACCAATCTGGGCTGCTGATGAGTGGAAAGACATTGCCACCAGAGTAGAGAAACTATCTGTAAAAGTTCGTCATGTAGACGCTCATGTTCCCAAGAGTCGGGCTAATGAAGAACACCAAAACAACGAGCGAGTAGATCAGGCTGCAAAAATAGAAGTGTCAAAGATAGACTTAGATTGGCAACACAAGGGAGAGTTGTTCCTAGCTCGGTGGGCCCATGATGCCTCAGGTCATCAGGGCAGAGATGCCACCTATAAGTGGGCACGGGACCGAGGGGTGGATTTAACCATGGACAGTATTTCTCAGGTTATCCATGACTGTGAGACGTGTGCTGCCATCAAGCAGGCCAAGCGGGTGAAGCCCCTCTGGTACGGTGGACGGTGGTCCAAATATAAGTATGGGGAGGCCTGGCAGATTGACTACATCACCCTGCCCCAAACCCGCCAAGGCAAGCGCTATGTGCTGACCATGGTGGAAGCCACCACTGGGTGGCTGGAGACCTATCCTGTGCCTCATGCCACCGCCTGGAATACCATCCTGGGCCTGGAAAAGCAAGTTCTTTGGAGGCATGGTACCCCTGAGAGGATTGAGTCAGACAATGGGACTCATTTTAAGAATAGCCTTATCAACACCTGGGCTAGGGAACATGGCATTGAGTGGGTCTACCATATCCCCTACCATGCACCAGCTGCAGGCAAAGTGGAGAGATGCAACGGACTGTTAAAAACCACCTTGAAAGCATTAGGTGGAGGATCTTTCAAAAATTGGGAGCAACACTTAGCAAAGGCCACCTGGTTAGTTAACACCCGAGGTTCCACCAACAGAGCAGGCCCTGCCCAGTCTGAGCTCCTATCTACAGTAGATGGAGATAAAGTTCCAGTGGTACATGTGAGAGGTTTGTTAGGGAAGACAGTTTGGATTAAATCTGCCTCAAGTACAGACAAACCCATCCGTGGGATTGTTTTTGCTCAGGGACCAGGATGCACATGGTGGATAATGCAGAAAGATGGAACAACACGATGTGTACCTCAGGGAGATCTGATTGTTGGGTGAAAACTATGAGTAAATATCATTTACTGAATGTTACTACCATTTTCTGTATATAGCTGTATACTGTATATATATGCATGTATAAGGTATGTGTGTGTAGAGTTAGAATTTTAGTTTTGGTAGTAAGTTGACGATATGGAGATACAGGGGTGGAATGTGGTAGGGTGACTTTATGCTGCTTGTATCCCCAATCGTCTGTTCTGTTTGTGCTGTATATTGTGTTCTGTACCTTTAAAACTTGTTCTGGGAGTGAAGGGGGAGAAAGAACAGCGCGCAGTTTGTTTTGAGAAAACTGCCTGACTCCCCCACATTGCTGCTCTCCGGTGTTCGTCCGAGGCACGGACAGCGGTGGGACAGAGATCTCCTGTGCTTTTAGCTAGCTAGCTAGGCAGAGAAGACTCCCTGTTTTTTTTGGTTTTTTTTCCTTTTTTTTCTTGGGACTGTTTAAATCTGCTCAGGACTGAAAAACCCAGAGGAGCAGTGAGGGCTGGCACCTGCGGCCCCGCCGGGCCTGGACCTTCGGAGAGACTGAGTGAGCTGAGCTACACCCACGGCAAGGACTGTCTCTGTTTGCCATCTCTCTTCGGAGCGGGCAGAGGTTTTATTGTTTCATATTATTAATTCTTTGCATTTGTGGGCATTTTGTTTGTTAAATAAATAGTTTTTTCCACTTTTCTCCGAGGAAGTTCTTTTCCCGGACCGGCTGGGGGAAGGGGCCGTTTGGGTTTACTCTTCCAGAGGAACCCCTTTGGAGGTTTTCCCCAAATTTGCCCTAAACCAGGACAAAAGGTGAAACCAAATGACTGATGATGGTTTTCCTACAAAAGATCTATGCCATCACTGTGAAGAACAGTCAGGTCATGTTCCAGACATCATTTCCAAGGGACACTCAATTCCTGCATTATGGGTTTGGTCCACAGTCATCCAGGACAACCTGCCCTGCCGAATCCTGGGACATCTCATCAAATCTCAGGTTGTTTCCACTCATGACTTTATGATCTTCACAAATATATAATGAGCAGCACCATCAGTTTCTGCTGCATCCAAATAAAACTAGCACTCTAAACCACATTAGCACTAATGTAGTGTGTTACCCACCTTGAGTCCCAAGTCTATTTTTAAGAATGATTTATGAACAAAAATTGACATGCATAATTAACTTAATTTGAGTATTCTGTGGTAAATGTTATTATAGAACTCTGGTCTAAATTAAACAAAATTAAATCCTGATAAAAATTCACTATCCTTCAGTCCCCCAATGAGCCTATGCTTTAACAGAAGCATGTAAAAACCATTAGTTTAAAAGTGAATGAATCTCATCCTTGCACTATTAATTTTAGACCTTTAGTTTCATACTTCAGGTTTTTGCAGATCATGCTTAATTAACTTTTTATAATGGTATTTAAATTAGCTGTTTGATATGTGATAAGAATACCTTGACAGATACTTTTCTAATTTGACCTGCAGGATTTAATTTCAGAAAGTTGCACTTAATATGATGTCTTTGTGTCCCTTCTTCCTTTGTCCTGGCTTCCTCTGTGCCACACGCTTTCCTCTCATGCCTTTGATATCCCAGGATGGAAGACAGCAACAAATATTCAGCTCCAGTCATGCCAATGCATATTTATTTGTATTTTAAGTGGCATTAGAAGAAATTTATTCTAAGGCAGTTTAGAGAAAAACATACTTAAAAAAAATCACTGTGTTAAATGTATATCTGGGCTCAGCACAAAAATCACCCTGTTCTGAGGAGAGAATGCCCCCTGTTGTGCCTTTCTTTTTACCTACAGAGCAGCAAGCTCAGGAGCACTCAGGGAACACAGCTCTGATGATGAAGTACAGAGAGAAAAAACCCTTCAAAGCACATGAAAGCAGCAAGACAGAAGTTCTGTACACACATCAAGTTTGTTCAGCTCACACCAGAGCAAGATTTTCCAAGAGAGCTCACCTATATTTACCTTCCCATTTAGAACATATTTTTCAGCATCAAAAATTACATTTTTTAAATTTTTGGTCATTCCAACCCTGAGTAACCAAATCCCTAGTCATAACAAGACAGCAAACCAAGAGAAAAGCAAAACATTGTTTAGAGAGTAGGAAATATTCTAAATTTGCTGCATTTAAAGTTCTGCAGAAGCTGACCATGCCCATGTACTCATCATTTCTCATGGGTCACTCAGGTGGGCACTGCATCCTTTCATCAGCCAGAACAACACAACATGAAACCCATTCCTCTCCTGAGGTCCCACTAGGAAGGATGGAAGTAAAGCCTTGGGATCTGGTTACTTGCAAAGGAGTTTGGATGCAACCTCAGTGCTGTGAAATGGTCAGGTCCTGCCCATTTACTGTAGTAAGTTTTGCCACTAACAGTCATGGTCTTTTTTTGGATGTCCTAAAATATAATAGGAAAAGGGTTAAAAAAATCATAAGTCACTCATTCTGTAATACAATAAACATTCCAGTCTTAAAATGGAACAAGTACTGAGGGTCAGGCTGCTTTGATTATTGTTAGTGAAGATTATAAAAACCTTGCTAAACTATTTCGGAGGTATTTAAGAAATAACTGGATGTGACACTCAGTGCTCTGGTCCTGTTAACAGGGTGGCAAATCAGACAAAATTTGGACTTGATCTCAGGTCTTTTCCAACCTCAGTGATTCTGTGCTTCTATGAATTTGAATAGATGCTCATTTCCTCCATATAGTCTTATTCCTCATAAGACTCCATATGCTAGCTCCAGAGTTGTCTTAATTAACTTTTTAATTTTGATAGTGATACTATTGAATTGTCTCCAACCTAAAGATTATAATAAAATACTATTAAAATGGCTTGTCAAAATTATCTAACAGGACTTAAAAGATGATATGGATGAGGGTATCAGGCCTTTCATTAGTAAATTTGCAAACGACGCTAAGCTGGGAGCATGTGTCTATCTGTTGGAAGGTAGGAGGGCTCTGCAGAGAGACCTGGAATGGTTGGATAGATGGGCAAAGGCCAATAAGGTGACGTTTAATAAGTCCAAGTGCTGAGTCCTGCATTTTGGCCACAAAACCCCCCTGCAGCACTACAGGTTGGGAACAGTGTGGCTGGACAGTGCCCAGGCAGAAAGGGACCTGGGAGTACTGGTTGACAGCTGACTGAACATGAGCCAGCAGTGTGCCCAGGTGGCCAAGAAGGCCAATAGCACCTGGCCTGGATCAGGAATGGTGTGGCCAGCAGGAGCAGGGAGGTCATTCTCCCCCTGTACTCAGCACTGGTGAGGCCCCACCTCGAGTGCTGTGTCCAGTTCTGGCCCCTCAGTTTAGGAAGGATGTTGAGATGCTTGAGCATGTCCAGAGGAGGGCAATGAGGCTGGTGAGGGGTTTGGAGCACAAACCTTATGAGGAACGGGTGAGGGAGCTGGGAGTGTTTAGCCTGGCAAAATCCCTGCCAAGCCAGATATTTGCAGTTCCCGATTTACTGTGATGAAACATCTCTGTGCTCAGTCCATCAATCATCATTCTTGTGAGATGCAGGAGGTAAACTGAATCATGGCCTCGGTCCCAGACATTTCCACATTTTTGGGTGATCTATGTTATCTTGTTCCTCCTCCAAGAACTTCAAAAGTAGATACAATGAAGGAAAAAAATGCACAAGTTATTTAATTTTTTTTTACTCCCCTCTTGAGACTAATAGAAGTTTCTAAATTGTTCTATATATCTAATTTGTAAAATTAACTATCCCACCCAGAAAATTCCTGTAATGAAATTTGTGGCTAAGAAAAAAAATCTTAGAAATCTTTCCCAGACTCAAACATCTGCAGCAGTCTATGTTCATCTCAAATTTTAAACTTCTTGGAGTTTACTCAGCATAATAATCAGAGGTGAATTAAGGTTATCACAACTTAAAAAGACCCCATGCTAAAGGATGTTGGTACTTGAGAGGCGATGGGGGGAAATACCTATTCTCTTCTGTTCTAACGAAACAGAAAAAAACAGGGTAATTTATTTTTTTTCTGTTCCCATTACAGATGGGAAGAAAAAAGGACATCAATTTATGGCCATTCTCAGGATATTTAAACTAAATGAACAGCATTTAAAATATGTGTATGAAATATTAGATGGATGAAATCTTGAATCTGAAAAGTCATTAAGTCCTCATTTGGCTTAACTTACAAAGACTGTTCAATAATTAGTAATTTTTTTTATATTCAAGAATCAAGGATAAAGACATTGATGATTCAAAAATAACTACAGAGAACAGACTATAAAATAACCAAGGCAAAAAAAAAATCTATGTAGATTTCATGCAAAAAGCAATATTTCATTTACAGATTTACATCATGTCACATTGATGATTCCTAAAGTGTTCAACAGCAAATGGGAAATATCCATAGTGATTTCAAAATGCTCAGATTTGTTAAATTAGATGAGTTTATTAGGACAAAAGTTATAAAATGTGCAGACAATAAAATGCAGAAATAATGATAAAAAATCAGCAATATAAAATTCCCAAAACACCTACTGCTGAGATGAAATAAAGCTGACTTTGCAGGAGAATTTTCAGGAGCTCCTGAGCACTTGGGAAGTGTGTTCAGAAAAACAGAGAAGCAGAAATTTGTTCCTGCACAGGGAAATCACTTGTTCCTTCCGAGGCTGAAAATGAGAGCATCCTGTTTGAGAACAGCACCTGAGCTTCAAAGAACCCTCCACATTATTCAGGGCAGGTGTGACATTTGATAACACCACAATATAGGACAAAGTATTAATTTTTTAACATTCTTGTGATAATGTCTGGACTCCTACCTTAAATCTCCTCCTATTCCAAAATTCAGCCTGGCTCAACTCTGCTCTTCCTCAGGTTCATCCCCTACTGATCATTCAGGAAGCATCTGGATTTTTCTTTCCTTTCAGTCATATTATATATATATATAAAAAATTCAACAGCTGCATGGCCAGTGAATTGCACAAGGTGTAGCTTTTTCCCCTTCACGCAAGGGAAGCTTTTAAAGGACAAAAAGGGATAAAACAGGACCACCCACAGGCATGGGCCAGTCAACCAGCCTACAGTTTTCTGTCCTGCCTTCCCAATAAGCCCAGCCTGGGAGGGAAGGTCACAAAGCCAGGCTGGTGTCAGTCACATAGCAAAGCCAGCGAGGACATAACCCATTAAAAACTCAAAGAGAATCAACATACAATAAAAAAATAGATGGGGGGGGGGGGGGTGGAGGAACAGCTCATATACACCTGGAAGCTAAAAAAGATCACGTGAAACTTTGTATCCCCAAAGAGGTACTGAATGGCAGAAGGGCATGACTTGCCTGCTCACAGATAATTTCTGATCAGCACAGCAAAGGCAAAACTCCTCCTTTTTCCTCTCCTCCACTGTATTTTTCTCTCTTTTTCATCTCTGTTCCCTCTGGAGGGTTAGCTGAGCAGCACTCCCCACTCTATGGGCAGCCTACATTAAGTGCAGGGAAAAAAACAGCCAATCTCCCAGCGAAAGGACTTACCTCCCCTCAGCCTCACTTTCCCACTGCAGGAACTCCACAGAGAGCCAGGAAGTTTTTCTTGAGGGAGCAAACACCCTGCCTATAAATCCATTCTTATCAAACAAGGAGAGCCTGGCTCTGCTTATTTGTGTTAATTACCACAGCTTCTGACAAAGGAAGATGTCCTCTTTCCCAAAAGTGTTTGCATTCATGTTTGGAGAAGGAAAATAAAGAGAAAAATGACAAGCACATATTAGTCTGTCAAGGCAATTGCTCCATGCAGTGTGGGGTGAACAGACAGCCCTCAGACTTCTCACTGAAGCTGCAGTCACTGGCAAATGGTAATACATGCTCAAAGCAGATAGATTAAGATTAAAAACATTTGTATAGAATGCCACAAGATCTTAGAGCACTTCTACAGATGTTTTCCTCTCAACGGCAAAAAAAAAAAAAAAAGAATACCAGCCTATCAACACAGTTTTAAATACAGCCTCGAACAATATGTTAGCTAGAAATCGTTCATTCTGTGCTTGAAAAATTCACTTTGGCACATGAGAGCTTCTTAGTCCAGTGATATCCAGCAGGAGAAACATCTTCAAGCCTCCAGTTAAGATGAGCTCTTTTCTAAGAGCCCTGCTTTATTATCTATCGATGTTTAGATGTGTAATCCTGTCATTTGACTCATCTCTTCCTTATGACCAGACAGCACTTTGACCATGCACCTATTTTATATATTTTTCATTAACAAACAAGGGAGGGTTCTGTGTATTTATGTACACACATGTCTGTACATGATCATACTTACATACAGGAAGGTGCAAAATTACAGGAACAGTTGCAATGAAGAGTTGAGTTTAATGGCAAGATCAGAGAAAATCACAGGCCAAATGACCATCACTGAACATCATGAAAACCTGTCCTTTATTCTCCTTTATCAGCAAAGACAAGTGATGGACATTATCACAAGTTCCAGGAAATAATGCATCTTATCTCTTCCAAGACTTTGGAAATGCATTTGTTTGCATATCCAGACTGGAAGGACTGAAAGCCCTGGGGTTAATAATGAGATACTTAAACCCAAGGTAAAAAAAGAAACATATCTTCAGTAATACCAATATTTCCCATTGCACTGGCACTACAAAGAAAATATTTCTTCCAGCTAGAAAATATTCCTTCAATATATATCTACAAACATCTCTTCTTAATGCATTTTAGAGTTTTCATGGAAACTTAAATTAAACAGGTTGGAAGTAAAAGAAACATAATAAAATTACTTTATCTGGGTTGAAATTCAATAATTCTCTTTGTGGGGGGAGGGTTGAGGTTCAGGAAGGCATTGAAATCAGTCAACAAGTAGATTTATAGTTTATGCTTTAGAAACTTGAGAAGTAAATCAAGTACAACAGAAGTAAATGAAGCACAACAGGCAACTGTCACTCGAGCCAGAGCCAGAGCTGGTGCTCTGTGCTAATCTTGGAGTTTCTAGAAAAGTCCAAGTGACAAGAAGATGACAGATTGTGCTCACAATTGTTATTATTTAGATAATATCAAATACAGGATAATTATTTTGAAAGAAATGTGATCTGTTGCTTTAGTACCACTGTATTTGCCAGCCCTAAACTCCAGCAAGTCAGAGCTATGGAGAAAATGGCTCCTAAGTAGCCTGCACAAACCAGGATTAGAAACAGATTTTTCTGATTTTGGTATCATTTTCTTCACAAGAAGTCTCCTTTAATATTTAGGGTGAAAACTCCTAGGTCCAGATAAATATCAAACATTAATCTCCATTTCAAGAAATATTATTCTTTTCTACAAAATTTCCCAGAGTGAGGTATTGAGCAAAAGAGAATCTAATCTGAAATGTTAGTCTGGTTTTCTTTCTCATGTCCGGACCTCAGCCCACATTTACCAGTTCTAACAAGAACACGCCAGTTCCCACTGTGATTTGTCTTCAGAAATGAGGCCTTATGATTCTCGTTTTTCAGCTCCCTCCAGAATATATCTGGAGAAGTCAAAATCCCAGGCTTGTCATATCTGTCAAGCCAATGTTGCTTTGAGACGGCTGAGTTACTATGGTTAACTTAATCACAATATACTGCTTCCAGTTTGTTTGTGGCCACAGATACACAGAACACTTGAGTCAAAATTAAAATTGAACAAAGCAGAGCAATATGCTGCGTTGTTTCATTTATTTCTCCAAACTAAGCACAGTAGTAATACAATTTAAATACAAAGTAAGCTCACTCAAGTGGCACCCAAGAGAAGATTTCTGCACAGATAACTGATACTTGGAGAAAATACTGTCATGCTCTGAAACACAACAATGATTATCTTGCTGCAATAAAGAGCAGAATGGAAATTTCCTCACCCAACAAGTCTGTACTAAGTGGCTTTGACATTACAGATAATGATTGCTGTAATCCTTGTCAGCAGACACTGCCTGTCACCTCTGCCACAGAAACACCTTTCCAATAAAACACTGCACAAAGGACCCTGCCAGGCGAGGAGCAGAAGCTAACCAGTCAAATAAACCTGCAAGGCAACCAATGAACAAAGCCATACTTTTAGATGAGCCATAATTAATTGCTTTCAAATTATGGGATTTTTTTGTCCTGAATACTTCACTTTGTCTCTAATTTCTGAAAGGTTTGTTTTCTGTGGCTCCAGAAACCAGTTTTCTTCATCAGGAACAGCATTAACACTGTCCTGGTCAGGTAAAACAGGTGTGACAGTGCTGGTCATGCCCAGCAGCTCTGATGCTGTGTCTGCAAACACATGGTGTCTTTACACTGAAATGTTTATGGAGTTTTTTTGCTTGGTTGTGTTTATTTTTTGGAGGACCTGGTTTTTGGTGGTTTTTTTGTTGCTGTGGTTTTTGTTTGGGGTGTTTTTTTTTCATTTTTGAACTTATCTGGGTCAAGGAGATTAGAACACCACTCAGAAAGCTGATCTAGCTTAATCACTGCCTCCTTTAAAACTAAGTTACAAGTAAGCCTAAGGGCTTCTTCTAGACCCATTCTTTAAAAAAATGTATCTGCATCTCAAAGTCAGGTCCTCGCTGTTTCTTCTGAGCTCTTCCAATAATAAATATTATTTTCATTCAGGATATACTGTCAGAGAACTGCTGCATCCAGAGGAACAACTACTGTTCAAACCATTGGCACAGCAGACTCCAGGCAATAAAAAACCCCACATTTGCTCTTTGCCCATCTCTGTATCTTATTGCAGCAATTCAGTCTCTGCACATTCTGTAGCAAACATCAATCAGCCACATATATTTGTGTTTTGACCTCCCTAGCACAATGAATAAACAGATCCTGCAATACCAAAGCCGTGCCTTACTCCATTTGCTTCAGACATTTCAAACACACTTTCTGAAAACTGGGCAAGTCAAGCCAGTCTCCTCTCTATCAAAGAGCTTTTGAATCCCTGATCCAGGAAGGGGTTATTCTCTGCATGTCTGAATCTGCCACAGTGGGAAATCAATGCTCCCCACTGCAGGCTGAAACTTCTGGCAAAAACTCGTGCTGTGCCTCTGTGTAAAAAAGTCACCCTTTAACTGTGATTGCAAATCTGTTTACAAATAGCTGCAGACTTCACTGCCAGATACCCAGGTTTAAATAACGAAGGGGAAAAGAAAAAAAAAAACCAAACAAGAAAAAAGGACCCTTCAAAGACGAACTAAAGTGTATGATGATAATATTAAACAAACTGCACATGAAAGTCTATTTGCTAAATAATATATTGCTATAGCAGTGCTGTAATGGGCAACAAAAATCTTGTGATTTTTGCGGCGAGCTTTCCTAAGGAGCACTACAGAATTTATCAGCTGTTGGGAAGCAATGACTCAAGCTGCTTTTTCAGCAAATAGGTCCCCTGTATTAGCCATCCCTGCTCGTTAAGTTCTCCTGCCTAATGTACCTGGTTCAACAATTGTCAAAAACAACAGGGGATTTGGAAACCCCTTTGTTTGGGAGGTGCCTGTGAGGCTGAATGGAGAGAGATCCTCCACAGTCAAAGCTCAGTTTTTAGGAGCACCCTCCTCTCTCTGAACAGGAGAAATGAACTGCAGAGGATTTCACCACAGGGGTAGCACAGCCTTAGAGAAGGTCAGGGGGAGAGGGTGCAGAAACGACATCACCAGGGGTTTTGAAGATTCAGAAATGGATAAACTGGCCTGATGCAGCACAGCCAGCCTCATTTAAAGCAAGAGGCTGGAGCACAGGTCTCCAGAAGTACATTCTAGTCACCATTTCTATGATTAAAGAATCATTTATTTTGTTACCAGATGAACTAATGAAGGTGACACAGGGCCATGATTTTCCTCTGCGGTTCTCCAGTGCCCACATCAATGTTTGCAAACCTCGTGATAATGTCCCACAAAAGTCAGGGTTAGTGTTGTTCCTATTTCTAACACCAAGAGCCTCCTCTAAAAGCTGGGAAATCAGAGTCTACTGTATATAATAATGGATTCAGAAAAATCATTAATACAGCGTATAAGTCCAAACTTTCAGAGCCCTTCAAGACATGCCTGAGAACTTGAGTCTTGTGACTGAGACCACCCAATCACACCAGGTGATCCAGTATCATATTCTCAGAGAATGGGGATTGGCAATATTTGACTTTCACAGAATCACAGAATTATAAATTAAGTAAAAAACAAGATAAGATTATGTCTAGCATGGCTTGCTAAAGGCTTCAGGGAGAAAAATAGGGAAAAGAAGAAAGAAAACATTAACTCTTTGTGAAAACCAGACCTTCGATTTGCTAGAGCAGATAAAGATCAAAGTATGCTGCAAATGACAGGAGGAGAAAAAGTTAACACGTCTTTCAAAATGAAACAGCTTTTCTTAAACAAAACCTTGTGATAATATGATTATTTCTAATGAGAACATTGTAATCAGCTTAATGAAGAGCTAATTTTAAGATCATTGAAGAAAGAATTTCTTCAAAGGACTTATTCAAATCATCAGTAAAAGGATTTAGTATAATTTCCACCTTTGAGATGATGCACAGGGAGGGGGGTGTTGGTAAATTTATATTTCCATGGAATGCAAAAAGAAGGATAAAATCCTCCTGGAATCTGTGCCTGTCGCTGTTAGAGGAGAAATCAGGAACCACACACAAAGGCAGGAAGAACAACCTCTTTTGCACACCAGTGTAATCAAGCACAAATAGATGCAGACATCACCCACTCACCTTCCAAACATACAATGCTGTCCTCTAACAGGAATCCATTCATTACTGGAATTATGCCTACAGTGAATCCAGCACCAGAGGTGTAGCAAAAACTGTGAATAATTAGCAACCATATGAACACACATTTACACACTTGAATAATGGTAATCTTCTACTCACTGATAACCCTCGAATGAAAGCTGAGTGAAAATTAAATGTTATTGCATGGAGAAAAAGGATTTAGACATAAAATATTCTCATTTTATGTGATTGGAAATCCATGCTAACAGTGGATACACTTCTGTTTACAGGGGGAGCATGCGGGATATGGGGTTATAATTGTTAAAGTTGTTAAGGCTTATGCTCACCAGAAGACCCCGTGGGAAGGCACAGCTGCAGGCTTGCACGGTTGGAAGTCGCTTTGGGGGGTGAGAGTGGCTACGACTCATGGGCAGCAGGCTGCAGCTGAGCAGCCAATGGGTGTCCTTCTTAAGTTCTGGTTTTGCCTTGTTGAGATTGAAGGTATAAAAGGGGAGTGATTTCTACAATAAAGTGACCTCCTTCAGATGAATAAGGGGTCTGTGTCTCTTTGTTCCCCATTACTACAGGAGCAGACTTGGTGGAATTGTTGATATGACTTATCTTCTTGGTGATAAGTGTGTTTCTTTGATATTTTAGCCTCACTTGCAAAGCTGTAACATTTACAATCATACCACAACGTCTCACTAACAGGACATTTTAAAGGCATGAACATCTGTATCTTGCCCCAGCATCATGGGGGTTCTGTGGCTCTTCGCTTAAAAGAACAGTGACATTCTTAAAGACTTTCTCTATGCACTGTGTGTGACATTTTCAAACAGGTGAATCTGCTCATATCCACCCATGCAATTAAATGATTTGCTGTTTCACAGAGCTCAAAACATTTTCCTGCTGGAAATGGCACCGGCAACTGAGGAACATCAAACAATAAAACTGGAACCTATTGTGTTGCCTTCCATTAGTGGCCCTGTCCTTTGAGCAATTAAATGTGACAAAACAAACACTGGCATTGCCAAACCTCAGACAAATAAGAGAGAAAGCATCAGAGCACAGACAGGAAAAATATCATTTTTGTTGGGTTTTTTCCTAAGATATTCACTGACTATTTATACACGTGAGCACACACGCAATGCATCAAACCCTGCATAGACTGTGAGAGAAACAGCTGTCTTATGGAACTGAGGCTTAAAATGCTGCTTACACCACACTTCTCCCATTGAGGAGCAGAATTCTCTCTGCTCACAAAGGAGCAGCAGGAGAACCCCAGCCCCTTTCATGACAACATTCCTGGGAATCACCAATATCCCACCCTGTGAGCACTGTTAATGGTTCTTAATGTCAGCCAATTCAACAGCATCATACAGGTATTTTTCCCTAGCTAATGCTGCTGTTGAGTTTGTTATAAAAAACTAAATAAGCATCACCAAATGAGACAAATTCTGGGAATATCTATCCTCCATCAACTATACTTTTCTTCCAAAACTTTCTTGAGGTGTTTATTCAACTAGAAATTCCTTGTGGGCAGAGAATAAATCAGACTAAATTTGAATATCAGTTTAGTTTGTCATTTTGTAAAAAAATCATGTTAAATTTATTATTGAATCTTCCTGGCATTCTAAAACATTCCTACAAAACTTAGAGAGTCCCAGTACACCAATACTTTGAGTCTATTTCTAAAGGAATATTTTGCAAATCTGAAGTTTTATGGCTGATATAACCCTTGGATAAAAATCCGAGCACATCCAGCTTTTCTACATAGCCACAGCCAGCTGCAGATAGATCTTGCTTCTTGAAAAAAACATTAACTCCCTATGAAAGCATTACCAGTGCATTATTAAGGCAGGAAAATTGCTATCAATTAAAAAAAAAATAAAGAAAAGAAAAAGATAGTGAGATGCTCAACTGCTCATTCCACTGGCTCTGGGATGAATTTTGAGGTAATGGCAATTTTGCCTTCCTTTTAGTGCAGCCAGGACTTGCCTCTTACTACTTGAATGAGCGAATTCAGCAGCTGCACAGCAATGCCCACCTACAGACACCCATGCAGACACATAACAGCCTGCAAGTGCCAGAACTTCAAAGAAGAATAAATTTATATTTCAATGTTAGTTCAGTATTAAGAAAAAAACACATAATAATAACTCAAGCAGGTGGTAGAGGTGGGAATGTGCTTCAGCAAACTGGTATTTTGAAGTTGAAAACCTCCCCTACATCTATAAAATGATAATTTACTGTGCAATGATCTATTTTTATGGATGTCACCATCATATGGAAACAATCCCACTCTCTTTTTTACATGGCCATTCATTTTTAATTGCATGGGCCACGGAGACATTTACTCATTTCCATCACAGATGTAGGTGTGTATCAGCATGTGCAAGAGCCACTGCAAATATATTGTGCACCTGCAGTGCACATTAGGAAAGCTATCCAACAAGTAAGCCTGAAATCCACATTTGCAGTTTTGCAGGGAATAAAAATCAGGCTGACTCAGTAAAAGGTGCTTTGATGTTGATTCCTGTGTTTATTGCCAGAGCAACCGCTCCTGTTTGGGAAAACTGAAAGCTTTCTCTCCTATAAAATAAGTGTGAGAAAGAGTGAATAAATATATGCAAGCAGCAGGTCGATATAAGTCAGGCAAGCACACAAGAAGGAGCCACAAGCAGGGAAAATGAGCTCTGGATGCAAGCAGGGAATGGCTGCCTGCATTTCAGAGTCCTCCTGGCCCTGGATGGGCTCAGGCTTAGGGTGAAACTGAACTGGGAACCTGTGCTGAGACTTCCAGACATTCCTGTTTATATCCAAGCGCTGTCGTGCCTCTAACCTGGAGCCAACAGCCACCAAGGATGGGGAGGAGATGTACTGAGCAATGAGTGGAGGCTTTGTGCCTCTAATGAGGACAGAGATGGGTGCACAGGGCTCCAGTTCTGCCCCAAAGGGAAAGATTTATCTTCCTGACAGATAGCAAAAGAGAGTAATGGCTTTTTTTCTCCCCAGCAGCTTTCTTCACTGTCTTGTTTTGACTCAGCATGAACTCCATTCCTCAATTTGTTTTTCTTTTCGTGGTTTTTTTTAGCCTCACCTTGCCTCCTAGAGATTCTGGGTTTCTTTGTGGTTTTGATTGGTTTTGTTTGGGTGGGGATTTTTTGGGGTGGGATGAGTATTCAGCTTTGAGCTCCTAGTAACTTTGGGTTTGGTTATAGACAGAAGTTAAGGAAACAAAATAACTGACAGCCCAATGGTGAGATTTCTCTTGGTGCACCACTGAAATTACTACTTTATGCTGCAAGACAATAGTTTCTAAACCATTCAGCTACTTTAAATTTGCCAGTATCATAATATGTCGCAAGAGTTCCTTGTGCTTCAATTTTCCTTGACAATGTTTCAAAATGGTATTTTCGTTGAACATTTGAACTTTAATTGCTCTTGTTATAGATGAGTAATGAGATGGTTTGGTCTCACAATTAAGGGATGAATATTATGTGTATGTTAGGAGAAGTTTTACAGGTGTATAGTTATCTTATTTTTGTATGTATTTTATTTTGTATGTATTTTGTATGTATTGTTATGTTCGCCCCATAGTCGTCTTTCTCTTCCCCATCCTATTGTTGTCACTGGTCAGGGCATTTGGGCGAGGGCAGGGTCATTACTCTGAGGCGCAGCATGGCAACACCTGACCTCTAATCCACTTGTAAGAAAGTGATCTCCACCAGTGGATGGCAGAGAAGGGGTTGACTGACAAGACTTTGGGAGAGGCCAAGGGTATAAAAGAGAAGAACATCAGTTTTGAAGATGAGCACATGGCTGTTGATCACAAAGACTCCCAGCACTGCTCTTTCTCCTTATTCAGTCTCTTGTTGTATTTTGTTAAGATTTAATAAATCTTTTAAATGTTAAAAATGGGTATCGTTTCTTGCACTCTGATTCCACTTCTGACTATGCACAAAATCACAGCAGCCCCACATAGGCAGAAGAGCATTTTTCTTTTTTCAGAGGCTTGACAGTTTACGACAAAGTACTCTTTGAGTTTTCAAAGCTCCAGAAACCTACTTTATCCTAAATTCCTGGTAGCCTTCCTTCCCAGAAAAATGTCAGCATTTTTAAGTGTGTTGAAGATGTTTTGTTAGTGACATTTCAGTTGAAGACATCCAGCATTTCATTGAACTTCAGCACAGACAATTCCTTGTCAAGGCACCAGTCCACCACACAAGGGAGAAGGGTTTGTTTTCCAAAGGACGAATCCAACTGGCACAGGGCTACAAAGCTTCTAGCATGCCCCCTGTATGTCCTAGACAATAATTACTTGGAAATACTTCCAGGTATCAGGACTTTCAGGCCTCTGAATATGCTCAAACCACAGGGCAGCTGCAGGTTCAAGTCATACACCTGGATGTTTCCAGACACACCAAAGGGCACAAGCCCAGCACACATAGAGTTGAATCCCTCTGTCTACAAAAAAACAAGGGAGATACTTTGTGAATAAGCCTGTGTCCATATGGAAAGCCTGAAATAAGTACTATACTCCAAAAATTTTTTCTTCATACGTAATGGGAAGGTTTTTGGAAATAACATGTTAATAAGGTCTCATTACTAAGACAGGTCTCAACTTTATTTTGGCACATTTATTTCCAGTAAATTTCTTTAGACAGGCATCTTCCACATGCAACAGAATCTATCAGCTTCTTTAGAAAAAACAAGTAGAATGGCTTTTAAAAACGTTTAAACCTTTTAATTACAAATACATGGGCTTTTGGAGCCTAAGTCCAAGCATCAGTTCACTGAAGCTCTCCCTGCTTTCCACTGATGTGTATACTGATGATTCTGCTATATTCCATGAAAGATAAAATGCAGAGAAATTCAATATGCTGCTTCTCCCTTAGGAGTTAATTTGCTGACAAATAGTTATTCTGTCAAGAATTATAACCATATAGGGAGGCATCAAAATAATTTGTCTAACTTCTTCTTTTTGCAGAGTGCATATCTGCAGTGCTTGCACTGTGCAAGCTGTTAAAGAAAATAAAATATAAATCCCCAAATTCAGGGCAAGCATTGTATGGGATATATGCTGCCAGACCCAGGCTCTAAGGTGAAAACACTGTCTTTAAAGGACTACAAAATTGCTTTTAAATATCCTATGCTTCTAACAAAAAATGTGTTGAACATATACATTATGAACTCCAATGCAAATGAGCTGTGTATGTTAGTTTAGCCCTGCTAATCCCTGTAAATGGGGCTCATTGCCTTGTCTTCACCATTTCATGTTGGGTTTGGAAATAAATAGTTTTGAGTTTTATAAATAACCAAAGTGTTCTTGAACAACGCTTTTCTTGACTCATTCCCCTACATTTCTGTTAGCAGTGAAAAATATGATAGAGCACAAAAAGAGAGAAGGGAACAAAAATTCAGGACAAAGAATTGTCAAACACAGCTTTTCCTCAAAAAAAGCTGATTCATACAATGCTGAACAGTCCCTTTTTAATGCAGTAAGACATGGAAGGATATGTCATATTGTATTAATACAAAAATACTACAGAATAAATCCTTAATCCTTATTTTATTTTCCAGTTAAGCTATGAACAATGTGTTTATTTACATTATTTAAACAGTATGCTTTTTTTTCCCACTCTGAAACACTTCACTCATCAGTAGATGTGAACTCTCATGATATAAATAATCTGTTAATCTATTCCCTATTGAAGCCAAGATCTAATTTCTTAGTAATTTATGGCACATACCAAGTAATACTAAAATAACATTATTATTATTATAGAGCCCAGATCTTGAAGCTTGACAAGTAATGATGAGTATGGGGAAAATATGTCAGCATGTTTCTGGTGTGAAATTTATAGACTATGGAAGTTTTTAATTTCAAATTGGTAATTGTACAATAAGAGGTATTGTCTTTTGAACGATATCTGTTTCACAACTGATAGCATACTATGGACTTCAATAACGTGATTCTGAAAACCTATAACATATGGAATAGATAACATTCATTGAAATATAACAAGATCACGACTTGGAAAGGACACAAATCTCAGGGGGCTTATGGAGAAAATTAATTACTTAAAATGATTGGTGTTATGGAGAATAAAATCACCAATTACTGCAGTAAAAGCAAAGAGACACACCAGATCTGTCAGCCCCTGCACAGGCAGAAGCCTGAATGCACGGTGGCATTTGGCAGCCCAGTGTTCAAGAGGCAAACACCCAGGGATGTGGCCGTGCAAGACCCTGCAGGGATGGCAGTGTTGGGATGTTCCATAGTGCTTTTCCTGCCTGCCATCTGTCCTGCCTTTGTGTTTGGGGAGCAGTGAAACCTGTGCATTATCCAGAGAGATCAAACTGGCTGCAAGGGGACATTTAGCTAATTTCTGACTGCAAGATGAATTAGCCTTTATTTCCCAGGTTAGCTCATACTCCCTAAAGTCCTAAGATTATACTTATTCAAACTATGATGAAAGTCTTAGGGCTAAGAGCCAAAGATGTGATAATTGAACCAAAAAAGGGAGAAGCCTTGCAACTGTTGTAATAAGTCAGGCGAGACTCCATTTTCTTCATGCGGGAAAAGCCAATTATGTTCAGAACTCATTTTATACAGTTTTTACAGACCTCATGTGCAACTTTAATTGGTTAAATGCTTTCTTGCCAATTATTCTGTTGGTTAGTAAAAGGTATTTTACTTGTCTATCAAATCTCTCTCTTCTTGTATTGTTTACATATTTTCTTTACTGATTCTCACGGGACAAATCCCTTGTTATTGCAGGTACATTTGTTTTTCAACCCTAGAATAGGTTGTTATGCTACCAAGTTTTCATACCAAGATTGTTTTTGCATGGGAACTTGCAAATTGCTTAACCACACTTAGAAGAGATGACAGGCCTGATTTTATGAGGCCTTCTTTTATAATTCTTTTACCTGTCTAGGACATGGCAACGATGATACAAGGTGAGAATGGCAAAACATGAGGGAACACATGCTGTTACTGCCTTGGGCAGGAACATCCACACAACAGCCAGGACAGAGAGGCAAACCTGGCAGCACTGGAGCAGCACTAGAGCTGCATCCAGTTCTGCTGAGAGATGGAATCAGTCACAGAAGGGTTTGGGCTCATGCAGTTCCAACCTCCTGTCCTGGGACACCTTCCACAATCCAGGTTGCTCCAATCCCCATCCAACCTGGCCTTGGACACTTCCAGAGATGGGGCAGCCACAGCTTCTCCTGTTCTAGGGCCTCACAGGTTCCAGAGCAACCTGTTCTAGGGCCTCACCACCCTCACACAGGGAACAATCCCTTCCTAATATCCCATCCAGACCTGCCCTCTTTCAGTTTGAAGCCATTCCTCTTAGTCCTGTGCACCTATTTCACTGAAATCCAGTATGAGCTAAGCACAGGAAAGCTGGCAGGGAGAATTCTCTAACTGCTGAATACCTTCTATGCAATAGAAACCATCACACACCTACAGGAGATTTCTAAAAGTTGTGTGCCACATCACTCAGCTCTGCAGGATGGCTGATTACAGGTGACTGTCCAGGTAGGCAAAACAGACACTCCAGCCTGTAAAACAGTGCATTATCCTGGCTGCAGCCCCAGGTCCAAGTGCAATCCCAGCAGATCAGCACCATTTAACCCACATCCCTTCACAGCACAACCACCACCTTCTGCTACCTCTGCTAATTTCTCTTCAAGCTTTCCCACTGTTGTTTCCCCCAGTTAGGTAACACCAATACAAATCTACCTGCCTTAATATAATATGGATTTTCAAGTAAAAACAAGGTGCTAATGGCATTACATAATTTGCAATGATCTAGGACCTTCTCCATGGCAGTGACAGCTCATGGGCCACAAGCACCCCTGTGACAACCCTGAGCCCTGAGGCTCAACTGTTCCACATCTAGCCCAGCTGCTCATTGCTGGTCTACACTCACCAAAAGCTGATTCCCTTCCCCATCTCCCTCTCTTGGAGATTCCATGACATTGTGACTCATTTCACCCTCATAATTCAGTCCAAGGTGATGGTGAATATGAAAAAAAGGCAAAACCTTGTGACTGTACTTGTGTTTGTCACCTCTTTCCCTCTGGCAGCTATAGCTGGTGTATAGCTGGTATACAGCTGAACAGATAAAATTAGCCCTGAAATTAGCCCTAACAAACACCAGCCTAGCTCATTAGAGAGTAAAAGTAAACAAGTCCCTGGGTGTGTTACTGATAGGTCAGGTTCAAACTCAAACAGGGGACCCCAGCCAATCCCTTTGAACCAGGCATGCACCCATGTCATTGGCCAGTGAGCTGGGTGGAGTTAAGACCTTTATCCAATTGTGTGTAAGCACAGGAAATTTGAAGCCCCTATATAAGGGGGTGTCCAACAATAAAATTCAGCTGCTACTCCGTGAACTCAGTGTGTGCTTGTTGCATTCCTGTCTCTGTCATCAGTGACATTTCCCCAGTGTGTCCATGTTCTGGTGGCTGCCCCGAGGACCCCAAATCATCCTCTTTGTGTTCTCTTATCCTTCTCACACATATCCAAAGGCCCCAGTGACTCCCATATCAGCTCTGAGCAGCAAGGCTACTTTTTTCCTTTCTTTTTTTTTTTTTTTCCATTTTTATGTCAAGCAAAATGTCAGCAGCTAAGTGTCCTTACTTCTCCGATGCCATTCTGAAATGTAGCAATGCTAAATATAGACTGATTTAAATACAGTCCCTTTAGCTGGTATTTCATTATCTTTACTTTTTTTTTTAAACAAACCTTTTGTAATAAGACAAATGGACTAACAATAGTATGCCAAAGAATATATTATATTGAAAGTACCTTAAAATCCTACCTCCAATTGCTGCAAATTACTGACTAAAGAATATACATTGAGTGCAATAAAAATAGATTTCACACATACCATCACCTGTTTAGCTGTACTATCTTCTCATAAGGCCATTTCAGAAGTTAGTTAATGTTAGATAAGCTCTCTTTAAAAATAATCACAGCAATGACAGAAAAATGATGATTAAGTGTGTATCTCATAATTCCTTTAAATTCCGTAAAAAAACTTCATGCATTTCCCTTGTTTACAAAGGCAGCTTTCTCAGGAGCACCAAGGCTCCAATCTGGACACCTTGCTGGGCAAGTGCAGCTGAGAGATGTTATTTTTGAAATACAGATTTACATTTTTTATTTGGATCTCAGCAACATTCTCTCTTTCCAAAGCTGCTTGAAGCATCTTTATCCTTAATGACACACCTGTCTGCTTCCATTGGCTCCTAGAATCCTATCTAAAAACCCTGTCTGAATATTTCATGTTACCATGGGCTGAAAAGCTCCTTATTTGAATGCAGGTTCATGGCTAATTTCCTCTGCACCACAATTAGAGTTGGTAATTTCAGATTGGAATCAATTGATTTAGTTTTGGGTTTGTCTCTCAAAATAATGCTCTGAGGTTTTGTTTGGTTTTTTTTTCCAAAGATAAATGATCAGATAATGCATTACCTAAAGCATTAGGTTATGTTACTGTTACTGAAAGCACCACTACCCACAGCTTTAGTTCTCGATAACCACTGCTTATTGTAAGTCAAAAAGTAGAGAAAAGTAATTGTTATGTCTGCAGTGGTTTCCAGGGGTTTATTCTGTTTAGATACAACTGAAATTGCAATATTGTCACTGAATGCATATCGGTGTTACTCTTAAGCAAAAAGGATCAGGGATTTTTGGACAGAGAGCACACTTCAAATTCAGTTTCTCAATATACAAGTGCTTATACTCCTCTTGAGGGCAAGTGAATTAAACTGAGTGTGCTTGTACTGTACATGTAGGCACCATAAAACAGGCAAGGCAAAAATTGTTCTGTTGTGAAGCCATGGAACAAACATGTAAATAGTCTCAATTGTTCCTGAATGTGTTAAATCCAAGTTCACATGACTAAGAAGGTTTGTCTCACTCTATAAACACCTTGTACCACAGCATAGTCCCAGCAGAAGGGATGTCTGAGTTTTGAGTTGTCATTTCTGAGTCTTGAGGTGATTTGATTTGATTATTATGAGCATTCTGAGGCGTGTGTTGTACATAAATGTAATCCTATTGCAGTATGAGCACCCAAGGAAGCTGTACGTGCACTGGCACTCACAGAAGAAATGAGCCAGGGCAGTCGATGGCATAAAATTGGTCAGGTTTGAGCGCTGTGGTGTCACAAGTGCTGTGTTCTCATTTCCTGGATCTGTGTCTCACCCAGAACTGAACCACGCAAACACAGACCTTTACAGGACTCCCAGAACTCATCCTGGCTCTTATTGCTACCACAAAACCAGGCCAGCTCTACCCTTTTCTCTAATATTTATCCAATCTCTTTTTAAACAGAGTAAGAAACGTAACAGGCTCTCTGCATTATTTGTGCAAGTCCTCATGTATACACAGAAATGAAGTTCCCTCTGAGTATCTCAGCTAAATCTCCCACTGTTATTATCTGAATAGTTATTCTAATGGCATTTTGGATCAAAGGAATGTGCTTCTTGCCCTGGTGTGAAGAACACTAAATGACATTCGTCACTTTGCTTCCCAGTGACTGCCAAATTTTTATGATATGTAGGGCAGTAAATGAAAATAAGACTTGTGTGGAATAACAAGGAGTCCCATAAAGCTTCTGTCCATGAATCAAAGAAGCCACTTACCACAGCTAAGTGCAGCTTTTCCGTACAGACAAATATTTGTTTTCCTAGAGGATGAAAATAAAGGCACATTTAAAATAGATGGGCTTCCATCTGATTAAATTCAGAGGTGGAAGAAACAATTCAGGTAAATTAATAAATTACCAAAGCTTCTCAAATGAGCTTTGAGATTTAGATGTGGCTGAATATAGCTTTTTTGGATGTAATCAGAGGAACATCTGGAGATTCAACTAGATCATTTGAAAAGCCTTTGCAATTTCAATGGATTATTCAGTTGAAGAATGGACAAGTTGTTACTCTTACAGTAAACACACTATAACTTCCAAAGACTTTCAGAGTTCTGTTTTATTTCCTCAGAATAATGACACCACAAAAAAAAAAAAAAAAAAAAAAAGGCAAATGCTGGTTAGGAAAAGATATTGAAAAGCTAAATAAATGCAGTTAAACATGGCAAATGCATTTAAAAATAAAACTCATTACCAGCAATACTCCATTAAATTTCATTACTGAGGAGGATATTTCATAGGTATCTCCTTTCTTAGCTGTGTATTTCCCCATGAGCTGTTTATACCCTTAAAATATAATTAGACAAAGACTGTAAATGCAGTATTGGAATCCATAATCAGAGTAATTCAACAAGGGTTTAGAAAGGTTTGAAACTGGTAAGCCGTTCATTACTTTTATTTTAGATGCTATTTAGATCTCAAAATTCAAGCAAGTGATGTTTTAGTCTAAGGGAAAATCTCAATTGCCCTGAAAAGATCTGCTCTCCTACATCTAAATCAAAGACAAAATCAAATCACAGAGCAAGGTCTTTTTCCAGACTGAGGATGAGCCAGGAACAACAAACCTTCACAAATTTGCCAGTCTCTTGTGAGAACAGAAACTGTGCTCTGACACAGAGATAGGAAACAGGAAAGAGAAAAGGGAGATCTCTGATTTTGGAGCAGGATCATCCACCTGACACAAGTGTACATGATCACTGTCCTAAAGGAATAATTACTTGGTTTCTTTTTAGTACAGGATTTTTTTGTGTTTTTTTGGTGAAGTTTGAGTACAGCAGGAATGGAAAAAGCAACAGATTTCATAAATCCCAATTTCCCTAAATAAAACCCATCCTGACAGCTCCCATGAATGACATGTCTATTAGCTCAAAAGTGTCAGTCCCAGCAAGATGCAATTTAGGAACATCTGGACTTCTTTGCAGTCATTTCTATTATCACTTTCAGGTATTCAAAAATGTCTCCTGTGGTTTCTGAATGACCACAGGTAACCTGTCTTAGAATACAGAAAAGCCCAGCAATTGAAGGAAGGCCAACGCAGTTTCATATATTTGCATGTAACAAAATAATCTCAAACTTCATGACTTCAGTGTGGGTGACTCAGCACTCCAGCCCTTGGGGCTCTACACCTAAACTAGTCTTTGTTTTTCTCAACTGCAAGGTAAAGACATTTTTAAAAAATTATCTGTGTATGTGTGTGTGTGTGTAAAAATATAAATCAGAAAGGAAAGAAAAGTGTAGAACTAAACAAAATAAAGTTTTGCAGATGATGTTCCTGACTGGCAGGAGGTACAAAGAAAAGGAAATACATGTTCTCCTCTGCCTGCAACTGTTGTGATTTTGGAAAATTATCTTCTGGTACATAACTCCAGCTCTTTGATTAAATTCTATCTCAAGCATATGTTACCATTAACGCCCTAATTTTCCAGACTCTGAGCACGTACATAAGCACAGTAAATCACAGGATTATTTATATTTGAGTACCAGCACAGCATGTGAAGTTAAGCCTTTTTAAGATCAAGGTCTGCAAAGATGAAAACAGACTCAGGGGAATATGTGGTTTAATTCAGAGTTTCTACATTGGATCAAATCACTCCAAGGTATGACTTCTTTTACACAAGGACTCTCCCATGCTGGGGAAAGCCCCTTAAAAATAAGACGATATCTGTTTACTTAAATCCAGCAGTTAAAATATCATGTGGAACAATAACCATTAGCTGTGGTATTACAGTTATATTGACATAAGATAAAACAATCTTTTACCCAACCAATCTTACAAGAAAAAAAAAAAAAAAGGGAGAGAGAGAAGATATCTTTCCTAAATGAAATGCATTAAAGTCCAAAAAATAGATTTCAGATCTTTGTACTTCTTAAAGATCCTAGGACACATTTTTCTGGAACAGGAATCACACCTAAGATACCCTTCATTAACTGTAAATATGACTTAGGGACACAGAGCTGTCTCGAGCAAGCCCATATTTATTTCCCTACAGGACCAACACACAGTGGTGTCATTCAAAGCTGCCTGCAGGTTCTAGATAACACAAATGAGAGGATCATATCCAGATACTCCAGAACAGCTCTAATTATTTAGGCAGTGCTCTCAGAATTCTTGAAATGACTATATTGTACAAAGTATTAAATAACATTTTAATCAGCAACCACTGAAGATTTGATAATAAAACCAAATATTTGAACTGGTCTAATGTCCTGACCCTATTCTCCAGGAGAAAATAGCATGGCCTACCAGCACGTAAAAAAAGTAGAGACTAAGAGTTTCACATGGGCAAGTGTTCTAAGTGTTAAGTCGTACTTAAAACACATTTCCTACAGTTACAAGAAAAGCAGTATAGTTCATCCTGTTAGAAATCAATTTGCTAAAGAAGGCAATTCTGTCAAGAATTATAACAGCATAAGGAGATATCAAAAGGAATAATTTATTTCTTTTTCTACAGAGAAGGATTTCAGCTTTAAGCTTTGCTTTGAGATGTGTTTTCCAGTGCTACAGTGCCTGTGCAGCAGATAGAACCAGGGCATCTTATAAACACATATAATCCCTCATTTTGCAGCACATTGATAGTTAGTGATGTGCAACCATTGTGGAGCAGCTCAGCAGCTGCTCAGCATCCAAAGTTTGAGTGAGACATTAAAGGCAACCTAATCTGCTTTATGATTAACCAAACTTTAAACATATGGACATCTTGGGCCTGCCTGAACTCAATCTATTCCTGAATGGGACAGCATTATCCAGAATCAGAAAAATCCTTTTCAAAAATGTAAGCCTGAGAGAAGTTAGAGCTAAAGTTACTACTAAATAATGATGATGATGATGATAATAATAATAATAATAATAATAATAATAATAATAATAATAATAGACATTTATGCAACCAATTCTCTGGGACTTCGTGGTGTATGAGCACATCCACCATAACAAGGTGCATCAGAATGCAATTCTTGTCTAATAGTGGTTTTACTGAGAATTACAGCAATTAAATCTCTTCAGCACAATAAAAATACTTTATGTCAGCTTGTTGGACAGTTTTAAGACATTACCAAAGAGCAAGTGACAGATATTGATTGCTGAATGTGCATCCTGCACAAAATGTTGAAACCTTCCTGAGGATACGGGAAGTCTTTGGAGATGTGATACTGCAGGAACTGGGGGGTTTCTGGTGCTGTCACGGTGCAAAGGGGAGGAGAGGGATGAGGGAACTTTTGGAAAAGATTTTGATTACGAATTTCAAATTCATTATCACATTAAGTTATCAAAACAAGCCCATTTTTCAATATTTTCCAGTACTTTCTCATTATTTGAGACACAATTTTTTTTTTAAACAGTGGAAGTTGACATCAAAATATTTTTAGTTGAACAGTAGAGCACCCATCTCCCCAGAGATTATTGAGGTTGGGCAGATACAACTTATGTGTCATATACTTCCCATTCAGATATAGAAGCAAGACATACAGAGGCTGCAAAGCTCCTAATTGCCCACTGATAGAATCTATGATCTTTTTACTGCACATTTTTATTCTTGGCAGTATTTCCTCTCCCTCAGGAGATAGTCCAATATCAACTACACTATTAAAATTCCCATTAAAATTAAGGACAGAGTTTCCACCCATCCCCATGTGTATTGTTTTCCATCTAAACTGTACTTGCACTGCAGAGAAATAGGACTCATCCTGTGTCTGAAGAGCATGAGTGGGTCTCAGGAGGCTTGGGATTTAGTGTGGTGTCAGACTGTAGAGAACATTCTAGGAAAAATAATTTAAAATTTCTGATCCTGCACAAATGGTATAAATATCATTTGTATATGGCCCTGATCCTGCAGATGGAAGTAAGGAAGACAAACAAAATACTTTCCCATCATGTTCAATTCCCTCCTGTGGTGCTTCTTTTCTATCTCAGATATCTGAAGCTTGCAGAGGGTTTTCAGATTTTAGCTCTGGGGTCTGGCATCTGCGGAGTTAATTTTAAAGCTTCAAAAAGCAAAATCACCTCCAGGCAAGCCCTTTATGAACAGTAAGCAGTGCCATTCATTTCTAATCCCTGCTTCTCTACACTCACAGGAAATAACCATGAGAAATATGGGGTCTATGAATCATTTATGGTGTTTCCCTTGCATGGAAAATTGCTTTCCTTACCTATATGATCAGGATGTCCATTCCAGTTTTTCCATCCCTTTCAGACAGCAGCAGCAGGTCAAAAGAGAGGCAATTTTCTACCCTTACTCTCACAGCGGCAGATGCTGGGGTGGTTTTTCCTCAGGTTCAGCTGTTGTCCTGCTTTTGCTTGTCCTCCTGCCCACTTTTGAGGCAGAGACCTAGAGCCCAATAGCCTGAGGAAGCATCACCTCAGGACAGAGATTTCCTGATACAGTGCTACAGAATGAGGCAGCTGCTTGGGCAGTAATGAATGGAAGATTGTGCAGAAAGTTATAAAGTAATTTTTATATGATTCTGGAAACATCATGTTTATGTTAATTTCATTTCCATTCAGTTCAGGGCTGTGAGTGTCTGCATCTGTTAACTGATAACTGGTTTTCCAATTACAGCGTTCATGGCAATAATCACTTTTACACTAAGACAGTCATCCTCCTGTTGCTGCAAATGTAGAGTGTGGAAATCAGTCTGAGGAGGATGGGAAGCTGTAGTGGAGGCAGGGACAGGACATGGGGGCATTGCTGCTCCCTTCCACTCCTTCACACAGAGCCCACCCTGCTCTGTAGGAGCTCTGCAAGCTACCAGACCCCCTCAAAAGTAGAAAAGGTCTGTTGGGAAGGTAAGAAAAACTTGCTGCCCCAACAAACCTCCCTAGGATTGCTGGCTGTCATTATAACACAAAAATCAACCACCCTTTTTTTTTCCTGACCTACCCTGTGGGTACAGAAAGGTAAAATGCCCAACTGAAGGAAGCTACAATCCTCACTGAAGATTTTGCTCTTGTAAAATCTGCAGTGAAGTTTCAGTTGTGTGTCCCTCTTAAACCTTGTGCTGCAGAAGCATCCTGGAGAATAAGAAAAATGATGCAAGAGTTTTCTCAATTCTGGGAGCAATTTCCCATGGTTAGACCCACCCATCTAATGTTAATAGAGCAATCTGGACATATCCAGAAATATTGACACATGCCAGCACTGGAATTCTTTAATGCCACTGCTTCCTTTAGTCACCAGCTCCATAAGCCACTAAACTGTGGAGTTGAAAGTTTCCGGGCTCATATTGTCTCGTTTCAAAACTCTCGCACTGTTTTGATATACAAATGATAATCTTAGGTTAAATGATATCCATGGCTCTCAATATCTTTATTTTCTTTTTCCTTTTTTTTTTTTCCCTGTCTTTATATTTTATCAGCTAACTCCCATCCAAGGTAGAACCAATCAGGGTATTCCATGCAGAACCACAGTAACTGAAATATGATGATGGTGTCTCTCTATTCCTTTGAAGCAGATAGACTGGATAGATCATAGATATTATTTTTGTTGTGGACAATTATTGAAACACACAGAACTGAGTCTTCACAGAACCTAAATCTGATGCTGAAGTACTGAGTTAGTTGTGGGCACTTTGCATCCACTGCAGTTAAGCTTTGCAGGTGGTGGGGACTGCTCTGCTCCCTCTCCGTTTGGTACCTCCACCAGATTGAATGGAAAGACACAAGGGACCCTGAATCCAACATTCATTCAAAACTGTCAGATCTTGTGCACTGACTCAAGTCTCTTCGATATTTCCAGGCATTATTCATCTCAGGTTTGCGATATTTTTGGGTTCCTTGTCTGAAATCCCTAGTTTTTAACTGCCACAGAAACTTCTTTGAGCCAAGAAAAATCATATTAAGATCTCCATTTGATTTCAGACTTAGGGTCACTGGAGTTTTTTCACAAGAAGAGAAACAAACCGTGCTGTTTGCTGTGGCAGTAAAAGTCACCCTCAGAGGGACAGTACATTAGTACTGGGATAACCAAGATAATCAGTTTACTACCGTGCTTATTTTTAACATTTTCTACTACAGCCAAGATTTGCAAAAGGCTTCACATTTTTGCTGGTGAGTTATTGGTAACATTCTGGCCTCAGTATCATGCACTTCCCTAAAACTGCTAAGCCTGAATAATATTTCAGAGCCACTCAGAACAACTGCTAAGGAAGAACAACATAAAAAGGAAAAATAAAGGCAGCATTGTTAAAACTATGCCTGAGAAAGGGAATATATTTACTTACAAACCAATATTTTCAAAGGCAATCAGAGGAATTACAATCTACCTCCTAATTACAGCAGGAATGTGAGCTCCACAATGGCCACTCAAGAAGACCAGCCACAATTTTGCTGTTAACGCCCCCCGGTTGGTGCTGAAACATGATGTCACCCATCAGCACTTTAAAACATCCTTCTCCAGTGTGTGGTGACTCACATATCTTTGCTAGCATTGGTGGACTGATTATCCTCCTCCAGAACTTTCATTTTCTGACTCATTTAATGAAATGTGGGCTTTATTCTAATATCTACAGCAATCCTGTACTTAACTCCCAGCTACCTGCATTTTTTTATATTTATAAATAGCAATTTGCACATACAATTCATGTTGTGTTTGCAGCTCTCAAAGCACTTTGCAAAGGACATTTTCCCCATTTGCTTCAAAAGGAGAAAGAATGAATAATCCCATTTACTCATTTGCTAAAATGCCCAATTTTTAGCCCATCATAATGGTGTGATGTGCTGTCTTTCATCAGCTACCATTGTTATCCTAACAATGCTAAAGATGGCAATAAACCCAGCAGTAGCAGCAACCATTTCACATGTCAAAGCAGCAGGGAAAAGGACTCCAACCTGCACTCCAAAAAAGCTGCAAAATAACAGATTTCTCATGCAGAGAAGCTCTAGAGCCACTTCAAACCCAAGCAATAAGGCATGCCAGGAGATTACCAGCTCTGAAGTTTATCTAGTGCTTTACATCGTTGTCTTTTATAGCAGAATACATTCATATCATGCTCAGATAAGCATAGTAATAGGTGGAAAGATGTAATAGCATCTCTGGATCCTAAATAATACATAGGAGATTGATTTGGGGGGAGCTGGTTTCTACTGCTGTGGATCTGTTACATATCAGAAGAGCTAAAAATAATCCCCTTCCATCAGCTTTAAAGGAAAAATAAACCAGACTAAAATACAGCACGTTTACATTCAATAGCCCGGCATCAATAAAGTTTGGAGCCTTTCAGAAGATGTGAAATGAGTTTAATTTCAGCATAATTTGACTAAATCTTGCCCTCAGCTTTGCTTAATTATAGACACCCTGGAAGAGATATGAGATCATAAATCTGAGGGTGTTGGGAAGCTGGGCTAGTTAAAAATCCAGCTAATAGAGAAGAGGTGCCTCCTGTGACTTTCAGCATGGATATGCTTGTCCTGGGTTATGGAATCAAAAATGTGTATTCTATTTTCATCTGCTGAAAGCAGTTGGGGAATTGTTCTTTATTTCTTGTAACTTTGGAAGGAGGGGGACGGGGGGGAGGGGCGGGTGCCTTTTGGGTAATGGGCCATCAACAGACTATACCCCCGGACTATACCCGCTCCCCCCAGAGCCCCAGAAGCCCCATTTGCATGCATGGTCCTATTGTGGGATGCCCCACCCAGTGGGGGGAGTCTACAATTGCTGCCGGGAAAACTGAGCCGGCCGGGGACAGACTTCACTTGCTTCACCCCGATTCCTGGGAGGAAGACGGCACCCCATCTCATCTTCGCCAGACCCCATCTCATCATCGCCGGACCCCATCTCACCATCACCTCACCCCTGGACCCCTCCTCATCACTCCTAGACCCTTTTTGGCTACAAGATCGTCCCTGCTCCAACAGAGCCACGTCTGTCATCCCAGGACTCACTTCTGGACTGCTTCCAACACCCTGACTAACAGGGTGCCAGGTGGCAGCTCTGATTCTGTCAGGGCTTTCCCAAATTGTTGTTGTTTGTTTGCTGGTTTGGTGGGGTAGTTTTGTTTCCTACCACATGTGTATTATTGATATTCCTAGTAAAGAACTGTTATTCCTATTCCCAAATCTTTGCCTGAGAGCCCTTAATTGAAAATTTATAATTTGGCAGGGGTGGGGGGTTTGCATTCTCTATTCTAAGGGAAACCCCAGTTTCCCTGGCAGACACCTGTCTTGTCAAACCAAGACAACGCTGTAGAAACAACAGTTAAAAAGCACAACTCCATTAATTACCTGCAATACTTAGTAGGTTGTCTTTTCCAATGTATTTGCTGTACCACACTCTGAGCATTTTTAAGTTCTTTATTATAAATGTCTTGAAACCCCAGCTCACAGTGCCTCCCTGTTTCTCTTGTCAGCTATTTCCTAGGGGCTTTAGAAGTAAGGTATAGAGTTAAAAGAAAAGAGGGATTTCCTTAGAGAGAGCCACAGCCTGGAGGAACACAGAGTATCCTTCAGCACCTCAGTGAAAAATTGTGGGGAACACAGTGAAAACCAGATACCCCTCTTGCCATCACAGAACACTATCAGTATTTTCTCTAACTGAATCAGATTAAAATTAAAACACTTTTAATTAAATGGCAATAGATTTCAAATAAAGATGAAGTTTACAGGTTTTCTTGAAGCGTTATCTCCATTCATGCCAACACAGCTGAGAACTCCACGTACTCAATAGTCCAACAACAAAAAGCAGAGACAGAACACAGGCCATCAAATTAAGACCCATCAGATCCTAAAGCTTTCCTGACAATTCAGTCTATTAGTCTTGTGCTTTGTGTATTTTTAAAAGGCAGTATGACAGGGAGAAAGACACACAAAATATTCTCCTCAGATGGTTTAGAAAAATTGTAAATGGAACTGCAGAATGAGGCTTTTACGTCTGGGCTATTCTGATAAATCAGGCTACTGCCAGTCCCAGGTAATGTAAATCACATGGTGCAGTTTTGATGTGACAAATGCATTGATCCTTGCTGAGAGCTGTTTTGCATCATTTGAAATACACACCAAGCCAGGCTTAAGGGAAAATTCTCTCAACCTGAGATAAACTTCTCTATTGACTTGAGCCAAGTTCTGTTGCAAAATGCAAATCCTGAAACTTTCTTCCAGATTGTTTTTTAATTAACACCTTGCTCAGAGCTAATTCACAGCCTTTAAAACAAGCCAGTGAGACACTTTGATCTCTCT
This sequence comes from Phylloscopus whistleri, assembly GCA_017589585.1. Classification (NCBI taxonomy): domain Eukaryota; kingdom Metazoa; phylum Chordata; class Aves; order Passeriformes; family Phylloscopidae; genus Phylloscopus; species Phylloscopus whistleri. The sequence continues at coordinate 1,957,061 of JADMLD010000864.1, read as the reverse complement.
CCTTCCACACCAGACATTTTAGATTATGAGGAAAGCTTCCTCTGGTGTTCCTGTTTAAATACTTGTGGGACATGTTAACCAATAATAGCCTGGTTATATCTTCACGTGTCTCTCTAGGGGTGACAGAGCATCTCACTTTCCAAGTACAGGTATGGTTTGTCCCATATAACACCTGCTCTGTGACATGCCTGTGCTGTTCAAGTGAGTTGTGTTCTGTGTCATTCGGACATCCCCACTAACAGGACTTGGAGTGTTTATTCACTATTATTACATTCCAGACCTTTTCCAGTGCTGCCATTAGTTGCTCACACTGATAAAAAGCCAGCATGACAACCCATCTGAAAGCATTCAGGTTTACAGACTCTCTTTTCCCAAAATGGGCACAGGAACCAGAGCATGAGAATCAGCTCTGCAGAAATCTCTCTTAGAACTGACTCCTGAAAGCCCAGGAACTGCTTTGTAGGGCCTGGCATGAAACATGGCATAAAAACAACGACTCTGTGTTCCCATTAGTACTAAACATATTGTGATCAACAGAAGAAAAGAGGTCCTGGGATAAGCATGAACCTCCTGCACAGCTTCTGGCAGTGACTGCTTTTTGTTGTTACCTGGCAACTCATGCAACTCACATGGAGTTGGATCCTGTACAAGTTACACAAAGGCTACAAGTGGCGTTTGTGCCTTTAGGAGTTATACTAAATACATTCTCCTTCTTGTATCTAAGATGGTGATCTTGGCATCTACATCTCTTCCAAAGGGAGAGATTCTGCAGAATCCCCTGATTTATTGCACAAAATGCATCTGAGGGTTGGATCTCTCAAGCAGAGCAGGAACCATAAGGGCGACAGAAACTTGCTTCTGTAGAACATTTTAATTTCAATTTTATATTTATCTATATCTATAATATCCAAATAAAATTTGTTGCATTATAGCTCTACAGAGAAGAGACCAAAAATGACAGTTCCACTGCACATGCCCAATCTGTTCTGTTCCCAGTTTTTCTACAAACTTCTCTAAAGAAAAAGTTTTTACAAACTTCTTTTTTTGGATTGCTGGATGCAAGGCCAAGTGTGACTAGCTTTAACCAAATGCCCTCTTCTGTTCTTGCAAATTATTCCTATGGAGAACATATCCTACACAAATTCTTACACGTGCTGACTCCAACCAATACCTGCAATGTAACTGCATCAACTCAGAACTTTACAGCCTGTTCAAAACAGCACTTTTTTCTAGCAGTTTGTTTTCATGCTTTTATTTTTTGAAGTGCCATCCACTTGACATTTTGTGTGAATAATAACAATAAAAAACCTTTCAAATAAACCAAAACAATAAGATTGTTTTTCTCTGTTGTTGGTTTTTGTTGTTGTTATTGTTGTTGTTATTATAGAAAAGGTAAGTTTTAAGTAGTTAAGTAGCCTAAAATCTTGATTCTATTCCTTGAGACACCAGATATCAGAATGATTGACATTTTCTACTGATCACACACAAAGTAATCCACAGAGAGAAAAACAGGAGTAAAGAGATGGAAAACTGAAGGGAGTGCTTCACTACTGCTGTTGTTGCCTGAATGTTAATCAATAAAGCAATAAATAAGCTGCCAAATTAGGCATATCTTAGCTGTGGATTTTGGTCATAATTCCCTAGAGCATGTTTATGCAGAGAAAGAAGTTGATTTTTATTGAATTTAAATTCAAATTTAAGCCTTAGAAACAAAATACAGATCTTCAGTTAACACTGAAGGAATCCTTTCCACTTCAAGAACAGAATGAAAATGTCTTTCTGCCGCAGCATCCAGGAATCTATGAGCTTACAGACAATATTCCTCTTCAGTCTTTCATTGTTCCTGTGAATGAGGTTGAACAAGTTCTATGTAGAAAAAGCAGAGAAGCAACAACTAGGATTGATATACTTCAAAAAGAACTGAACTAGACCTCTAAATATAGAGAATACAATATGTTCAGAGCCTTAAGATGTCAGCTATGAATGTCTTGAACTTTTTCAGGTATACAAGATTTGTTAGACAAAACCCTGTCTGACCTGGAAGTCCAGCTTGGAGTAGGAGGTTTGATAAGAGACTTCCAGAGGCCCCTTACAACCACCACTTCTCTGATTTTGGGCTTCAAAGTAGAACAAAACCCCAAAATATATTTTCCTTTCATTATTCTGTTTTCTTATTCTATTTCGTTAATATGGTTTTAAAAACAGACAAGAAAGAAAGAAAAAAGTGTATATTTTTCAAGGAGTATTTGTGAAAGCAATCAATTGACAAATAAAGGACAGTCTGAAGACTCATCCTAGTAGAAAATTAACAATAATTATAAAAGAATAATGTGAAACCTGTTCTATTAAAAAACAAACAAAAAAGCCCAAAATTAGAAAAGCATTTATGTTGCTATAACAGATAAGCTAAACATTACATAACGGAAGGCAAAGGACAATCTGTACCATATGAGGGGCCCAGACTGTTCTGAAATACAGCTCTGCACTGGAGCAGAAAACTGACTGGGATAATCCAAAAGCCAATTAATTAGTTGGAATTAAAAATAAAGAAAATTTCTTTAGGAATTAGAGAAATCTGCTGCTTCAGTTGTTTCATCCTGCCCTGATTCATTAATAAATATTTGCTATTTTTTGAGATTGTTAAAACAGGGAGGCTCATTGACCATTCTGTAAGATGATCTAAAAATCCTTCTATGATTATCCAACATGAATTATTTTTAACCTAAAATTAATGCAGAGAGCAGACCTTTCCAGATGTTTCCATCTCCATTCTGAAACACACTCTCCAGATGGGTAGGTGCTCTCCAAGCTGTGCCACCCCTAGTCTGTCTTTGCAGGAACAGAGCTTTGTAAGAGAAGCCACAGACATTACACTGCATATTTTAGTGTCTTAGTTTTCCCAAAGGAACCCTGGAGGGACCAGCCTGCTTTATTAAACTTTAGAGGAGTTACAGAGCCAGATCACAATTAATTCCAAAATATGTTTTCTGAATTGCCATTTTCTCCAAGGGAAGGAATGTTGCATGACAAAGCAAACTGAATTCACATTTTCAGTGCAAAGTAGCTGCCTCCCGATTTTAAAAAAGTGCCATTTTTCATTGATAACAGCTCCTGAAGGTGTGCTTTATTTCTCATTGTTGATTGTGTTTATGAACTTTTCAAAAATGGTCTTAACTTCCCCATGCAAGCCCAAACTCAACTTTCTGTGAATGTGCACATCTCACAGGGACCATCTTCACCACCAGCCATGGGTGCAGCAGGGGAGCTCAGCACATCTCAGACTCCCAATATGGGACCAACAACATCTTTTCTGATATTCAATAGAACCACTGCCCTTCCCACCACAGTTTGTGGCTGAAGACCACCCTTCAAAGTTCTTGAGTGATTCCTTAGAACAGTAAGATATTCAAATGTATCAGTTATCTCTAAAGCCAAAATCTCCATTTGAAGACTATCCCAATTCATCCATGACAGTTTGGTCTCTACCCATTTTGATGCATCACAAGAAAGACTTTTTAAGATGAGTCATTGGTGTCATAAAATAAATGAACTGGATTGTCAAAATAATTTGAAGATTCTTGGATGCCCAAATCTCTTTGGAACACATGTTCCAAATCTTAAGACTTCAGTCTTAATTTTTTTAAAGTGATAAAGTGCTGAAAAAATTGTATTACTTTATTTATTCATACCAAATAAAACAAAACAAAACCAAAATACCTGAAACATTCACAGAATCATTAAGGTTGGAAAAGACCTCCAGGATCAACAAGTCCAACCTGTGACCCATTCCCACCTTGACCCCAGCCCAGGGCACTGAGTGCCACATCCAGGCTTTCCTTGGACACCTCCAGGCGTGGCTACTCCAGACCTCCCTGGGCAGCCCCTGCCAAGGCCTGACCACCCTTTCCATGGAGAAATTCCTGCTGGTGTCCAATCTGAGCCTCCCCATGGCCTGAGGCCATTCCCTCTCCTCCTGTCCCTGTTCCCTGGAAGCAGAGCCTGAACCCCCCGGCTGTCCCCTCCTATCAGGGAGTTGTGCAGAGCCACAAGGTCCTCCCTGAGCCTCCTTTTCTCCAGGCTGAGCCCCCCTAGCTCCCCAGCCACTCCTCATAGGACTCATTCTCCAGATTCTTCCTCAGCTTCACTGTCCTTCTCCTATCATTCCAACCTCCTGCTCTGAAACAACTAAACAATTAAATTAAAACTAAAATTGATAACAGCAGCAGTTTTTTGCCATTATATCCTCATAAAAAATACTCTGTTTGCCATGAATACTCTCCCCAGCAAAAGAGGAGCCTCAACATAGATGGAAATGGGCATGAAAGGGTTAAACAATATCAAAGATTATTTTCACATTCAAATACTCACGTTTTTCTATGTTCCTGAAGCTTTATAAATAACATAAAAGCTAGCTGGCATAGCAGGAGACCTAATTATAAACAAGTCATAATTAAGCACCATCTCTAAATTATATAACATAATATCAATATAAGTGTATTCATTATGTAAATGGTTATTTTATTGCTCATTTAAAATACATAATAGAAATGCAGATAGTAGGTGGACAGCATGCTAAATAAGGGCACAAGTGAAAGAAATGTATCTTGGCAGAAACAGGAGCTGTAGGTGTGAAAGAACAAGTGCAACACTTGGTTGGCTCTTCCATCACAGACAAGAATATTCACTTGTGAATTGGTTTCATGCATCAAATCCAAGTCTGAAGGTTTCAGTCAGAGTCATTCACCACATTTGCTTTGGCTTTCAGGACCCTCTCTCCTTTCTCTCTCAAGAGGGCATGGGAAGGATGAGGAAGACACACAGGCACCAGAACTCTTGTTATTTTCTTAACCAGAACCAGTTCAAACTAAACCAAAGAACTCCCCCTGTATGCAAAGTTGACCAGCAGCTTGGGGTTGAATGAGATACCTGAAGAGCTGAAAAAATTTCAGCTACTTGAACTCCTAAGGAGGCAGCCAGAGACTGCAGAACTCATGTTATCTGTGGGCCAGGCCAGGGAATTCTTTACTTCCACACCCCTGCTACTCAAGCAAATTTCTGAAATCTGTAAGATGAAATAATAATAATTCATCACCCCAGACCAGAGCTGGCTCACCTGGATTCACTGCAGGTGAACTATACTTGTAGTTATGATCAGGAAACTTCCCAGTGTGACCCTTCCTGGGAGTCTGTGGCTGTCACACTCCCATGACCAGAGGCAGCAGCCAAGGAGCACCCCGTTAGACCAGATAAACCTCTATTGAAAGCAGCAACTGATGCCTTAGGATTTTAGCTTTTGTATTTTTCATGTATTTGTAGTCCTGCAATTCTTTAGTGTGTAACTCTAAACTCCATACACAGTGCTAGCTGCTATCTTGCCATTTTAGTCAGACACAACAATTTCTCTCTAGGACTGGGAATTAAAGCCACCTCACTGTCTCAGGCCCCAAGAAATGTAAACAAAAATGAGTTGGGAGAGAGAAAACTTGGGGTAAATTACTCCATTACCTGAAGCTGTAATTGGAAGATTAACCCCCAATATGACAAACTGGATTTTGGTCCCCACAAATGGACCAAATTTATAAAAGTATGAAAACCCGTGACCCATCGTCCATTTTTGGGTGTAGCCCCTTGGGGTGCTTCATCTGCCCTAAATGTACCTGAAGGCCTTTCAACAAATATAAATGATTTTTATTTTCTTAATTTTGTCTGGCTTCTGTTTTTAGGTAAGCCCAAAAAAGACATCGCAACCACTCCAGACACCTGCTGAGTGCTCACACCCAGTTTTGATGATGTTTATTTATTTGGCCAGAATGTGAAGCAACACGACTTGGCATTTTCCAAATAGGCCTCTCCTTTTCCCTCTCAGTATTAAATGTCTGTTTTATTTTACCAGCCCCTGGTTTCAGATACTGAAGTTGTCAGCTTGTAGGCACTTAATAACAACATTGAGCTCTTCAGATTTTATGTAAGGAAAACATTAGTCAGTGCTTTAAAAAACAGTTCCTCATTTTGGGCTTCTTTGAGGAATTTGAAGTGCAAAAATTAGCAGCTGTCAGCATGAAAACCAAATATTTAAATATCATTTTAAAATAAATATTCTACCAAACATTTACTCAAATCTATTCCAAGTTCTACAAAAAGCTTCAAGGCAAATTCAAGACTCACTCCCTTCAGCTTCATTCCAAGCTGCTTTTTTCCCCAAGAAGCTCAGTGCAACCTTTGCAAGCCTTTACCTGAGACATCTCCTGTCTAAAATTCTTAATTCTAAAAATGATCCTGCTGATTGTTGAGCAGGTTGTATGTTATAATTAATATCCCTACAGCACTGGTATATCTGGCTATCCCACACAGCTCGTGACTTACAGTTTGTTGGTTTTTCAGCACATTTGATTCTGTAGTAAAAGAAAAAATCCCTGACCCTATAGAATGATTTGGGCTGAAAGAAACCTTAAAGATCACCTTGATGTCTTTCAGTTTATCAAAATCCTGCTTGTTGCCTCCACACCTCCTTCTATACCCAGCAGATCTTCCAAATCAGACTCAACAGGGGAAATCTTGGTTTGCAGATACCAGACTTGACTGAAGCAAAAGTTGCTGAATCTCCTGTCCATTTGGCTGTCTTACAGCAAGTTTGGCAAATCCCTCTGTTATATTTACTAATATTTAAATAAAACCCCAGAAACTGCATGGCTCCCTCACATTTACAATAAAAACCTAACCAGAACACCACAACTCCCAGGGGATATCAACAACCAAAGAATCTTTCAGACTAAAATCAGTGTGTTTCAGCATCAATTCTCAACAGAATTCCCAGGCCTACATTATTTAAGCCGTGCTGGGAATACTTAGTCTCATGCTTAAATCTCACAGTTTAATTTACCTTACTACCACCTTTGGACTCAAGTCCTGAAATTCTGAAAAAAAATTAAATTTCACAAGGTAATAATTTGTTTAAAAAAAATTTAAATAAGTTAAAGCTTTGTCAAGTCAGATGCCCAGCTCAGCAGCATTTGAGCAGGAAGAGCAGTTCCCTCACTCATGTCCTGTCTTCGCAGACATCATCATCATGTGCTTGAAAATGCACCAGGAGTAGTCCCAATATCTGAAATGGGATTGATTTCAGCATAGAAAAGCGGACTGGAGTTAAGGCAGCTGGATATTAAGTAGTCTTATTTACTTTATTGAGTAAGATGTACTCAAAAAAGCCTAAGGGCTTTTATTCTTCTTTCTAGACAGGCATGAGGTTATTCCCTACAGATATCGCATTTGTAGACTGGAAACCTCGATGTTACTTTCCAGAAAATCCCTCCTTAAGTAGCATTTTATCCTGAAATATGTTCAGACTTTGAATTTTACAAAAATATGACTCAATTTTGTAATTTTTGATGCCAATTTCTTGGGGGTTTTTAAGTGACTACCAGTTTCTGCTCCAAGTCAGGACAGAAACAAGTTAGAAACCATCTTTCATCCTGCCACCTCTCTATCCAGGAGCAAGGAACTCCAATGTAGACTTCCACAGAAACACCAGAACAAGCTCTCCAATGTTACAGAGACATTGTAGAATATACAGACAGTTTCTTTTCTGGAGCCTTTACTCTGAGATTCACAAAAAAATTCTCAAATACACTCACCTGGGCTTTAGCCTATCCAGCCATGCAGCAAAGTAGAAGTTCTGGAAATCTCATAACTGAAGCATGGCATCCATCATGTCTGCGACTGCATTAAGATGGCAATTAATCTTTTGTTGAAAGAGATTTAATTTTGCTGTCTTGAGGCATACAAAATTTGATTGATATTCAGAAAAATTGAGCTATCTTTTCCAAGGCATAATCTGGATTTTATTCATTAAATGAATGAAATTACGCAGTGTCCTTTCCAAGCGTGAACTGCTGTTTTAGTGCTGTGATTTGCTCAAAGAATACTCAATAAATACTTTATTATGGTTTCTGGACTCTAATTAGCTGCTCACAGCAGGCTGAGTCTCTGTGACTACATTTTTCCAATGGTCAAAACCCCATTATAACTGGTCATTCATATGCAGGAACGTAAATTGTGTTTTCGTCATAGCCTCTCCTGCACAAAATTAAAAAATAATTCATTCATTAGCAATTACCAAGTGCTGATACACAGGTTTTTTGTGGGTATTTGTTCTGCAGAAGTCCAGCCAGAAGGATTAAAGCTATTAACTGAAAGGAGGGGGAAAACTGCAGCAACTTGCATCATGTATTATAGATCTCCTGAGAAATCCCAGTGGCAGCCAGGCATGGGAGGTGAAATTTCCTCCTCAGATCCTTATGGAAACAGCTGAGTTGGGCATTCAGAGCATGGAGAGGGAGCAGATTCCCCAAAGTCAGGCTGACATCAAGGTACAGTAACTGAATATCACCACTCAGTGTAATCCCAGCGGGGGGAAATTTGCACTGAATTTAAACACTTTAATCCATGTGTGAATTTAAAGGAAAGGTGATGGAAAAGCAAGGTTAATATTAGATTCTAGAATTTTAAGGATAGCAATAAGCCATTGTGTGAGGGTCTGGAGGTGACATTACAGCTAAAGAAAGAAAATTCAGCCCCTGGTTATTAAGTTTAAAGTACCAGTTTCAAGACTGTAGAGTCAGGACATTTTATACCTCAATAAAAACAGCTGTCCTACAAGTACAAGCTGCATTATGTTGTCTTTAACCTCCATCATCCAAAGTCATACTAACATACTAAAATTAGCTGCAAATAGTGAGAGAAAAATACTTAACAGATCTCAGAATAAGAAGTAGGATTTTTAGCAGTGAAAATAAAAACATCTCCACAACTATACAGTACTCATGAAACTAGCTGTGTCTAATCCTTTTTTCTTTACACCATTTGCCATAATTTAAGTGTGAACTGGGAATTCCTCCAAACTCACTCAGAAAGATGCTTCTTGGTTTACTGGGTGAATTCCAAACTGATGATGTTTCAGGGAACAGGAAAAATCTGAAAATTCAACAGCTCACAGAGCAAAAAAGCAAAATATTTACCCCACTAGGGATGCCTGGGTGTTAAACTGATTACTTAAAGCAGTGTGATCTGATGATTTGGTTCTGGATTTGTCCAAAAGGTTCAGGTTTATTTTCCTTTATTTTCCTGGGAAAACTGGCAGAAGTAGTCTTGTAGCACCCTTTTTTCTTTCCATTTTTTTATTCAAGATACTCCATAATTACTTGATTTTTTTTTTTTAAGACACAAGCTGGAGACCCTAAATCCTAGTGCCAAGTTTTCCAGCAAAATACAGTTAATTTCTACTATTATAATTTCTCTACTTTTCACTCAGGATTCTTTTCTCCCTGCATTTCACACCAGGGACTTTGTTGTGACTGTCAGCTAGAAAATTATCAATTAACTGAGGGAGCTCTTCCCTTCTCTACAACTTCTCTCATTAGTGAGAAGCAAAGGAGGAAAACAAAAGAAACTTAAATTATTTATCTGTGTATTTCTCCATATAGCCAAGATTCAATTATAAGAAAATACACACATATCAGTCATGTCGTGCACCCCTGAGAGAAATGACATTATTTAAAGAGCTTGGGAAATGCCTCTATTGTTCCCAATTTTAAATGAGGATGCAAAACCATTATTAAACACAGTAATTTAAGTGTAAAAACTTGTCATTTCCAGGCAGAGTCCATTTGTATCCCTCTTTCCCAACACCTCCCCATAGGACAGGTTGGGATGGGATACTGCATGTGATAACACCTTTTCTATGGAGCTGCTGAGGCATCACTTTGTCCCCAGGCATTCAGATCTGCTTTGCCACATGACTGGTAAAAAAGGATGGGAAGGAGAAGGGAAGGAGTTTCACTAGGGACTCTCCCACTCCTGGAAGAATTTATATATTCCAAATTTTTATTTGGAAATAGAAATTATTCTTTTTACTTTCAGCCCTTAAATTCTACCTGTGACTGTGCTTACGGAGACCCACAGGGAAGGCAGCTCACTAAGAGCAGGGAGCAGCTGCCTTCCTGCCCTCATTAAAGGAAGGATGTTTTTCAAGAGGGAGGGAAGAAGAAGAAAAGCTTGATGAAGGAAGGAGATGTAGGCAATTCCACATCAAACTGGGAGAAGAGTGAGGAACCACTCTAGACTGGGAATATCAAGGATCCAACTATCACATGCAAACAGACCAGGCTGTAACAATGCTGAGATGTCCTGTAAGTTGTCGGTTCAGAGGAGAAATTGAGCTCTAAATTAATAATACTCCAAAACACCTTATTGTGGTGGCTAACAGCTGGCCTGGAAGCCTCACAGTCATAGATAACCCTAATTATAACTCCACCAGTCTATGCCATTAGGGAAAAGAAGTAAACATCCCTAGGAGGAAGCCATTGAGAAGCCAGGAGATTTAATTTCAAACAATGACAGCCAATCCCTGACAAGCATGGACATGGGAAGCTAGTGGCCAGTGAGCTGGGTGGTAACCAAATTTAGCCAATTGATATCAAGCAGTTTTTTTTTTTGAAAACCTTATAAAAGAAAGCTGCACTCAATATTTGCTATTGCTCTATGAACTTTGGAGTATTGTGTCATGTCTATCTCAACTGCAACACCTTATAAAGAAAAATGCTTGAATAATGTTTAACTTTCATATTTAAACAGATACTCTTGAGTAAACATGGTGCCATGTTCTAAAACATGGCACCTTTTGGAATTTGTCACCCTCATTTGGGGTGAGAGGAACCACACTGGAGATAAGGGATTCTGTGTATCCTTTGGCAAACTCAACCCATCAGGTTCTCAGAACTTTAAAAAAGTCCATTTATCTCTTTTTAGGTGTGTGCACATCCCAGCCCCAATAGTTCTCAGTAAAGCTGTAGAACTAGTCACTCCTTGAGATTAACTGTGCAAAACACAACAGGTGGATGGACTTCAACAATTCATCCAACTTAATTGATCTGGTACCACCATAATTAGTCAGGTAATATATGCATTAACAAAAAAGTAATCAACATGAAATGTCTAGAATAAATATTATAAAGACAAATTCCAAAAGGTGCCATGTTTTAAAACACTAAACCTGTATTCATAAAACCCCTCTGGATCCATTAAGTGAGTGGAATGGGTGAAATCCTGTGAGCCAAATCATCCCAGGCTTTGCCAATTCACAGCCTAATGCAGAGTTAATGGCCCAAATATCTTGGTAAAAATATTTTTTTACAAAAATGACTCTGTGGTCCCCAGATTTTTAAGTAAACCTGCAATTATAGTTGGATAGACTCAAATTCTGCTACCACATCTGATTTTTTTTCTGCACATACAATTTGGTTTCAGTATTTGCAGAGTGCAGTGATGTTCTACACAAGTCTGACACATATAGAGTACATCAGCCTCAAAACATGTGTGTGCAACTTATTTTATGCATGTTTTCTTAAGTGGAATTGACTTATTAGTTTTAGCAGGAATCTACCCAATGGAGCATGGATCTGTGCTCCTACTGAACTTTAATATTGCAACAAGCTCTGGTACTACCCAAACTTTCATAGTGAAGTGGATGTTTCCAAAATCTACATATCCAGTGTGACCTGTGAAGTGATATTAATTAATGTTGGCTCAAAATGCAACCCAATTGCTTTAAATATTTGTAGTGTTAGTGATGTTAATGCCAAAATCAAGCCAAAATCAAGTGCCTTTTTTGACATAAAATTTAGGAACTCAAGAATGGTTCTTTGCTCAGCTCTTTCCTTAGCTGGGTAAATTATTCAATTTTTATTAAATAATCAATTTTCTCTTTTGTGGTTTCCCAGCTATAATGGAGAAGACACTTCATAACACTGGGAGAAGGACTACCTTAACGTTCACCCCATTAGCTGTAAACAACTGAGAGCCTCTGTCTTGTTTTGGGAAGATAGGTGTATGCCAAGGAAAGCTGAAGATTCCTCTGGAATGGAGAATGTAAACTCCCTCCCTCCAAATTATTATAATTTTGCAATTAAGGGTGCTTTCAGGCAAAGATTTGGGAATAGGAATAACAATATTTTACTAGGAATATCAAAAAATACAAATAAGCAAACAAACAAACAAACAAAAATCCTAGAAACCCTGACAGAGTCAGAAATACGACCTGACATCCTGTTGGTCAGGGTGTTGGAAGCAGTCCAAATAAATGCTCCTGGAGTGGCAGATGTGGTTCTGTTGGAGTAGATATGATCCTGTAGAAAAGGTCCAGTGGTGGTGAGATGGGTCCAGTCTTCCTCTGGAATCCAGTGGAAAACAGGCTGTCCTGGTGTTCCTGAGTCCCAGTTTTTATCTAGGTCGGAACGGTTGGCTCCCCGCACTGGGGGGGATGATGTAATGTTTTCAGTCATGTGGTGAGCCTTAATGGCCCATTAACAGTGGATATCCCCCTGGAGGGAGGATGGGTTGTGGAAGAGATAAGGAAACTGCTCCACCTGGTTTTAACAGCTGGCCCATTAACAGAAGGCACCTGCCCCCTCCCCCCTAGAGTTATGAGGAATGGGTCATACAAGAGACAAAGAAAACATCTCCCCAACCAGTTTCAACAGATGGAAAAATGGAATAAACATTTTTTGTTTACATAACCCAAGACAGCAACCATTCTCTAGGATTCTCCCATCTTTTTATAGATAACAAGTGTTAGATAGTCCCTTTTTCTTTGCCTTGGTATTCTTAGAAAAAATATTTCTGATGCTCAATGAATTCACAGGAAAGGGGACCTGCTCCTACTGTTTGTAGCTTTCCAAGCACTGACGGCAGACTGCACTCCAGCAGCACAAGCTGTGTCATGCCTAGTTTAACATCAGATGGATAAGTGTTATTAAAAAAGCCCTAAATGTAATGAAATCATAGTGGGGAAATGTAGTAGTAAAACAAATTATTACCTCTATATGATCACAGGATGTGGAAAGAGACTTTCTCCACTTTATAGTACCTTCAGATATACAGTTCATCCATGGGATTTTGAAAAAGATTTGCTGAATGATGCTGAACATTTTTGAATTAAATATATCTCATTTTTTTGGTTTTGTTTGGTTTTTGTTTATTTGTTTGGCTTCTTTTACTAATAAACATGGAGAGATCAACCCTCTTTGCTCAGCAAAACCAGTCAGCAATTTCTGCTAATTCATTTTATTTGCAGTGTTTCCCTTGGAAGCAGCAGTGGGCTACACCTAATGAGCTTTTCGATTTGGACAGCAACAAAGTAATGAAATCAAGTAAAATCCATCTTAAACTAAACAATAATAAACCAGTTTTACAGCTGAACAACTATTCAGGTATTTTCTTTAGTCAGACTTTTATAGTGACATAGACACCTTTTAGCAATATGTTTAAAAAAATCATTATAATCTAGAAGGTGATGGAATGCCACAGCTATTTTAGGGTTGAGTGAGTTTTAGACCTTTGGTAAGGACCAGCATATTTTAGGATATTATGTCACAGCCAGACATAGTTTTACCCAGGGAAAGTTCAGGATTTATAGCTCTGCCTTCAAACACCACACGCTGACTTTAGATGAATAAAAATATATTGTTGAATTTAGGATTAATAAAAATAGGCTGTTAAATACCATTTTCTCACTGTTCCCCAGATTGGGTCTAACCATATACTGATAAATGTAATATATTTTATCCTCTACATAATGTTTGTGATTTTTTCTTGCTTAAGATTCACTGCAGAGTAGAGACAATTTATGTGTTTACCTCAGACACTCACCTAGCTGTCAACAGGTCTAGGGAAAACTCAAGAATGGCTTAAAGCAGTTAAATTAACACAAAACCTTAAATGCTGCCTGTACTTCAAACTTTACTTTAAACTTTCATTTCCACAGGGGAAAAAAAGAAAACAACAGAGAAAGTTTTTATTTCTTAATAAGATAAGTACTTGAAAAGCAGTTACATTCTGGTGATATATATTCAATCAAATGATGCTTTTATATCCCTTCAAATTTGCAGAAAAACAGACTTGATCTTCACCAGCCTTTTCCCTGAGAAGAACCTGGCATAGAAAGGCACATTACTAAATATTTTAGGTTCTCCTTTTTTCTAGATTGCAATACCAGCAGCCTGCTGTTTTTCACACAAAAGGAGTAAAACAAAGCCCTACCAAAAGAACACATAATTAATACTCAGAATAAACAGTGTCTGCATTGCTTAACTTAGCCCATAAGTTTAAAAGAAGAAAAATAGCTCTAAAAGCATTTATAGTGCCAGATCAATTGGGAAGTGTAGCAAATGTCTTAAAACAAAAGGTTCTTCTCTTCTGCTAACTCTCTGCATCAGGCAAAAATCAGTTTGTGACACGAAACATTTCAAGGAGGAAAGACCATCACAAAACACAGTAAATAGCAATCTTTCCTAACTCTAAATTATATTTTGCTAATGATTATTATCAGATATTCATAGTGCATTACAAAAAATATAAGACAGAGGGCTTTGAAACAGAGTCAGATGAAGCTGTAGATGGTAATTGGAAATAAAATGTCCAAAATGTCCGTAGTTGTCACACAACTACGAAGGTGTATTTTTGTAGATATGTTTAGGTGCTTTCAGATCTTTTGGATGCAGGTACCCAAAGACACACCACAGTCCTTTGTAATAGGAAAAATATGACCTTCAGCTTGTTTTTTACCCCTTGCTCCTTGAAAACTTACGGCCTCAGTGCCTGCCAGGACTTAAACAAATGCAGGGTATCATGGGATAAGCCAGGGAAAGGAATTATCTTATTAACAACCACTGAATCTTTGGGGTTTGTACATGTGTAGCAATGAGACATGGACCCTCTTCATTCTTGTTCTGAGGAGAATCAACTTTATTGCCATAATGCATGACCTTATATATTGTACTACAATACCAAGCTTTTATACTATGTTAAGAATACTCTGGCTAAAATTGTATTTGTTAGCATTTTTGCAAACTAAAACAAACATTCATTGGCTGCTTGCTACTATCTATGTTGCTGTTCACACGTATTTTTAACCAATCATCTTTTTTGATCATGAGGCATCCAAATGCAGTTATATAACTTGTTTTCTGGTTATATAACTTGGTTTTGCTATCCTATTAGCTGAAGCTTCCCCAGAGTGCTTCCTGTTGAGCAGAAGTGGCAGAAGTGAACAGAAGTGAAGACAGGCCTATAAGGCCCTTTTTCTGTAATATTTTTATTATCTGCTACATACATGAACTGTGGGAGCATGGTTTCGTTTTATCCAGAACATTAATCCTGGCTCCAACACTGACTTGGCACCTGGATTAAGACATTTTAGTCTCCACGTTTTTTTTTCTTTGTAGAATTCTCATCCTCAGCCTGGGGAAGCCCTTCCTTGTCTCCTGCTGTATGGCATCCTGTCTGCCCATTTCCCATGGAAGAAGTAGAAGGAATTGCATTTCTCTCTGAAAGAAAAATCTTTCAGGGTATTTTTCTGGTCCTTTTTTTTACCTTAAAGCTGACATAATCTTCATTTTTCTCTACTCTTTATCTCATCTCAAAGGCCAAAGAATTCTAGCCCATGAATTGGTGAGGCTGATTGAGAGAGCTCTAAACTAGGTTTAAAGAGGTAAGGAGATGAAATCAGGCTCTCCAGAAACAAGCCCAAGAGTGGTAAGCCACAGTCTGGTGAAATCAGCCGCCCAGCTGGAGTGCCTGTACACTAATGCATGCAGCATGGATAATAAACAAGACGAGCTGGAAGCCACTGTACAGCAGGAAAGCTATGACATAGTCTCCATCATGGATATGTGGTGGGATGACTCTCATGGCTGTAGTGCTCTAGTGGATGGCTACAAGCTCTTCAAAAGAGACAGGCAATGAAGAGGTGGAGGGGCAGCTCTGTATATTAGTGTCGTGGTTTAACATAGCTTTGTTTTTAGTTAAAGAGTAAAATCTATCCGTTACGGAAGTGATCCTCTGTGAGGACTCCTGACATCTTCCTCCGGACCTAACAGAGTCAATTAGCTGGCTAATTCTGAATATTGACACATTATAAACCATTAAAAAAGCTAAATGCTCTCTGTGAAAATACATATAAAAAAGAAAAAAGACCGGGAATCGCTCTTTTTCTTCCGGCCTTGAACAGGTAATGAGATGCGGCCCAGGCCAGGCCCATTCTGCCACAGCCTGTACGGCATGGTGGGGACGAGGCCGGGCCGGGCCTGGCGGCTGCCGGGCAGGGGCAGGGGAGGCCATCAGCCCTGGCGTGCTGCAGCTGAGCCTTGGCCTGGCTGATGAAACCTAGGCGCTTCCACCCCCATGCAGCATGGCCTCTGGCAAAAAACCTGGAACTGACTCTGCAGCCCATGCAGAAAGCAGCGCCGTGGCCGGAACTGAAAGTAGCAGGGCCTGGAAAACAGCCATGCAGCCAGAGTGGCCACTGCTGTTCTGGCCTGGGCACCCTGAGATTCTGACACAGCCCTCCAGTGCGGCCTGAAATACATCACTGTGAGTTCTCCAGCCTCCACTCAGCAGAAATCGCATGACCATCTGCAGGCTTGGGCAAGCACTCTTTCAGTGCTGTAAGACTCCCCAAGATGCTACTTGCAGACGTTCAATCCTCTCTTGAATGAGAGAAAAGGACAGAGTAAAGATGCATAGAGAAACAACACAGAGATACCAAGGTCAGTGAAGAAGGAGTCAAATCTCAGATGGGAGGAGAATGAGAAGAATGCCTTACTTGTTGGGCTGAAATTATTTTGTGAGGCTGTGGTGATGGACGATGATACACTAGAATATCCCTGTGACTCATGAAAAAGCATGGGGGGATAGAGCGTTCAAACTAGACATGAGCAAGGGCATCTATGCTGAAACAAAGCAGATGCTGGAGTAGCTGTGATCCAAATGAGAAGTTTGAACAGAGAGAGTTAAGACTGATGAAGACCCTTTGTCCCCCCGGAAAGAAGACCTCTGTTCCCAGAGATGAAGATGGTCTCAGAGATAGATAAAGAGAATCTTTGCTTCTGAACAGCTCATCCTTAAAAATGTACCCATTAGCCAAAGACTGAGCCCTTGAAAACAATTGTGGGGAAAGCTGTAAGTCAAGGGGAAGGACTTATACAGTGATCAGATTTCCATTCTCCTGGACGTCTGATTCTCTGACTTTGAAGCCACAAGAGAACTGTTTCTTGTGGAGAAGTCTCCATGGCACGGTAAGAGAGGCTCCTCTCCCTAAGTGAAGAAAGGCTATTCTAGTGGTGGCAAACTGACTATTATCCCATTATTATTTTCAGATATGAATTACTACCTATATAGTCTTTATTGCATCACGAATAACACCCATAGGCTGAATTAACCTTGGAAGGAGCCTCAACACATCAGGCAAGCAGGACATACGAATAGATATTGTTGTTTCCCACTCACTTAGGCATCATATGGTCCTCCAAGCTTCTGGTTATCCCAGAGACAAATTGAATGGAGAGCCATGCAGGAATTTATTTTCCCCCTAACTCAGGGATCATGGTTCTCCTTCCAGCCTAATTATGTTCTTGTAAACTACAATTAGTTTTTCCTGTTTACCAATTACCCTGGAGGATTTGCTGAATCTATTTTGACACTCAACCACAAGGTACTTGCAGAAAGTGCAAATTATGAGCTAAGAATTCATTTGTAATACAGTGGAATCTAAATAAAGAATGAATACTTAGTAATTTATTCATATGGTAACATCAACTACATAGAGTAATTCTTGTAAAAATCAATGCAGTCTTATTTCCTGTCAGTGACATGTGGATTAAAAAACAAACCCAAACATACAGAGTACATTTACAAATAATTTAACTATTTTTTAAAATTCTTTTTAATGCAAACAACTTGTATTATCTCATCTAAATTGTTTTGTGTGATATTCCTTGTCCCTATTATTCTTAGTAAATATAAATGCTGATTTTCTTTCAACTGGTTCCATTGTTGTTATCTATATGTTAACGTGAATGTAATGAAAAATTCTTCCCACAAGCTCCCTTGAGGCAGTGAGATTTTGGGGGTAGTAGGAAAATCTTTCTTGCATCACATTTAATGAATAATCTGATGATTTTGTAGTGTACAGCAATCAACAGCTGGTGAGTTTGATTAAATATTGAAGCTGAGGCATTTAATCAATCCTGATAACCATTCATGGGAGGCACATTGAGGCTCAGGCATTTAATCAATCCTGATGGCCATTAATGGCAAGAACTATATACCACAAAGCAATAAAGATTAGGGCTATTGTACAAAAACTGTACCACAGGAAAAGAGAAAAGAGAAAAATATCTCCCACTCTCTCAGAGGATGGGCCCTGTTAAAGTTCTTTGGATTTTCCAAGGAGATATTCAGTGCTTCACTCTGTCTTTGACATCCATGTACTCTGAATGTTGATAATGTGGTGGTGGGAATAATCTCCACAATACCTAATTTAACCATTTTGGAAGTAAAATGAGAGAAAGAGAGAGCGAATAAAAGAGAAAGAGAGAGAGAGATTAGAGCAACCAACAGAGAGCAGAGAGAAGATGGAAAGTTTTCTCCTTCCAAAGAACTAATGAGGTCCTTGGAGATGCTGTGGCCAGCAGAGCCATTCTAGACAGGTATTCCTGCATCCCTGTCTGACCACTCAGTCAGGAACTGCATTCCCAAGGGGCCTGGCAGAGATTGACATCTGACACTGTGTGAGTGGGAAAAAATATTAAAATTCTGTGTTTCTGCTGCACAGCTTTTTACACACACACTCTCCCCCAAAAAACCCAAAACCAGGGAAAACTATTCTTCTTTCCCACCCAAATAACTCCTAGAGAGAACAAGATCCACTAGATTTTGGAATTTTAGTCTATTGACATTATGTGTTTTTATCAAGTGTTTCCTTACAAATAAGAGCCTTCCAGCTGCTTCTGCAGAGTAAAAGCTGCAGTCAATATGTCTTGCAAAATTTTTGGTGCATGAAGTGAAATCAAACAGCCTTTCAAATTAAATAAACTGATATTCAAACCTGAACCCTGTGGGCCTCCAAAATATATATCTCATCTTTTTTTAAATAACCTATATTGTGAAAAAATCGTGCCATTTGATGAAGACACCATTGATACTTAAGCAACTCTTTCAATAAAATTTTAGTCAAGGGTGGACAGACCTTCAGGGGCAGAATTATTATTTTTAAACAACTAAGAATACTTTTGAGTCACACAATCTTATACAGGAAGCAGAAACCAAATGTTTTCTCAAAGAAAACAGGCCAGGTCATATCCTAATTAAGTGAGGTTTAAGAGCTTGTCCTGAGATAATTGATCATTACAAGGACTCCTGACCTTGCTAAAGGAGTAGTCCTGCTCCTTGTTGGGTTATATATTTGTTTACCTTCCTTGGCTGTTCAATTTGTAGCTTGAGAATGTGCAAAGTCTCCACGTTAGTGTACTTGCATTAATGAGAAATGCACCTCATCAATGCCAGCGCATCTCCCTTTCCCCTTCCCCTTTCCCTGCCCCTCCCTCTCTGCTGCTGACAGCTTTCACATAAAAGCATTCCAACAAAATCCAAAGCAGTGGCAGCAATGTATTCACAGCCTCCTATAACCATGATTATCATAATTACAGTGTTTAACTGCTGTAATCTTATATGTTAAACAAAAAAATTCATTTTTCCACGATGGATGTCCTTCACATGTACAATTCCAGCATTGTATGTGAAACAAGAATGTAATAAAATTGTCATGTATAAGTGAGTTTTACAAGATGCAGTTCCAAGAGCTGTTAATTTAAAGCCATTCTCAGTATTTTTAAATTTTACAGGCAATGTTATCAGTGGTGTCACTGTACACATTTATAGTGCTTTTCTATTACTTCTGTATTTTGTATTTTCCTGTGCAAGGCAGGGTGGATTCTACTAATAAATGAGAAGACATAGGAAAATGTTCCACTTTGTCAGAGAGTGGGAGTTACCATATCCAGCTCCTCCTTCCCACAGTTCCCTATTGGGGTAGTTCAGTGACCCCAATAAATAATGTTAATAATTGGGTCCTCAAATTTAATATCAGAGAATTCGCATACACTTCCCTTCAATTGTCCCACTCCCTGAGAAGCAGAAATTGTAGAGCAATCATTTAAGAAATATTAAGAACTGGAAGACAGATAATTATATATAGTTGTTGGGTTTATTTGCTTTGTATTTTTTTCACTGATATTGATGGGCAAATCCAAAGTATAACTATTAAAAAATACGTAAAGTAATAATTATTAAAAGCAGGACTACAGCTCAGCAATTATAACCTCTTCTATCCACCAGTCTCCAAGACCTAAAGAAGTCCTTCAGAATTAATTTAGTTTTCTCAGAATGCTGCTGACACTGCAAGAGATTTGCCCAGGTCAAGAGGACATTTCAGTGTATAATCACACAAGCCTGCAAAACTACCTGAGGTTTCCCAGGTATCATGGACATCCAAGCCAGTTGTGAGGGGAAAAGCATTTCTCTTTTTAAGATACAGCAGGATGAAGGCAATCTGGAGGTTTTGTCTTTTCTATAGATGTGATGACAGATCCTTCTCAAACCAGCAATCAAAAATGAAATCATTAAATTATTAGAGGACAAAGTTGCCAACCTGAAGGTTGATTTGAAAATTCTGTTTTTAAGATGACTGGTCCAAATTGGGCTATTGGGTGTCCTAGCACGGGGTTTGGTGTTCTGAACAATGTAATTTTCCTTCTCAAAGTGAATAAAAATGTCAAGGGCCTCGCATTTGAGGGGGAAAAATGGCCACTGCAAAGCATTGAGAAAAGCTCTGTCACACCAGCTACCTTGAAAAGAAATTCATATAGAATACACAAAAATGGGAATAGACACAAATATGGGAACCAGCTGAATTTCATGGCAGCATTACATTGGTCTGAGGTTATTTAATGAAAAAAGGAAGATTTGGGAGACGAAGGTGTAATTATTGAAGAGAGCACAAGAGACTACAAACTTGAAAGTGAATGAATAGGACTGCAGGGAAGGAAAAAAGAAAAAATCCAAACCAGCTGAGCTATTTCAGGGAACATGCCAACATTTCTTTAGTGAGGCAACAAAGAGACCTGTGAAAGTAGAGTGCTGGGCATCTACTTAAACCAGCCTAAGTGGGAATAATATCAATTAAAATAGAAGTTCATAATTTTAGCAAGAAGATATTAGAATACAATTAGAATTGTATTTTAATAGAATTATTAAAAAGAAAATGTCTGTTTCAAAGTATTTGAGTCCACAGACAACAGAAAATGAAATGCTGATGGATGTGTGCGTGCTCTGGGTATGTGGGAAGTATCACCAAGGTCCTGAATATGTGGGAATTCAGAAAACCCACCAGACATTTAGATGTATCAGCAATTACATCAAGTTACATCAAGAACTTTGCAAATAAGACCTTAAAAGAGAAGAAATAAAGTGAATAAATAAAAAAAAAAATTTGAAGCAAAAGATTTTCTGTACATTATTTCTTAAATTAATTTCCTGGTGAGAATAATGAAATAAGGCTGGAAGAAATGTAAGCATAAAATGAAGGTGAAAGATGTCATTTCTAGCCTCGGATCAATGTCATTTGAAGCAGCCCTAATCATTAATTCACAAGGGAATCAAATTTTTAATTAATTAAAATATTGGACTAATAATAGATTTTATTCCATAGAGAAAAATACTCCATGTTCATCAGCTTAGTGTGTCTTGTTGAACTGTGCATTGACTAACCTGGCTGATATCACCTATTATTTTATCTTCCCATCTTCTTCATGGGAGAAAAGAGCCCAGATCATCACTCCAAAGACTCCAAACCCTGATGATCTGAGCAGAGGTCAGAGCTGAAATGCGTAAGTGCCTCCAGGTTCCCCTTCACTCTCCACTAAATCCACTTCTGCAAAAAGGTTTCATTTTCTCAGTACAATTTAGGGTGGTTCTTAAAGTCCTACAGCGGAGGATGTGCAGTGCTGGAGAGATGACAGCCACTTAAAGAGCTTATTTTATATTTTACAAACTTTAATCTATCTTTGTTACGTTTGACTACGTAGACCACTGGACTTAAAAAGACAAGCGGTAAAAACTTGTCAATTTTTGTAATTACTGAGAACAAATAATGATCTTCTATTTTATGGATTTGAGCATTGTTTGAAATTTCGTTTTAGAAACATGTCAACTGACAAAATCCGGAAAATTGAACATGATCCACTTATACCATCCTCTTACAATATTTTAAAGGGACAGAAATCAAGTCACTGCACCTAGAAAATACCCTGAATCTTTGACAATTATTCACATAATACTGTGGAGTTAAAGGAGAAAATGAGAAAGAAGAAATTTATTATCACTGTCCTATGAATTCACAATCTGTACGTCACTGTGCATCAACCAGAATACATGCCAATCCCTTATGACTTATTTGAAGGGAATTCTAATGACATAATCATTTCAGCAGGAGAAATGTAGTGACACTGAGACAGAAAAATAATTATTCTCAAAATGTATAGAAAGCTGCATTCATTTCATAGAGAACTAGAAAAAAAAAAAAAAACAACAAAAATTGAGACACATTGAAATAATTCCTGCGAAAGTGTCAGGTGTTTCAAAACTAAGCAACAAAAAATGTTGGTAGGAGACTACATCACTCCAGGGCAAAGATAGGCAAATTAAAGTAGATCAATAGTAATCTATGCACATGACAATTAAAAAAAAAAGCGGAAAAGTGGTCTGAAATGTGAAACCTCTACATGAGCACATTACCAGCTCTACCTTCTTGGAGGACAAAGGAAAAGTTATCAAAGGATTTTTTCTAAATAAAACTGCAACTACATAAGTCTAAATAAGACTACAACTGTTCAGAATAAGAGAACTGTAACAAAAGTGGCAAAGGGATGAGGCAAAAGGAAGTGAGAGTAACCACACAGATTGATAACTATAGAAAACCTCAGATTACTGGGTTCTGTTGCTGGTAAAAAAAACATTACTATTTCTCTTACAACCTGTTCTGTACATCTCCACTTATTTGCAGCATCTCTCACTGTATGGCCCCCATTAGTGTTAATTGTGTGCCATTACAATGCCAATGTACTGCTCATTCCCAAGCCCTATTTATCTGTTGAAAATGCATACTCTTTCCAGTGAACAGCAAGTTAAAAAAAAAATAATTTTTATGAAAAAAAATGCATCAAGGGTTACTAACAGTGTTTCTACAAGAGATGAAAGCCTTTTATTTTACTTCCCTACAGCTCAATATCCCACAGATTTCAACTTCCTACATGCCAAATATCCCTATGTCTCTTTGGAATCAGTTGTAGGAAACTGAGTGTAACATGTACAAAGAGACAGATAGACTCACAGATGGTGTCCCCCAACTGTGGGATTGGTTTGTTTGCTTTCACAGATGATGCTGGTGTTTCTAGAAATGGATTTATTTCCCATTACTCTTGTATTATTCTCTTGTATGAAAAATCCAGAATATCAGAGCATTTATGACTTTGACAATTATTTAATAAATAGTTTAAAAATTTTAAAATGCAGTCAAGTATCTTCATAATGTGCCAAGTTTGCTTACAATTCAGGAGTTATAGAACTATAATATCCAAATCAATATCCAGAAGGTATCACATCTTTAAACCCAATTAACTTATGTAGGAGCAGTTAATCCTCAGTGTCAAGCCCTGCTGCCTTTTTATTTTTCTCCCCTTAAGTAATTTAAAAGATAATTTCCCTGAGGATTTAAAAGCCCTGAGATGTGCTATATAGAGTAGCATCAGCTCTGCCTGGGAAGAAGGACACAATTTACATGTCTTTAAAATAAATTGCCAGAGAATGTAATGCAGCCTTCCTGGATACTTCCATCATAGCACAACCTATTTGTTATAAAAAAAAGTGTCAAATTCCAATGCTAGTTCAGGAAGGAAAGATCTAATAGATTGAACCATGAAAATCGTACTCATAGTACACAAAGAAAGAGCAGCAAAACTAAGGAAGCTAAGATGATAAATCTGAGCATGAGAGTATCTGTAATTAAAATGAGAGTGCACATAATAAGCAGGTTCTTGCAGGTGATGCTCACCTCTGGCAGATCATCTGCCTCATGTTCAGCTGTCACTGCTGCTCCTCTGTGGCCTTGATCCTGCTCATCCCTAGTCCTATAATTTACTGCTGAAAATAGTTTTATCAAATAACATGATTATATGACTGTTGAAGAAAATGGCAAGATATTTTCAAACATTAACTGAAAAATACATATTCCTATACCTCGTCCTTTGATTTCCCTGTTCTCTACTGTGCAGCCACCCTTCATTTTAGCATCCCCTGACTGCAAATATTCCACATTATTTTTTAAAAGCCATGGCTCCTCAAACACACTTGAGCCAAAATCAAGTGACTTGTCTTGAATTTAGATCCCTGCATGAGTTTTGTTGAGTTTATGAACACACTGGAGTAGCTGTACCTGCATGTCACAACACAACTCGCTCATCACAAAGCATGTAAGGTGTCTGTTCCAGATGTAAGACTCATATCCAGCAACACAGCTTTTTCACCATGAGCAGAGTCAGAGAAAACAGCACTAGAACCCATAGATCTCATGGCTTTCAGATCAAAATATCACACCTCTGAGCTGGTTTTGCTCTAAAACTGAAAATCCCAATGACTTAAATTCAATAAAAAAGGTGAGAAAAGTGACACTAACCATATATGTTTACACCCAAGATAAATCTCAAAAACTCGCAATGTTCTCAGTTTTACAGTGCTGGAGAAGACCACATCTTGACAGAGTACTTAGGTATTTAGGTATTTATAACCCTGCTCCAGAGGAGAATATTTTTCTTTTTTTTTTTTTTTTATATCACCTTTCTGGACTTACAGAGGAAAGACAAGTATTTATACGGAAGAATTATCTTATTTTAAATTCAATGTGCTAAATAATTTAGCACAGTGTGCTGTTTAGCAGAACTTTCTGTTCCCAAAGAAAAAGACCAATGTCTAATCAAAGTTGCCCACCTGGAAAATTGTGGTGCTTGTTCAATGTTATCAGAATAGGTTAATTTACTATAGAGGCATTGTACAAAAATAGTCTCGTATATAAAATATTATCCTGATACAGGATTACTCTTGTAAGCAGCCATTCATTTTAGAGCATCATACCTTTCTTAAAGCACAGAGTTCTTTTACAGGAATGGCAGTGAGCACTGCACCCTAATCACAGAGCTCCTTGGGATATTCACAGCTCAAATCCCAGCAGAGTTGACCAAACTTCACGTCCTAACACTTGGAATTCAAATGTGTTGTGTATGAGGGGAAGCTCAAGAAGATTTTAAAATTCCAGCTGTTAACTGGGGTCCAGTTCACTGTCTCTGCAGTGTTCATTGCATCTGTCCAGAGATACCTTCCCTGGGATTCCCATGCCTTTGTCCTGACTGCCTGTCCAGTAGGGCTGGCTGCAGTTCAGGATCTGCCTACTCACCACTCAGCTCCTTGCAAATCCCAACAAAACCTAAAGGGGCTAAAGTCCTTCAGCAGCTGGGGAGAAGGGGATGGAGGCAGTGAAAAAGGGGAAAAAAAGGGGTTTTATTTGTAACTGTGGGATCCCTGCAGAGTCAATAGCCAGCAATAACCACCAAACAAGGCACTGTCCTTTGCCTGCTCAGTCCTGCCTGAGCCCACAAGGCAGCAATCACCCAGAGTGGGACACTATGAATATTGAATCCCCAAGTTGTGTCTGCAGAGGAATGAAAACCCACTCTTCCTCGCACCAACATCCAATCACTCCGTGACTTACACCCCTTCCCCAAGAGAGATAGGAATCCTTAGGGCACCAATGCAGTCTTTATTCACAGATGGCCCTCTCTCTATGTAATGAGTATGAAATAACTGAAGGAACAATTATTTGAATTGGAATTAATTGAGGGAGTGATCACTGTTAGGCAATCAGACAAGGCTCTTGAAACCTGACATCCTACATCCTTAGCCAAACATGGTAAAGAGAGTATTCATGTCATTTGTTGGGCAGAAATAGTGATATAGGACAGATTAAATACAGTTTCATATTAGAAGGGACTTATTTTACCAATAGCATGAAAAGCAAACAGAAAATGAAAATTAATGACAGCACAGTTTGCTCTCCATCTCTATGCTTTTCCATATCACTATTTCACATGGCACCATGAATGGTGTCTGCTTGCCTACAAGTAATGAGCCATTGAGTAGAATCTTAGCAGATACCTAACGAGATGCATTTCTCTAATTGACTTCATTGTTGGAGTGATTAATGAGATCCAACTTCTCTTCTTGAGCCCAAGAATGTGCCCAAGTTGTTCCAAGCATCGTATGAACATTTTCCCCGTGAATACTCGTGTGCAGTGAGAGCAAATTTAGAAGATGAAATTCATAGTCTGTTTTCGAAGAGGGAACATGTGCATAAATGTCCTTATGAATCTCAAGGTGAAGTGAGTTTTCAGCTTTTTTTTATGACACATTTTTGTCATTGTTATCTTCAGTGATGGCTGGAGCTGACATTCTTATTAATAACTTTTCAAAATAATTCTCAAGAAACCTAGTGAGGAGAGAGTAAGTCAAACAGGCTGGTACTCAAACAGTCTCACTGGACAAATCTCTCATAATTGCAAAATTCTGATGACACAACAAATGTCTGCCCGCATTTTCCAGATTTTTACTCTAACACAGGCTGATTCTGATGATGATCCCTCAAGAAGGAAAATCAAAAGAAGCAGCTCAAGTGTGCAGGATGCAAAAAAGGAAAGACCAGAATAAACTAGAATCTGAAGGCCCACATAAATACATAAAAAAAGCTGAAGGAATTGGCATAATAAATGGAGCACAACCAGAATTTTAGCATGAACTACTAAACACAGCTTTCCAAAAGCATTTTTACCTGCTCCCAAAGGTAGGGAGATCTAAAACTGGGATTCTGGCTATGGTGAAAGAGGCCCAAGAGCAGTTCCTGACTAACTATGTCTGCACTTGAGAGTGATGCTGCCATTGTAAGGATTGACTCAAATGTAGACTCTGTTTCAGGGAATTCATAATTTATGACAAGATGCAGTAGCTTGATACCAAACAAACAGGTCAAGAGGTGTACAAATATGAATTCATGGGTTTGATAATTGGTGCAGTTTCAGTTGCACACCAGAATGGTGGGGGGTGCACAGATAGTAAAATTTTTCCCCAACCTTTCCATTCTGGAGTTTACCAAGGAATGCTGCTCTTTCAGAACTGAATTTTAAACTGAATTTCTCTTTTCCATCCAATTTGAAGCACAATATTTTGTTGTCATCCTGAGATATGACAGCAATCAAGTGGAAATAGCGGTCAGTAGCCACAGTAAGTCACGACTGGGGAATAGTTAACTTGTCTGCAATTAAACATGGTATCTGGCAAAAAAGTGATGTACCTAAAGAGTGGAAAATTTCACATTTAGCATAATTATTGATGATCACTTGAAGTGGAATTTATTATTAAAAGCATATACAGCAAGGACATGGATCATCCCATGTTTTGAAGTTCCTCACCCTAAATAAATTGTTTCTTCACTCAGACCATTGCTCTACAGAACGTCCTCCAAGTTCCCCAACCACTCAATGATTGCTTTACCAAATACCCATCTCACCCATACCTGCAGATTTCTTTAAGTCACCACTAAAATTGGTATTTCTTGTAATCTCTAATGGAACTTCTAAATTACTTAAGGACCCACTACAGTTTGCAAGAAACAGAACCAACACTATATTTTGGAGATATATGGCTCAGAAGGTAGCACCAAGCCTTACCCCAAGCCTAGTTCATACAGTGGATGCTTTCAGAGATGAAGAACATAGAGGTAACACATATTATTGTGTCAGAATTTTAAAACCAGAATGTCATTCATAGCCCACCTTTGGTTGGTTTTATTCACACATTAACACCAACCAATCTAGTATTAAATACTCTCTGCACTTTGCAAAAGTAAGCTTCTTTTAGAGCAGTAGAGTCTTGCCTCAAGTGTTCCTGGACTTGTGCTTTACATTGTGTTTCTACTGAGGCAAAATAAGAACAACATTACGTGATTTAAATGAATCCTACATATCTTTAGTACTTATACAAGTACCTGTGCTTTTCGTTACACAGATCCCCAGGAATGCCAATGAAGCACAGGCAAAGTAAGGACACAGGTGGTTTAATATCTGTGGATGCTGACAGGACCTGTCAGTATAAATACCATGCACAACAACCGTCAAAATGCAAATAGTGGAAAAAGTCCTTAAGAAGAGCTTATTACCATTGCTGACCTCCCTGGGAACACTACTGTGCCAAGAGCTTCCAACAGACTGAAATGCAGAGATATAATTGGCTCTATAAAAGCTACGCTTAGGGCTGCAACAAGAAAAAAAATGTTGTTTAGATGCTAATTGATCCTATAAAAGTACATGGAGGAGTGAATTGTGTCATTAAATTGATACACAGTTGGTTTTTTTGAGCTCCATGCTCAATTTAAAAAATAAAAATAAAAGGAGTCGAGCATACAGTGGATTATTAGAAACAATTTCTCCTATTCATAATGAAAAAATAAATATCTTGATGCCCTGCCATTCCAGGTCAGTGGGGCTTTGTGATGACTCCTCTTGGGCTCACACTGCAAACACCCAATAAAGCTGCTAAGCCATATGAGTTTTCAGAAACCTCACAGGAAAACCAAATAGGGTGTATTGTTGGGTCTAATTCCAGATTTGAATATAGATGCATTCAGCTTTCTCCATTTAGGCACATTACAAATAGAGGCAATACCAATACCTGGAAAATACATTCCTCTGTGCTGCTCTGGGAATATTTTGACTTTTGCTCCTCGGGCACAGACATGGTGCTGCTCTCCCTGCTCACAGGGAAGTTAATAATGTATTGAGTGACTGATTAAAGAAACGAATTGTGCATTTCTGTGCTTTCAGATCTGCTTGTTCTGCAAAGCCTTTTGTTCTAATATTTATAAGGTTCCACAGTAAAATATGTTTTACAGGGAAGCATTTAGAAGATATCAGACTTGTGAGTAAATTTCAGAATTTACTTACTACATCATTTCAAAAATTACTTAAAAATATAAGCAATCTTTTCATTTTAGGCTCACAGGAATTTCTTAGACTAATTACTCATTATTTACAAAGAGACAAAACCAAAAGTCCTTTTCAGGGTTGGATGGGTCACTGAGCAACCTGGCCTAGTGGAATGTGTCCCAGCCCATAGTAGGGGTTGGAACAAGAAGGTCTTAAAGATCCATTCTAACCCAAACCATTATATGATTCTTCAATAAAGGACTTCTATTTCTCCTCCCCTTCTTTTCTAATTTTTTACCAATGAAACTTGGCAAAATAAATCTGGAAATACTATTTAATGTGTTTGTTTTTATTTGGGTTAGAGCAGTGGCAAGGCACTAACATCAACTCTCTTTTGTATTAGACTCGAACAGGCAAAATTCGTGATCCTATCAGCTGAACCAGTAAATCTTCCCCAGACAGACAGTGCATAATTCCAAGAGTAAAGGGTCAAGGACTTGATTCATGCCTGGTGCTGAACGTCTGAAGGAGTTCCAGCATGATCTATGACATGGGTAACGTGCAGGGGAGCTGGGAAGAATTGCTACCTAAAATTGATGAGGTTGTCGAATCTCAGCACTGGGTCCAGCAGTTCCCACTAATCCTGTTATAAGATCAAAACCACCCACAAACTGGCCCCAGACTGCCTTGTAGCTCCCAATACATCTGCTGCAATCCTTTTAATTCCAGTAGCAACTAAGCCATGGTGGGTGTTTCATCCTGTATAACCAAGCACAACTCCGGGACAGTAAGGTTAGGCCCCAAGTCTTTCTCTTGCCACCAAGAGATAACATAGAGTGATATGGTTTAGGTTAGAAAGGACCCTAAAGTGCAGCTCATTCCACTCCATCCTGTGGGCAGTGACATCTTCCACTATCCCAGGGTGGTCCAAGCCCTGTCCAACCTGTCCTTGGACACTTCAGAGATCCAGGGGCAGTCACAGCTTCTCTGGGCAACCTGTGCCAGGGCCTCTCCACCCCCACAGGGAGCAATTCTTCCCCAGTATCCCATCTAACCCTGCCCTCTGGCAGTGGGAAGCCATTCCCCTTCATCCTGACACTCCAAGCCCTTGTAAAGAGTCTCTCCCCATCTTGTAGCTCTTTCAGGTACTGAAAGGCCAAAATTAGGTCACCTCAAAGCCATCTCTTTTCCAGGCTGAACAATCCCAATTCTCTCAGCCTTTCCTCATAGGAGAGGTGCTCCATCCCGCCAATCAATTCCAAATTTATGCTTTCTGTGAAGAAAATATACCTTCCCATCTGCACTACGGCTCCTTCAATAATAAATATTCATATATGGTGGTGCATTTTAGCAGGGAAGCATACTAGCACTGTGATTAAAAAAAATGGAATTTTCTGCATGTTGAGCAAAGAGCTTAATGCCTTGATTTAGAAATATGCATCTAGCTAAATCCAGGCTTACAGGTCTTCCTTGTACTGATGGATTTAAGTATGTGCTTAAGTGCTTTTCTGAAGCAGAGCTTAACAGATGGAAAACCTTTTGAAACAAGAAGACTGAAAATCAAAAAGCCCAGAAAGATGGCTATTTAAATCTTCATGTAATCCTATTTGCTCAAATATTTACAAGATTCCTTTTCTGTCAACAGATAAAAATATCATTATTTTAATAACTGTAGAGAACAGGTTAAACAGATAAAGAAGTCAAACAGGGAAAATTAATTTTGTAAACTCCATGTGATTGCAAATCCTATTTCCTCCTTCCTACTTGACCCTAGATGCCACTACTAGGTAGTCTCAGACTGGGGCCTGCTCTGCACCTCCACATGTCCCAGCAGGAATAAATACCCATTCACTTCACGACAACTCGTTCAGGCTGATCTATCAGAAGAGGAGACAGAGAATAGAAGAGAAAAAGAAGCTGTTATTTAAAAATCAAAACTGTGCTGCCAAAGGGTAAGAAAAGACCAAACGTCTCACAGAGCTTCTGTGACAACTAAATTTATCCGAGTAAATGATACAGCAATTTAAAATAAAGCTGGAAAGAATGTGATGTGTGGAATTAATGAAGTGTATGACAGGGAATCTGAGGTAAAAACCTCAATTGCTAATGCATTTACAAAGTCAGAAATACACAAAACTAGTATTTCATCAATCCAGGTATCATTAAGAGTGAAAAAAAAAAAAAGAAGAAAAGGTGTTTGGATTTACAGTTACTACCTGTTATTTCAGAAATAAATAAAGCTCCTTCATTTGATTAAGCAAAACCCACATGCAGAATGGGAGCATCACCTGAGAGTGACCTGGGAGGCTGAGGAAAAAAAATGCCTCAGATGTGTTATTACTGACATAACTGATCACTCTGCTCAAGAAATGCACAGGTCTGGGAGGAGAACATGAGCACTGAGGAGAAGGAGAACAAGGGTTTTGGCAGAGCCCAACTGCAGAGGTTGCCACAGTAAATGCTCATTGCAGACAAAGAATATTTCAGCAGGAATAAAGCTGGAGCTACATTTAATGATATTATCTGTGTTCTCCATTCCCTCTAACTCCCAGACATCTGATGATATCTGTTATGGTATTTACATTTATCAGTCTTGGCGTTGTTACACATCCTACCAGAATATAACACTGGAAACTACTGCAACAAAAAATCTGCTCTTGCTCTGAGGGCTGGTGAGTACATACTGGTATCTCATAAAATTCCACTCATACACTCGAAGCCCAGCATATACTAGACTCTATTGCTGGGGCAATGTCAGAAATCCATGACTTCAGGAAAAAAAAAATAAGGACAAAAGCAGCTAAAGGCGAAATGATAAAAAAGAATTCCTTACAAAGGCAGTTGCAGCTGTGTTACTGAAGTCCAGGGCTGGGTGATTATGACTCCTGTCAACAGATTACATGGCTGAGTTTTAATCAACTCCCACTCCAAGGGCGTAGCATATTCTGTGTTCACAGCCAGACAAATTCTACCTACCTGACACCAACAGATTCCCAAGAAACAAATGCTGGATTTCTCTAATTTGAAAAGTTGTCTCATATCTTTGTCAGGAGAAGGTAACACTGTTAATTCTAGGAAGACCAATTGTGCTCATGGTATCCACAGCCCACAACCATTTCACTTTAAAATAAATGGTGGCACTTATATTTATTTTCATAGGAGTCATTTCCTAACCCAGGGAAAATAAATGCCAAGAAGGATGCAAGTTTTAATCTGTATGTTTCATTTGGTATTTTCAAGTTTTGGAGACTTGTACAATGGCCAAATAATCAATATATTTATCCAGCAAAGTCCTGCATTCAGTATCAATTTATTATCAGCTAGGAAGACAGAAAATAAGACCAAATTTGCAGAAGCGAACACCCATATTCCAGTGTGGAATTGCTGGAGACCAGAAGCACACTCAGCATTTACAAAATAAAGCCCTTGATGTTTAAACACTGACATCCTCTTTGTGATGTCAAATGGGTATCTTTGCCTTTTGTGAGGGCCATGATCCACAAACGGAATGCAAAAATGGTATTTATTACAAGAAGTGGGAGACAAGAAAAAGGGGACAGCGAAAAAAAATGCAACTCAAGGGAAGGAATGAAAGAATATACATATGTGCTGCATTAATAAAAGACTTCAGAAAAAAAAAGAAATCCTAGAAAAGAGTAGGTAATGGGCACAGTAAAACCACTGAATCGGATCAGATAAAAATCTTAAAAAGATAATAAAAATAGTTTATTCAAGAAATAAAAAAGAACGAGGAGGGCGACAAAGGGAAAGAATTCACATTTTTAGCACAACGGACAATGGGAAAACTATTCTGAGCTCAGCTATACATAATTATATCTTGCTACCTCTTATGCAGTAGAAAAGTGTTTCAGGTCATTGTATATGAATTTACAGAAAAATGAATGTTTCAGACGTTTGGAGATTTAAATATTTGAAAATATTACTGTATGTAAACCACACCAACTTTACATGGTTATAAGTATTCAATACACAGCAACAGAAAAAAATCCTACTCAACTTCAGCTGAAACCAAATTCATTCACCCTAAGTTTGTCACATGAGAGTGGAGAAGTGATCCCTCAGAATAAATTCACAGACAGACACACATAAAAGGGTATAAAATTTTATCTGAGAGTACTTCTTATTTAGGAAAACATTCTCTGTGTTCCTGGGATCTCCCATAATGAGAAGAGTTTCTACAGCACCAAAACAAAGAAAATGCACATTAAAAAAGCTGTATCAGAGTTACTTAGTTCAGAAATGGAGAAGCAGCACACACACTCACCAGACAAAAATATTACCCAAACTGTGAAGTAATAGAACATATTCTTCTACCTTCTGTTTTTTATGGCAATTAACCACAATGTGAAAGAATCTGTTATGGCAGACACCATCCTTCTCCACAGGCAGGGGGAAGCTGATATGTGACATCCTGTATGTTGGAACCATTACATTGCCTGATGCAGCTGAGGCTTTTTTAGTTTTTGTTTGATTATTTCAGCTCAGCCCAAGGCAACACAAGAGACTCTGAACTCATGGAAGAGCCTTTCCACTGGACACACACTTTATGATGTAACACAGACTGAGCCAAAGGGAGAAAAGCAAAGCTCTTTGTCTGCCTGTTCAAAACTTCCAGTTCCTTTACCATAACAGTGCTCTGGTGTGCCATGCCCTGTGTTCCAAAAGAGGAGAACAGGAACACCATGGTAGCTGAGCAAAAAAAAGAAACAAAAACTGTCCCTACTGATGCCTTAAGTTTTAACTTTCATGGTTTTTAGATTCTGTGCTGCCTAGGGGTGTAGTTCTGAGCCTCGTATTAAGTGCTAGTAAATTCTCTTCACAGTGTAGGTAGACAAAACAAATCTGTGTCCTGCTGAAGACCAAGGACAACGAGTACAACTTTCAGACCCAAAAGCATAAACAACGGTGGACTGAAGAGAGAAACAAGAAGGATGGGACTTCATAATCTGAAGCGGTAATTGGACACTTAAACCCCAATATGCAAATGGACCAAATCTTACAAAAGTGTAAGACCTTGTGACCGGTTGCCAATTTTGTGATCGTTTTAAGTCCACCTTGGGTGTAGCCCTGGTCAGGCTCTTGTCCTGCCCAAGGTATACCCTTAAAGGCCCTTCAATAGTTATCTACTTTATTTCTTAGCTCTGTCCAGTCTCTCTTCCAGGTCAGCCTTCCCAAGGCGTCACTACTCCAGAGCACTGGGAAGAGAAGGATGGAAGCTGTTTCAACAGAATGCAGCAGGTTACAGAGAGAGAAATCCAAGACTGTGGGATGCTCTCTGCAGCCAGAGGCTTCTGTGCAGTGAGTGAGCACTCACAATTAGTCTGAAAGGTGAAGTTTGTCATCATGGACCCAGCTCAACAGTTTTGCTGTGTGCAGCTCTGCCTCACACAAAGAGCCCACAAGCTCATTGATTGTAAACATCTTGCAGAGAAGGGTTTCAGAAATGAATTCTGCATCCTGACTAAAAGAAAAGCACTCCATGGAGAATCAATCTTCATACAGAATCTTCAACTTTCTGCAGTGATCTGCAAGCTTTCCTTCATTAGAAATTGGAAGGTATCATGGGAAAAAAATATCCTGGACTAATGTCACTTTTGGAGCCAGTCTTTGGGGAAGAAGCATGATGCAGTGATTTCAGCCTGCATCTAGAAAACCTGCTTTCAATGAAATGCTACAACAAGTATCTGTAACAGGTTGGCAAAGAAATCATCATCCTGTACCTTTGTTATGCCTAAGAAAGTAAAGAAAGAAAGCGGATTTCAAACAGAAGCCTGCTGAGGGATATTAGTGATTGCAAGGTACTCTGAGATGGTGCAGAAATGTCATGTAAAGAACCTGTCACAGGCAAGGAAAATGAAATGGCAGACTGTCTGGGAGGAGACAGAGAAATATTCCCAAATGCTCAGCCTCAGCTGACATGCTTCCTCCAAAATCAACAGTGATGTTTCTATCAAGAAACTCAAGAAACATCAAGAAACATCAAGACTCAAGAAAATGTTCACTGCTTCCAGAAATGGAACCACAAACTTCAGCAGACCAAATTCTCTTCACCAGCTCCCACAAAATTACCCTACACCAGTAACTAGGGTAACTTTTTCAGACAAGCAGGGCTCAGACTGAAAAACTGAGCCCCCAGGGAATACTTGTACATATCATGAATTCAGAGTATTATTAAAGATAGTTATTCATAAACAGCAAAAGAGAATAGCGAAAGAGAAAAGTGTGTGAGAGACTCCAGAGTTCTTTGTAAGAGTAGACCTGTTGAGCTTTATTAACTCAACAGCTCAGAGAAGTCCACATGAATTTTGTTCCCAAGAAGCAGAGAGCAACCTCTCTCATGGAGACTCTGGGGATGACTGCTGCCAGCACATTTTCATTAAGGTGGCCACAAGGCTTTAGAAGCCAGAAATTTGGGCCTGCTCAATCTTAAGGCAACAATTCCACATTCCATTAGCAATGTGAAATTTTTGTCATCTGAAAATATGACCAAGGGTATCTTTAAATTGGCAGGAGAGGAATCCACACAGGTAACTACATTGGAAAATTATTTTCCCCTACATTATCTTTCTTCAATCCAGCATATCATAGAAGCTGGGTTGAAGTAACCATCATTGTAGTTCTGGGGAATGGGGTTCCCATTCCTCAAATATTTAATTTGGAGAAACTTTTGTAGATTTTTGTTGGTTTTATAATAAAGCCAATATTTGAATAATGCACTATTATCCTTAGAAGTAGCAATTGCAAAGTTTCTCACTGCTTGGTCAAATAAGGAAAAAAATCTTGGCATATAGAGAATGCTGCATTCCTTAAAAAAAAATTTAAAAAGCATTTTGGAGAAAGTCTTTGACTTCCATGTATCACTAAAAAAAACCCCTTCCTAAATTCTTTTCTGGATGAAATGAGGGCACTTAATGTTCTGACTAAAGAATGCCTGAAATAACTCCTCAGTGAAATGAATATCTGAAAGAGACTGAAAGCAAAGGTTGACCAAGCATTGCTCAATTGGATCCAGTTCTGAGAGACTCCTCTAAACTAGACCGCTTTGTAGAAGCTCCTTCCTGTAGAAATTTTAAAGTTTTCCATCCATGACCATAGACAACTCTTTCCAAAAGCCCAAAGATGACAAAATTTTTTGCCTTGAGCCTCCATTACAGAGAGCAGTGAACAGACTTTTCCCACAACTCTGTTACTCATCTGACACATGGCTTTGATGAAATAATTCTTCAAGTCTCTGGTTACAATTCTTTTTATATTCAACTTAAGCTCTTTGTAATTTGGGCTGCTCGCTGTGAAGCATCCACACAGTGGGGTCCTGATAGCAATTAACAAATTGTACTGCTGGAAAATAGACAATTCAGGTTTACATTACAGCACTACACAAATACATACGGCAGTGTAAGTCGTTAAACAGCGGAGAATGAGCCCCAGTGCAAAAATAAGCAGTTTTCAGCTATCTTTCACCTTTGTGTTAATTTATAAGGCACATAACAGTAATTTGGGTTTTGCTGCTATTAATCCCTCTTATTATCCAGGGGATTTAAGTAGTGTTTATTCAGAATTTATGACCAAAATTTATAGGAGAGTAGTGTCAGGGGAAATAGAATTTTTAGGACTAATTGTTGTCAATTGGAAAATTGCACCATCAGCAAAAGTTGGTGGATAATTGATTCCCAATACATATGTAGCAGCATTTTTTTTTCCTTTAAAGGTAAAAGAGAAGAAACACTTCTAGCTTATTATTCTTACAGGGGAAAGTGGATTAAAAGGGAAGAGTTTGTTGAAGACTTCACATCCTTAAAAAATACGGCAGTGCCTTGCTAGATTTTCCCAGAGAGGGCTGCATGAAACTGAGGAAACCCCATCAGGGATGACTAAACACTGCCAGGTAAATACTTACAGAGGGCAAATGCTTTATTTGTGGTAGTTTTGGTACTGAGTTAAGAATTAATTGAAATTCTGCAAATTTGACTCTCTTAGCCAAGCCACAGCCAAACAGATAATTTCATTACCAACCTGCACTTGGATCACTGGTCCACCACAAGTAAAAAATAATTTCTCACTCTTTAATAAAGTCACTAAATAACTGAAAAGGGAGAGCAAGATGAATGGATTGGTTATTTCTTTCAATAAATGTAATAAAAAAGACGTTAGGGAGATGAGTTTGAAAATGTGAGGATTGCAAGGACAAACTCTAACACAGAGAAGTAGGTGTTACCAGAAGTGGAGTCAGGCACTGAAAAGGCTCAGGTTGCTGAGAGCAACTACACTGAGCTCCTCTCACCACACAGACCTCCAGGAAAGGAATAATTTGTGTGACAGTTGTTGTACAAGGTCAGAACAGAATTTGAACATTTTCAGCTGTGGGTGAATCATAATCATCTCCCCTTCAGAGAATCACAGAATCACAGAATCACAGAATCACAGAATTTCTAGGTTGGAAGACACCTCAAAGATCATCGAGTCCAACCCATGCCCTAACACCTCAACTAGAATATGGCACCAAGTGCCACATCCAGTCATTTTTTTAAACACATCCAGGGATGGTGACTCCACCTCCCTGGGCAGGCCATTCCAGTTCTTTATTCTTTCTGTGAAAAACTTTTTCCTAATATCCAACCTATATTTCCCTTGGCACAGCTTGAGACTGTGTCCTCTCATTCTGTCAGTTGCAGCCTGGAGAAGGAGACCAACCCCACTTGACCACAGCCACCCTTCAGGAAGTTGTAGAGAGTGATAAGGTCACCTCTGAGTCTCCTTTTCTCCAGGCTAAGCACCCCCAGCTCCCTCAGTCATTCCTCACAGGGCTTGTGTTCCAAGCCCCTCACCAGCCTTGTTGCCCTCCTCTGGACACGCTCAAGCATCTCAACGTCCATCCTGAACTGAGGGGCCAGAACTGGACACAGCACTCGAGGTGGGGCCTCACCAGTGCTGAGTACAGAGGAGAATGACCTCCCTGCTCCTGCTGGCCACACCATTCCTGATCCAGGCCAGGTGCCATTGGCCTTCTTGGCCACCTGGGCACACTGCTGGCTCATGTTCAGTCAGTTATCGACCAGAACCCCCAGGTCCCTTTCTGCTTGGGCACTGTCCAGCCAAACCATCCCCAGCCTGTAGTGCTGCAGGGTATTTTTGTGGCCAAGATGCAGGACTCGGCATTTGGACTTATTAAACTTCATCCTACTGGACTTTGACCATCTATCCAACCATTCCAGGTCACTCTGCAGAGCCCTCCTACCTTCCAACAGATTGACACATGCTCCCAGCTTAGTGTCGCCCACTAATTTACTAATAAAAGTCTCAATACCCTCATCCATATAATCAATAAAAAATATTGAACGGAACTGGCCCCAGCACAGATCCTTGAGGAACATTACTAGTGATTGGCTGCCAGCTGGATGCAGCACTGTTCACCATTACTTTCAGCTGTAAGATGGCCTCAGACCTGTTTGTTTTCACTATAAAAATTTGCAGCAAATGCAGGAGATGGGTGAGATTAGAAGCAAAAATGCTACATTTTTTATTCACCCAGCTAGTATTGAAGTGGTGGGAATATTTACATAGAGCCGGTATCCTGATGCCATTAGCCTGACATGAATATACTTTCAACTAAAGAATTATAACCGAAGAGCCTTGAAAAATTGTCAAAGCCTTGTTTGCCTTGATGTCAGCACACTAAAAGCTGTTCTGCAGCTCTCCCTTGCTCCATCCTGGCACACAGCAAGGGACTGACTCTACAAACCGCGTTGGCTTCACTGAGGGAAGGTGAAGGAGGAAGACCCCTAGCATCTCAGCCATTTTTTTGTCAACTTCCCAACTCTTTTATCTAATACTTCAGAGAATTTTAGAATTTGTCTCATTCACTAATATCTTTCCACCCTCTGTTTAGGGAAGGTGATTTTCAACTACAGCACACTTCAATATCTTTTGCTGTGGCTCGAGAACACACCAAACAGTCCTCAAGAAATAAAAAAAAGATCCAACCAAGGTCAGCTGGAAAGAGAAGAACTCAGAGACATTACAGTAACATCTCAGTTGAAATTATTACCATAATAGAATCAGTAAGAGTTTGGTCATTGACTGCCATCAGGTCAACCTGTCTTGTTTACCATATGTAACCCTACCGCCAGGACTGCAACTAAATAACTTTAAAAATAAAAAAGAAGAAAGAAAAGGGGTAGAGAGATCTGCACACCCATGTTTTCCCAAATTATTATTACACATGAAGACTGTCTCGTGACAGCTTTGTTCACAGCATGTTCCTTACCTCTAGAAAAGAAAAGTCTTCCCAGACATAACATCAGTAATCAGAATTGCTCATAAAGCAAAATACACTGTTTTACAAAGAGGTAAGAATCAGTCCTGTGGATAGAAAATATTTAAAACAAGTTCCCATTTTCTCCACATTTTTACAATACCCCACACCTTGGCCTGTATTCATTTTAGTGATTCTGTTACACATCCATTTTCTAAGCAGAACAAAACAGTTCCCAAAGAGTGGAAAAGAGTAAACTGAATTGTACTCCATTTATTTTTGTATAGTCCTTCCTGCACAAAGAAACTGAAAGTGTCAGGGATATAATAATGACAGCATTTATCCAAATTTTTTCACATGTTATGTGCTGCTTCAGAACTCTTAAAAGTCTTGTGTTCTAATAGGATGGATTATATTCCTTATAGAAGTGTTTCACAGGGAAGTTATGTCTGTCTTCCTTTTGGAAAATTTGTTGTTACACTTTTCCATACAGCTTAGGCTTCCAGCTCCCAGAGGCTCTGAGAGCCTCTACCTCACTAAATTCTCAAAATCCCATTTAATAAAAAATAGATTAGAAAGTTGGATGAGTAAAGGGTTCTGAGGCAGTTTGTGTTTGGGTCAACAACACGAAGGTGTAACAACATAATTATGGAGGGACTGGAATGAAGACGAGTCCCAGTGTGCACTGTCCCACTGCCATGGCACCATTCTTACTATCTGGAATATTCCACTGATGTCAGTCATTGAAAGAAGTCTTGGAGCTATCCTAACAATACTGTGATCCATATGCAGGGCAATCTAGTTCCAGAATGGCTCAGCAGAAAAAAGCCTCTCAGTACTAATTTTTCCCTTTTTTATTTTTTTCAGTTAGGCCAAGCACAGGTTTGGAGAAAGAGCTGGCATCTATTAAAAGGATTGATGTACAGGTCTTCCCAGTATCTGCTGAATCACTGTGGATAATCGTGCAGCAATAAAGGCCATGAATCTGCTGCAATCTCTGGTCTCCCACATCTGAGCCACAATTACAGCACCAGGCCAGGGTGAAGATACAGCAGAGCCAACAACCCTGACAGCAAAGCCATTAACAACTGCTGCTCCTCAGCCCTCCAGCTGGACTGGGAAATGCCAACATCTTCATTCTCATTCAGTCTATCAGAGTCTGAATGGATTTTCTTTTTAAGTATCTAACAAAAAGACAAAGCATCATATGGAAATGCACCTCAATCTTTTATTCATAAGGCAGCGTCCTGGGGGAACAACCACCACATCCTGCAATGCATTCTCTTCTCCTCAGCTAGAATGAAAACCCTCTTACAATTTTTGTTGTAGGAAGTATAAAAAGACTAAGTGAAGTTGCAGGAATTTGAATATTTGAATGACTGTGAGAGTTTGATCCCCTAAAATTGATAAAAAGACGTTTGTGGTAAGGAAAAATTATTTAGAACAATCACTGCCCACACTAAGTCCACTCTGAATTAAATGATGTCACTGTGACCTCTGAGCAGTCATTGAAGGCGATAAAAATCATGTATGTGCAATCAGAAAATGCCATTTGTGGTATGTGTTTCAGACAATACTGGAATGTGAAAAGGACATTTAGGTGCCATGGGATGAACACAAACAGTCTTAAAACTGATGTTCTGCACAGGAAAGGGGAGTATAAACTTGTTTATCACTTCTGAGCTACATGGCAGCCTGTGCCAGACTGGGAATAAAAATAGGAACATGGAGGGAAGGAAGAAACAAAAGCAGAACAAAAATTTAAGGAGAAAAACTTAACGAGAAAAACAGTCAATCCTAGATTGACAAACATCGTGTTGATGCCTTCAGCTTCTAGCTTTTATATTTTTCAGATTCTGTACTGCATTTAGGGTCTTAGTAAGCTCTCTTCACATTTTGGTCAAACAAAACAATCCTTCCAGACCTGAGAACCAAGGACACCCTCTGCCTCAGGCCCCGAAAAGTATAAACAAAAGTGAACGGGGGGGCTGGGGGAGAGCAAAACGGAGGAATATGAGTTCATTACCTGAAGCTGTAATTAGAGAATTAACCCCTGATTTGCAAATAAACAAAACTTATTTCTGTCTGAAAAACTCATGACCGTAGTCCATCTTGGGTGTAGCCTCCGGAAGGTTTTTGACTGCCCAAGGTATACCTACTGAAGGCCTTTAATAAATATGCACTTTATTCTCTTAACTCTGTCTAGCCTCTCTTCTAGGTAGCCACTCCAAAGCATTAATGTCACCAGGCTCCTAAGTCAAGAACAACCAAAACCAGTATTCATTGTTTTGCTTATTCTTGTGATGTGCAGCTGAGCACTCCTTTGATCACCAAAAATGTCACTCTTATTTTGAATAATGTTGTTTTCTCTTGAGTTTGTCCAAAAACAGGAGTTACCAGATAACTAAAAAGACACAAATTTCTGAGAAAAAGACAAAAATTTCTGAGAAAAGCAAAGCAAATACAGCAGTAATGAAATCAACTACAAATACCAAACCCATACAAGTCAATACAAGTCATCTGCAAGCTTTCAGAACTGTAACTTTTGCTTTTCATTTTGAGGGAGGTGGAAAAGGGGCTGGTACTTTTACTGTGAGCATTTTGGAAGAAATCAAGAGCACCCAAGGCTAGAGTGATAGGCAGCATTTGGATTGTGTTTTGCTTTGGTAAAGTCACTGGTTGTAACCCAATTGACTGGACAGTGGGATGTTAAATATGGAAAATAAAAGTCAATTTCCACCAGTCATTTATGAACAGGTGGCTGAGTCTTGGATTTTGACAGAGTTGATGTTTAAGTAAAAGAAAAAAACTGTGCCTTTTAGACTTAAGTTATCAAAATTCAGAGGGGTTTAAAATTGATTTAATGGATTGGACTCAGTAATGTGACATCAGCCTGCCAAGTGTTCTCTTGGTCTCAACATAGGCATCCAGCTCAGAAAGCTCCACGGGGAGTCACATCCTGCTCTGTTTGCTGTGTGCAAAGGACCTGAATCAGCCCAGAGAAATTCTCAAAGCATGAAGATGGCTGAGAAGAAAAAAATTATACTGAATTAACTTTTCTCCTGCTCTTTACACTAAAATAACATGCAAAAAACCCCAGATGTGTGAATTAGGAGACTAGAAGTTCTCCTTCCAATTTATTCACTGAATGGCCATGGTGATAGTAAGGCCATTTTATAAGCTGGAGTTAACAAAGTGAACCCCCTTTTCAGAAAATACGCTCTTGCCTGCAGAAGAGGCTAAATTTATATTCCTAAGAAGAGTAAAATGATTGACTGAAAGACTACACCAAGGTTATTTTCCATGTCAGAAACAAAGCTGGCCAATACATTCAGTCATTAAACTGCAGGAAGGTTAAGGAGGTTTTCAGTTGCTAATTTATGTCATTTTAATATCTCAAACTCCATCCATTAAGTCTTTAAGAAGAATGT
Organism: Phylloscopus whistleri; assembly: GCA_017589585.1. Lineage (NCBI taxonomy): Eukaryota > Metazoa > Chordata > Aves > Passeriformes > Phylloscopidae > Phylloscopus > Phylloscopus whistleri. The sequence goes on along the minus strand of JADMLD010000864.1, from coordinate 1,914,387 downwards.
GTACTATACCAAACAAATTCATAAAATTGACTACTGTGAAACACAAGTAATTCTTTCCCCTTCTCTGGTCAGTAGATCCACACTACAGATAATTATACAATCACAGAGGTTGGAAAGGACCTTTAAGATCAAGTCCAACCATCAACCCAGCACCATGACCATGACCGTGTTCCCCACCAAACCATGTCCCCAAGTGCCATATCCACATGGTTTTAGAACATTTCCAGGGATGGTGAACTCCCCCACTTCCCTGTACAGCCTATTCCAATGCTTTACAAACCTTTCCATGAAAAATGTTTTCCTAACATCCAGTCTAAATCTACCACGGCACAACTTCCATTGAGACCTTTTCCTTTCATCCTGTCGCTACATGGGAGGCCAATCAGTGGTCAAGATTTTGGGAGATCAAAGCCCCCAAAATGAGATTGAAAAAGCAGAAGGAGCTCCCCTACAGCTGACATCACATCCCAAAAGCAGAAGGGAGCTGGATAGACATTTTCTAGGGCTGCTACCAACCCAGCCATACCACCCATGGCTACTGCTGGAAGGACACTGAGTGATGCCCCAAATTCCAGATTTGCTGAGCAGTGCCATTAGGAACATCTGACCAAATCACCATCTTGAAATAAGCATCTCAAAAGCAAAACACAAACTACAAAAACACCTTTTCCCCCCTCAGGTCCTGTGCCAAAATACCCTTGATGATAACTGAAGACTCAGAGGGATCATGATTTTTAAGAGTAATCTATCATGATGGCAGATAGATATCCTAGAGCTGGGTGCAGGATGAAATCCCAGCTGAACACTAAAATGTCAGATGGTTGAACAGACTCACAGACTGAGAATTCTTAAATAAGAATTGAAAGACACAGGGTTATCTACCCTCAGAAGACAAATAAAAAATATTTTCCTTTTCTGTCAAGCATTCGGGTATTTGTGCTCTGTAACAAGTCACCTTAATAGATTTAAGTATGGTTTTGTCTACCATGTATACTAATATCTGGTGCTGGAAGCAGAGAAAGATATTTTCCTGGGGAGTGAGCTGTACTGATAGCAATGTTCAGTGGGATTTGTTGCAGTATCCCAGACATCTTTAATATTAATACTGGGTAGTCAAGGTCCTTTATTTTTCTAAAAGCACAAAAAATTGTACATATAGAAGGACATACAGTAGGTTCAGCTGCAATTCTGCCCCTTACAGACTCATTAACTCTTACAAGGAGAGGAGGGAATGTTCTTAGCTTTAAAACACGGGATGATTTTTTATTGGTTTTACTTATCTTCATGAATTTACATAACAAAATTAATTTGTCCTGTGCTGTTTGCAATTTCTAATTGAACTGTGGCCTGCCATGAGATGGCAGCATGATTCCAGCTACCTCCACAGGAAGGTGAACATGGCACACAGGAAAGAGCATCTGGCAGATAAAGAAAAGGCCCTGTGTGTGTCATATGCAAGTGAAAAACAATTCCACTTCACATCAGAAGGGTCTAAAATGTAAGATAATAACAACACGATGATAAAGCATTTACAGAACAGGACAGCCTTGCTACTTTGACCAGGAAGATACTTCAGTCAATATTGTTATTGCAGAGCTTAATCCAAATGTCACAGCAGCCTCTTGAGGCCCCATGGCAGCTGGTGGGAAACAACCGAGTTTGTGGGGGGAAGGGACAGTAAATACAAACCTTCAGACCTTGTTTATGCCTCTCATGAGGGGCCTGAGAGACTGTTTCTCATGTTGCTCATAATTTCATAGATTAAAATGATCATGAACTAAAAACAAGCCCAAGACACACTCATGCGTAATAACTTTCACCATCCAAATTGCTGTAAAACAAAGAACATTAAATTGGTCACATTCACTATCAAATCATAAAGAAGCTGACAGCAGGAAGGACAGCAGTGACAAGGGCATCTGTCAGCTTGAGGTACCAAAGAAAAGAGAACAGGTCACACAGAGAGCTGAGGGAGCACAATGAGGTAACTGAACACTCCCTGATACCTGGAACATGAGGGATACAATTCCTGCCTGTGGGACTGGGTGTAAAGCTGTACCTCCTTTTATCTGCCCCACAAGCATTTACTGTCCAGGAATAGCACACTCAAAAGTGGCAGCTTGGGAAGAGACACACAAACAGCATGAGCATCTACTAAAAACACAGGGCTGATGAGGAATTTTTGAACATTTCTCTTTTTATTAATTATTACAGTGAGAACCTTATTCAGCAAGTCTTTGAAATAGATGCAAGAGATACAGATGAAGAATAATGAAGTCAAAAAGCCAAAACCTTTTTGCCTGCATTCATTGCACAGCTTATTTTGCACATTACTGGAAATAATAAAACTGCTTCTTTGAAATTTCTTTTGTTGATTTATGAGGAGCTGTTCAGAATCTGCCTTTGCCTGATGATATACTGACATGTGACTTTCAAATCATGATAAATATATACATACACATGTGTGTATTCATAAATCATCACAGAGTCATAGAATGGTTTGAGTTGGAAGGATCTTAAAGCCCATCTCATTCCACCACCTGCCACGGGCAGGGACCTTCCACTATCCCAGGTTGCTCCAAGCCCCATCCAACCTGGCCTTGGACACTTCTAGGGATGGGGCAGCCACAGCTGCTCTGGGCAACCTGTACCAGGGCCCTCACAGGGAACAACTCCTTCCTAATATCCCATCTAAGCCAACTCTCTGTTTAAAACCATGTAAATATTGTATATATTTTTCATCTCAGAATTTCCTGCTTGCTAAAGTTGAAAAACTGTCTCTGTAAAATGGATATTAAAGCATTAAGTTTCTGGGTGGGCCAAGAAATGTGTTCAGTGTTTTATTCTATGGCAAAGTGCAAAGCTCACTGATCGATAAGAAGCATTAAAGTGTAATTATGGTACTTTATATTACAATCCCATAATTGTCTCAGTAATTTTCCCCAAGTAACTTAAACGTGCCTTTTAGATATTCAAAGCAGGGAAACTCCAGATATCATCATCCAAGATAATAGCCTTGAATCGATAACCAAACAAGAAAAAAGAAAAAAAAACTCAACCAAACAAAAAACACCACAAAACCCACAGCCAGAAAAGTCTTCTCTTAGTGTTTCTGTGGGTGTGACATACACAGACAATAACTTCAGTCCCTCTCTGTGGCTACAAACTATCTCATACCACTTATTTGAATCAAATTTTCTGCCAGGGAAAAAATAAATGACACATTTATTGTCACACTTATTGCTTTAAGATCCTTAATAACACATTAAAAGCCAAAGAGATCTCCCAGTCTGAACTCCTCAACACCCAGACAATTCTCAGCCATTTATCACATCAGTAACTTGAGTTGCACTGATGGAAAATAGGCATACATGATTGATTTTTCCAGCCTATGATAGCATCAAATTTTTGTTCACTAGAGAACATCATGTACACAATTTTGCTGTTGCACCAGAGAATATCTGATTTTGTTTAGACTAATCAATATTTCCTGAAAAAAAACCAAAACACCAAAACACCCAATCAAACAAAACCCAAAAGCCTGTGTGCATGAAGGTGTACCAGGAATGACACAGCTCATGAGAAGGACAGACTGACATTTTGTGGCTGCTCACATGCTGAGATCTGTACAGATAAAACTGGAACATTCATATTCCAGTCTCCTAGGGCTATTCCAGCCACCCAAGCAGACTTGGATCATATTCTCTTTTCCTTCTCTTTATTTTGTGATTAATGTGTGCATAAGTACCACAAGAAACTTTTTTATTATTTCCGTGTTTTTTTTTTTTCTCCAGACACTTTCCAAGTGCTGTGCCACTGAAGCTTCACTAATACAAAATCCATCATGACATAGCAGGATAATTGCATCAGATTGCTGGTGCACAATGATACTCCTGTGTTATTACACTGTCATGTCACCTGCTCTTTCTGATCTAAACTCACGATAATTTAAAACATCTCTTTATCAACTTCTGCAGTAAGGATATAATCTCTTTCCTTTTTTTCCCCTAAACATTCAGAAAATAACACCTTCTCAGGCAACAATGAAACAAGCAAACTCTCCATGTTTGAAAATGCCACCTAATATAATTTTGGGAGGAAAGGTGGGGATGTCTTGATTTGGAAAGAGAGATGTCTGCTAGGGAGGGCAGGAATGGAGAATGCAAAACCCCTCCCTCAGAAATGTTATAATTTGAAATTAAGGGGTTCTCAGACAAAGATATGGGGATAGGAATATCAGTTCTTTACTAGTGTGTATAACAAGGCAAACAAACAACAATAACTATGGCATTAACAACACAAATAGAACCAGGAACCCAGTGACAGCCTTCTAGGCCGAGACGGGAAGGGACGGAAGAGAGGCTTTGCTTCAGAAAACCCGGGGCAGTGTGACCCCGGTGCCCCTGCAGGGCTCTGAGGAGCACCAAGCTGGAAGGGCAGGGATGAGCAGGGATCCCGGGCTGGGGGATGAGATGGATCCAAAGCTCCGCTGGAGCTGCGGGCGGTCCCTGCGGGGCCACAGTGCACAAAGACCCAGAACAGCGTCGGAGAAGCGGCGGCGCCGGGACAGCGCTGGCCCAGACCCAGCAGGACAGGGAGAGGCGAGCTCGGAATTCCTGGTCATACGAGCAGATGGTGGTAGGTCCCTAGGACTGGGCTCCAGTGATGAGAGCAAATTCTCCCCGCAGTGAGGAACAGCTTAGCCATCCTTCGATGCCGAGAGCGAGAGAGTGCAGCTGCCCCCAGCCTTTACCCAAAACTATCTTCCCCCTCGAGAGAAATTCCCCAAGACAAAAGAAGTGTAGCCAGGTGCTACACTCCTCTTCAGACTTTAGGCACTTTTGTTTTGCTTAAGTACCCATAAGTACTCAGTAGTTAGTGTTCTAGAAATTTATGGGAAAAAATTCTATACGTAAAAAAGAAAGAAATCTAACCCCCAACAGGGGCTCAGGGGGGAGAAAAGCCCTAAAAACTTCCCAAATGCCTAAAATTTACTGAGCTGGGTACTGGGACTTAGTTTTAAAACCTCATAGGGCTCCCACCTCTTCACAGCTGCCTGTCCCTCTTGTTCTTACTGAAGTTCTATTAAATAAAACCTCCAGTTGTTTTTAGAGTATTTTATTTTATCCCTGCTGTCTTGGGTTGTAGAGCCAGGGGTGTGTATTCTATTTCATCTGTTAAAAGCAGTTGGGGAGATGTTTTTTTCTTTATCTCTTGTAACTCGAGGGGGAAGGGATGCCTTCTGATAATGAGCCATTAACACCTCCCCGGACTATACCCTCCCCAGAGTGGTGCATCCGCATTCCATCATCCTATTGTGAGGTGCCCCACCCAGTGGGGGGAGCCAACCATTCCTGCCTGGAAAAAAATGAGACACAGGAACACAAAAGCATCTAGCTTCACCCCATTTCTGGGAGGAAGACCAGACCTCATCTCACCATCACCAGACCCCATCTCACCATCACCAGACCCCTTCTCACCACCCCTGGACCCTTTTTGCTACAGGATCATCTCTACTTCAACAGAAACACATCTGCCACTCCAGGAGGACTTACTTTTGGACTGCTTCCAACACCGTGACCAACAGGGTGTCAGGTTGTAGCTCTGACTCTGTCAGGGTTTTCCAAAATTGTTGTTTGTTTGTTTGCTAGTTTGGTTGAGTGGTTTTGTCTTCTACTACATTTGTATTATTAATATTCCTAGTAAAGAACTGTTATTCCTATTCCCAAATCTTTGCCTGAAAGCCCTTAATTGCAAAATTCTAATTTGGCAGGGGGTGAGGGGTTTACATTCTCCATTCTAAGGGAAACCCCAGTTTCCCTGGCAGATACCTGTCTTTCCAAACCAAGACACCTGCAAATTACAATCACGGAAAGCATAAGAGTTTCAAGTTGCACTGAATTGAGAGGAAAGAAGAGATCTTTCTGTAATAAATCCTACCACCAAACAGTAAAATGCACAGTTGCATAGAGCCAAAAAAAAAAAAAAAGTTTTCTAATGAGTAGCAACTTTGCCTCATAAAAAGATACTTTCAAGGTTAGAAAAACCACAAAAAACCAAAAAATTGATATATTTCAAAAAGAGAAAGAGTAAGTCCATTACTGAAATATCAACCATTTTTGTCTCAAAGTGGCCATTTTACTGATGAGTGGTTCACAATTTCAAAATTATGTATCACTCAATAAAACAGTGCATTTATTATTTCACCATTTCATAATTCCTTGAAAATACTCTGTTCAGTTGAAAACTGAAATATATCTTTCTACTTGCCAACCAGAAAAAATTATAATTACTAAAGCCTCTGCAGGAAATTGAAAGAATGCTTATGCAGGTTCTACAACCACAATAGAAAAACTAAACAGAACATGGGCTCTTGAAAGACATTTCTGCAAACGGGGAATTGTGAACAGGAATCATCTTCCATTTTTAAGATTAATCAGGAAAACCCAGATGCCTTTAGTTACAGTTGCCCACAGGTTTTAGCTTTGACTTTTACTATACTACATAACCTCACATTATTGACTTCCAAATCATCATTTCTAAGAATAAATTATGCTCCTGTACCCATTTAGCCCACATCCATTTATTAACTACATTTTTCTAGTACTACGAAAACACGAAGCTGTCAAAGTCTGTTTATTTGGAACAGAAAACCTCGCTGCAACATCTCAAACAATAATCATAGATTCCATGTGTTCAGAAGATGAAATTGTTCTTCAACCATTTTAAGGCAAGTGGGTATTTAGAGCATTTTTTTCCTTTCAGTTATTGAATGCTTTTGTATTTTCATGAAGGATATTGAGTGTTGGCAAAGTCAGCAGCAGCTCATTTTTCTACAGTGAGAAGGAAGAAGTGGCAGGAAATGTTTTCACTGGACAGCAAGTGCTGGCTTCCTTTCTGCAGGAACTCCTTCCCAGAAGGGCAGGATTGGAAAAATTTGCATTCTCAAGAATACCAGATTGTTCTCACTCCTCTGACCTGTCAGACCCGTTCTGTGACTCCAGCAGTCTCACCAAACTTGTAAAATAAATGAAAGTGGAGTGCACACAGTTTCAAAAAGCATTAAGAAATAATTTCAAGCTTATTCCTTACACAGAAAACCAGAAGCTCAGACAGCTTCTCCTGGGACTGAACTCCGTCATTTGTGTTCTGCTAAATGATTGTTCCAGAAGATTCTATTACAGTGTCTAGATGGAGGAAAAGCCTTCACAGCTATTATTTTTCACTCTTACTCAAGTAAATGGCCTTCATTCAGCCAGCTAAGGGGATTACTCACATGATTAACAGATTTGAATCCAAAATATTTTGAGAAGTAGACAGTCATAATGAAATAAAGAAAAAATAAGAGATCCTGTGTAACAGACTGCAGGGTGAGACATGCAGCCATTCTACAGCCAAATGTATCAGGCTACTGTCAAAGGAATTGCATCAAAGATGACCAATGCAGGTCCTCATGGTTCATACTAGCTATTTAATAAACTGATTTTATGGTAACACCATCCAATTCCACTTTACACATTTCTATGCCCAGAGCACGCAAATACAGGTTCAGGTCATTGCTGTGATTGATGGCTCCCAGGTTTTATTGACGGAAACTGGGGCCTGCTATGAGGTGACAAGCACTGCTGATGGCCAGAGATTTGGACAATGGTGTTCAAAAGATGTTGCAAATATCACTCCATACACAAAACCCTTAACACATTGCTCCTTTATGCTGGAGCAGTGACTGTCTGGTAGGACATGCCAGCAAGATAAATCTGTTTTATTTGACCTTCTGCCATCTTTCTCATCAGCTAAAGCAACACATCAAAAGGCCTTTTTCAATAAAACTTCAATCCCTGGTAGCCAGTATTAATGCTGGGAAAAGAGGGGAGAAGGGGGAATAAGAGATGAGAAACAGGAGTGTGATCCTTTTACCTCAGAAGGAAGCCAGAGAAGCCAAGCACACTAGCAAGTGTTTATTTAAAAGATTGATTGTTTCACAACCTAATTTTAAAACTCCCCACTGAAGCACTTATTGAAGTCAGTATTTAATGTCCTCTGAGCAGGTAGGCTGGAAGGGAGAGAGATTAGGTCAGAGATGGGATGTTAATAAGAAAATATGGTATGTCTGTTTTGGGAGCAGAATCAAGGTCATTGAGCCTAAACACTGAACTGAGCTGTAAACATCTACCTACCTATTCTTTACCACCACACCCCGCCCCCCCCCTCCCCCCCCCCCCCCCAAATACACAAAACCCCCCAAACCAAAACCAAAACCAACAAAAACCCCAAAACCAAAAACCCCAGTAAAGATTCACCCTGTAATTCTGCAATGATAATAGGATTTACAGACACATCCTGTCACTGCCCTCCTGTGCATGGTGCTGCTCACTTCACGGACAGAGCTCAGGAAAAGGCAGAAAAATTCCAGGGAGCAGAGAACAGCTCAAGCCAAATGAATAAACCAGAGTCTAGCACAATAAAACAATTGTCTTGAGATGGTTAAATGCATCTGGGGCACAACTGATAGGGATGGAAGCCTACAAGGGTTTAATTGGAGAGAGTTATACTCAAACATGAACATAAAAACATGTATTAACAATAAGGTAAACAATAAGGTGATGATCAATACTTTTGTTGAAATCTTGATTTAGTTTGTGATACTTTTGCAGGCACAGCAGCCCAAATTGATTCAACACAGTATTAATGAGTTAAGTACCAGGTGAACCAAAGAACTGTGTGGGGCACTGCCAGAAGCTTCTTGTGAACAGGTGACAAATGTTCTTATTTCCTCCCCTGACATGTGGCATATGGAACTATCCCTGACAATTAGCCTGAAGTCAAAGCAGCCTCACATCATTGACATGCAAGAGTAACTTCAGAGGAACACTCTGCTGATAGAAACAAGACTAATTTTTGCCCCCTGAGAAAGAGTTACCCTTGCATGGATGGACAACAGGTGCCAATGCACTGAAGGGCAACATGGTGAGAAATCCCAGTCTGCACCAGCAGCCTACACTAGGCTGAAAGCACTAAAACATTCTGCATACAGAAGTAATTATCAAATCAGATTTTTTTTTCTCTCTTAAAAGGAAAGCAAATGCAGGACCTTACCACTATGATAGGGATTCTTAAAGCAAACATGGTTTTGCCCTTTAAAATTCCTTTCAGAAAATTAAACTTATTGATGTAGCCTGATGAATAGCAAAACAAAGGTAACTTTGCCAAGACACAGTAGTTTTCTGATGTTTTATCCCTATTGAGACACAGAGATCCTTGTTCATTCACATTGTGCTCCAGATAATTGGTGGAACTCTCATCAGTTCCAGCTTTGGGACTTGGTCTGCAGCTTGCATTCACTGCAGCACAGAAGCTGTTTCCAAAATCAAAGACAGCCTTCAAAACTTGACATACATCCAGAGTACTTAAAAATGATCATAGATTTGCTGTATGAAGCAGTGCTAAAGCAGAAAGCTAATCACTTCATTAATGCACTACCCTATAGTCATACAAGGCACTGATGCCCAGCCTTGCATGGGGAAGACCAGAGGGGTAAATACACCAGAGGTAGAGAAGACTTTCCACATTATTAGAGCCTCAGTTTCCTTTTAATTATGGTATTTTTCCTTTTATCTCTTCTCCTAAGTTTCCCTTTTTTTTTTATGCTGACTCAGAAAGTGCAGACAGTGACCAGCTGTAGGGATCAGTTTAATCAGAAAAATTCACTCACCTATTGAACACACAGTTTCTATCTCTGGGACCACAACTGCACAGGAAAAGCTTTTTCTCCAGTTTCCTCTGCAGTCAATGCAATTAACCCAGAAGGGTTAACTTTTTCTTTAAGAAAGGTATACATTCTCTCCTACCAACATTTTTACATAAGATGGTCCTTACAAGTGTCAGAATAAAATATCGTAGGCTTCTGTTTCTCCTCAGCCTTCTGAAATAAAGCCATAGGACTGCGGTCAGTAGATTGAAATTATATTTGTCTACATTGTCAAAGACTTAGATAATTAAGTGCTTGTCGAGCACTTATTTTTTGCTATTTTTAATTCAAGCAGAAGTTTGCATTCAATGTTTTTACAACTGTTTGACTCCAAACTTAGAAACACAAGTCAGAACTACCCCAGTTAATAAAATAGACATTGGCAAGAGCCAGATATAGATATAAAAGCAAGAGAATTATTTTCCTCTCTTGCACTTGCTTTAAAGACAAAGCAATTCAGGTCTAAAAGTTGTATCTGCCAACTGCTCCTACACAGTCAGCAGCAGCCTTTCAGGCATGTGGCAGTGGCTGAATTTTTGGGGACTGGTTGGTTCATTTTTCCCCTTGACAGTGGGGAAATCAAAGTCAGAGAGACACAGGATCTACCTGCAGGCCTCCTTGTTCCCACAGCCTGGCAACCTGAATAGACAAAGAATAAAAATAATAATTTGACAATACCCCACTGATTTTAAAAGTCTGTTTGTTTAGTTGGTTATTAAGCAGAGTTATGTGGTGTGCTGTTCCATTCTTTACTGGATCACACTGGTTAATAGGATTCATTTACCACCATTTCAAAAGTGTACTTGGGAGTTTTCAGACAGAAGAGATGCAGTTCTACTCTGACTTTTCCCCACTAGTTGTGTGCTTGTGGAAAAGCAATTCCCAGCAGGTCTCTACAAATTTGTTGCTTAAACCATCATAAAATTATGCATATGCAATCAATAATCCTATCAAAAGCAGCTGTTCAGTATTTTCATTCTGATTTACTCTTTATATTGTGTATGTGGCTGTATTTCCAACCAGCTGTGGACAGGGTATCTTTATAAAAGCAACAGTTTTGAGAAGGTTTTGTTCTTTTTTTTAAAATGTATTTACTACTGTAGCATCCTGTCTGTTTTTCAAAGAATTGAAGTTCTCTTCTTCATTGACCAGTAGACAAAATTTCTTTTTTCATTTACCTCAGGTTGTTTCAGAACCAATAGGCAAAATTTCCCATCAGTTCTGTTAATTACAACTGGCTACAACCAAGTTCTCAGACTGAAGGTTGGTGACCTTGTACTTGCAAAAAAAATTTCAGCTGCGAACAATTAACAAACTCAGTAGACCAGGAAAAAAAAGCCCAGGCCTGGTCTGTTCAAAAATGATAAGAACAAAACCTCACCAAATCCAGAAACCAACTGAGCTGCAGCAATTGTTTGACAGCTCTATCATTACGTGGGCCATGAATTACATTCAATCATCACCTTGTTTATCATTTCCCTGGCTGTATATTAGTTGTACAATGGAATGAGGTTCTGGAACTGCTGAACACGTGGTGAGTGCTCACTGGAGAGCACAGCATGGAAAACCTCCCGTCAGATCTGCTGCTGAGCACCCATAGATCCTATGGGAGACAGAGGAGTGAGATGGGCGGTCCAGGCTGCCAGCATGGATGTCTCCATGAAAAGCAAGGACCACAAGACCTGCCAAAACTACAAAGCCACGTGCTCAATTGTCTTGGGTTATGGAACCAAAAATGTGTATTCTATTTCATCTGTTAAAAGCAGCTGGGGAGATGTTCTTCTTTATCTCTTCTAACTCTGGGGGGAGGGGGTGGGTGCCTTCTGATCATGGGCCAACTGTTAAAATCAGGTGGGGCAGTGTTTCTTATTTTTTTCACCACCTGTCCTCCCTCCAGGGGGATATTTTCTGCTGATGGGCCATTAAGGCTCACTTAAGGGCACAACATATTCTATCATCCCCATTGTGAGATGCTCCACCCAGTGGGGGAAGCCAACCATTTCTATCTAGATAAAAACTGAGAAAAGATATCTGGTTCCACCGGATTCCCAGAGGAAGACTGGACCCTTCTCACCATCACTGGACCCTTTTTCTACAGGATCATCTCTGCTCCAACAGAACTACATCTGCCACACCAGAAGGATTTACTTTTGGACTGCTTCCAACACCCTGACCAACAGGGTGTCAGGTTGTAGCTCTGACTCTGTCAGGGTTTCTAGGATTGTTGTTTGTTCGCTTGTTTGTTTGTTTTACTGCTACATTTGTTAATATTCCTAGTAAAGAACTGTTATTCCTATTCCCAAACCTTTGCCTGAAAGCCCTTAACTGCAAAATTATAATTTGGAGGGGGTGAGGGGTTTACATTCTCCATTCCAAGGGAAACTCCAGCTTTCCTTGGCAGATACTTGTCTTTCCAAACCAAGACATCAATGGAATAATTACTGGTGCCATTACTACAGTTCCTGATACACTTGGCTTTTCCTGGTTATTGTTTGGAAATCCCTTTTACAGTTTGGGTACTGTGTGGATGAAGACTTGCTCGGAAGTTTTCCATTAACTCCATCTATCAGAGAGTACAGGAAAGACACTTTACAAGCTGAGGTTATGAATTTTCCCAACTGTCACTTTCCAATCCCCAGTTTATATCTGAGTTTCAGGCACATCAGTGTTTTGTTCACCTCACCTAATATTGGCAGGCTGCCCTTGTGCAGTATCAGACTGCTTCTGGGGAGTCTTACAGAGCTCTCCCATCCCTAATAAACCACCTCCAATCATCATGGTTGATGACTGCACTTTCTTTCCATCAATAATTCTCAGCTACACCTCCCACATTCCACAAACAAAAACAGAAAACAAAGCAAGAAAAGAGTAAACAGTTTATATTTTGTAACTCAGTAAGGCAGAGAAACTGCAAAATTATATTCCAGGTGTATGTGCTGCTGCAAAATCCAAATGAATGACAGCTGTTCCTAACTTGGAACTGGTGGTTAAAGGTCCTAATTACCTATCCAAATTTGAACTGGTTATTCAGCACCTTCCTATATTAATCACTGTCCAACTAATACTAACCCTGGGAGCAGAGATAATAAAGCAGAAAAAAAAAAAAAAAGTGTTTCAAAGGTTAACGTGCACAGCTGTCATAGGCTGACAAGGAGAAAAAAGACTGGATGTGGGATGGTACAAGTTTCTATGTTCCACAGCCAGCAAGATTATATGCTTTCAGAGCCCTTTTCTTCTGGAGATACTGGCCTTGCTCCAAAAAACCAGGCTATTCCAGACAGACAGACAGGAAGAAGATGCCATAAAAAATTCAGTCTGTTGCAGGGGCTGGTTGTGGTAAATATCCTGATGCAGTTTTGTTCTGGATGTCTCTGTTCCCTTTTCTCCACACTGAATCTGCAGGTCTAAATTCAGATCAATAGCAGCAATGAATGGGAAACATTCTCAGCTGCAGGACATTATTATTCCTGGGAAGGAAAACAAGGACTCTGCACTAATGCACACCATCTAAATACATAGCCCAAGCAATTAAGCAGTCTATATACATAACCACCTCAGAGAGTCTTTGCTTCATAAGCCATTGTATTGTTTCCCAGACTACAGCTACTTAAAAATATAAACAAAAAATACCCTTAAAGCTGTATTTAATATGTAGGTAGAAAACAGACAATCATTGGGGAAACATGTTCTCCAAACTCATGTTTAAATGAGTTCCGTGCCTCTCACAATCGTTACATTTGTTTGCACCTCAGAGCTTTCTCCTGCTCTCCTGCCTGCCCAGAAGAAAGAAAAGATTGTGCACATCAGTAGGAAGGGCTGAAATCAAGCATTTACTGGCACACTAAGGAGGTTTCAGTGTTCAGTAATGAAGCGATAATCATCAAGGTAGATTAATGATTGTCTGAGAGAGTTCATCGCCTTGGGCCATTAACCCTCATGTGGTTATTAATTTTGCAGAAGACATCCTGTACTGCTGAGGTCATTACTGCTGTTATTAGCTAATGAAAGATAAAACATCTGAAATCCTCTCTCTCGTATATTTAGATATTCATACACCCATCCCTGTGTTTTACGTGTGCCTGATTAAATTGGTCATTTCAAAAGTAAACACGGTAAGTGGACGGGGAGGTCAGAGCACCCATAAGCAGGGTGAATTACCATAGACTGAGCTTTGCTCTGTCAGAAAGACTCTTCCTACTGTCCTAGCCTGTGATTCAGTGGAGCAGATGCAGAGGGAAATAGCAGTAAAATCAGCTGGTTTTTTTTTGTTTTTGTTTTTGTTTTTTTTTTTGTTTTGTTTTTTTTTTGTTTTGTTTTTGTTTTTTGTTTTTTGTTTTTTGTTTTTTGGTTTGGTTTGGTTTGGTTTGGTTTGGTTTTTGTGTGTTTGGTGTTTTTTGGGGTGGTTTTTTTTTGTGGGTTTTTTTGTGTTTTTTTTTTTTTTTTTTTTTTTTTTTTTTTTTTCCCCTACAATAGGCAAAGCTTTAGCATGGAGCATCACAGAGTTAAGCTTTGAAGGCAGATGGAGAGATCTCATGTGGAGCTGCCTTGTGATGGCTACAGCTACACTACTGTCAGCAACTGGTCACAAAACTATGTTGCAGGAAAGGCCAGTGCAAGTTGGGATTCTCTGAGACATCATTAATCTGAGACATCATTAATCAGTAAGTGAATCCATATTCTTCCACTTCCACATCTCCCATTTTAGGATGCTGTTCCAAATCAGCTGAAGTCCATGCAAGACTGGTTCCTCCTTCTCTCTGGGGGGACTCCCACCAGCACAGTGTGGATAATGGGATGGTCAGGGCTGATTGAGTTAAACTCTGTTCTCTCCCCTTTGTAGGGTTATATTTTTCGTCTCAATCAGCTTCCTGAACGAGTTAACCACATGCTCAGCATTGCCAGAAGGCAGCAGGGGCAGAACTGAGCATGCTGAGATTGTGACTCAAGGCATGAACAGAGCAGCCATAATTTAGATGAGTTTAAGCTGCCCAAGAACTTCAACCATAGCTCACTGTCAGGAAGACTCCAGCTGAATTCAAATGAAAACTTGCAGACAGTGAAAATTTGTCAAATATTTCTGCTGTGGGAGGATGCAACCCAAAGTTTGAATCAGTACTTTGGATCAGAAATTAGTTTTTTCGAAGTTTTTTTTAAGTGCCATCAAGAGAAAAATGAAATTTAGAGTCTTCTTTCTTTTGCAAATACTGATCTTACTCCTTGCTACTTTGCTAGCAAACTAAAGTTTCTAAATCAGTAACTCAGAAAATCTGTAGCACATATCTGTAATCTCTTCTGAACTTTTTTGGATAGAATTTAGAAGATCCAGCAGGTTTGGGTTCTTTTTCAATGTGACCTTAAATATGTGCTTCATGTACAGACCATAAAAACAAATATATGTGTGCTCATTTCAAAGTTAGTAACCTTAAAAAATACTATGAGCCTCACAGACTGTACATATAACTATGAATTAAACAATATTAATATCTAATATTAATGTAACACTACTCTCAACAGGCCTGGGGAGGTGATAAACTGTTCCAAGTGGAACCAAGGACAAGGCTGTCAAGGAACAAGGAATACAGAAATGGGAGGTTTAGGAACCGAACCAGAAGCTTTTATGGTTCCTTCTGATAAGAAGAGCAGACTTGGGGGATGTGGGGAAAAGCAGGAATGGGGGAAGCACCATGGGGTGCCCCAGAGACCTTTGGTTCCTGAGCCATCAAGAGCTTTGCATTTGTATTCATCCCCAACTTCTCAGCAGTGCAAGGGAGTAGAGTTGAGGAGAGCAGGTGTTCAGTCCTCTGGGAAGGAAAATGACTCGGTGAACCTGGAAGTTCAATGCTCATGAAGAGGCTGTGGCAGAGAATTCCATATGAGAGAGACAAGAACAGGCTGGAAGAAATACTGTCAATATAAACTAGGGCTTATGTTGAGCTTACCTGTGGTCTGCTTCCAGCCTTGCCAACAAAACCTTGACCTCTGGTGTTGTTAAATCTTTGCCTTGTTTTACAATTAAACCCACCTAATGTTCAAGAACAAGGTGAATCAAGATGAAAATTGGAAAGTTAGGCAAAGTCTGTTCTGGGAGACAGGGAATAACAACATGGCAGAAGTTGTAGCCAAGCTTGAGGAACTCAAACTTTCAGCACATTTGGCCAACGTAGGGCTGGGGTTGAAGGCAAATCCCAGAATTATTCTTATACAAGCAAACAGCAGAGTTTCACCTTAAAATTCCAGATGAAGCAAAAGCACCACAGAGAAAAAGAAGTGACTCCTCTGGGCCTAAACCGGAAACCAGAGGAATGGTGTAAGAAGAAAGACTCAGTCCCAATTTCAATTTTAGTTTTGAAAGACAGTCTCTGAAGATGGATATTATTTGGTGATCAAGCAGCTGAAGGATGGCACAATGCTTTCTCTTGATCACTCTTTAATTGTGAGTCAAGAGAGTTGGAGTTGCCCTACTCAGAAACATGGGAAGCAACACCTCAGGCACAGCCTGAGTTTAAAGAAAAGCTCAGCACCTACATTACATTTGCTGAAGTTAAGAAATGGTTGATACTCCTGCTAAAAAACTCAGTTACTTTGCCACAGCCTACTCTTCATGTGCTAGAATGTAGAAAAACAAGACACATATGTACAATATAATTGTGTTTTTAATAACAGCAGAAATGAGAAAGAAGATAGTCACCCACTAACAGACAGTTAAATAAGAAACCTCTTTATTTGCAAACCAGTACTGATCCAAATTTAAGTCTATGATGTTCAAGCAGCATCAGTGGAGAGGTTTCACACCTGTTTGTTTTGATAAGGAAAAAACAGGGATCCAAACTGAAATATTCCTGAAGTTCTCAGCACTTTGGGTACAATTTACACAATATATTTTTATCCCTAAAAAAAGAGTAAACCGATTTCCTGACTGGATTTTTCCACCCAATCAGCATTTTTTTTTTTTTTTAATTTCATGTAATTGATTCAACAAGACCAATTAAATATGGCAATATTTTTTTTATGAAAAAGTCATACTCAGGGATAAAGCTGATCAGGAATCATTCCATAGCCAAAATATTTCAAATAAAACCCTACATTTTGATTATTTTAATATTATTCCCCATGCCCTATAAGCTTTTTATACCACTCACCAGAGAAAAATCATTTGAAATGGAGACTGTTTTATGAGGTCAACATTTAAAACCAGCTCAGCTCAAGGACACTTTTGTAAATATATTTCATCAGCAAGAGGAACACAAAACTTGTTTTCAAACTCTTCTAGGAACACTCCCACTAAACACGAGCATGACCTGTCACAGGTATTTACTTCCTCAGCAGCTGTCTAAAGATACGAATGAGGTTTTGCAATGAAAGAGCTGCTTCCATTCGAGACAGCAACAATAAATCTTGATAAAAATTTAGTCTTGGAAAGGCATTACAAACAGATGATATGGGAGAAATCAGTTTTGTATCTAAACCTTGTCAAAAAGGGAACCTGGCTCTGGCCATCAATGCCAATTGCTCACTCTGGAGTACCAGGAAGTCAAGCAGAAAGGCCACTGCTCAGCTATTCAACATCAGTATCTTTAATCTCAACCTCAAACTCTATTCTAGATGCAGGTCCCAGGAACAAGGCTCTACCTGTTCACCTGTCCAGAGACCTTCAGTGTGTTTAATTGAAGTTTCTATCATGTCATATTAATTCTACCCCTCCTGAAAACAGCACGTTTTGAAAAACAGGATTACTCCATACATGTCTGAAGTCTGCATCTATTCATTGCTTTTTTCAGAACAGACTGCAGCTTTTAGAAGAAAAGTTTATTTTGAGCAAGACATCACACTGATAACCAGGGTTCTGCTTTTTCCTTCCTTTTTTTATTCATTTATAACCTGTTGAAGCACCAGAACAGTACATGCAACTTCTTGAGCCTCAATCTATTGTAACAGAAAAAGATTTCCCAACCCCTGCCATGCTTCATCTTCACCTCAGGTCCACTAATGTGGCTGCCAGAAATATTCTTGTAAGGAGCAGCCTCTCTAGGAGAACCATTGCCTGGTGACTGGGTATTCCAGCAGCAGTGGTTCCAAAGGAAATGGCACACAGGAGCTTTGGAATTCACTGGTGATTTTTAAAGTGAGGTAGAGGCTTGGGAAAAAGCAAGATTTTTTTTTTTTTTTAAGGAGATAATATTTTCAAAATAAAGTCTAGAATAAGAAACCAAAACTCCAACAACTCCTTTGTCCCAGTACTCTAAGAACATCATAAAAGGCACTTTTTATATTTTTGTAAGTTTAAACTTTCATTTTTTCTTCTCAATCAAACCTAAATTTTAGTGGAAACACATTAGTTAATTGGCTTTTTCATCTCTCAATTGCCTCCCAGCTTCACATCAGGTTGAAAATAAACTTTTCATGGAATAATTTCAAAATGAGTACTAGTATCATACTTTCATTCTTTCAAGTTATCTTACTGAGAGAACATATAAAGAAACTCGGAGTCATCGACAAAAACTACAAAGTAGAAATCAAACGCAGGGATTAATTTTTATTACAGTGAGTAAATATTGATAGTGGATCAAATGTATTCTAGCTATTTTTTTCCACATACCATTCCTTTTCATAGGAATGCAATTAACATAAAAGGTGGGGAATACAGTTTTAAATAAGGACAATTTCTTGTAACAGTCTTTGAAACAAAACTGTGTTTCTGGTTTAATCCTGGATAGATGATCTGGTTTTAATTTCCATAGAAATGAGATTTCCTTCCTTGTAAGCAGAGCTGCCTGTAAGTCCACAGTAATCCAGACCTCAGAGAAAGGACTAAAGTTTAACAAGAGTTTAAACAGTCTATAAAGAAACTAAATTACACTCATTATCTATAAATAAATACTTTTGATTGTTCTTCCTACTTCCCTCACCCCCCTCCCCCCCATATGGATTATACAACATCCTTGTGGCAGAGTTTGGGTTAGAATACAGAACTCAGGAATAAAATATTTATAAAATTCTATGTGCACTTTTGCATTTTTTAAAAGACAAGGCATTCACTTCTTGCTATTAATTGATATTTCAGAAAATCAAGTTTAGTACTTTAAATCAGACTCATAGACAATTTTTTGTTACTTCACTGCCTTCATTAACATGTTAGTAATTAAAAATTGCAGTTTACTCTAGGTCCTCCTGAGGCTTTGGGGTTTATTTTTTGCTTTTCTGTATTTCAATCATCAAGTTTGTTTTTTGTGTATGATTCCGACAAGGCTGGAAAAGCTTCCAGCCCTGAGTGAGGAGCTCAGCCATGGGCACCAGCTCTGCCCAGGGGCTGCATTCCAAGACTAAAGATTTTTTTTTACTTCTCAGGAATTTCCAGTGGAGCAGAAGTAAATGAACACATTGAAGATCACCACTTTCTGGTAATCCAATGTAAGAACAGAGACAGTGGCTAAACGGAGCATGATTTCCTCTGGTTTTGATAGCATGTTTGTTTTTGTTGGATTTGCTTAGAAAGCTGTTAGAAGACTGAAATGTTAACAGAAGAATTTGCAGCTAAAATCTTATTTCCTGATAAATCCTTCTGCTACTGATGATTAATACACTAACATGGTAAAGGTTTGATCTTGACAAAATACTACAGGAACTGTGCACTGAAGAATTTGCTTGAATTAAGCACAGGAATAATCCACTAATATCACATTTCAAGTGTACTGAATATCTCAGTTTCACATGGTTTGAGGCCCCAGTGGTTGCAACTTAGCAGGATGGAATCCAAAATCTCTGACACTTCCCTTCCCCAGGGCAGAAGCAGAAACTGCTGTTATACAGTTTGTTTGTAAATGTACAGACCTGAACCTGAGCCTAATTAAACAGGAGCTCCAAAGCACTTGAGACTTAAATTTTAATAAAGGCTAAAGGGGAAAACTCCTTCAGGAGTTTTGTTGACAAACTGCTTAATTATTGATCTCCAAAAGTACTTCAGGACTCAAGATAACACTTTTAAAAACCTTTAAGAACTAACACTCTCTTAAATTAGTGAGAATTTCAAGGTTATTTAAAGCTGTAATCTGGATGGAAGTAAAATTTTGTCGATAGGAACTATAAATAAATAAAATTCACATACAGGCACTAAATATGTGTAAAAATATATTTGTGTACAGGTGTTTCTAATAGTAAGAATTCAATACAGGAAAGAGAAATCAAAACCAAACATTCCAAGATCAAGAATTTCTACTATAAAAAGGTTTCTTTTCTAGTGAAATAAACAGAAAAAACTTAAAGAAAATCTTCTAACACCATTTTTCATTGTTATGCAGAAGGGTCCACTTTCAGGGCTTTCCTTCAGGCATTTGACCACTAATGTGGTTTTGATCAAACACACACAATTATCAACAGAATTATCAACAGAAGGCAAAGAAGTTTGGGTTTCCTTCAGCAATGATCTGCTTTTCCAGGTGTGAAGAAATCCCACTCCTCCATTTTAATTACTTTACACTGATTTCAGGGATGTCCCAAAAAAGGGATTTTGTTCTATTAATGAGGTCTGACAGTAAAAACAACCCTTTAGAAGTTCAACAAAGTGGTGATGACTGAATATCGAATTGCTAACCACATTTCACCTGTATTCTTAACCTTGTACTTGTAGCTGAAATTACAGCATGGAACCAAATTTGATCAAGTTGACCTGAAGACAAATTATTTTGGCAAGGTATGCTGAACAAAAGTGAGTATTTTACTAAAACCTGAGTGTTCTGTATGTATATATAACATAAAAGTTAGGCTATTTGCAAACTGGAAAAAAATTAGATTTGCTACAGAGTTGCAAAGTTGGGTTAAACAAGCACTTCATTTCACATGGGACTAATCTGTACAAAAGATAACACTAATCCTTAACCATTTCTAATACTGGCTGAGAGTGGTGAGTTCAAAAGAGTAAATTCTATCCTTAAAGCACTGTATGCAGAAAAGTTATAGGTCTCATTGCAATTGAACCTTTTGATGAGCAAGGAAACTACCCGAGCATAAACCCACAGTTCTTAAAAATGAAATTAATTAGTATTTCATGACCGTGGAACACCCTTCTGCATGTTTGGACGACCATATTCTCTGGGACAGTAGGTAATTTTATTGCTGTAGATGGCAATAAATAGATAAAATAAAGTACAATAGAGTACAATCTTTAAAAGTATTGATTGAAACTCATAACATTCTACAGCCTCCCTGTAATTAGGCCTTAGCTTGTTCTGTGACATGCCCTAGCACTGAGACTTTGCATCACAAAAACAACTGATAAGCCACAGGAATGTAACAAGACAATCATTACACCTTAAACAAATGCTGTTCCAAACACAGATTTGGGATACCTGGAAGAAGTAATGAGTCCCACAGTACCTAATGCCTTCTCCTTCAGTCCAAAGTGCTGAAAAAGATCATCCATGACACATTAGATGATTCAGCTGTTATGAAAATACCCAGTGATGCAGTGAATTCTCATTTCAAGGAAACAATTCTCAGAAAACTTCTGCATGGAGTTTCATAACAGAAGAAAGTGAAGTGGGAGCAAGTGAGAAGGAATGTAAGAAGACTCAGAAAAAGAAGTAAAAAAATTTTCCATCTAATAAGGCAGTGACAACACCTGCACATTTTGTAAGAGCTGTATCATCTTGAATTTGCTTCTCAGAATGTGAGAAATGTGAGACTTCTGCTCACTTTTGGAGCTCTCTGACAAGCTTCCTCCTCAGCAGGAAGGAGCCATTTGTCAACCTGAAGATTCCATTTGTTTTTCTTTTTTTAACCTTCCTCTGCAGTGTTTAACTCTGCCTCACTGCATCATCTCATCATCATCATCTCTACAGACGGCACACTCACACCGTCCCTCTGCTTTTAGCATTGCTCCTGAGTTCCAGAAACAATAAATTGTTGATCCAGCTGTGATCCAGCTGTAATTTATGATAAATTTTGCATCTGAAACCAAACGCAAATAAAAAATTATAGGATCTCTCATTTTATTTAATTTCCAACATTTAGCTATCCTTTCAAGCCTTCATACATAGTTTTCCTCTCTGCCTTTATAATACCATTCCACCAAACAACTTGCATGTGAATTCCTTTTCTGATAGGTAATTTATTAGTCTTTATATTTTCATTAATTACTTCCACCATGTCATCTGAGCTTATCATTGAGATCAGGGTCATAATTATACTTTCACTATTAAATCAAAGAAAAAAAGAAGTCCGTGCACTATGACAATTATAACTAGGGATGATTTAACTTGGGAAAATATATCTCTTCTCAGAAAGAGAGCGCTAAAGGAAATTTGCAGCAAAACACTGTAAAGTAAAATAATTTTCCAGAACTCAGGAACAAATGCAGTACCAACCTAACCTTCTTCTTCCACTTGTCAATCACACCCTACATCAAACATCTTAATAAAAATCCAAATGAGGAGGTGATTAAGAAAGCACAGAGCTCAGGTAGCAAAGCCCAGAGTAAAACTATCTCATCCTAATTCTCAAGCACAGGCAAACAGCTACCTTGTCATTAAGCAGGGCCTACACTCTGCATGACTGATATTAATGTAATATTAAACTGCCAGGTGATGATTTGCTCTACTAAATCTTCAGCGAATTCAATTTAATATGGAAAATAAACAGAGAACACATTTGTTCCCCTCAACAAACATTTGCTCTTTTCCCTTACTATATCTGGAGTTCACAGACCTGTCTGGAAAAAGAGATAGAGACGGACAAGAGAGTTGTTTTCCACATTGCTGGGACATAAATTCAGTGGAACAACCCCCCTGATGACACACCAGTGATCCACCATGGGCTCTTTGCTCACAATTTTGCATCAAGTTTAACATGAGGGTGGAAGTTGTGCCTGCTACATTAACCACAGATATTTCCCCCTGAACAATAAACATGTTTGTTTTAGTTCAATTATTTTTTCCTTGAACTAAAATTCTGGGGCAGATCTCCATCTGGCACTCCCTAGCGTAATTCCCTACTTATCCCTTTACATGCGAGAAGTTGGGTGTCTACATTTCCTGTGAGGGATAAAAGGGAATTCTCATGCAGGTCACATGAGCTCCCCGCTGCTTTTACACAATTCTCTTATGTGAATTTCCCCCTCTAATTTCATCTGGATAACCTATATTTCATTTCCTTTTTTAGGTCTTTTAGGTTTTAAGGTCTACTACATCTGTGAACATTAACACATCCCAATACCTTGCTCACTCTATTAATCAAGTGCTGAAAGTGCACTGGTTAATTTACGGCAGTATTTACACAGAGATTATCTATGGCTCTTGCATCATAAAATTTTACCAAACCAAAGAAGATTTTTTTTTAATGTGTTGAGGAGCTCAGGGTTTACCACTGTGACTCAGCCACTTCTGAAGGAAAGCACAGCACAGACCCGTTGCAGAGGGTCTCCTGTTTTTGAAGCAAATTTGGTGCAATTGGTGCTGGCATGTGGCCACTTGAAACAGGACAAATGTCCCCCCACACACACCAGTCATTAATGGTCCTTTGAAAACCATGCTGTACTTTCGGCTTCCCTCAGTTTTGGGGACCTACAGATTTACATTTCAACTCCTCAATTAAGACACAACATGTGCCTGCTAATCTCTATCCCACCTGTCCTGCAAGTAAGAGTAGCAGCAATCGGAGAAAATCAGAGAACTGTTTGGAAAAATCACAAAATAGCTGTTCACTCATCCAGGTACCTTTTTACTTACACAGACTTATTTACACGCAATATCAAAAGAAACATGTACTTTAATGATGAATAGACCTAAATATTTCAAATTTATGGGAACAAAATCATTATTTCCCAGTACCTTAGGGGTTACCAGAGAAGATGCACAGGTTAACTTGTACCAACAGCAGCACTCTGAACCTATTGCTTCAAGAGAACATCGTTGATAAGGTTGATAACATTAAAACAAATCCTAACAACAACGCTCCAAATGTTAGATCACTGCTCTTTCAAGTTACCTAATGACATTAATTTAATAAAAATCAACCTTGCAACCTGATGAATTGTAAATCAGATCATGTTCAGCTCACATCTTTTCTTACATTGTTATATCTAGATTTAAAGAATAGTTCTCCGAAGATTTTAGGTGTAATTAGTATCTCCTTCTTCCCTGACCCACTTTTCCTGTTGGAAATCAGCCTTGTTAGAGCTTACCTCAGAGATTCAAGCCTAAAAGCTCTCCAAATCTCTACTAAAACCACAAGATACATGTCAGCGCTGAGATTTCTCACTCCAAAAAGCCAGAGCTTTACTTTCTAACATGCAATGATTTTATCATTCCCATTATAATAGAAAACATGTCAGCTGCTGCAGGGAGTTCCAGGCAGGATATACTTCTGTACATTACTTTTTCCTCATTTCCTTTATTTCATACTTGATCGTGAGACTAATTGATGAGAAACAGAGAAGGACAGTTCCTCTAAAATCAAAACAACTTCTTGCAAAAAACATTTCCTTATGGGCCACGTGTTCAGAGTCTGTATCTGTTTTAGGAATAAAAGCTTCCACCCAAGGGTTATTCTGCAAACCAGCTCCTGATGCTCAAACAGGAAAAAGGGGGAACTGCTGGTTTTGAGGGCAAAATTTCTCCTGTTTCGGGTTTCTGTTTGGGTTTGTTGTTTTTTTTTTAATGCCAACGTGTTTCTACTGCTACATTTATGCATTTGATGGACTTGAAAAGCCTTGGAAACCATCAAGGTGGAGAAAGATGAAGCAGCTGCATGCAAAAGCTATTTTTTGCTGGGACACTTCAGTCTGAAAGATGTTCCTCTTCCTGGCTTTAGAAGGTGAAAGGCCAAAGTGCAGTTTTCAAAATCAATGAACACCTTTAGAGCCCAAACTCTCACCAATGGAGTTCAGTACTCCTAGATAATGAATTAATTTGGGTAATGGAAATTCAAGTCCTGGGGGACTTATGTACATATGCAGATAGAAAGTCATTAAGAGTAGTGGGGGAAAAAAAATTATCTCTAACATTATTTCCCAGAATGGTAATATAGTGTTTTCTTTCTGTGACCTGAAGGTAGATTAAAATAATTCCATTTTCTGAAGCTATGACATTTTTAGGATTGTTATATTTTTTCTTTTACTTGTTATATTACATTTCTAAAATACTCAGTATCCTGACATTTGTCTGTATCTAGACTTTTTATAGAGAATTTTACTAATAGCTCTAAGTTAAGCATGCCCTTCATTTACTCTTCAGAATTTCCTTCATAACTGGAGTTTTAAGCAATATCTTTAATCTCAAAATTAAAACTGTTCTGCATGTATATATAAAAAAGGCTACTAGTATTTAAATTAATTATTTTCAGAGAAGGAAATTGGGAAAAAAAAGAGACAGCATTACTTCAGGTTATCATTTTCTCTTCTAGAAGATCAAGAAGAGTAATCAAATTTAAAATTCATTTAAAAATTATATTTCACAGCATCAAGATTGATTTTAGAATTTAAACAGAAAACCTTATTCTTGTAGGTGTTTCCAGAAGGGCTGCTGAAACCGTAACACAATTTTAGATAGTTTGATCAATACCAGTTTGAGCAGTGATAAAACTTGCTTTGCACCAGAAGTCAATTTTGTACACAAAGGAGTGAGCTCAGGAATTTTCTAAATTATTTTTGCTATAATGAAAGTGCTTTACTCTGCCACTTCAGGACAGATCGATTGGCAGACATACACCATCTGCTTCTGTGAAAACCAGGGCAGAATATATATATAAACCTACATGCTGAGGTTTAAACAATAATCAAATGAAAGATGCAATAAAACACATTGAGCACTTTATAACAGAATTATTTTTCAGACAATGTATTTTACTTAGAACAGTCTCTCTGTCTCTTTTTGGGTGGCTTCTATTCCTTGCAACAGTGCCAGTCTACAGCAAGTCTGAAGATTTCAGTGCAGGACGGAACTCATACAAAAAGGACAGGTTCTTCACAAGAGAAAGATATTTGCTTCTTCCTCCCCAGGAAGGTGGCAAATTTTAGACAAAAGTCACAAGCTGCAGAAACTTTCCACAACATGAAGAGCATCAGACACAGAGCACAGATTTGTTTCACATCACAAGGGACCTTTCCCAGCTGTACAGACATTTCCAGGAAGAAAACTCAGGACAGAGGCATCTTTACCAACTACCATATGGAGGAAACTCTTTTTGTTACTTCCAAGGCTCTCTGTGAAAATTTCATCTATTTAACAGTGCTGTGCTGTTAACATGCAATGTTTCATGTGGAGTTTTGGATGGATCCATCAGCAATTATTAAGATACATTGCAAAGTTATTCTAAATGACATGATATTATTCTTGTAGTATGATAAGCCTGAGAAATTCTCCCACCTTTCCAGTTTTCTCCAGAGGACACAGTCATTTGCATTTTGGCCCCAAAACTCAGACCTTGCCAGGCTGGAGGCAGAGTTACTGCAAAAGGCAGCCATTCTAAACCACGTCATAGAAGATAGAAATCCATATTCCACAATAACTTAAAGGGACCATTGTTTGTGAAGGGTGAACAGAATTAGATTTGTTGCTGTTAAAAGGTTGTTCTGGCTGACAGAAGTTATTACAAATATTACATTGTAAAATCCCCAAGGTATTTGCATCACCTGTGGAAGAGTAGGTGAACATGAATGACTTGATTACCTCCATCCCCAAATAGCTCCCATATTATCATCTGCTGAGATTCTGCCCACTCTGTGTTTTTTGTCTCTGAATTCTGTTCTAATCCCAGTAGGATTAAACAGTTGATAGGCAGCACTGTGTTGCCGCACATAACTCAGTCCCACAACATGTCCCCAAAAGCATCCCATGTCCGAGGATCGAAAACATTGGTACTCTCTAAAGTTGAGGCACAGTCTTTTGCCCAGAACAAGAGTCTGTTCAAATCTGTAGATATATTCAGCTTTCCTTTCCACATTTTTTCAAAATCTGTTCCAACACCTCTGCAACATTCTTTTGTTCCCAGTATACACCATTCCCCATAGTTCTCAGCTGCTACCCTCCATTCCTTTTATCCTGTAGTTTTCATAAGGAAATTTAAAGACAGGATTGTATTAATTGATCATACTTGGAGTACTGTTTTCTGGTATTTGAATTCTCTTCTGCATCAGTCCATCACAAATTTTGAGAGGAGAAATGAGCTCATGCCCTTTGACAGCTTCATTGGGGATCTGTAGGTGTCCATGAGCAGAGCTGTGCCTTTGGCCAGATGGAGTCTGGACCTGGTCCAGCTGTCATAATACATGAGACAGGAGAGATTTGGGATGTTGTCCAGCCATCCTGGGAAAAACTGAGGTTGGGTTCATGCTGCTGATTAGGAACAAGGATGTGACAAACAGCTCTGGAAAGGGGTAGCAGCATTGTAGAAATGCGGATACCTCAGGATCCCCATTCTTTCCAAACCATCCTCATCAAGCCAGAGGCAGCCTGGGTTTCTTTAAGGACAATATCAAGAAGCACAAACTATGTGCAAGGCTCATGGTATCTAGGACTCAAGGTCCAATTGATAACTCCATGAAGAACAAGTGATAACCCTTGACAGATATTTTAGTAAAATACTATTTATATTCAGAGAGAAAAAAAAAAAAAAGTGATTTCACAACACCTGGAATGTCATCTTTATAAATTGCATATTTCTTTCAGGGTATTTTTCCCTGCTAGTGGAAGACCTACTATTAGAAAACAACATCCCCCTTTTCTCATTCAAGACAATGCTCAAAGCTATAGGAAGCTTTTGCCACCTGAGAAGCTCCTTTTAAGCTGTTTAAAGCAAGGCTCACCTGCAACATGAATACCTGCACCTTTATTTTTAAAATGAGTGATTGTGCCAGAACAGTTCTGTATTTTTTTGAATCTCACTTCCTTCTGTCTCAAAATCAGATTAAAAAGGTATAAACAATTGAAAAATATCTTTAGACCAGAGCTAAGGTTGGAACATAGATTTTCATTTTCTTTACAGCTATTTCAGCCATTTTCTTTGTGCAGTTTCTAGAAAGTGAAAATTCTTCCCTTGTTCACACAAGCAGGATTTATATTGCTCAAGCATCAGCTTCCACAATTGCAAAAGGAAAAGAGGGGTTAGGAAAATGCCAGAACTTTTCCTTTGAATTACAGTTCCATGCAGAACAGTGTTGTTGTTAAAAAGAAGAAACAAAAACTGTGAATGCTGCCTGTAAACTAACACTGCAAGGCAAAAATATGAACAATTAAAAACCAACAGCAGCTGTCTGCTGACTGATCCTCATGGATTATTTAGCTGACCCTTAGCAAGGAGAGGGCCCTGAAAACTCAATAGGAGCAGGAATGTCAGGTGGGTGACTAAGAGAAAAACTTCCAACAATATGGGAAATGGAAACCTTAGAACAGACGGAAGAATTTTCTCTTTGTTTCAACTATCTTTTCCTCTTGAGATCTCCAATAAGCAAAAAGATCATATGGGTATAAACATCTTGAAATGAGGAGAAAATACAATCAGAGAAGAGCAATTCCTCAAAAGATCTTGAATTTATATTGATTACAAATTCACTCCCCACACACCCTAGTAGCAGATATTCAGTGAGATGCCACAGAAGGCAAAGAAAAACATGGAAATGTGAAGCAGGATTAGGATGTGCTGCCTATAGACTTAGGCATATATGTTGAAATACGTCAAGAAGAAGAACAGATCTTGACTCTAACAAGTTCTCAAACTCCTTTAATAGGCTAAAAATAAATTTTGAATGTAAAGAAAATGAAGAGTCTCATAAAATTTTCAAAGCATTAAGAGCCAACCTCTAAGCTGGAGTGACTGTGCTCAGACAAGGGAGCATTGCCAACATCAGTATTGCTGTAGCTTAGTCTTGTGAATCCTCTGTGGTTTGGGAAAATATCTAAAACCTCTAAAAACAGTGAACAATAAAATATGCAACCACAAACAATTCCTTGAGATGGCTGCATTTTCTAATGATGCAGTGATGAGAAGTGCCTGAGTTAACCACTAAGCAAAAAAACTCCAAACCACTCATAAAACTATACAGATTCCATTAAAAACACCCAACCCAAACCAAAAAACAATCCACCAAAACCAAAACTCCATGCTAAAGACACGGGAAAAGACCACCCTACATCCACATGCTTCCTTTTCCACTGTATCCTACTTGCAACATCCCTCATAAGCTTCAATTAGGGTTTCTTTTGCCTTTATAGATGATACATTTTGCTCAGTTTTCTTTTAATACCACTTCTGTCTGAAAGATGAGATGGTCTAAAGCTCAGTAGTATTTACAGGAAAACTTACAGGAAAAACAAACCCAAATCTTTAAAAACAATATTTCTTCTAACCCTGGGTTTTCACATAAGCTGAAAGTTCCTCCCAGCATAAGCAGCAAGTGCTGAACTTGCTTTGCAGTCTCAGAGATGCTCTTTTCTTCCTACAGCAAGTTGGCCCCTCTGTGTGCAGCTTTATTTTCCCAGGTATCATCTGCTTCCACAGATGCGCATCATTAAGACTGGAAGAACCAACAGCAATATTTCCATATAATTAAACATTTTTATGTGGTAAAGTAGGTATGGCACAGAAGCCATTAAGTGTCTCCCATCAGGAACTCCACAGCCATCAAACACAATAAGGTGTTTTGGGGAAGCCTGCATTCAGACCTCACATAGAATGGTGAATGGATGCTGTAGAAAAAATTTAAGATCTATTAGCAGGGGATTTAGATATAACAGTTACATCGTGCATCTGTGAATGCTTCTGTGATCAGCTGAGGGAATGCACCCCACAGAGAAGTCCATAAAAACTGAGCACTTCACTAATGATGTTACTATATATTTTTGTGTGCAACCTTAAAAAGCTTTAAGCCCCTTTAATTATAGATGATGCATTGGGGCAAGTCAAATAAGTAAAAAAAATAAAAGGAAAACACTGGAACTAATATATCTAGTTGTTCATACTGAATTTCTAGCAGTGTGTTAGAATGGGCAGTTTCAGAAATGAATTTGGAATATTATGAACTCCTTCAGCAGCATCCTTTCAAAACATATGACGCCAGTGTGGCCACAGCATGAAACAAAGAACATTTTACTTTACTGCTCAATTAACACTGCTCAGGTTTGTTTCAGTGAGTTTAGGATGACAGGTACGCATCTTTCTGTTTCAAGACGATATATTCAGGCTTTAATGTGTATGATTAAACTGGATACAGACAGAAATTCACATTTTCTACCTAGCAATCATCTTTGCGGGAGCTTTATGCTTTGCCCCCAAAGCCCAAAAGATAAACTGATGAAAATACAAACCTCCTCCAGAGGATGAGGATGCTTCAGTCAAATTAACACCTGGTATTTACAAAACTTCAAAGACAGTTATTCCTAGCTATGCACAAGTTAAACACACAAAAATAAATGCCAGGAGTTGTGTACGACACAAATGCTATGGTAGAGCTATATGGATGTCAGCTTCTGCTATTAGGAAACAATTTTTGTGATGGAAAAAATGCTACCTGAGGATCTAAGCTGGGGGAAAACAGCAGGGAAGAAGGCAAGAAGGAACACAAAACAAAACCACCTGGAAGTAAGAGAGACAACATAATGAGATACCATCTCTTTTCCTGACATTGAAGAAAAGTAACAGGGAATGGGACAAATCTGATTGACAAAGCAACATTTTTTGACCAATTCTTTCTTTTTAATTAATTATTTAATTGCAGAAACACTTCTGTCCTCATAAAACTATTTAGGATTTTTTCAAAACAGAATTGCTGTCTTTTTTTAACAATTTCTTCCTTCCTTTTAAAAAAAAAGAGTAGTTACAAATGTTATACTTCTCTTTCAGCCACACTTTACCAGTTCTCCAGTGTTCCTGGAGGCACAGATATGTTCAGCTGTGAAACCCAAAAGAAGCTCTTCCAGAAAAGAAGGATCCAAAGCTGATCCCAGAATTCTTAAAGAGAATTCACTAATTAATGCTAATTTGTAGACAGAAACTGCATACAGAGGCTCTGATTCTTAAGGATTTTGCTGTGCCAAACCAAAGTTTATGTCTTAGTTGGATTGAAGGCAGAACTACTGAGGAATTGCAAAGCTACAGAGTACAGCAAACAAATGAGGTCATACTGCTTAATTTGGCCTGTTTTAGCGCGATAGTACATTCAATGGGGAGACACTTCCCCATTCATGAAATCCCCACAGCTCATTTTGTCAAGAAGTGGCTACATCAGTGCCAGCCTTGCTTCAGCTCCTGCAAGCAGAGGGATGCCTGCTGAGACTCATTGCTTCCCACTATGCATATCCTTTTCCCCACACCTACAGAACCCACCCCCTTTGGAGCCCTACCAGCTCAGTGCTTCACATATAAAACTAGCCTGTGGTTTGTACTGTTCTAGCAGTACAAATTGCCGAGCAAAGCCTGTCCTATGCCTCATCCTGACAGGAGATGCAGCTTTCCATAGGCTGCAAAAATCCTTCTCTGGAGAAACAAACGAGGGTCCTGGGCAATAGATTGTGAGGGACTCATTTGGTGTCTGCTCACAGCTACTGCCCCTGCCAGCCCCCCGTGTGACCTGCTATTAACTCTGCTGTCCACCTCTGATTTAGGGCCACGCCATACACCAGCAGCCAGTTCTCCAGGTTTTTAAGCTCTGTTTTCTGTATCTGGTATTGATCCAGGGCAAGAGTTCAGGCCAGACCCCTGAACTGCACTCCTTCCTCTGTCAAATTAGCAGCATCATTCTTACATTCAGTGTGAGCTTCTTTGCACACAGGTGCACCAAATCTTGCCCTCCTCCAAGATCAGCTATTTTACCCTGCAAATAAACTCATTCTCAGAACTAGAAATTTTTAATCTACCTTCAATTATTCTATTTTAAAAAGTCTCATCTTTAACTTAAGGTTTGTCAAAATTGTGCAGCCATTATGGAGGCATTGTAGTCCTAACACCCTGAAAGAGGGCAGGTGCAGATTAGATATTGGGAAGAAATCCTTCCTGATGAGGGTGGTAAGGACCTGGTTGCCCAGATAAGTTGTGGATTCCCCATTCCTGGAAGTTTCCAAGGCCAGGTTGGACAGGGTGTGGAGCAACTTGGGTAGTGGAAGGTGTCCCTGCCATGGCAGGGAGTGGAATGAAATAAGCTTTAAGGTCCTTCCAACCAAACCTGTGATTCCATGACAATCCAGCAACTGAAATGTCTGGAGTATTTGATATAACATCAGCTTTGGGGCCAGGACACATCCCATCCCTTTTTTATCCTACTAGATCAGGCTACTTAATAAAGACATAAGTGAATGCAAATAGTGGCAGGATACAGAAACGCTGTTGACTATTTGCTGTTAAGAATATACAAATCAGGGAACAAACCAAAAACAAAGCCCAGACTACCCATTCTAGAGCAATGGGGCTCAAATCAGCCCCCCAAATGAAATGCTGTCCTAATGCCAATGGCTGTTCGTACTCTTTGCTTCTCAGTCTTGTTTTTGATTCACCCTCAGCATCTGACATGTTGGAACTCCTCAGGATTAATAAATCTAACATTTCCCCTCCACTGAAAGGCTTTATCTCACCATGTACTGTGAGCAAACAAGTTTCAACATGAGAACCCTACCCATAAGCATGAGAGAAAGTGAGAAAAATGTGTGTCAGGGTAGCAAATGTGACACCAAATATTCTCAAGGAAGGCTGGGAACAGAGCTTTATCATTTTGAGAACTGTGCCTCATGTTATGATAGCTCAGCTCATTATTTTTCAAGTTAATAGACTAATCAAAATTCCATAATCAAGAAGTCATACATAATTCCAAAATCAGAAGTGCTACACTAGTAAAGAACAAAATGATCATAAAAATACTCTCACTTTATTATCTTTCAACCTTAAAAGCCATTAAAATAAAAATGAAAGGTCTATTTACCTTTTAATATAGAATATTTTTTAAACATCTCACTGCTTACATTTTCTAGATGCTTGTTTTTCAAATTTTCATTAAACCCCTTTTATATAAAGAAGTTTTTACCCTTATACCTCAAATAAAACCACCATGTAACACCATAAGGAAATACCAGCTATTCTGTGAGATCACTATGTTTAAATGCACCAAAGCTACTTAACAAGCTCTCCTCCCAAAGAAACAAGCATTTTTAACTCATTTAGCCACTTCTGAAAATTTTATTACTTATATTCTCAAGAGGGATGAGAGAGACAATAGAATTTGGATCCCCCGATGGTGTATATTTGTGTATTGTTCTGTTTTTTAAAAGCTGATACCCAAAACTAGCCGACAATCAGCATAATCTGCACTTCAGATTGTCTTCCTTTTTGTCTCTTTTGTTATAAAAAGCTATTTTAAATAAACCAGTTTTGATTCTCGTAACAGGGCATATGAGTTGAAATCTTCCAGGTTTGTTTCAAGGAAATACTTGAACTTAGCCAATAATTCCTTTGGGAATAATTTATTTGATTAATTTTGCTATTTCCCTGTTTACAAATTGTTTGTACAGATGGCACAGCCACAGGAAAATCAAACCCTGCTGCAGTGGGAATAGAGAAAAATTGCTAAAATATAAGAGATAAGAGATTAAAGTCAGAATTCCTGTAAATTCTTCACATGAGCTTTATAGACTTCTGTAGCTGGAACGTGAGTTCTGTACATATCTCTTTAGTGGCTGAAGGTAATAAAGACTTCTTTTCTAGGGAGAAAAAAAGTGAAAAAATTGCTTTTTCATTTAAAACTGCAGATTTCTTTCCTCTTCATTTAACATCATAGAATCACAGAGCTTGGGCTGATACAGGTCACCATAAACTCAACTGAAACCACAGTGATGATCCAACCAAGGAAAAACATAGCTGTTTTTTCTCCGTATGTGTCATGATGCTGTACACATCATATATTGGGCACCAAACTTTCATCAGATTGGGAAGTGTTAAGCGATGGATTTGATCCTCACTTTTTGACCGGTTTTTCTACTTCTGCAAGTTACAAATTTTAAAAGAATATTGACAACACTTAGGCAAAAAAATAATCAAAATCTAGATTAAAAATTAGCTGAGAGCCACAGAGCAACTGTCTCTGCCAACTAAGGGTTGCATGGTGTCTTGGTTTAGAAAGACAGGTGTCTGCCAGGGAAAGCTGTAGCTTCCTTTGGAATGGAAAATGTAACTCCCTCCCTCCTACTTATTAAAATTTTGAAATTAGTGGGCTTTCAGGCAAAGATATGGGAATAGGAATAAGAGTTCTTTACTAGGGATATTAACAATACAAATATAGTACAACAACAACAACAAACAACATCAACAACAAAACAACCAAGCAAAGAAACAAACAAACAAAAATCCTAGAAACGCTGACAGATTCAGAAACATGACCTGACACTCTGTTGGTCAGGCTGTTGGAAGCAGTCCAAAATAAGTCCTCCTGGAGTAACAGATGTGGTTCTGTTGGAGTAGATATGATCCTGTAGAAGAGTCCAGTGGTGGCGAGATGCATCTGGTCTTCCTCTGGGAATCCAGTGGAAAACAGGCTGTCCTGGTGTTCTGAATCTCAGTTTTATCCGGGTAGGAATGTTTGGCTCCCTCTCACTGGGTGGAGCATCTCACAATGCATAGTGGTGTGTTTTCTATTTGTTTGACCTTGGTATGTCAGTATCTGTTAAATGGTTTGACCCATGTACCCCTAGTGTCATTTGTTGTACCCTGTTGCTCCCTCCCCTCAGTTATGTCAATCTCCTGCTTCACTCCTCTGTGACCTGCCTGTCATGTCAGAGCCCCTCCCTGTTACTAGAAAGATCTACAAAGGGCATTAAATGATAGGACAAGGCCAGAGGATGTCCCTCCCTCCTATATGGGACTGGTTTCTAAGGGTGTCCCTCATCCCACAAGCCACTCCCTGGTTTTATCCTGTTGGTGGACTCTTTGTTCCTTCCCCTCTCCCCACCTCCTTATAAAAGTTACTGTACCTTGGTATTCGGGGCTCTGCTGAGGCAGATTCCCTGAGGTAAGGAAGCCCCTATCGGGGTTCCAGTAAACTCGAGTGGCAACCTTTCAACAGAGTCCTCCTCCTCACCGTTGTTGCCAACACATCTGTGCTGTGTTTTGGGTGCTGTTCAGAACCCACCGGATCGGCTCAATCTGTACAGACTGAGCTGTACCGAGTGCCATCCATGCTTCCAGGGTTAGCCTGGGCTGGCAGAGAGGATGCTCTCAAGCAGGCACTGCGACAACAATGGGATGATATAATTTTATCAGTCATGTGGTAAGCCTAATTTTATCCAGGTAGGAATGCCTGGCTCCTCCCACTGGGTGGAGCATATCACAATGGGACGATGTAATTTTTTCAGTCATGTGGTGAGCCTCAATGGCCCATTAACAGCAGATATCCCCCTGGAGGGAGGATGGGCCATAGGAGAGATAAGGAACACTGCCCCACCTGGTTTTAACAGCTGGCCCATTAACAGAAGGTACCTGCCCCCTCTCCCCCGGAGTTATGAGGAATGGGTTATACAAGAGATAAACACCTCCCCAGCTGGTTTCAACAGATGGTAAATAGAATACACACTTTTGGTTACCTATTGCAACCCAAGACACATGGGCATACAAGAACTGGCTGAGCATTTCCCTAGTCTGCATCTCCCATTGCTGTATTTTGCTGAATCTCTGCATTTCTCTTGAGGTTTTACTACTTAATTCCTATCCTTATGCATTGTTCTGTTTCAGTATTTGATACTAAGTTTCTGGTCATGTCAAAAACAAATTTGTTAAGCTGCCTGGAAAAGTGGAAGATCCTTCACCCTTAAAAGTCCTCATCCATTCTCCTCCTGAGAACCCCTGGTTTATCAGGGATAACACCTACTCTCTATTCTATATAAAACAAACAGAAAGCTGAACAATTAATCCTGGATATTGAATAGCAGAATATCAGGTAAATAAAGGTACATTTAAGGTTTTAAAGAATAGAGTATCTCCTTT
The DNA here is from genome assembly GCA_017589585.1 of Phylloscopus whistleri. Lineage (NCBI taxonomy): Eukaryota > Metazoa > Chordata > Aves > Passeriformes > Phylloscopidae > Phylloscopus > Phylloscopus whistleri. Next base: position 1,878,695 of record JADMLD010000864.1, on the reverse strand, counting down.
CTACTCAAGAGGCAACAGACTTTTTCCAAATATGTGGTAGCATACCCATAGGAAAAAATATGGCCTTGAAGGAAAACTTCTGTCAAAAAAAGTATTTTGGTATTGAAGTGATCAAAGTCTTAACAGGATACAGAGGTTTAAATGGGCTGAAAGAAAAAACAGATAGTAATATTTTGTAAGATAGAAGAGAATCTATAATGAGGACTGTTTTATAGTATTAAATAATATGACAGACTGACAAAATACTATTCGCTGAAGGTAGTCAGTAAATTGGTCCCATTGGCACTATGAGAATGTTTTAGTGATGATGATGATGATGTCTGAAAACATTCTGGATGTTCCCAGGCAAATAGATACGAGGTAAAATGATGTTGCATTTGAAGGCAGAGGAAATTTTGCTATTGGCTTCAAGGAGCTAGGAATTCACTCAGGAAATCTCACAACCAAACTTCAAACATGAAATAAATCTGACTCTTTTTAGAGCAGTTTATTGTGGAGCCCACCCGTTTTGAGGAGGCTGAAATCTGACCTTACTCTCCTTGTGTTATCTCCTACCTTGATCCAAACCCTAAGACTCCTCCCCTGCAATACCCTATAACACCCACAACCCTGCCCCTGCTCTCGCTCTTCATCTTCACCACCCTTCCAGTCCAGGGTAGGGATAATAAATGGATTCTCGAGCTTAACAAAGAGACTTGTCTCATCTGTTTTCCTGTCAGCGGCTGTAACCTCCGTGGATGCAATGATCACTGTTGCCACTCAATGCAACAGTTTATTACCACTACAATTTCACTTCACACAATTATCCCAATTTACATCACTCTACACAAGGAAAAACTTGTAACTCAACCCGTAACAGGCTGTACCTACTTAGTCCTGAGCAATACCATATCCTACCTGTGAGCTCTTCCCAAACAACATTAGGAGGATATTTGTCTTAGTTTGGGAAGACAGGTGTCTGCCAGGGAAAGCTGGAAATTCCCCTGGAATGGAGAATGTAAACCCCCTCCCTCCTAATTATTATAATTTTGAAATTAAGGGCTTTCAGGCAAAGATATGGGAATAGAAATAATTGTTTTTTACTAGGAATATTAAAAAAACCCCCAAATTTAGTAGTACAAAAAAAAAAAAAAAGAAACAAAACAAACCTCAAGCAAACAAACAAACAAACAAAAATCCTAGAAACACTAACAGAATCAGAAATACGACCTTACACCCTGTTGGTCAGGGTGTTGGAAGCAGTCCAAATAAATGCTCCTGGAGTGATAGATGTGGTTCTGTTGGAGTAGATACGATCCTGTAGAAAAGGGTCCAGTGGTGGTGAGATGGGTCTGATCTTCCTCTGGAATCCAGTGGAAAACAGGCTGTCCTGGTGTTCCTGAGTCCCAGTTTTTATCTAGGTAGGAATGGTTGGCTCCCCCCACTGGGGGTGATGGTGTAATGTTTTCAGTCATGTGGTGAGCCTTAATCGCCCGTTAACAGCAGATATCCCCCTGGAGGGAGGATGGGTTTTGGAAGAGATAAGGAATATTGCTCCACCTGGTTTTAACAGCTGGCCCATTAACAGAAGGCACCTGCCCCCTCCCCCCTGGAATTATGAGGAATGGGTCATACAAGAGATAAAGAAAACATCTCCCCAACCAGTTTCAACAGATGGAAAAACAGAATAAACTCTATTTATGGTTACATAACCCACGACAATATTTTACCTGGCATCCCTAGAAGAAGTGCCATAGATGTCTACATTAAGTATATTTGCATGATTTAATTAACAAAGAAATGGTAATTATTGCTTATTACTACGAGGCAACATTATACAGCTCCTAAAAATACAACTTGGGTGAAAACAAACACATCTTAAAAGTTGTGCAGGAATCTAATGTATTAAAAGTAGATACTAATGGAAAGCTATAATAATTCACCATTCTCTCTTTAGTTGAGTCCTGCTGGGTTGATATACTGGACATCTATGATTACATGGTGTTATAATGAAGGAAGTAATGTGATCTGAATAAAAAGTTCAAATCCTAGATGCACACAGATTTCCAGCATTATCCTGGAAAGTCTTAATTGCTTGTCCTCAGTTTTTTTTGTATGTGGAGATAATACCTTATTTACTTTACAAGACTATTACACAATTGAACTAATGTCCACTAGACTCTGCCTAAGGCAAAAGGAGTATTGCACAAATACACATCCAACTTAAGGAGGAACTGAGTCTTTTAAAAGGAAAAAAATCAGACATCTCCCACTTCAAATTCACATAGTTTGACATGAAAAAGGTACCTGGAATAGAAGCAATTTGAGATTCACAGGGCTGCCAGCTTGGTATCAGCGGGGTAATCAAGGCCCCCAACACATGCACAGTTCCTATATCATTTACTCAAAAAGAGATTATATAAAGTAGAGGAATGAAATGCGCTGATGGTACAAAAGTGGAACCAAAGGCAGGTAAGGGAAGGGCTGAAGTCAGAGCACAGCCAAAATCAGTAACATTTAGAGAAACTCACTAGCAGTGGTTCTGCAAGTTTCATAGAGATAACAAGAAAACACAGAGAACACTACAGAAACTAAGTCAAATGCCACAAAATTGAGGAACAGAGGATAAAATTTACAGTAGGAGCTACACTCCTACTGTAACAAAATCCCCAAACTGCGATTAGAATGGTGCTGATTCTTATTCATGTTTTGTCCTTCCCATTCTCCTTCCTATGTAAAAAGACTCAAGTGAATGTTATAGAGCCTGATTCCAAGCCCTTAAAACAGTCAGACCGTGTACTGAGGTTTCATGACAATGAGACCCAGTAGCTCAGATTTCTGTTTGGAAATGAGCAACCATAATGACAACATTGGAGGAGTTGATCAAGAACTGAAATAAGCCCATGACTTCCCTGGGAATTTTGAATGAGAACAAATTGCAGGTTTCAGCCTGGCAGATTAGAAGATTTGAGGCTGTAGCTCCAGCTGATGCAGAAATGTATTTTTATCAGCTTTTATGTGGTACTTTGCCTTCTGCTTCCAGATTGCTGCATTGTGAAAAGCAGCAACACTAATTACTTTGACACCCTCACTCATCTGGAGTAGCACTTCCATGGCAAGTGCCACTGCCTGAGTGTGAATAACAACCAGGGGGGTCTCTAAATCACTGGGACCTCTGCAGCCACGACCTGATTTATGGATGGGTCAGTCCATAAATTCAGTGCGACCACTTAACACTGAGCAAGGGGACAGTTTCTAACCTGAAAAGCAACCCAAGCCCAAGAAACACCAAAATTGGTGCTGGAGGTATGTGGAGTTACAGGCAAGAAATTCACCCATAATAAAAATCAATAGCACTCACAATCCTCCATCAGCAAAGCACTTTTCAATATTTAACCTAGGTCTACTCCCACTTGGGTATGATTTTCATAATTACCTGCTCTTGGCTCACTCTGCTCCTGCTGAAATCAATCACTGTTTTTCTCTGACTTCAGGAGGAATGGAGTTGGGTCACTGCTGAAATCTTTAAAAATTACAACCTTACTGCATAAAAATTTTTAAAAATTAAAATATTCAGTGTAAATCTATTAAGACCTTTGTAAAACGATACTACAATATTTTTCTAAAAGACTCTGGAATTATTTTAGAGACCGCAAAAAAGGGCAATTTTCAGTTCTTACGTTCCCCAGCAAAATTAAACATTTTGCAAACACAGAAAATATATTAAGGAGTCCACCAAGGTGATATTTTCAGCAAATTTAGGTCAATCACTCATATTAGTAATATCAGTTCTGCAAGACAAGGCAAATTTGAAAAATACAGGCAAAGAATAAAGGATAATATGGATATTATGCAAATAATAATTTTCCCCCAAAATGTAACAACTATAAAACTTAACCTGAAGCCATATTAATCCAGTTCTCATAAAGAACTGATGTAGTAAATAGAAGAAAACTGATAAAAATTATACTCTCATTAGCAGACCTGGGTAGCAAATGATACAACTTTTCATGTTGAGTTAATTCATTTATTCCTCCTGCTGAGGAAAAACAAAAATCAGTTCGAGGCACATTGATTCTATTGACTTTGAGTTAAATTAAACTTGCTGTAAAGTGGCAAACTCAAGTTATCCTGGTATGATCATCAGATGGACACTAATTCAGGGAGTGGATTTCACACTGATTTCTCATCTGAAAAAAGCTGAAGTTGATCAATAAAATGTAAATAGTGCTAAGGAAAGGAATCCAGGAGTTTAAGAGGGATCACACAACAATAAAATACTCCAGTCAAGGTCAGCATAAGTCCAGGACAGTACTGAAACTGAGGTGCTTGACTGCTCACCCCTCCTCATGCCTTCTGCTCAGGAGTGGATCAGCATCTCTACAGTCCCCAAAAATCAAAGAAACATCACTCTTGGGTGTTCAAATTGCTTCATTTTCCTTTGTGGTTTTTTTTTTTTTTTTTTTTTTTTTTTTTTTTTTTTTTTGGGGGGGGGGTAAGTAGCTTGGTTGTTTTATTGTTGTTTTTTCAGAACATATTTTCTTTAATTTAGGTGGACTCCAAGCTTTTTTGAGTGGAAATTGTTAATAGCACAGACACGCTCATCTAAACGAAGGTTGTTGGGAGCAGAGTTGAGCATATTTCTGCAGAAATGGATTGAAAATAAATCTAATTTCCTCCTACCTCTTGCTGTTCATCGCTATAACTCAGAGCCCCGACTGCTCCTCACAAGTGTGGAGGACTCGCTGAACTCAAGTTTCTCAGGAGTGACAACACAGAAGTGCTTTGCCAGTGACCCAGACTTGCAGAGCAGTAAAGAATTCACTTCACAGACTTGGACCAGATGGTTGCATGTCAGAACAAGGTAGTGCAGCTTTTCTGGAGCAGAAGGGAGAGCGGGAGGTAAGGCACAGTCCAGACTGCTGCTGAGCAAACAGCTTCATGAATGAAGTTTAGTTCAAGTTTTCTATCCAAAAATAAATCAGGATATTTGGAATATTTAATAACTTTAAATGCATTGTAACATACTTTTTCCCCCCTAGATTTTATTAATTTTTTGCCATATTCTCTGTGTTTCTTTAAGAGGTTTCTTTGCAGTGCTGACATTTAGGGTGACATCTCACTGCACAGCGCTAGGGACACATCCTCAGACCCCTCAGTCCTGGATCTGGCAGCTTTCCTCCCTCACACAATTTCTGGCTCCCTCAGCCAGACATCATCAGGGATTCCCTTGATTCAGAGAACCTCCAATTGTGCTGTGCCCACCCCAGCTCTCAAATTCCATTCCATTAGTTTTACACTTGCATTCTTAGCAGACTATGTGATCAAAGCAGTTTTTTTAAAAAAGTGGGCTATTATTCAATTTTTTTAAAAAATATAAGCACTTATATTTTACACACAAACACAATCTACTTTAGCAGATGAAAAATTTTGTTTAACTAGAGCTGTTCATGAATCTTAACTACATGAGGCTTTTAGTGTAGTAAAGACAAAAGCTGAAGCAAAAACCAAGTCAGCAGGGCTTTTCCCTTCTGGATTGCACAAGAACATAGACCTCTTAGGTAATAAATTTAATTTGACAGCTGCTAAAAAATTTACCAAGCTTGACAGCATGCACAGAAAGCAAAATAGGACAGAGAACTGTGTGGGTTTCCCTGCTAACCCCAAAGAAAAACTGTTTATTTAAAAGAAATTGTATTTAATTACATTTGTTTGGTAAGCTTCAAATGATAGTTTTCGCTCACTACATTCTGCTGTCCCACAGATACTATTTTCTGTAGTAATTTTGTAGGCAATGTATTCTGAAGAATAAACGAGGGTTCAGTTTGAGCAGGCGCTGGGTTGTATTTGGAATATAAAACACTGTCTAGTCAGGAGAAGTAACTTTTCTTTTTCAGACTAAGATAAAGCAGAAAAACAGTGCTTTGATGATTTCTGCAATGAATTTGGAGAAATGACTGAGGAATTCCGAGCTTCTCAGAGTTTCACTTCCAGCTAAAAAAGATTAGTTTGATTTTGAACATCTATGGATTGGAATCCATCTCACTTTGCTCCCTAATGCTTCCAAAGTGCTAATGGCAGCACAAAAGACTCTGGTGGTTCAACACAAATGAAAACAAATTGCAGGAACTGTGCCCAAGTAGGAACTGACACTGCTGCATGTCAAATGAGAGCCAACTGTTTACTCCATTGGTGCTCAGGGCCCATGGCTGCATTGATTTGTTGGACCTGCATTAATATTGCTGATCTCATCCCAAAGCCTTGGCTCCATCAGCTCTGGAAGGCAATAACCCCATGTATTTTAGGGAGAACATGTGCTGTGGAGTAAAGCCTTAAATGGGATTGAATGAAATACATTAATTTTGCATGGGTGGAATTGAAATGGGATTTTGAACAGAAGAAAAGGTGGTAACACTGCTGTCACAAAGATCATACATGAGGTGACAGAAGAAGGTTTCTTCGTTATGTAAAATACACCTTAATTTTTAATCACCTTTGAAACATCACTTTCCTTTGATGCTTGTTATTTTGTGTGTTCAAAGTGAAGCATTTTAAAAGAATTATGGCTGCAAAGTGCCATCCTGAGCAATATTTCTGTCACACCTTAAGAGGGCACTGTGGAATGCAAAGGGACATGGCAGGAATGGGGAATGTAGCAGAGTTTACAGGAAAATTTAACTTCTAATCTGTAAGAGAGATTTGTTCTCCGGCTGATAGGAGATAAATCATACCCAGCACTGCAGACCAAAGTATCCCAGACAGATCATCTGAGCATCTTAACCATTCTTCATCTACTTTCAGAAACTGATAATTAATGGCATATAAAAATTCACTTTACTACACATGCAAGTACCATATATTCACTCTATCTCATCATGAAAAATTATTGTTTTCAACATCCCTCAAGGATGAAAAGTGTGTTCCCATGAACTGCTTTTCCTAACTAAAAACATGTTAAAAAATGACAATTTCCTCATATCCCAAGGCAATCGATTTCAGTCATCCTTGTGGGTTATTCTGGAAAAATTACATCTTGAAGATTGTTATTTTCCCTTAAAATTATTCAATTCCTTTAAAATCTTTAAGTGGAGAAAGAGTAGTGATTTTATCAAACAATCTTATTTCTCACTTTCTTAAATGTCTGAAGTTATCAGTGAATGAAGGAAGACTTTCCAATGTATCTCCTCGAGCAATTTCTGCTGATAAAGAATTATCTGAAACAACTCTTGCAATACATCTAAAGCCTATGTATTTTCAGAGGGTGAATTGGATTATCAGTAAAAGACACTCTGTAGAACAATTAAAAAAAAAAGTTTTTAGCACGCTAATTGGAATATGTTCACAAATTTTTACCCTGTTATGGTTTCTTTTCTTCCAGCTCATAAGGCTTCCTTGACTTCAGGAATGCATTTCCATCTAAGAAGAAACCATTTAGGATATTTAGCACAAACCCCAAGTTCTGTGCTACTGTGGGGAAGGGTTTTGTCCTTAGTGCCCATCAAGTGTGGTTATTTTTGTGCCTTTTGTTTTGCATTTGTAGCGGCAGACTGAATAAACTTCTGGGAGAATCACTCTACCTCAGCACTATCCCAGCTGTAACTGTGCTGTGGTCTATGAAGTAGAAGGCAGAGTATTTTTTTCCAAATAAAACCACCTTTCAATCTTACTTTTGGTTTTTCACAGATTCTGGGGGTGGTAATGTATCATCCCCCCAGTTCATAATGAATCATAAACTCCAAAATGTACCCTTTATAATGTGGGGGTGATAATTACTTGGGATTGAAACAAAACTTATAAAAAATAACATCACATGCTGTAAGAAGAAATACATCAGTGGACAAATTAAACAATCAGTGCTTAAGGACCAGCAACTGGAAATTCTAAGTGAATTTAGGAAATTAGCATTATTATGAGCAACATGGCCTTTGAGATGGTGTAAACAAGCAAACCAAAAAAAACAACTCTGATACAGAAGCAAAACTATGAAGAGAAACCCCAACACTCAAAGAAATGAAGAGAATTTGGAATTAAACGTGAAAGAAGCACCTGAGCTCTGTGAAATTAGTCAGACCAGCACTCTATGGGCAACTTCCCATAGGCAAGAATTGATGCTGCACTATTTCCTTGGGTGTCTGCTCTGCACATATCTCCTGGCCCAGCACTGTCACTGGTGCCCAGACACCATCAGCAGAGGGAGGCATTTTGTACTCAAGACCCCCACGAGTCAACCAAAAGCCCTAAAACCCTTTTTGGGGAGAAAGGACTTTTCTTCAGAGAGCCAGTCTCATCAAACTGAGTAACATGTGGCAGTGGGAGGCATTAAAGTGAAAATGTCGTGAGACAAACTGTTCTCAAGGGATTCCCACAGCAGTTTTCGACATGAGGCCATACAGAGCAAGTTCCTCAGCACCTGTATCACTGCACCTCAGGATTCCTGGGCTCAGAAGACGAGCCTCTCTGGGGGTTAGAACTCCAGCGACAGAGAAACAAGTGCCTGGTGAGGTTCATTAATCAAAGTCTGCTTTGCTTTCAACTTTCGGGTGGTAACCACAGCTTGAGGTCACCTCTGGAGAACTTAATCTTATAAACCCTGACAAGCACATATCTTGTCAGGGCTAATCTCTGCGGGTTTGGGCATGTTATCCATTACAGCTGTTATCCAGCACAATCATTCCCCAGCAAAGTACATCAGAGCATCCTCACTGGTGCACACACAAACTCAAGGACACCATCTGCATTCAGACTGGACATCAGTCACCCCAAGGAGTCAGAGGCAGAACAGTCCCTGCAGCAACAGGCTGCTTATATGGAAGTCTGTAAGTTCACAGTTACACAAGAAAGCTCCTAACTCAACAATGCTGCTGAACACAAAAAGATTTTTGTCTAGGTTATAGATCTGTGACTCATGAGAAAAATCAATATCTACACGTAACTTAATTTAAAACTTCTAAGAGAGGAATATGGAATTTACAAGGAGCAATTCCCCTATAAAAACAGCCACTTTACATCAAATATGATTTTTCCACATTTATTTTTATGGTGGGCATTATTTCCCCTGTATTTTTACACATACCTATAAGATCTATGATCTATACATATATTCACATACATAAAGAAACAAGCAGAAAAAGAAAATCCAGACTAGATATCTGACATAATAGTTTTCCTTAATGCTCACCACTTTCCCAAAGAGAAGGAAATGTTTTGAGTGTCCCTTTGACATCAGCTTTTATTTAGTTCATCTGGAGGTCAGTGGAAACTGAGTGCATTCAGCAACCTGAGAAGGACATTTAGCATTTTACAGGGCTGTAACTTGTAGCTATTTATATAATTCAATGGGGCAAATCCTATAAACTCCAATGACACTAAAAGGGTCTGCTCATGAGAGGTGCTGAGTGTGCTTACTGCTAAGGAGACACTGGCCTCACAATCATGGACAGCAGTGATGGTACTTCTGCCACCAGATTTGTGCTGGTCCAGCCTTGTCCTTTCCTCTGTTACAGCTCATATACTAAAATTACAAGCCCAAATGTACCAGGAAAGCAATTTCTTTCAAAGTCATGCTACAGAATTAAACAAGGATTTGAAATCCTGCATTTTGGGATAAAATAGATTTACGATTCTTGAAGATATTTCGTAACTTCTGTAAGCACTGGTAGCTGATGTGCACCAGATCCACACTGGATCAATGCTGTGCAAGCCCACAGATTCCCTTTTCTGTCTGATTCCACTTCCAGACCCAACACCTGTGTTCCTGAAAGGTTGGGAAAGGTTTTCTGCATTCAAAGAGAAGAATATGACTTACATTCCTTTCTGCTTTTTAATTCCCTTGGCTCATAAATTGTACATGGGATGACACTGGCACAAAAGAAATTCTTCCACTTTATGGTCATACAAGGCCTTCATTGTGAAAGAACAACTCTTAAGCAACAGCACACACAGGAATCCTATTCCAGCATCCTAAATTAAAAGGCAGGGTGAGGTGGCTGTCAATCACAGACATCGCTTTTGCCATTTCACTACAGTCTTCTGAGCAGTGGAAGGGCTACAAAGGATCCCTTAGCAAACATCTGGAAATTAAATTTTCAACCTAATAGAAGTCCCCAGCTCTGAAAAAGCAATTCCCTTCTTTGCAGTTGGGAGCAGCTTCTCTGTCAGACACCTGCTCTTCTGCAGACAGAGCTTTCATGAAGGTTTAGCTGCACTGTCAGTGATGAAAAATGGCCAAAGAGCTGCTCTGGTTTTACTCTGTTGTGTTTGCAGTGCCTCTGAAGAAGTTGCTGAAAGGGATGTGGCAGGCAGGAACACAGCACTATTCAAATAACTGCTTTCTCAGTAGAAGGAAAAGTGTTTTGAGGACACAGCTTATCTAAATAATTATTTTGGTTTAGACAGCCTTGCATTTCACTGCCAGTTAAATACAGTTAACAGGCTACAAACAGCAAAGGAAAGGGGGAAAAACCAACAAACCACCAACTCCTGAAATAGTTCCCTCTTTAAAGATAACAATGATTGAATAATGAGATTGATGACTACACCTTCCAGAAATAGGGCTTTATATCTCAGATTTATACGGTACTAATAATGGATCATACTCCCAGGACTGCCCAGAAGCACAAAGCAGCCTTAACCAGCTACCTGTGGATTCCCCCTGAGATACAGATTTCTCCAGATGGAAAAAAATCTTTTGACCCTCCCAACCTTTTCATTTTCTTTTTTCCATTTTCTTTTTTAGTGCATATAGTATTTTTGCATGTGGTACTTCTGTTTCTCTCAGACAGAAAGGGAACCTGTCAAAATTTATAAGTACAAAATATTTCACATCACCCAGACTGTCCTGCAAGAGAGACTTGTGCTTTTCTCTGAATGCAATGTGTAAATTTCAGCTGATTTTCTAGCTGATCTATATGTGTGTGTGTGATATATGTTTATTATTATTTTTTTTTAACCAAGGTTGCTAGGCTAAAACGTTAAGAAATCAGATGTTCTTTATCCACCTGTGTTGAGGAACAAATGCAGTAGCCTGTTTTCCTCAAATTGTAACTCCTTGCTTTGTTGACATGAAACAGCATCGGATGCTTCCTTGGGACCTTTGCTGGAGACTAAGAACAGATTTGTTTAAAAACGTCCAGTTTTTCCTGTGATGCTGCTGTTGGTCTTTAGACGACTACCGTTTAATTAAATGCTTTTAACTCACCTGAAAATCCTTCATGTCTCATTTACAGCTCCTGCACAACCTGACTTGCACTGAACATTTGAGTCAAAACTATTTCTGCAGCCCTAGAGAAGACCTTAACAAGAGCACATCGAACCGGAATTGCATCTCTGAGGCATCTCCTCCTATCATTTGAAAAACTTCCACTTAGATACTTCTGGGTCTTCAAATTGGTTCTCCAAAATATTTAAGCTGGATATTACGAGTATAATAAAATAGATAATATACCTGCTGTGCTATAGACAACACATTTAATTAGTCCCATACATCACTGGAGTGAAACCACATCTCCCCAGGTGAAATGTCCCAGTCTTTAGCCTAATGAAGTTGGTGAATGCTTCATTTTAAAAATAACCTGGATTTATAAGAATGAATTAACATTATCATGCTTACCTGCAATGCCTCTTGCTGATCTTAATGGCCATTATATGAAACCTTTTACAAGAAGCTACAAGACGTAGACAAGAAAGGAGCAAAGAAAACACAAAATAACAGGAAAAAACGTCAAAATTGTAACACAAGGCAAAAGTAGTGTTCAAACATTAGACTTTGGTGAGTGTTGGGGATTTATTTTAGAACAGAATCTCCAAGAGTTTACCAGAAACACCCCTGCTGCCCTGAACCCCATGCTATAGAAAGCCTTTAGAGTAAACAGTCTATTGCAAAAAAAAAAAAAAAGGAAGTTATCTGATGTAGTCTAAAATTAATACTTTAAATAAAGATTAAGACATAAGCAACTTCTGAAGGTATTTTTATGTAAATGAAGCCTTTTAAACTATTTTTGTGTCACAGGTTGAACACATGGCTATTCCTATCAGCATTTTGCCAAACCAAAATCTTCTTGACTTTGGAAAACAAGCCTCTGGAGCAAGATGCAGCTAAAAATATTTTTTTTTTTAGTACTTCATTACACAGACAGTTGTCTGTCTTTTGCAATATTGCAGTTTGAGAGGTCAAACCAAGTTCAGACAGCAATGGAGCAATTTCTGCTGAAATCCTGGTGTCCTGGATGACACCATCACTGCAGAGTGTGCAGGGAATTAAGGAGCATGAACACTAGTAAAAACACTGATGTTAAACTAATATTGAAAGCATTGAAAATGTATTGTTTTATATTGCTAGGAAAAGCCAGGGAGGTAAAGGGCCAAGAGTTATGATCATCTCAGCTGAATCTCTAGTGTTGTTCACTGAAGTCACACTTCAATATTAACTTCTCACCTAGTATTACCAGTGCATTTTATTAGTTTAGAGCCTTGTGGGCTTATCCAGCCATCAACTCTAGAGCAACAGATTCCTGCCAATGGAGAGCATGTATCTGTCCAAGTGTGTTAATTCTGGGCTCATGGAAATAAAGGGAGGTTTTACTGCCACAAGCACAGTTCACTGACAGACTACTGTCTTTTGACTCTGCATTGGACTATGAATACATTCAATCACAAAAATTAATTAGTGACACCCTATTCTTCAAACAGACATTTTGCCCTCTATCCAGTTACCAGACTTAATTATTTTACTGTGAGTTTACAGGAGTACTGTAATGCTGCATCTTAATACCTTTATTATCTCTCTGCTAGAGAAGTACCTGCAGGCCCCAAGGAGAGCAACTGGAACATTTCAAACATTGCAGACCTGCTTACAATAAAAGCTACTTTCTCTGGGAACAAGGATGGAAAATTTTTTCACGAACATTTGTGAGAAAAAAACCTGTCAAGACTCTCAGCTGCATTAGGACAGAGTATTCTCCTTCGGTCCAGGACAACAGCAGAGCAAAAACTAATACAGAAAAACTCCTGCTTTCTCAATAGCTTCAATTTACAAACCACTCTTGGGGACTTATTTTGGAACTTTGCTCACTAAGTATTAATTTCAAGAGGGAAATTAATGAGTAAAATAAACTAATATCCTTAAGTCCTGCAAAATAATCAGGAGAGCATAGGTTATTCTGTAGCACTATGATGTAATAATCTGGTCTGACTAAAAATACTTCTCCTCTTAGGTTGTTTCAGAACACTGCTGCTAATAAGATTTTATGGTCCAAGCCAAATATCCTCATATCAATTTTCTTATTTCTAACATGAAATTATGAATAATGTATTTTTCCCAGTGTCTCAAACTACTTCCCTTTTACAGGGAAAAATATGAATAAATCCAAATATTATTTTTTTAAAAAAATTATTTATCTTTATTTGAAAAAATGCCTGACATTGACTGCACTAAGTGTCCTTAAAATAAAATTTAACTCTGTGTTGGAAGTAAAATCACATCTTTAATTTGTAATAGTATACCATGTATATGAAAAAATGGTTGCAAGACACTAAAATGGCTACACTAAGAATTGCAAACTTTCATAGTATGAACATACACACCCCCAGTTTTGTTTACAGAATGTGCAACAAGAAAATTTTTAGAGTACAGACATCCAGGATCCTGATTTTCACAGTTGGTGCCAGGTAAATTGGAACCAGTGAAATCAACTCGCAAAATTTGGAAATTCTGAGGATATGAACAGCCTCTGTGAAAATAAATCTTGCTCACATATGGATAATGCATATTTTCAAAGATATCCCAGAGTTATGACAGCATGAGCTGCTGTTTGTATATTTTTTCTTCTTTCCCATGGAAAAGACAGCAATAAACATGCAGTAATAAACCCTAACACCAAGGTGTTCTTAGGAATAACAGATCATCTGCCTGGCTATGAAAATAAGCTCAATTTAAATGCCTTGCTTTTTTCCAGCCAAGCAAATGATGCTAAGTGATTCAACTCTCACATCCATTTACAGAAACAATTATAAGAAGCAATAGCATATAAATCTCTTAAGCCCCACTGTATCTTCCAATCCTGATATAAAAAACAAATGCCTGCCTTGTGAAAACCATGTTTAATAATTCTTCTTATGGGCACCATGCAGGGAAATGAAAGAACTTTAGCTTTAGGCACATTTTGCACAGTGCTGTGTTTGCCTGTCTTCCTGAACAGGAGTTAAAAGAGTACTGGAAATAAACACATCAGCATTTTCTCCCACTTCAGATCTTACAGCCAGCAGAGATTTACCTTTTATTCAAATATGTTGTCATGGGACAGGGGAGGAGTAACTGACCTGTGAGTCAGTAACAAAATATTTTTCAAAACCAGCTAAATACACAAAAGTTAAGCCTGAATCCATCATATGCAGTGTTTTGGTTAGAAATTCTCTGAAAAGCAGAGGGTGGGAAAGGTGAATTATAGATAGATTAAAGATAATCTACTTCCTGTTCTTGTCCCTGGATTCTACAGTTTTTGTTCTGGTACCAACAGACATCACCCACCACCAAGATCCTGTGATGATAAACATACTGCAACTACTTTCCATAGGTGATTTGGACCTATTAGAGAGCATTTTTGTATTAAAACCCACAAATAACCATTGCCTTTGACCCAGCACACCCAGCCCTTATTGAGAGAAAAGCCCTGCTCTCCTACATCCAGCAGCTGAAAATACAGTGGCTCTCATGCAACCAGAATACATCCTAATTAAAACAAAAATTTGAGGCTGCCATTAGGGAGAGACATTCTGGAAGGCTAAGGACACTGGCTTTTGATGTATAGATGTCCTCCTAGAGCCACTCAGAGACAGCCTCCCTTCCACAAGCAACTATCTGGCCAAATTCTGTACAGAAGCCAGGAGAGCTTCACCATCTGACAAAGGATGAGTCTTTGTCACCATTGTCTGTGTAAAATTCCTGGCAGTGTTTCCCCAGAGATTCTCTGCTTTCTGGCTGTGCTGTGTTCCTGTCCTTGTCTCAGACTCATTTTGAGTGGATTTGCAGGTAAATACATGTATTTCTTTGTTTTGTTATTTTTGCTTCCTCCAGAAGCTCGGCCAGAAAGGCTGACCCAATCATGTGACACCATGAAATGGCTTTGAGAATAGGCGTCTTTTCCATTTTACAATCCTGCTGAAACAGGGCCTGCAGCTCACATGAATACAGAAAAGTGAGTAGATCCACCCCACCAGTGTCTGACAGCCTTAGATGCTTCTGCTGAAAAATTCATTATCATTTCCCAGGGACTACCTGCAAGTACTTTCTCAGGCTCATTATTAAATACAGAGCTTGCAGAAGTTACTGTGTTTCATACACACACCATAAATGTCATTTAAAAATCACATCAAGGGTGTGGATGAGATTTTCAAGGTGAGATTTAAAACTCTAATGGAAGTGGAGAAATAATTTAATCAGTCACGGCAAACCTGTCAAACATCCTATTTTGCTGTCTGCCATGTACAAATGTTCATAACCACTGCTTAATAAATGAACTCTAACATACATTAAAACTCAACTGTTGAAATAGATGTAAACACACTTAAGGTAAAATTTGCAGCAAGATATGCCTCTGAAACTCCCTTTTGAGGCTTCTGAAATGCTTGTATGAGGGACTCCTGTTGCTTTCAGTCCCCCATTTAATCCCAATATACTGATACAAAAAATAATAAATTAATTTCAGATTCCAGATTACTCAAGGCAAGTAGAATTAGTTTAGCCCATGGGGGTTTTTTCCCAATACTTAGTTAAAATCCTGCTGTAAAGGGAAATATTTTCTTTGTAGTATTAATCTTGGTTTATTCTTCCATTTGAGCAGGAATAAACATCATAAAGGATACAATTAACTAAATGCTGAATGTGGTGATGGGTTAATTCATGTTTCTATGATAATCATGTTTTGGTGAAGGGTGAATTATTTTTTTTATAATTACAGTGTTGTAATAAGCAAGGAATAAAATTTACAGTGCTCGAGAAACCAAAAAGCCCCCAGACGAGTGCAGGGCTGGAAAATTTCGCCAGAGGTTTCCCTTGCCTCCGGAGAGGGAGTCAGAGAATTACAATACCAATGAGAGGTGGAGAACAACCAGGACGAGGGATGATCAGCATCTGGGACATTAAGGGTACTTGAGAACCCTCCCGCACCCAGGAAATCCTTTGAGACACAGCCTCTGTTTTCCAAATCCTATCAACCACGAGGGACAAAAGAACTTATAGAAATTTTGGAACTGAACAGCAAATCCGGTCGCTGGAAGTTTCAACATCTCCCCAACACCAGGGCCTGAGAGACAAGTCAGGACATGTACACGTAGTCCAAACCAGGAGGGGTATAAAGCTGACTGACTTGGGCTCGGGCCCTCGTGAAACCTCGGAGGGACGTGATGCAGCAGAGGCCACGTCTGGGGTTTCACCCGGTGCACACTGTTTCCTTGATTTGTTTGGCTTTTTCAATTTCTTGTCCGAAATTTTTGTTGGCAATAAATTGTTTTTGTTGAGATTGGCTCTCAAAATTTATAACACTGAAGAAGTTTCCCAGGTAGTGGGACAAAAATATATATTCCTGACACACTTTAAATGCTCTGTTTGGTGATGATCCTGTGTAGCTCCCTCAGGACCAATTTAAAATTTACCACATCCTTTCTTTGAAGAGTGCCTCTAAAATGCTTGTACAGTTTACCAACCCATTTGGCTATTAATATTCTATTTTGCTCTGTTAGCTTTCCCAAAGACTTTCAGAACAAAGATTGATTTCAGAGTATCTCAGGATATCTCAGGAGGTACATATGCTGCTTAGTTTAATATCACTTCCAGTCAACAGCAAAAACACCCATGAAACAGATGGGGAGACAAGCAAAAGTAAAAAGTATCAGAACATTCTTTCGTGTTTCCTTACTGGAGACTCAGCTTTGCTCATGTGCACAGTGTGTTTGTACCTGGAGAGCATTTAAGACTCTCTCATGCCTTACTTTGGTCACAGCAGCATGGTAGCCCATTCTTTCTACACATGAGCAGGAAGAACTACTCTGGAGTGTGAAGTTTTTCAGAGTTAATGAGTCTATAAGCAAGCTAAAGCAATAGCTTCATTTGTGTTCATTCTATTTTGTGCTTCAGCTGTGATTATACCCTGCTCTGTAGTAGGAAATGTGCTGTCTGCCTTCTAATGAACTCTTCATAATCAAAAACCTTAACATAAGACCCAGCAACTAAATATTTGGAAAGAAATGGACTGAGACCACCAAATCATAGACATGTTCTAAAACACAGACATTAGAGAAGTGTTAATCACCCCCTGCAGTGTTTTGTGGTGACTAACTATACAGAAACAAACTTCAGTATTTGAGTTAAAACCAAAGCACCCCAGAAGATGCACACCAGGACAGCTCTCATGCAGTCAGATAGAAATACAGGTCACAGAGGACGAGCAATAAAGACATAAAACCCTTCCCCCCCAGCAAATAATCATCATCATTCATCCAAAATGTTATTTCCACGCTGAAATCCTGACCTCGAGCTCCAGAGTGACTGATGGTGCTGGCCAAGGGGGCAGCTGATGAATTGAGCCGTCACAATGTTCTCAGGCTGGAGGTAATTCCCAGAGTACCTTGATCTGCTACAGCAACTGCCACACCTCAGCAGCTCCACTGGACAAGGGGCACACACAAAGCAGGGGGCTGCTTGCTAAGACCCTAAGACCTGAGGCAGAAGAGTCTTGCTCCATGGCAGTGGAATAAGGGGTTTGGAAAACCAAAGCTGCTGGAATAAACAAAGCCAGGATTTGATGTGTGGTGTTTAAGGATAGTCCAGATGGTCAGGGGTAAGTGGTGGTGACTGGGACAGGTCTTTGTGGGCTGTCACTGCTACACTCTGAAGCCAGATTCAACAGTTAGAAGTGTTTAAAAGGACATGAAAAGCTTTAGATGCTGGTCCAGATGGTCAGGGGTAAGTGGTGGTGACTGGGACAGGTCTTTGTGGGCTGTCACTGCTACACTCTGAAGCCAGATTCAACAGTTAGAAGTGTTTAAAAGGACATGAAAAGCTTTAGATGCTGGTTCTTTGTTCCTCTAAACAAGAGCTCCCAGCTCAGCAGCTGGGACACAGCCACTACAACAGGCTGGACCCAAACCAATTTGGGGTGGTTAGCAGGAAAAGGATCAGTGTGCACCCTTCACTGCCTCTATCAGTTTATCCTGACAGCGCAGGAATGCTCAGGCATTAAAATCTAACTCTGCTAACATGACCATTGCAGCCTTCCTCTGCAGTTGTAGTCTATTGTCCCCAGCCCAAGAGGCAAATAAACCCTTTTCAAATAAATTTCAATTAGCCAGGCTTTCTTCTTGTTAAAGATCAAGGAAAAGCCCTGGAGAACCCCACTAACATGCAAATGAGTAGGTACACAAACATAGTTCTTATGTGAGCCAGTATCAGCAGGAACAATTAATTTTAAATACTGATACATCCAACGAGATTAACACTGGATAGCTTTGCAAGAGACTCTGGTAACCTGCTCGTTGACACCCACTGCTGCCACTGGGCTTCCCCAAGAGGCAGGAAAGTCTGTGCATCTCTTTGCTGCAAAAACCAAAACACTGTGGATAAATCTCACCAGATCTTACAGTGTAAGTCCTAACAGAGAAGCAGGTCTGCAACTGCACCACAATGTGGGATTGCAGAAACGGGGCCCAGCCCATGCAGCCTTGGCATCGTGAAGTCCATACCAGTGCTGTCTCTATGAGGAGATTTTGCTGTTCTGTTGTCTTGCCCTGAAAAAAACACTTGAGAAAATTCTGCTGTGCACCAGCAGCTCCATTCCCCTGACAATTGAGCTGACTTTTTGCCCTTTCCTGAGGATGTGTGTTGGGAACCAAGTTACCATCCAGCCCAAAGCTTCGAGACAGCACAGAAGTTCAGTGTCAGGAGCTCCACTGCAGCTCCAAATGTTATGTGCTTTCTCATTTTTGCTATAATAAATCTGGTCTGACCCTTGTTTTTTTATTTACTTTCAACAAGTTATTTAACCTGGAAATTTCTTGAGTTGGTAATAATTTCCTGTCTGACTGGAGTGTTTTGATAATTTCTAATTTAATATTTTCAAAATTCTTGCTAGAGTTTTAATATAATTATTCCCACAGTGGATGCAAAAATAATCCAAGTCCTTTATTGCATTTTGTCAGAACAGCATGACAAGGCTCCCACCCCTACACTTTGTACAACCAAATTACCACAAAGGACTTTTCATTAGAAATCATTTAGGTCTTTAAGCAAATTTCTGCTGCTCATGATTATTTACCTCCAATCTTTCCACCATGATGTGGGATCATTTACTATTTTCATTTTTTTTTATTTTGCACTGTGTTCCAAAAAGTCCATAATAATTAGATATTTCACAGTTTTCTAAAGCTGTATTTTCAAATACATTTTCCATAAGCTTCTCCTCCTGTAAAAGAGTTACAGGGGTCATGTTTTTTCAGACAGGAAGAGCATTATATTGCTGATATGATATGAGTCACACAGCCTAAGTTTAAAACTTTGAATAGCAGAGTATAGACTAAATATCTTCCTAAAACACAAATATCATATAAACTGAAACAAATAAAAGAAAGAGCAGCATAAACTAAATCACCAAATCACTGAAAAGCCTCAATCTCTATTTGCTGAGTTCTAAAACTGTGACAAGCTTCCGTTCCCCTAACCCTCTCCTTTTTAGGCACTTTGATCTGAGTTGTGTCACTCAGCCCTGTTCCAGAACATGGCACTGAACTATAATATTGAGATATATTGGCTCTCATAAAGACCAGAAAGCTGCAGAACCAGAAGACAGAACGTTAGCCCTGGTTAGCAGGCCTGGTTAGGATAATTGCAGTCTGTCATTGTAGCAGATAATGTGGCTCCCACACCCACTGCAAACCCCACGTGATGGCAATCACAGAGAACTGATCAAAATATGTTGTTCATTTGCCAATGAGCCACCCAGAAATAGTCTATGCCACTGTGGATACTGCTTAAACCAGGGGCAATGCTGCTGGTTTTTATCGTGGACACAGACTGTCTGAGGAGCCCCCTGGCAGGAATGATGTCCCTGCCAGGGACCTGCAATAGAAAGTTTCTGATGGCCTCATGAGCCCTCAGACAGAACAGACTGGCAGGAAAAGTTTGTAGCTCAATAGTGAGGTTTTACCTCTCCAGAAGTGGGAAAGTAAAAAGAAACTGCTGCTGTCAGAACACAACAACATAAACCAGCACCAGTCCTCCCAGTTTAATTCAATAACTTGATTAAGCTCTTTCGACTGGAAAGGAAAAGGGGTGGAGGGATAAGCAACATCCTGGGAAGTTGCATCCATGTTTTCAGCTCCAAAGTGCCAACACTGCTGTGTCAGAAAAAGGTGTGGATTCAGCACATGGTAGGAAATTTCCATTTGCATTCAAAGGGATTGCTTTGTAAATATTATTTTTCTACTGCTTCAGGAGGAATTCTACATTGAAATTATTCCTTTAAACGCACACAGAAATGTCCAACAAAACCTGACAAATGCAAAAGGCAGAACAACTTCTGAAGAAAGGCCATAGAATTTGGTGCAAATATTTAAGCTCAGAACATACTCGAAGCAATAAGGTACCAGTGGAAATTAACTGCAGACTTTTTAAGAGACTCTGCAACAACAGAGGCAAATCCAGCCCTCACACCTCCTGGGAATCCTGATTCAGCAACAACAACTCAGGCTGCTCAACCTTGACAGAAATTGGTGGCCTCAGCCCATGCTAATATTTCTCTTGCAATATTTAAGAAATGTTATGCTACAGTTAAATATTGTGATGCCCAAACATGTCATTACCTCAACAGGGGATGGTTATAGGATAATTTGAAAAGTAATGCTTTCCAAGAATGGAGTTCTATGACTATATGAACCAAACCACTACCAAACAGCCCCAAACTGCTTTGAGCAGTTTTTTAACCATAGTAAGAGTTTAGGGAGAGACAGACAAGCCCAATGACACCAAATCTTAATCTAGCCTAAATATGTGTGATTTGCCACATTATTGAACATGACATAGTTTGATTGAATCTTCTGCTAATTTTCTTGATTCCTGGACTTAGACTCTGCTGTAAATACAGCATTGCATGCATAGAAGAAGTGTGGGTGGTTCTGATGTGCTGCAGTTGTTAGCCGTAAACAGAACTTAATATTTAATACAGTCCCAGCCGTAGGAACCTCTCAGCATGTCCACCCAGCTGCTCTCTCCACTTCACTGCTGTGCTCAGGTCCCCCAGTTGTCCAGCTTGCACGTAAATATGTGCTGTGCTCCAGCCTGGAACAACCCACAGCATTCTGTTCATAAAGAAATTTGAATGCAGATGACAGGCTTTCCCTCGAGAGAGTACCAGAGAATGCCATGTCAGATTTTTGAGGTCTGGCATTTTTTTTTCCGTTGTTTTTTACTTCCTTTTTTTTTTTTTTTTTTGAGTGGGGGCTGGGGTTTTTTTGGGGGGGTAGGTTGTTTGTTTTTGTTGTGTATTTGGGGTTTTTTCATTGGTTGGTTTGGTTTGGGGTTTTTTTGCTCATTTGGAGTATTTTTGTTTTGTTTCCAAATTTTCAGTTTTTTTCTTAACTTCTTCCTTTTTTCTTTTGCCTCAAAAAATTCCCCAAGGACTTATCCTAGTCAATGGGAAATCCCCAATCATCCTACACAAACTATTTCAGGAGATACTTTGGGGTTCTGTGATGCATCTCCACCCTGACACCTATGGAACCTGCAGGCATATGATCACATGGGGATGTCAAACCATATCCAAGCTGGCACATTAATTAGGGGCTTGGACTAGCTGTCATATACCACAGAGGGGTAAATGCAACAGGAGAGCTACACTGGGCTGGAGTTCTGCTCTCCAGTAACACTCCTGTGTCAAAGAGGAAGAGTCTGTGCTTTGGGAATTGTGATTCCCTGCTGGGCAGAAGAACAGCACAGTTCAGACCTATTTCCAGAATTTAAGAGGCACATCAATCTCAAGCCAGCCCCCTGCACGAGGATGTATTTCTTTCCCAGTGCTGAAGGTCTCAGAATAGTGGCCCATTACAAAGATACATTGGGAAAATTATTCAGGACATACTCCAGGAAAGGGAGTGCCCCTGGGAGATGGAGCAAGCACAGAATGAATGGGTTAGGGATGGGCGAGGGGGTGTGTGTATGTGCACATTTATTCTGCAGATTGAAATTTAGAGATGAAAATGTATTTTTCAGATTTTTGATGTACATAAAATGAAGATTAGACAGAAAAAAATTCCTAACTAGAGATTTGAATATCTAAACACTGGAAAGATATGTTCTATTGCAGCTCAGAATTACACATTTCTACCGAATATTTTGATAAGCTCACTCAGAAGTCTCAGTTTTACTTTCATTACCTTCTAATCTTCCTCTTAATGTGTAAATGTATTATTTGGCTGGTAATTTGCATTTAAACAGTTCTAAACACTGTTTGTGAAGGGATTTAAAATGGTTTTATACAGAATTAAACTATAAAAAACCCCAAAACAATCCAAATGTCCCATTCTCACACAACAACCTTGATAAAAACTATTTAGGGTTTCTTTTTTTTTTGATGGTGCTTGGGGTTTTTTTTGTTTTGGTTTATTTGTAGGTGTGTTTGGGCTTTTGGGGTGTTGAGGTTGTTTGGAAGGTTTTTTTTGTTGTTTGCTTGGCTACTATATCTTGTGATTTTTTTTTTAATTGTCAGTAGGAAATGGTCTAAATCTAAGTTTATATCAGATTCATAATTATGTATTCAGGTAGAATTTCAGATAGCTTTGGATCAGCAGAGATGGCAGTATTTTGTAGTCAAATATTCTTTATACACATGGATATGTAGCAATTGATCATACTACAAAAGAAAATTATTTTAATTCTTTGGGGGTATTTTACAAGAAATAGACATCCTAGTCCTTTGCACAAATTATTTTTATGCAATGAACTATTCTTATCTGTTATGATGGGGACACCATGAAAGCAGCAGCAAACAGATGCACTCCCTCCTCTCCAGAGGTTTAGTGCATGTCAAAATTATCATACACAAACATGCACAGACTTTTCAAGCTGCTCAACCCAAACTTGATGACATTTAATCTCTAATGCATATGCAGAGTTCAATGCCATCATTTCCCCTACCTGAGTGCAAAGGCTTGTATTCCTCGTATCCATACAGTCCAGGCTGATGCCTCTACCTTCACAGAATCACAGAATGAATGAGGTTGGAAAATGCCTTTGAGATCATCCAGTCCAACCTGTGATCCAACACCACCCAGTCACCCAGCCCATGGCACTGACTGAAACATCCAAGCTGTCCTTAAACACCTCTAGGGATGATGACACCTCCCTGGGCAGCCCATTCCAATGCCCCATCACTCATTCTGTGAAGAATTTCTTCCCAATGTCCAACCTGAACCTCCCCTGGCACAGCTTGAGGCTGTGTCCTCTTGCTCTCTCCCTGGGAACAGAGCCTGACCCTCACCTGGCTGCACCCTCCTGTCCAGGAGTTGCAGAGAGTGATGAGGTCTCCCCTGAGCCTCCTTTTCTCTAGAATAAACAACCCCAGCTGCTTCAGCTGCTCCTCATGGGACTTGTGGTCCAGACCCTTCATCAGCCTCGTTGCCTCCTCTGGACGCACTCAAGCGTCTCAATGTCCTTCCTAAACTGAGGGGTCAGAACTGGACACAGCACTCAAGGTGTGGCCAAGTACAAGGGAAGAATGACCTCCCTGCTCCTGCTGGCCACACCATTCCTGATCCAGGCCAGGATGCCACTGGCCTTCTTGGCCACCTGGGCACACTGCTGGCTCATGTCCAGTCTGCTGTCCATCAGTCCCCCCAGGTCCCTTTCTGCTTGGCCACTGTCCAGCCACTCCGTCCCCAGCCCGTAGTGCTGCAGGGAATTGTTGCACCCAAAAACCAGGACCCAGTACTAGGTCCTCTTAAAACTCGTATCTTTGGATTTGGCCCATGTGTCCAGCTTATCCATACATGGGGAAGCCCAAGGAGGTGCCTGCCATGCTCAAAACATCACAGTGATAACTAAACCAGCTGGATTATTACTCATGGAAGCACAAACTCTTAAGACATCTCTCAGGGTGTTGGGGTTACACCTAAAGCTGTAGAGAGTAGGTCAGTCATTTGAGCTGTAGAGAGTAGGTCAGTCATCTGTGCAAGAAGTCTACTTCCCTGAGAGCAAATCCATCCTCAGCATGTCAGTCATCAGTGAAGAGGTGCAGAGAGCCTTAGAGAAGGTGGAGAGGCAGCCTGGCTGAGCTTGACTAACACATTTCAGCAGCCTGCCCGAGCACCATTTGCAGCAATTTGCACAGCAGCACTCAGATTTTCTACATTTCTCTCAACTTTATGTCACTGAAGCCCCGTTATCAAGTTCAATTAGTATCCAGAAGGCTGACATTTTCTCCATCCAAAATAATCCTCCCCTGCCTTCCAAGGGAGGTGACAAATATGCAGCTGCAGTTTTGCTCTGGACAGTCCTTTGGTGGCACTTGGCTGACATCTGTCGACATAGTCCCACAGTCAGTCACGACACAACTGCTTCAGTGATGTTTTTCTCCATTCCCTTGCAATTTTTAATTATTACTTGAAAGCATTTTGAAGATAAAGACATGTTGGAGAAATGCTGTGCATTTTCAGCTCTGCTTCAGGATATCTGTCCTAGGTTACTCAGTGAGATAAGCAGCAAATTAAATAGTTATCCAGTTTTACCAGATGCCAGAATAAAGAATAAAGACTATAGAAGGATACAACACCTGGCACACCACTGGGGAAATACAGTTTCCTGCTGACACCTTGGTTTTAGCTGAAGGAGCCCCACATTAACACACAGGAGGGGGACTTGTCCCTTTCCCTAAAAGATGATCTGAAGAACTGGGGTTTGATACCAGCATGGAGAGACTTTTCCTCCTCCTTTTGAGCTTCCAATTTCCTTAACTCCTGCAGTTCATTCTTAGTGACAAAAACATGGTGCTCCAGACTCCGAGCAGTTTGTATCTATGGGAAGCTGTTTTAATTTATGGTAAGCTCTATTTATCACTAGTTATCAGTTACTTCCAAAACAAAGCCCAGATCCACCTCAGGCATAGAGTTACATATTGCACTGGTACATAAAAAGGTTGTCACTAAAAAAAAAGATGGATTTTGAATGATTTGCAATATCAACTTACATTGATTTGACCCATGATGGTACTCTTAATATTCTCTGAGATTTGAAGTTACATATACTAAAGTATTCAAAGAGAAAGCTATAGTCAAATGCTAATAAGACACAAATATAAGCTAGTGAAGCCTTCTGCTTGGATTTAGAGTCACACTACTAAAGAAATAGGAGAAAACCCTATAGACTGTCATTAGGAAATACAACAGCCTTTACTGCATCATTGTGGCACTTGGGTCAGCCATATCTTCCCTCTGCCAGGTACTTCTCTGGAACTGCTGACACTGGACTGCTGGGATTTGGCTGTGGAAAAGCCATTTGGGGGCTCTGAACAACACCCTGACAGCACTAGAGTATGCACCACCCAGCTGCTTTTCTTATCCTCAGAAATTCCCCAGCTATAAAAACATTTCTAAGGTGTCTGAGAAAGGGATTCTTCCCAGTGAGTTGGTCACCCTCATGGAAATCTTTGTCTTTTCACTTATTTGGATTCATATTACAGCAAATATTGCTGCAAGCAATTTCAGCATCCATGCAGAGCCTGCTTTGTTCTGATTCTACAAAGTAGGGAAACACACACATCATTCCTGTTTATCAGCCAGAACCCTCTAAGAGGTGGGATCGCTTTTTTGAGCCAAATTGTCATTTGTTAAATTTGTCACTGCTTTTCTGACTTCAACAAGTCCATGCTAAGGTAGATCTCAATAGTCTGTTCCAGCCTTCAAAAGCCCTGAAGGCAGGAATGGGTCACACATACCTATCCACCTTAGCAAAAAAAAAAAAAAAAAAAAAAATTAGATTTCAAAAAAATGGAATATGACAATATGACAGAAGTAAAGAGAAATAAGTCCCATTGTGGAGAAAGAACAGACAGGATGAATGCACTTTCCAGCACATGCAATTTTGATATCACAATATACACACAGGGTCACAGCTAAACGCTGGCTTTTCAGATAGGAATGGAGAGCCTAAGAACCTCTGAAAGGCAGCAACATTTCCAACTGGAGTATCCAGCTGCAAGCAGTTACTCCATACAAATTATACAAGAGAGGAGAGCTGGGAGAAGTAATCGTACATTCATTCAACCTTCCTCATTTCTAATGCAACATGAGCTCAGGCGCTCGGAAAAAAAAAAAAAAAAAAAAAAGAGCAAAACTTTCCATGTCACAACAGTTAAACTGCTACAAAAAAAGCCCAAGTGCAGTCCAAGAATTACTTTAAAGAAAACACACAACAAATAATAATGAAAGACAATAAAAATATTTGTCAGAGATAAAGAGGCAGACCACAGACCAGCTCTAGTTGAAAATGTTGTAAAGCAGGTCAGTGCTGACAACCTGTAGAAGTGTCTGAAATGCAAAACTCCAGGAAAATGAAAAGGAAAGAACCTCATTAGCTACAAGGATCATGTCCTGTTGCGTATAGCTGCACTTTGAAAAATTACCTTTGATAGAAGTAATATTGTAGGTTGAGTGACTAAGGTTTTCATTAGTCAGGAGCTTTACCATGTTATTCCAGCAATATCAAGGCCTTAAAAAGTAGTAAGGAAGACTATCATACTTGGAAGAATCTTGTCCAGTTTTGCTCTGCCCCAGTTAGGGCAAACCCCCAACCCCAGTTATAACTAGAGGTATTCCAGAATACATAAAATATCTTCATTACATGAACCAGCCAATTCCGCAGCTAGACAGAAAGTACATTTGGGGTGTTTATTGTATTAATGTTAAGCATGATTTTGGCAGGGATCCCAAACACACCTTTGGAATAATTTTCAGGAGAGTCGGACATTTTCATGTATGACATAAAATATTATAATCCCCTCAACAGGAAGACAATCCAATAGTTACTAGAAAATCTCTACAAGTTCCAAGACTTGGGTTTGAATCCCAGTTGTGTTCAGGTTCTCAGGAATTCTTTCAATGTCTGTTCTGCAGCTTCCCATCTGTGAGGATGGTTTACCCTGCAGGGTAAACAGGGTTTATAGAAGCACATATTATTTGTGGGAACACTTCTAATCTTCCCTTGTGGAAGGGTATGGCTTCTTTCAATCTTCACTTGTGCCAAGCACTGCAGGTTGCTGATGATTTGGAATTCTCCCTACAGTTCCTCAGAGGTGTCTCCTCATAGCCATGTTTGTAAAGTCACCTAAGGTCTCTTCCCCTTGTAGAAAACCTGCAGTGACTTGATGTGGATTTTGCTCTTTTATCTCCCCTTTTAGGCTGGTTGTTCTTGATCTAATGAAGCAGCAACGGGGAGCATCTGATTGATGATGTAATATTTAATTGCATCATTCTGGTTTCAGTTACAGCTGTAACAACACTGAGAGTTCCTGTGTGAGGTAAACCTCCCTCTGAGGGAATGCTTGAAAAATGGACCCCTCAAAGAGTGTGTAAAATGTGCCTAAAAGAGTAAGGTTTTTTCCCAGGTCTTGACTTCCCACTCACAGGAAGACCCAGGGTACACAGATGTGTGTGCTGCGGGCTGTAAACCCCAACTATTTTGCTCTAGGACATCCCTGTCTTCTGGGGATGCTGAGAAAGAAGGATGAAGACGGCAGGAATCAGTGTTTAAAGTAGAAGAACATTAAACAGAGAGAGCAAACTTCAAGTGGCAGAAGCTCCTTATTCAGAGGACAGAGAGGGAATGGTTATGAACTCACCTCTGGCGAAAATGGTTTCAAATAAAGCACTACAAGAGGTAACATTTACCTTATTAAAACAAGAGGTAGAACATTCATTTCTAAATTACAAATGACATGAGACTTAAGCTCTCAGCACCTGACCATCAAATTTAGATTTCAGTCCTTGTACATAATTTACCATAATTACAGGGAAGATATTTAAATGCATATTGATTTTTATCAAACAGTGAATACTTCAAGTTTAAGCCTCATTTCTGAAATTAGTTCTGATTTCTGGAGACTTTAAAGCTAATCTTCAGCATTACCAGCTATCCATGACCCAGAAGGTCTGAAAGTACATTCAGGACATCTTGGAAAAATCTGGATATCCAAAATATTACCACATGTTGGTGAACAGTTAATGTCTTACTCTCATTAAATCTTTGCTCCTAATCAGAGAGAAATGGGAGTGGCAGGGCAGAAGAGGGGGAGAGGGGTAAGATGGCTCTTGCTGCCTACTCTAAACCCCTGCATCAGATTTCCCAGCCTTTCTGAGTGTCCTGGGGTGACGGTACGATGTATCCCCAATTGTCTGTTGGGTTTGTGTTGGATATTGTACTCTGTGCCTTTAATTTGGACCTGAGAGTGAAGCGGGGAGAAAAATGCACAGTTTGTTTTCAGAAACCTCTCGGACTGGCCTTGAAGAGTTGGAGTCACCAGATACAGACAGCAAGGGGTTTTTTTTTCGGCACTCACTTTCGCTTTGCTTTTGCTTTGTAGCTAGTTAGCGTAGCTTAGGGCTGAGCAGCTTCAGATCTCTTTTTTCCTTTTTTTCTTTTTTTTTTTTTTTTCCTTTTTTTCCTTTTTTCTGCCTGTTTTTGGACTGCTCAAACCTCCCCAAACCGAAGACCCGGGGGGAGAGGCTCCGGGGGAGTCTGCACCAGACCCACCAAGATCTCCCCAGTGCTGCAACTTTTTCCCAATGAGGAAGCGAGGAAGAGCTGAGAGAAGAAATCATCTACAGGAGCGACTTTGTTTTCTCTAATTTGTCATCTGTCCCAGGCAGCATGAAGTTCTTGTCATCTGGTATTGTTCAATTTATTGTGCTGGGGGAGTGTTTTTGCCAGTTTAATAAACAGGTTTGTTTCCACTTTCTCTCTGAGGAGGTTTTCTCCCGAACCCGTTGCGGGGAGGGGAGGGGAGGGAGGGTTTCCCTAGGAGTTCTCCTCCCAAATTTGCTTTAAACCACTGCACTGAGACAAAGACCACTGGCAGATCATCACATTCACAAGTTCAGATTAGAAAGGAAGGAAGCAGCTGCATCTCCCACCACTGCTCCAGTACCAGCCTGGAACAGCTCCTGGGATTTGGGACCCAGTTTCTCTTTCCCTTTGGGACCTTGCCCTGCCTTTGCCCTGTGATTTATTCCAGGAGAAAACTGCCAGCACAAGGTGCCGTAACCTTCCTCTACAATCCTGCCCACAGGCTTTTGATTTTTTCTTATGGCAATGTGACAGGTTATGCTTCTGCCTTTGGAGGATGCACTGAGTGAGCAGACACTGCATCACTCAAAAAATGTGTCCTTCTCAAGCCCTGATTTAACCCAGGTGCATGTCCTTGAGGACTGTAGGTGTAATCTCTGCACAAGTGTAGAAGAAATACTGAAGGTCAGAAGCACTTAGATACTTCAGGAGAGTTAGTGATTGCTCAGTGGCAAGGAAAAAAATAATTATCCTTACCAGAGATTTCTGAGGAAATCCTGATGTGTTATGGCACCTGTTTTACATCCTGCCTCCTAAAAGAATTAGATCATCTATCAGAGGTGGCTGAACTACAAACTTCCTTTTATCATACACACACCAAAGATCAGGTGAGAGGTTTAATAAAACACTAAATGGAACAAAATGCCAAAGAAACAAAGCCATAATTACATCTGAAGATTTTTCCTTGCTTAGCAGGAAACCTTTTCATTATACAGTTTTTACATTTTGAAGGCACCAGAGTTCTCATTTGAACAATCATGCATGAAACAAAGAGACCAAAAAATTCACAAGGAAAGAAAAATCTTTGTCACCAAATCCTGTGTATTTGTTATCCTAAAAAAGCAAGGTTGAGAGGAAGCAAGAAAAATCCTAGTCTGAAAAATAGTTGCTTTCCCTCCCTCATGGTGAGGGTAGACCAGACCTTTACTTGGAGAAAATTGGCATAATCTCTTTCTAGTCAACCAATTAAAAGAGGAGAGCTCCAGAGTCCCTAAGGCTCTGATTATTTCATCCTGTGCTCCTGCAGAAATTTTAGTCACCATGGGGTAAAGTTACCATGATGCATGTCCTGGAAGATATATTAATAGTGAAACACTAGTACTACAATTTAATAGGATTAGCTGAAATTGCTGTAATACATTTTACAGATGGGGAAACTGGGACACAGGCAGACTTAATTTTAAGCAACTAAATCTGTATTTTGGCACCAAAGCAACCTGATTCTAGTAGTGCAAAACACTTAACTCCCACGTTTCAAAGGGCTACAGTTCCCCAGTTCATTTTTCCTGGAGGCAATACCACACCCCTTTCTAGCTCATATACTGCTCCTGGGATGTAAATCAATACCTAGCAGGGTATGTCAGGACCAGATTCCAAGCTTGTGTGAATTACAAAAGAGATTCCAACTAAGTAATGGGCCTGCCTTGCAGGAAATTTCTACAGCCACTTTATGTGATCACATCTCTGTCCCTCCCTTGATACTGCTTTCCCACCTCTGATCAGAACTGGAGTATTTTTCTCCCCCCTGCTTTCAAAATCTATGGACGAATACTTTTCTCCTCTAAACTGTGTTTGCTCCAGTGAAACCAACGTTGCTACAGTGCAAAATTTGACTCCCTACTGTGAGATGTTGTTCTTATTTGTTTCCCCCTCTTTTCAAGTAATTTCGCTTCCTTAATATCTTTACTTTTGCTCACTACTCTTCAGGGAAGGGAGCAGTACCAATTCTCCTCCTTAAAAGCAGAGCTCTAAACTGTTAAATAATAAAAATCAAAATTGTCAAAGAACACGATGGCTGAGTTTCCACAGCCACAAATGAAGAGCAAAGCAAGTTTTTTCAGTATTGTATAGTAAATCTTACCATCCCTGTTACATTATTCATTGTTACATTCCTAGTACCTTAAACTGCCACAATTTGTGCTGATCCTTCTTTGCATTGTATTTTTTATTGCATTCTTATTCATCAACTCTGCAAATGATCCTGGGCTGTTCTCTTTCTGTGCAAACTCCAGGAGAGCTCACATCCTTCTGCAGGGCAGGCTACAGCACCTTCATTATCACCTGGCTCCTCCTGGTGCTTGGCTGAATTCTCAGACATGACTTTTCCCCAGTTCAAGAGGCCAAATTAGCACCTTGCTTTCCATCTACCACAGCTATTAAAACAAATTTATTCTGCTGCAGAGCATCCATGTCCCCCACCAGACCTAGTTTGCCTGCTGTAGGCCTGTACTGGAGAAGGAGAGTGCTGCATTTCTGGAGCTTAGCAGCCTCTAAGCTATGGATCCATCACCTCTCACAGAACCTGACAGCTCCAGTCAAGGAAGCATTTCTAACCCTTTGCTGACATCTTTCCCTGTCCCACTCCACAGACCCTGCTGACCACTGGTGACCTCTGTCAGCCACCAGCTCCTATGAGAGTGTGAGCACACCAAGAGAATAGAAACCCCAGTCCAATTAGCACTGCTC
Organism: Phylloscopus whistleri; assembly: GCA_017589585.1. Taxonomy (NCBI): domain Eukaryota; kingdom Metazoa; phylum Chordata; class Aves; order Passeriformes; family Phylloscopidae; genus Phylloscopus; species Phylloscopus whistleri. Next base: position 1,847,155 of record JADMLD010000864.1, on the reverse strand, counting down.
TTCATGCAAGGTTGTTACTGCACTGAATGCCTGATGAAAGAAATTGAAATATATTCTTTAGCTTTCAAAGGGTGAAGTAGAATAAAATTTTAAAGTTCCTTTACTTTAGAAGATTTATATCCCAGCTGGTTACTAAATGTAGTAAATAAGCTTACAATTGCACTTTTTCTTGTTGCTGTTAACTCCGAGCTCCCTCCAGACGAAGAGGCAGCAGGTTAATTGTACATGCTTTGCTTGCTGGCTCTGCTTCTCTACTAGTGCTGGGGGGAAAAGAGAGGAGGTCCTGGTGGCTCTAAGTCCTCCATCCCTCCAGCTGTTGCCAAATTAAAACTTCTTTCCTAGTGAAAATACTGGGAGAGCACAGCAGGGACCCACATCCTCCAGAGGAAAGGCACCAATGCCCATGCACAAGGTCCTAAAAGCTGCCAGGTCCACATGGCTCCAACACACCCACCCTCAGAGCAGCTCAATCCCAACAGCAGCTCTGCATCCTCAGCAACTCAGACCTGGTGTTTAAATATATTTATAGTCATGGATACTACCCATTATATAAACACAGAGTCTCCTGTCAAGCAGTTAGAGCTAATCCTCCTACAGAGCTACAGCAAATGGTTCTTGCAAAGGTGGATAAAGCTAAATGTTATTTATACATGTATATCGTAAGTATAGAAAGGAGGAGGCGGGATCTGTCCTTGCAAGTTCCCTTAAGTTTCTTAATGAAATTATCACCTGTCAAATAATAACAAAAGAAAATAAACAAACACAACTCAGAGGTGATTTAAGCACTTTGCTTTGCATGGATCTATATTTGTGGAAAAAAAAGTAGGAGTAAAGAACTACTCGAACACACACAGCCCCAGTGCAGGCGCCAGCAGCTTCCTTTGAGCATCAGCTTCACAAAGGTGGAGGCAACAGATGTTCAAGGCCACAGACACAAAGTCAAAAATTATCAGGAGCTCCAGCGGATGAAGGGATTTAACATCACATCAGTGCAGTCTGTTTCCCCCCCACAACCTCTCACAGTGACCAACTGATGTGCCAGCCAAATATGATTAATAAAAAACAGACTTAAAAGTGGCTGAATACAGAAACTCAGCACTTGGAAACTTTCCAACAGATAAGACTAATCAAAAGAAATTACAACAGTCAGTCATCCCAGCAGGACAGTGACTCATTAATCACAACGTGAGGTCACAGTCATGTCCAGGTACCCCAGTGATGGTCATGATTCTCTTGTGGTCAGCCCTGCCCAGCTCTGCTGTGCCTTGTGGTCATTCCACCCAAAAGTTCTGCACTCTTACCACATCATCTTCATTATCATCTGCCCCTCCTGGTGTTTGTCACCCAGTCCTCTGGCTATTTTGACACATTTCAAGAAGCCAAATTAGCATCTTGTTTTTACATTACCACAGCCATTAAAGAAAATTTATTCTGCTGCAGGTCATCCATGTAGCCCCACCACAATTCCTCTGTGTCCTGTAGTCTCACAGCTGGAGAAGGAGAGTGTTGCATCTCTCCCAGTTTAGGAGCCCCTGAGCTATGGATCCATCACCTCTCACAGCACATTGAGGCTGGTCTCACAGGCTGGTCACCCATATAATCACTGTCGGCACTTTAAAAGCAAAAATTTATTCAGGAGCACCACAAGATTTAATGAGGTGATGCTAGTTTTGAGGGGTTTCTTCTTTTTCTTCTTCTTTGCTACCGCAGCACATCAGGGAAAAATAGATGCCACACACAGAGGCGAGACTACTGACACCAATTTCTAGGACTGTTAGAGGGAATTTACAGCCTTTTCTATCATATAACCCAGAATTCATTCCTTCTCCATACACAGGAAACTTCTGAACTAAACCAGGTTTAATCCTGTATATGTTAATTAACTCAGATTAAAAACTACACAACAGACAGAACGCTCTTGTGCCTTTTACATGAGCACAGTCTGTGTTTCTTTAACAAGGATTCTTTTGGTTTCACCCACACCACCTCACCAGGGGTTTCTCAAGCCCTCAGTCCTGTAACAGAGCCTGTGGAGTTTGGAAAGAAGGGATTCTCCAACAAAGGACTTCTCAGCACTGCTGTCCAGATGATTCTCAGTAAATTGGCACTTGTGCGTGTTTTTTAAATTCTAAATTTGTACCAATATGAGCAGAGTCATTATAAAGTACTCAGGGATGTTCAGCAAATTAGAAGGCTGGGCTTAGATGAACTTTTCCTAACCCTTATAAAGAAAATTCCCTATTTTAGCACGAATTGCTGTGTTGTCTATTACCCATCACATCTCACTATTGCTTCCATCTACTTAAAGAAATCTCTGATTACTTGTAGATAAAAAGTCAGGTTTTTTACCTTTTTAATTTACAGAACAGTCATAACAGAAAATGTATATCATCAAGTAACAAACAAATTATTCTGCAATTATGAAACTGCCTACAGAGAATTCCTTACACACTCTCAAAATTAAATCTGAACTTCAAGCACCAGAATATATATTATTTAAAAACTAATTAGAAGAAGAAATGTACAACAGAAAATGACACAGAAGACTAAGTTCTTGTAAGCTTCTGTTTTACTGCAGGAGAATTACAGGATTACTGCAGGATTACAGGCAACCTCCCTCCCCCATAAATCACACCGGTGCTAATTACCAAAAATAGCCATGCCCTTAATAGGTTACAGGTATATCCAATAAGGGTGAGTGTGATAAAAGGATGGGTTGAGTGTCAGAGGAAAAACAATGGAGATGGATGATACAGAGAGAGTGGAAGACTGGCCAACAGAAGAGAGAATTGCAGCTGTGAGGTCAGTCAGAGTCTGCAAGACTAGTGTGGGAGTCTGCTGGAGCTGGAGTCTCTTGGCCAGGCTGTGAGGAAGAATAAACCAGGACCTTTTCACTTCGTTGAACAAGAGTATGCGTCACCTCATTTATATCTCTAACATGAGGTCTGATACAACATTTTATTATTAGCATTTTAACAAGAAAAATATCCTAATTTAAAAGAGACCATTACTTTGACTTCATCAGTAATATTATGTGGCAATTTAAATTGTTCCTTTCAGCTTTAGAAAGAAATTGCACAGAGTTTGGTTAACAATCTCCTCATGTGATTTCATAGAATCACAGAATTTCTAGGTTGGAAGCGACCTTCAAGGTCATTGAGTCCAACCTATGCCCTAACACCTCAACTAGACTATGGCACCAAGTGCCACATCCAGTCATTTTTTTAAACACATCCAGGGATGGTGACTCCACCACCTCCCTGAGCAGATCATTCCACTGCTTAATTATTCTTTCTGTGAAAAACTTTTTCCTAATATCCAACCCATATTTCCCTTGGCACAGCTTGAGACTGTGTCCTCTCATTCTGCCAGTTGCTACCTGGTGAAAGAGACCAACCCCCACCTGACTACAACCACCCTTCAGGAAGTTGTAGAGAGTGATAAGGTCACCTCTGAGTGTCCTTTTCTCCACGCTAAACACCCCCAGCTCCCTTAGTCATTCCTCACAGGGTTTGTGTTCCAAGCCCCTCACCAGCCTTGTTGCCCTCCTCTGGACACACTCCAGTGTCTCAACATCCTAAACTGAGGGGCCAGAACTGGACACGGCACTCAAGGTGGGGCCTCACCAGTGCTGAGTACAGGGGAGAATGACCTCCCTGCTCCTGCTGGCCACACCATTCCTGATCCAGGCCAGGTGCCATTGGCCTTCTTGGCCACCTGGACACACTGCTGGCTCATGAACATGAACAGTTGGCTGTCAACCAGTACTCCCAGGTCCCTTTCCTGCCTGGGCACTGTCCAGCCAAACCATCCCCAGGCTGTAGTGCTGCAGGGGGTTATTGTGGCCAAAGTGCAGGACTCGGCACTTGGACTTACTAAACTGCATCTTGTTAGACTCTGCCCATCCATCCAACCATGGGTGTATTTGAAATAGGGTGACTTTATGATGCTTGTATCCCCAATTGTCTGTTCTGTTTGTGCTGTATATTGAGTTCTGTGCCTTTAAGACTGGTTCTGAGAGTGAAGCAGGGAAAGAAGAAGCGATGAGTCTGTTTTGAGAAAACAGTATTCACTCCTCTGCATTTCTTCTCTGGCCTGTGTTTGGCTGAGGCATGGAGAGCAGCAGGACAGAAATGTCTTTTTTTGCTTTTAGTTAGTTTTAGCTAGCTGAGGCAGAGAAGTTTCCTGGACTGTTTTTTTTTTTCCTTTTTCTTGGGACTGTTTAAATCTGCTCCAGACTGAAAAAACACAGAGGAGCAGCGAGGGCTGGCACCTGTGGCCCGCCAGGGCCTGGACCTCTGGAGGGACTGGGACTCATGAGAGACTGAGCTGAGCTGCACCCACGGCAAGGACTTTCTCAGTTTGTCATCTCTCTTCAGAGCAGCGAGAGGTTTTATTGTTTCATATTATCCATTATTTATGCTTGTGGGCATTTTGTTTGTTAAATGAATATCTTTTTCCACTTTTCTCCAAGGAAGTTCATTTCCCAGACCGGCTGGGGGAGGGGCCATTTGGGTTTGCTTTACAGAGGGGCCCTATTCAGGGGTTTCCTCCCAAATTTGCCTTAAACTGGGACATACACCCATGAAGACTGGAATCTGAACCAACGCTCTCAACAGCTCAAAACTCCTTTGCACCAACTCTGCAAAAAAATGTCACTGTGCCAGAAGACCAAAAGCAGCATTAATTTCTATGGAATAAGAAATCTCTTGATCAGATCTTCCATAGAAACAGAAGATGGGGGCCCTGAGTAGTACTGCATTACCCATCCTCCAGCTCTGTCACTGAACCCAGATACCGCTGAAGAGATACTTTGTTTTAAACACAGTGATGGTTTCACAATCCTTAACTCAAAAAACTTCTGTTGTCACTTCATCTCCTGTCCAAGTGCTTTGCTGAAAGAGGCAATACACAAGTAAATTAGTTTTTCACCTGAAAAGCTGTTAAGTTTCCCAAAAGCTGTGAAGCTTTGTCAGAGACACACTCAACACTGAGGGAAAAAAACTCTGCAGAGCAAGACTACCTCATTTACTGAGATCCATACACAGAGATGGCTTAGTTCGGAAAGACAGGTGTCTGCCAGGGAAAAGCTGGAGCTTACCTTGGAATGGAGATTGTAAACCCCCTCCCTCCTAATTATTATAATTTTAAAATCAAGGGGCTTTCAAGCAAAGATATGGGAATAGGAATAACAGTTCTTTACTAGGAATATTAAAAAAAAATTACAAATGTAGTAGTACAAAAAAGAAAACTAACAAAAAAGAAACCACTGACAGAGTCAGAATATGACCTGACACCCTGTTGGTCAGGGTGTTGGGAGCAGTCCAATTAAGTCCTTCTGGAGTGACAGATGTAGTTCTGCCACAGAGATGATCCTGTAGAAGGGTCCAGTGATGGGGAAATGGGTCCAGTCTTCCTCTTGAATCCAGTGGAAAACAGGCTGTCCTGGTGTTCTGAATATCAGGTTTTATCCAGGTAGGAATGCCTGGCTCCTCCCATGGGGTGGAGCATCTCACAATGGGATGATGTAATGTTATCAGTCATGTGGTGAGCCTTAATGGCCCATTAACAGCAGATATCCCCCTGGAGGGAGGATGGGTTGTGAAAGAGATAAAGAAACACTGCCCCACCTGGTTTTAACAGGTGGCCCATCAACAGAAAGGCATCCGCCCCCTCTCCCCTGGAGTTACGAGATAAAGAAAAACATCTCTTCAACAGATGGGAATACAATACATCTTGCATTGCAACCGAAGACAAGAGAACACAGGGCTGTCATCCCCTCCCAGAATTGTTGTGCTTTGGGTTTGTTTTTAAATCCACGGCCACTCTTGCTTTAGAAAAACATTTACAGACAGGACAACACTGTAACCACGGGGCTTGAGAACACACAGTGTACACAGACTGTGGAATGTGTGTGAGCAAGGAGGTCAACCTGAATCTGCTGTAACTCTGCATAACTATGGACACACACACATCTCAGATATTCTCTTGGAAAACTGCCAATATTCATCCTCCAAACTGACTGCACAGTCCTGAGCCCAGGGCTCTGTCTCAAAACTGCTGCTTGCTGTTTATTCGCAGTGGTTCCCATTAGCTTAAGTGCAGCACTGTTAGTGTTATAGACAGAGCTAGGGCTCAAGGGCTGCTGCTTTGTAGAGCTTCATATTGTGTTCATCATTACCCAGATTTGCTCAACCCCCCCACCCCCAAAACCCAACCAAAACCAAACCAACCAACCAAAAAACAAACAAACAAACAAACCCACCAAAACAAAAAACCCAACCAAAACAAGACAAACAAAAAACCACGCCAAAACAAAACACCCAAACAAACAAAAAGAAAAAAAGAAACTAAAAAAAACCAAACCCCACCACAAACCCAAAACTTTCATGACTCAGTGCTTTCTTCCCTACCTGAAGAAATGCAGCTGAATCCCATCCCCCTCCCTGGAAAAGCATAAAAAATATTTTGAAACTGAAGTACAAACTGGACAAGAAGTAGGTTGACGGTCAACACACTAGGCTGCCAGACAGTGTTTCTGTGTTTTCGTTTCTAATCTGCTGGGGACATTGTGTGATACTGGTTTGGACTTCAGTTTTTAATGCTCTAAAATGACGATAACAGCAACTACAAACACCCAAAGCTTCTTGATTGTTCTGTCTACTCATTTTCCAGCACATGATCAATGAGCAAATGCCATTAAACATATACCTTTCTCCCGTTCCTCAAGCCTGGTGTATTCCATGTGTTTTCAGTTTGTTACTAGAGGGTCAGAAACCTCTGTTCCCACAATTACTATTTCTGAGACATCAAAAGCATTTTTTCCTCTGGGATTTGAAGATGTCAGCCTCTAAGGGCATAACCAGATCCTAACACAGCCATGTTCCAGAACCCATTCGTTTACCTCCATGGCAAAATTCTCTATTTTCATTTGCTTAAAAAGATGCAAAGAGGGAAAAGTGTCTTGGTCCTATGATGGACCTGTATTTTTCAGTGCATCTTACTAACCAAATGTCTCATTAGAAAAGCCTAGAAAACCCCCCACATCGGTTTAACAGCGGAATGAGGGACCCAATTAATAAAATGTCATAGAATTTTTGAGTTTGGAAGGGATCTCTAGAGGTTACCTTGTCCAACAGTCCTGCTCAAGCTGGGGCACTTAAATCATGCAGCCAGACCATGTTCAGAGAGCTTTGAATATCTCTAAGGTTCCTATTAAGAACTGTTTAAAATTGTCTATTCTTTAGGGTGAACAACTCAGATCAGACCAGCACAGGCCTTGCTAGGTCATCTTTTGATTTATCTTCCCTCATACAAGAAAAGTAGTTTAAAAGTTAACGATAAAACTTCATTGGGAATGATTTCTTCCTAGAAAGAGTAGAGTATGAGTACCTAAAACTCCATCAGAGAAGGGAAAGATGGCACAAACTACGTCTGAATGCACTGAGAAAACTCCCAATACTTTAAACAAGCCTACTTCAGGATGAACACTGCCTCGGGATGTTTGCATCACATCACTCTCTGGTTCTGAAGCTTTGTTTTGTTTTTTTTTTTATTTTTCATTGCTTGCCTCGGCCTTGAGATTTTGTAAAGGAACTGGGAAGGAACTGAATTTTAAAAGCTCTTTATGATTCTTCTCTTTAAAATTTCTAAAAAATCCAATCTCCTTAATCCTGGGACAGATTTATGTATAATTTATGTGTACTAACTCCAGTCACATACACTGACTCCTATGCTTAAGGCCAGCATTACTTTTATTTCTAATCGAGATACACACAGTAACAATGAAAAAATCAAGTCTGGTAGCATCAGCTGAACACACAATAAAACAAATATCACTACTGCAGCCCTTGGAGCTCTCCAGGACAACACTGGAGAACCGTGGAGGTTGATTTGCAGCACAGCACAGATACTAAGGATTAATGGCTTTGTAGATTTGTACTGGAAAACAGAAGACATAGGAAGCCTTATTTGCAAAATTAATCTCTTACATTGCCTGCTTTTACCATATCTTTAAAAGGATTTTAAATTTTCACCCTTTATTAAAAAATCCTTCAGAATGGCAAATTACAGATTGCAAATAATGGAGTAACATTACACTTAGCTAGGGAGAATCCATTGCACCAAATGATTATCTTTGCATCTCAGACATCATTTGGGGCGCTTACTAGTTCTGGTTATTATTGTAGCACCAAAAATAGAGTAACTTACATATTTGCACAACAACATCTCAGAATGCATAGAATTTACATTAAATTCCAACTCTAATATAACTGTAAGGGCTGAACAGTCTTTCTCAGAGAGTGAAATTTACTTGAGTTAGGAACACATGGAATGGAAGAGATTAAATTGCACACAACTGTTGGTTATATTGAAACAATTAGTCAAGGCATAAATAGGAATACAATTAAAATTATAATAATGCCATACGTATCTCAAGGAATTCCAGCAGAATATTTTGAAACCTTATCACAAAATGGCTGGTACTGATTCAGAGGCACAGTTTAAATATTCAAAAGGAAGACCATCCTGTGATCCAGGGACCTAATTTCAAAATAGCCATTCACATTGCAAAGAGATCACAGCAGGGATGTGGCAGTAACGAGCAACTGGATGCAAGGGAGGAGTTCTGCTGCCACTTAACCAAGGCCTGTCCTCCAGCATTCTCCAATTACTTCCCAGGCCTCAGAAGAGCTCTCTCCTGTGCAGGCATAAAATCTCAAGTGCAGCCAAACAACTTAAACTTGCAAAGGCACATTAAAGCAGAGCTCAAAGGCTGTTAGTCAAAAATCAAGGTTTATGGATATGGGCAAAGGCCACAAATTAATATGAGTGCAGTATCCAAGGGAGATATTTGAAGAGATTTGCCAGGTAAAGAAGATCATTAATCGTACATGTGCCAGGCTGGAGAAGTGCAGGTGGTTCTGATTCACGCCAACAATTAAAAGCCATTGTCCAGGCACCTTGGAAAGGTGCAGCCCTAAACTCTGCCTTGTACTCCAGAACTGCTTAAACATCTTATACTAAACAGGTTTTTCAAGTAAGTAGTGGTCAGAAGAGAGCAACAGTCTTCTCATGTGGCTCTGCCCAGAGCAGTCTGCTCGCACAAGAATGAGGATTCCAGTCCTAGAGCCTTTGGCCCAGCCCAGCTCACACTCAAAGCCTCCCAGGCTCCTTCCGTCCACCCCAGTTACTCCCTAATCTGCTAGGGAGGAGACAAAGATCATGACACCACAACCAAAACAGGGAAAAAAGAGCAGTGACCCACAGCAAATGGGCTGGATTGCAGAGCGAGGTTTCCAACCCAGCAGAAAGCCCTTGAGGACCAGGGTAAGAGGAGTTAGAGACCCGTTTACTGAACAAATTCATTTGCTTGTGCTCAAGTCCAGGTCATCTCAGCTAAGTGACTAACTTGGTTACCAGCAAGTTTTGTTTGAAAATCCTGGCACTTCCTCGAAGCACAGCTGATTCTCTCCAACCCTGCAGATGGGTATATTTTACATAGAGGTTCAGCAACAATTTCATGTATGGCCTAAATGACAAATGAGAAGGTGGACATGAATCATTTATGCTCACTACAGCCATTTTTATACTTCTATAGTTTCCAAAAATATTAACAATAAGCAAGTGTTGATGAAAAGTTTGTGGGAACATTTGAGTGATTTTATTGTGTTTATAATATATAGTAGTAACATGAAAGTATCAATGTTTAATGCACTTCTTAGCAACATGTGATATAAATTATAAGTGGGTGACTATGCCATAGAAAATATGCATAAAGTTTTCAGATATTTTCTAATCATGTGCTGGAACTTTTAGAAAAACTATTAATAACCAAGTGACCAGGGGTAAAAAACTTTCCAGACATGTTCAGGAAGCAATTTTTAATTAAACAAAACAAGAAATTAAAATCAATTACATACAATCATAGGTCTCTGCCATACTGTAATTGTTTAATGAGTGTTTCTTTCTAAGCTGCCTGAAGATACTGACTACTCTAAATGCTGTATTCGGAGAAGAAACAGGAAAAGCTTTCTAATTGTTGTTGTCAGTTGCTGAGCAACTTCTTAATTCCAAACTTCTATTCTTAGAGACAAAATATTTATTAGGAAAAAGATATTTTAATGAAAGGCAACATAATTACTTTTGTAAGGCAAAATCATGTTTTCTTCCCAGTGTGCAGGGATCAGTAAAAGCGTGTTTTAATGACAAAAGTTTTCTCATAAGTAAAAGTCTCTGCATTGGTTATGAGGGTATTTGGTTGATACAGGTAGCTACTTATAAAGAGAATAGATCAATATCTAAAAGGTGATTAAGTCCAAAGTACTCACATTTTTCCCTTCTTAGATGTCAGTAAAGGAGAGAAATTAAGATCCTCCCAGCTGCAGCTGTTCTCCAGTTCATCAAAGCTAATTAAGGCAGCCCTTTATGCAAAGGTGAGATAAGTGGTTAAAAAGAAACAACATACACTCCCTTTCTCTTCCCTGAATCTCTTGATTTTCTAATATTTTAGGCTGTGGATATACCAAATGTTCATTATTGCTGGCCCACCCATCTGAGGAATACAGAGCAGTTACTACTGCTGACATGGAGACCAGAATTATTTCTCTTTAGGGAGTAGTATTGCTCTGAAAAATAAAAATAAATGAGCTAAGAATAAGGGAGAACATTTTATTTCTCTAATGAGGAACATGAATACACACACCTGTGCATAGCTCTCTTCAAGCCCTCCCAACAAATGGACGTGCTATTCAGAGGGCCTGGGTCCCTTTACAGCTCATGGGTAATATTGTACTTCATAATAACTCCAGCCTAGGCACAGCACTGCACTCATTTGACTCTTTAAAAATATACTTTTTTACCTTCCAGACAGTTCTTGTCTGTATTCCATGGTTAGCAACACCACACATTTTGTATAATTTTCAGGCCCATCCATTTACGTTAGTTTGGACTCTGTCAGCAACAGAGGAAAGAAATCATTTCAAAACCTCAATGCCTTGGTAAAATTTTGCTTAATTTCCTGGGGTAAATTTATTCTCAAGGCTGCTTTTGCTACCTGCTCTCTGATGACACTATTACCTGGAGAGGGCCAAAACTTCTGCAATAATTGGATCAGCTTCATAAACCAGAGCCTAAATTAACTGAATTCAAATATATACAGCAACAGGGAAATTGTTTGCAGGCATAAAATTCCATTCCAATCTGATCTATCGATTGTGCACTTACTCCAAAATTCAATTAACCTGCTGCCTGCAACAGCTCTGCACAAGTGCATAAAACTAAACTCACGGGTAATTGTTTGCATGATCAGGTCAGTGATTCGTCCACATTAAGTTATTCAAAAGTGAAAAGCTCGTGTGGGTACCAATGCCAACGGCTCCTGCCTTCCATATACAATTATCACTGATGCCTCCCAGTTTGTCTTCACTTGTTCAATGAAGAAGATGCATATTTACAGAATTTAAATAAAAGTTAATACATCTTCCACACTAAAATTATACCATCCTTCCATCCATTATATATCCTTCCATCTGGATCAGAGCAGGCAACTCCATTCATGTTCTATTTATATGAAACCTGTGGAGAACAATGACAGGAAGAGAGACTCAAAAGGGGACAAATGGCACAAAAGAAATATTTTGCACCTGTTCCCTCCAGGAAAAAAATTTAAAAAACATTCACGGATCTCAGTATTAATCCCTCAGTTTTGAATCAGCATAATTTGCTTGCCTTTCCTTAATTTTACACCTGAATATCACAAGAGAAAGTCTTTCATAAATGAAGAAATTAAGGTTATTGTCTCAAAAATGCAAATGCTTCCTGCTTCTAATTTCCTAATTTTCTCTGTACGTGCTCTAGATTGCATGAAGCCTTCCTGTATCAAATTAGCAGTAATCAGTCCTCAGTAATATTGTAGCACTGAGCAACTCCTCGGCAGGAAAGCCTAAGTCAGTTCCAGATACCTAGGGGTCAGGAAAATAAAGGTTTCTGCCAGCAGACATTGGGTTTCAGATTTACTCTGTCAGGGCACTGCCATATATAATCAGCAGTTGCCAACAGTAGCATTTTCATAAACACAACAATTATGAGAATTTCAGTCACCTCCTCCTGACAGGAAAAAAACCACACAAAAATGGTATGGTGTTCAGACTACTGGTGTATCTAATTGTATTTTATTTGATAGATTGCTGTGATTTTTCAGCACCCCAAACATGTCAGCAGATAGCTGAGGAATCAAAATAGAGCCCCCATATCTATGATTTGCATCCCACACTGAATAACCCCATCAGGAGGAGTCTGTGTATCCCTCATCAGGGAACTGAGCGTCACAAAACTCTCCCTAATTTCCAAAGCACTGCAAAGTTCCACTTTGTCATTCTTCTGTGTGTGGTTTGAGAGCATCAGGCCAAATACATGTGATTGCTTATGCTTTATTATTAAACACAGTGATCTTCATGTACTGCACGTTCGATTTGAAAATTAGAGAGCGGTAAATAAACTTACTGCTTATTACACTTGTAATTCCAGAACTGGTACAAGGATTTCTCACTAATGTCAGTAAACATTTATTGCATGTTACACTGTCCATCTAATCAGAACAGGGAATCATTTGCTTCTAATAACCAAGAGGAAAAGAATGTAGATAGTCAAGCACAACAACTTTAAAACAATCTCCCTGGCAGCTCCAGGAGCACATCTTGATGAGTAACTCACCCCTTATAATAGCACCAGTTGGCAATACAGCCTCCTTTGTTTTTCCATGTCTCACTTTTTACTTTTAAGGACAGAAGCACTTCTCAAGTCTATTGCTAGTTTCTGTGTGTGACCTTCTGCAGCGTGAACAGAACTCAAAGCAGATGGTGATAAAGTTGCACAGAAGATTTAAGTTATACTCTGATCTGGAGGTCAATCTTGTTTTCAAGAGCTGTTTCAGCTTCTACCAAAAAAACCATCCACTTCCCACAGGAGCTAATGGGAATCTTTCAGCTTCTTTCCACAGGGTCTGGATTTATCTTCAGTTTACCTGTTTGCCAGAACACACAGTAAAAAAGGACCACAGTATGCTGTAGTTTCAGTTAGTGATCTTCATTAAACATCCAAAAGCAGATAGTGAGCTATGACGTATCATTTTTTGGTATGTTTCATTGGTATAATTTGTTGTATACAAAAATATATCAGTTTTACCAGTAGTACACAGTGTACAAGTCATTCTACACCCAGAACAAGTGGCAGAGATCCCTACAGCAAATCTGGAAACATAGCATTCCCACGAAGAAAAGTACACCAAACACCTGGCTATGGAACAAAATGGCTATAGAAAGATGAAGATCACCCTCAAGAAATTATCTGCTAAATGCTCCTCAGTTTAGAAAATTATAGCTGAATTTCTCACCCTGTCTTCCACCCAGATCTTCCCACCTAATAATAGAGTAATGGAAGTATTCTGTACATTGGAACAAAAACAAAGATGTTGACCCCAGTATGCTTTGCTACTGGAAAAGTAATGCAAAAGTTCCCTGAAGGTCTCCCAAGGTCTGAGCTATAAGAGCGCTATTGGATTTGCAGTGAGAGACTCAGCAGGATAAAAACAATAAATTAACTAGATTAGATTAAATAGTTGGACATCCTCTCTTTTGAAAGAGAAAAAATAATCTAATTGAAAAAAATTAGAAAATAAATTGCATGCTCTGGGCACAGTCCCAGCAGAAATTGCTGAGGCTGATCTTTTGAATCCCTTCATTTCTGCAGAAGAGGAATAATTTCACATTTGGAAGTTTCTGCTACCTTCTGGGAAACCAGATTAATTGCACAGTCCCAGTTTCAGGATCAAAAATGTTCTGATGTTAGTGCACATAATTTTTTTCTTTTGGATTATCTATCCCTTGCTGTTCAGTTCTGATAAATTTCATACTAGAAACTTCATGTCACTTTATTGAAGCTGATACTCTGGATAACTTCAAGACTGATGAGATTACTTTGTTATTACTGTTATTACTTGTATTTCTTAGGTGGTACCCACAGACCAAGCCAGGTTGATGGGAAATTGTGTCAGGAGCTGCACTCACACACAGCAGGGAGAGGTCCTGACCCCAGGGGATTGATAAACCACAGTGCAAGGACACAGTCTGGGCTTGAAGTGTCAAAACACACAAATACCCCACATGTTGTACAGTACCTGGTACAGTTTTTCCTCTCAAGAACTGTGAAGGGTTAAAGGGAGCAGCTAAAGGAGAAGACAGAAATTTCTTGTCCTGGGGATCGATTGCAGGACACAAGATAGGAAGGGAAAAGGAGATCATGGATAGGACAGTATGAAGTAGGGACAGAGGAAACTCAAACTGCAATAAGGTCTCTAAATACCAACAGTGTCCCTGCTTTTTAGCTCCAGTTCTCTCCAATTTTCTTGTCTAGGTCATCCAAGGAGAAGGAAACTAATGCACAGACCCTAGTGCTGCTGTAGGGAATAAGTATTTACTCTGTACTGTCCTGGACTACCATTGTACCATTGCTGCTAGAGTAAGTCTTTGTGCAGCTACACTGAACTTGTGCTAATTTATATTAATATTATATTTTAATCACTCCAATTCAGTTCTTACTCTCTCCAGCTATAGTGTTTGTTTTTTTTCCCAGAACTCTCAAAACAAGATGAAAAATAGTATAATTTTTGTTAAAAAAAAAAAAAAAAAGTGATTATGAAACTCTCTTCTGCTTTAAATTTTTAACCAGCACTGCGGAGTCTTTGAGCTGTTGCCTCAAATTAGACTTAAAATGATCCTTTCATAACTCCAAGCCTTGATAAATTCTGTCCTGTTCTGAGTTTTATTCATAATCCCTTGTTTTAGCTTGTGGAAGCGAGGAAGTCCAATCTAACGATGAAGATGCCATGAAAGAAATTCCACTGTGTGATTCCTCCATCTGCCTGATAAGCCCCAGGGGTGCTCCAGGCATGTGGGAGATCATCCAAGCAAGATTCCTGGGCACCCAAGATCCTACCTGCTGCAGGACCTTTCAGTTTCCCTTAGAGAAAAAAATAGCTGTAAATACCTAATATAAGCCCAAACCAACACTAAGCAACACTAGGAAGTTTTTAATGTTGACATTTGGGCTGCTAATGGAATAATCCCTCAAGATTTAGTGTCCAGATACTAAGCCCACTTGCTTGCCTTTGCAGTAAGTTATTCACCCATAAAGAGATGAAAACTATGTCATGGATATAGCACTGATATATGAGCTGCCATCATAATCCAAAGACATATTTTCAGTGTGATTTCTTGGCACTGACTATTGAACACCCAACTTGCTGTGTAGGTCCTTACAATATTGGATATGGGCCAAGAGCAGGCAAATATTTCTAGAGCACAAAGCAAAATACCACAATGGCTTAGGGTTCAACAGTATCTTTTCCACTCATTTAAGTGGCTCCACAGCCATTCTTTCAAACCTCTTTATCCTCCTTTCTTTCCCTTCAACATTTATCATAAAAAAGTGTTCTCTTCTCGGTACAATGCCAAGGCCCACATTTCCATAAGTGTTGGTCATTCCTCAAACCTAAATGCTTGTTTTCTTTCCATATCTCATGGGGCTAAAGCCAAGGAGGATTTTATACCCTTCATAATGCAGTTCCTGACCCCCACAAATCTCCCGCTTCCACCAGTCCTGATCAATACAGCACTGAAGTTTTCACTGCCCATGTATTTCTACAAACCTGCTGCTGACCTCACTACTGTTCCATTCCCCTCTGCTCCACCAACAGCCTCTTTAAATCAATTATTTATCAGATCCACTGGAACTTCAATTCTAATTGCAATGAGATTTGTGGCTTCTGGACCAAAATGAAGTCCCGTAACACAAAAAGTTTTCTGTTCATACCTCATTTTCCAATTTTTTGAAGTCCGTATAAAACAGCCAGACCCTTGAAGGGCTGAGATTTTATAGCTCTTTGTCAGCGCTCACTGAAATTATCCCATACACAATGGGAAATCCAGTGTTAGAGGCAAGAAGATGGCATTAGCTTCTTCCTGAGTGCCATGCCAGCTGAGCCCTCAGGGCTTTATTTCCCACCATCTGTAACATCTCTCTACTCTCTTTATATTCAGCTCCATGAGGATCCTCTCACACACTTTATATCTAATATGTTGTCTCAGATGCTGTGAGTTCCTCTCCAGGATTGATCTAAGCTACCCATGTTGCACAAAATACTTTGTATTTTGTTTTTCAGAAATATTAGTAGTGCTCACTGTTTCTGTAAGGAAAACCAATTCAACAGAGAAACCTCAGCACTGGGAATGAGTAGGCTTTTAAAAGATTTGAGATAGCCTAGTAGATTCCCCACTGCATT
Organism: Phylloscopus whistleri; assembly: GCA_017589585.1. Classification (NCBI taxonomy): domain Eukaryota; kingdom Metazoa; phylum Chordata; class Aves; order Passeriformes; family Phylloscopidae; genus Phylloscopus; species Phylloscopus whistleri. Next base: position 1,830,816 of record JADMLD010000864.1, on the reverse strand, counting down.
CTTCCATTCCAGTCTGGTTGCAGTAACATGGAAAGAGGGCCTCAGTGGTGAATTACAACTCATCTATACAACCCCTAAGTGAGAAATGTATTCTTATCAAAGTCTCATAGACACTACTCTATTAGCTTTGAGCAACCTTCAGGTATAAACAATTCCATTAATCAATAAGTTGTCTACAGCAAATATCCCCAAAAAGCACAAGAAACTGCAACTCCCATACTGGATACAGAGGAAAAAACCTCCCAGTTTGATACATTAGGAATTAGAATAGGGAGTCTCATTGGGATGGAGTGGAACCCATCAAAAGACCCAAAAAACCCCAACTCCCATGAGAATGCCAACATGAATTTTCTTTTGAAACACTGAGTTCCTGTAGCCTAAGTAAAATCAAGCACATACCAGCTCTAAATTCCAGACAGGACATGGGACACACATACACAAAAAAAATCCGTCTTTTCCATGATGTCCTTCAGCAGTCAAATCCCCAAAGCTATAAATAGTATATATTAATGTGGGATAATTTGGCAAAGACAAAGGCACATAACTTGCTAGGAGAAAAACACCAATTGGTAACATATAAATATTGCTTTGACCTTGGGGTCAAATTTCAGAGAAACTGCTAAATTACAGAAGTGTTTGACTACCTAACCCCCCTGGTTTAAGGAAATTTAGGGACTGGAGCGGTAGAAAGCCAGGAAAACTGCCTCAGGCATGCTTTGCCATGGGTTTTACATCATTCCAGAATGGTTGCTGCTATCAGAGCAAAGCCAGCTACTAAAAGCACTCTCAGCAAACTTTTCCCTGCCTCTGCAGGAATGCACACTTACCTCGCCAGCTTCCAAAGCCACGTGAAGCAAACCAGATTATTTTGGGATGAGCACTCTCACATTACAGCCGCCGCTGCTCAATGTAACCGCAACAAACAGGCTTTTTTTCATTCCCTAAAACCATTATCACAGCTGGGCTGCTGATTCATCACAGGCCTGGATGCAACATGTCCCCAGCCCAGGTCCCTTGCAGGAAAAGGTCTGCGACGTGCGATAGGAAATGCTGCATTTACTACTCATTTTTCGGAGCACTGTAGAGCTCCACAGAAATGCTGGAGGGTGATGCAAAACCTGAAGGGGCTTCTTCTCTTATCAAATCCCATAGATCTTGGATGCACAGTGCAAGGAGAACATATTAATTTAATTCACTGCAAAAGGTAAGATTTATCAAAAGACACCAAGGCTTAAGAGAATCAGCCTGTTGTGCTAACACAAATTCATCTCCCCCACACTCAGTACACCAACCATGCTAGAAATAGGTGATAGTTTTTCAGCAGTACTCTGCTTTCATTTAAAATACAGACTTTTTATTATTATAATTCTCTAGAACTCAAAAGATGCTGTCCATTATAGAACTAAATACTCAATATTTATCTATGCAAGAGAGATCATGCAATTTTCTTGACATACTTTAGGACTGTAGTGGATTTTAGGACTTGAGTCCAACAGGGGATGTCAGTGCATTAAATACTTGAGGCTTTTGCCAGAGCAATGAACAGTGATGCATCACTCTCATCACTGTCAATAAAATCATAGAGAGCTTTGATGAAGGTTTCAGTATCTCAGTATAACAGGGAAGGATTAAGGAATGACAAGCTCTTGAGTTGGGTACATAAAGGATGCCAAAAGCTTAAGATAAGAGAAAATCAACGATTTTTCTAACTGGTTAAGTTAACAGGGACAGATGCAGTGCTCTACCACAGCAATATTTAGGCTATTGCTGAAACAGAATTTTAATCCTGTTAAGGTCCCAAGCAATAAGAAATCACAGATCAGCAGAGATGCTGCACTTGGACAGCCCAGGGATTGAAGGGGTAACTCATTCAACAGACCCTTAGCTTGTGAATGACTCTGTCAAGTAAAATAAGAGAGATTCAACACAGTTTATTAATAATTAGTTCTAGCATGAAGTATTAGAGACATTCTGGTCTGTACTACTAAGTGCTGCTCAAGTGCTGAGCTACAAAGATTTCTGACCCAGAGAGCTTTGACTCTTTTGTGCCATATTAGGGAACCATGAGGTCAATATAAGCAAACTGAAAAGTAAGCAGAGAGATATAGTAAATTGTTGGTCATCATGGTATGAGGTCACACAGTATCACAAAAGGTGACACACAAGTACAGGAGGAGGCATCAAATGAACTAATGGGACGCAGGTTGAAGGCAAAGGAGGTGCTTTTCCCCTTCACAAAAGTTAGAGGTAAATGATAGAACCCTTCACCACAAGACTGCAGGTGCAGAGAACTCATTTATTCAGAAATAGAACAAAGACCCAAACTGTAGTCTAGATACAGTGTCCAGAAACCATCTACCAACCATGAGGTGTGGGTTTATCTTACCAAGTAAAGTCAGCAATTAGCTGGGGTTCATTTGTTATTGATCCTGGGATTCATAATCTCACCTATCATTGTCCAACTCTGTGGCTGCAAAATGCAACATTAACCTGCCTGGTTGGCTTGCAATTAGTAAATCCTGAAATGCCTATGACATGTTTCAAAGTGGAGCAAAGTAAAGGAGGTTTGCCAATAGTCCCCAAACCATAATTTTTTCTATGCAGAACCATTATTTTTCCTCGGTGATAATAGAAAACACTAAAAGGGCAGATATTCATCCAGACAATTGCAAAGATGACTCACAGCATTCCAGAGCTTTCAGGCTCCCTTCGTATGCATTGCTGTGTTATTTCCAAGTTCAGGCTACAGCTATAAGAGAAGTTTGACAAACTCCTGTTGTCACAAAAAACAGCAGCTTGATGGAGCATTCCTGGTCACAGTGATTTCTCCATAGCTGAACTGACTCAAGAAAAATAGAGGGTCAAAACATTATAAAGATTTATTTGTTGGAAACATTAAGTTTTTCTCTAAGCATCCTGACAGCCTTTCAAGTATCTATACAGGTACAGTTTATAGGTTATAACACATGACATTACCAATGTATTCTACCGTTTGAAAGAACTCTTCCTTATTTTTACAATTTAATATTCACTGCTGAGCTGTCCTTGCTTGTAAAGGACTGTCAGGTTCAAATGTAGAATTAGATGATCCAAGACATCCTGTCTCTGGTGAATAAAAATTTTACAATATTGAATTTGCCAGAAGAGTAATAAAGATGCCTATTCAGTATTTGCAAATTATTATCTCCTTTTTCCAATGTTGCACAAATTGCAGGATTTGCACACAGGATGGTTCTTTCTTAACCTGAAGAAAGGCTTGGCAATCTGCCTATTTATTATGCTAATCCTCGTGTGCCACAGCATTACTTTATCTTTAAATGTTAAGCAGAAATAACCAATGCACAGAGCTGAAAAAAAAAAAAAAAAAAAAAAAAAAAAAAAAAAAGGATTGCAGGATTGCAAAGGGTTAGGCTTAGTTACAAAATTCCCAAGATTGATTCTCCTTCAGTGGAGTAACCATGGGCAGCTGAAAGTTCCAAGAATAACAATGCTGTCAATGAAAGAATCAAAGAAAAAAAAAAAAAGTTATGTAATATGGATTAAGTGACATAGCGAAATCAAAAATTTCAGTTACATACAACTCCCAGCACTCTGGCAACGTCCTCTGAGAAGATTTTCTGCATATGTAAAGAAATATTTTGAGGACAGAACACTTCCTACTTTATCTTGATATTTTTCTGAGAGAACAGAGGCATCAGTCACATAATTTGCTCCCCTGTAAAGTATCTGGCACTACCTAGGAGCAGATGGAAGAGGTCCAGCCTATGCTGAGAGAGCCCTGGAAAAGCAGCTTTTCTGAAAAGCCAGCAGGAAAAGCACAACTTCATTCTAGGGTCTGATATTCAAGTGTGCCCAACACCAGCCTCCTCCCACCACAAACTTCATTAATCCCCCACCACTGGCTGACCAGAAGTTTGAAAGAAATGATGGGGAGTTCTCTGCAGTGTTTTCCTTTCTTTTTCCTCACAGCACTATATAACAGCTCCTTTTGTTTGTCTAAGAGAACAAATTGGATACATTTTTGGCTTTAGTTGCAGCAGTCAACATTGGTCAGGAACTTTATAAAATGATACAAGGGTAAGGAATCTTGAGCTAAAGTATTTGGAAATGTTTTGATTGTGAAAAAACTCTACTAATTACCATAAACAGACTGGTAAAAAGACTTTCAGAACACTTCAAGAGTAAAAGTCATTAAAGACAGCTGAAGTACTCAATAAGATATAAAAGGTTATTAACACATTGCTACAGTTCATCTGAAGCTCCTTAAGCCTTTAAATTCTTAGTTTGAGAATAAGTGTGCCATAAATAATATATGTTTGGGGAAGTTTTAATTATGGTTGCCAACAGCTTCTCACACAAAAGCCCATTTAACATGTCCATAAACATCCAGACGGTTATAGGAACAATTCCAAGTACTCATTTTAGCACAGCTAATGCTGTTTTGTTTGTGGAGATCAAGGGTATTTTGGGGTTTATATCATTTCCTATTGTAAAGACTCAGGGGATTTGGGGATTTATAGCATTCCCTGCCCAAACCCATGAATTCCTATGTTCTTCCCTATTACAATTGCATATTCTGTTTTACATAATCCATATTACAGTTAAGCATATATTGACAGATTTTTCTTGCCTTTGGAGACCCACAGCATCAACACAGAAGAGTTAACATGGAACAACACAGAGTCAAGGTATAATAGAAAATACACCAGAAAATGTCTCATATATGACCAGTGTTTTCAGCAGATGTTTATCAGATCTTTGCCTATAAAATTGTGCTGAAATCTTATGAATGGTGAAGGCTGCATCTCCACAGCACCTTTTTTTTTTCTCCAGACAAGAGTTCAACAAGAGCATCCCGTTATGAAGTATCATCCAGAGGGTCCTGGACAAGCTCAGAAGTGTCCCATGAGAATCCCAGGAGATTTAATAAGACAAAGTATAAAGCTCAGGCTGGATGGAGCTCTGAGCAACATGGTTTAGTGAAAGGTGTCCCTGCCCATGGCATGGAACCAGGTGATCTTTAAGGTTCCTTCCAACCCAAGCCACTCTATGGTCACCACTGCTACCTCTGACACAGGTTACTCACCACAACACTAAGAATGTCACTCAGATTCTGTCAATAGAATAGGGCCAAACATCCCACTTATGGTCATACAAACAAGGCAGTTTACAAAAATAAATTTAAAACCAGAGTCTTTTGGGTCTATGGAGCAGAGAAAGAAAAGAAAGTACAGCAGTAACCACACAAAATTAATATAGAAGATCAAGAGCCTCCAGCAAGCTTAATTAGCACTGTAGTAGTGAAAAGCCACTGACTCCAAAGGAAAGCTAATCTTCAAGCAGCCCTAACTATTAAGTCTAAAAGAAATATGATTTTCTCCTAAGAACTTCTTTGAAAAGGAAAAAAGAATCTCAATACATACACGTTCAATACATACATGGAAGTATTTGCAGAAAAGAAGTGTAAGGTCCAGCACAACAGATCATCTTTTTTCCTAGGAATTACTGTAATTAATTCTGCAAATGGTAGAAATGGGACTGAGTCAGAAAACTGAGACCCAGCCATAGAACAGAACTTGGACATGACTGGAAAACCAAGGTTGCTAAACCAAGGCCATCTGTAGCCATTTTATAACTGAAGAAAATGTTATGTATTAGTCAGCATTAAAGGAGCAAAGAAAATCCATAGCAGCAGTCAAACTTTCTTGCAAGTTTTCCATTACTTCCTTTACTTGACTGGGAATAAAAGGACCAAAGAACAGTGATACATCAGCCTGGCAACAGCCCCACTCCATCCTCCAGGGATCTTCCTGGCAGACAGGGATCAATGTGGGGACAGCCAGGATAAGGAAAACAGCCAAGCAAGAGCAAAGGTGATGGGATCTCCAGTGACACATTCTGGCCTGGCTTCCAGAAAAGTCCCAGGCCCTGAAGCAGTCAGACCAAATCAAAGTAGCTCTGGAGCTATTCTGACACTCCAAGGAGCAAACATTAGGTGTTAAAATCAGCTGCTTGAAGAGAAGAATTTATTAATTGCTACTTCAGGAATAAAATTACATTCCTAATTTGTGACTTATTAACAGGAATTTCATGGGTTTGGGGTTGGAGCTTTTTCATGTTTTTCTTTCTTTTTTAGGCTGCCCATGTGTCCTTTAAAAATACAGTCCATGTTATGATGGTGAAACGCTGGTCTGTGAAACCTGAAAGGAGGAGGGATTTGGCTACAGAGAGCCAATCCCTGATGAAAACGTAAGCAGGCAACTAGTGGTCAGTGAACTGGGTGGTAACTAATCATAGCCAATCAGGTTCAAATGTGGAATCTTTTGGATAGGGTATATAAGAGCTGTGTAAGCCATTAAAACTCTCTGCTGCAAGAACCTTGGAGTGTCATGTTGTCTCTGTCTCCCCTCACTGTGACACATGTAACAGAATATGAAGACTATCCAGTTTGTCCTTACAACATTGCAACTACTTCTTCACTGTCTGTCATTAAATTTATCCCTGTGGAATACCTTTGCAGACTTTCTACAGAAATACTTAGAAGAAAATCACCTGGGCTGTTCACAGAAGTAAAAGTCGTTGTAAATTAGGGAAAAAGAAACACCAATCCTCTGTGCTAAAAATAATGAAAACCCCCGGGGCGGGGGGGGAGGGCTACAGTTTAGCAGGAGAAACTGCATTCCCATTTTCAGTCTCTACCATTTGAGCCCATCTTTGTTGTATTGATTTTGTGCGGCAACAATTTAAAACAAATAGCCCAAAAGGCAATGGTTGCAAAATAATGGTCACTCTGGAATAGACTTGTAGGATGGAACAGAATGCAAAGTTATTGACCAGTGAGGTGATCATCACTGTGAGGTGATGCAGCTGCACTGACAGGAAATGGGCCAACGGCTCTTGCTCTAGAAGACAGATATCATCCACTGACTGGAAAACTGTAGGTCTTAGAAACTAAAGACAATTAGTAATGGAAACCCCTTTTGTAAATAGTAGTCTCCAGGGTGTTCAGATATACATGGCTTAGATTTTAAAATTAGTTTTGTCTCAGACCTGCTAAATCTCTCAAAGTGAAATTCAGTTTGAGACTTCCAGTTCATTTTTTTTTTTTCACACAGTAGAGCTGATTTAACATGTAAGTGTTGATTGACATACTGTGAGATTTTGCTCCCATTTCAAGGAAAATAACCCAGATCACAAGGATGCTATGTAGGAATATCCTGTTTCTCCATCAGCAGTTAAAATAATTTCCATTTGCTGGGCTGGTGTGATAAATGCAGGAACACCATACATATGGTCAGCCTGGCAATGCTTGGCACCTCTGGATGTGTCAGTGTTAACTCTCCTTTTTAAGCACTTAGCACATCGCTTCCTAATGCTGCTAATGTTCATTTCATTAAGGTAAAAGTAATTATAGTTTTGCATGCCTTACTCTTTACCCTTATTCACAATTCTAACAGCTAATATGAGATGCCAAAGTACTACTAATTGAAAATTGATTTTAGATTCAATTAAATGGCAACCCCAGAAGGTAAATGTATGCACCAGTCTCATCAGTCCCTGGTGAGCAAGCTGAATTTTACTGACACAAGCAGCACCTCCAACTGCAACAGTGGCACCTAGAGATGTCTGCAGAATACATGGAACTAAAACTTCAACTTTTAATTGCTAAGGAACAAGAGACACAATTAGGTATTCTCGGGTGTTACTTAACATTGTGACAGCAACAATTTGTGATGGTCAATCACAGCTAGACCAGGAAGATGAGCCCAGACTCACAGTGCCCTACTGCTGTTTGATTCTGCTTTATCTTCTTAGTCTGTGGCAAGACTTAAGAAAAGAATGTCTCGACATTTATCTCAATAGTAAGCTTAAGTAAAGTTTGTAGTAAAACTGCATAATTTTCTTTAAAGTTTTTTTCATTTCCAAGCCAGATGTTCCTCATCCTCCCTCTCTCTCCTAACACTGCAGTAAAAATCTGTTGTATATGAAGAATTCCATAGCAGAAATAATTTTAAAGGATACAGCTATGAGTCAATTTACTATTTTAATGTATTTGAAATTACACTGTTTGCATAAGGCAAGTGACTCTACAGACATGGCCTCACAAATTGAACTAAGTCTAGTCTGTTCATAGATAGATATAATCCATATTAAAGGCCTAGGTTTACATTTCTTGCAGTTCAGGGTAAAAGTTTTTGGCCTGAACAGCACCTGTGCTCCTGAGCAAGACTGTTCAAGGCAGTTCACAGTTGTGAACACTTGTGAGGCAAAGTACAGTCTTGTGATGAACATCCCCACAGGGACAGCGTGGATCCAGTCAGAATCATACAAAGGATAAACAGCTTAGACAGTACATGGGTGGCAAGAGCTGGTGGAATCCTCCAAAGATGTTAAAATGAGTTTTTATAACCAAAAATATGCAATACTACCCAAAGCAGAGAAAAACTGCAATTCAGTCTTTGGTAGTGCAAATCAGACTGGTTTTAATGTCTGAGAGGGGGCAATCTGAGTTTTATTTATGCCTCAACGTATGTTACACATGAGGTGAAGAATTCCTATAGGGGCTGTACATGTGCTGGCAGCCCTGTCCCCGGGGAGGCTTCACCTGGCACCAGTCCAGGCAAGAGGAAGCTTCCACGATGGGGCTGTGAGCGAACCCCCCACTGGCTGGTGGGGCAGACTCCCAGATTCCATTGAAAAATGCCCAGGAAACCAAGCTGTGGAAGGAACCTTAGCACATAAATGCAGCTAATTACAACACAACAGAAGCCATTTTCTTTGGGTACCCTGGAGCGAGCGAGGCCTCACCTGTAGGGTTCATTCAGCCCTTCTCCCCTCCCCCTCACCTTTTCCTTCCTCTGGTCCTGCTTCCCTGCTTCATCGTTCCCGCAAACCAGCTTGCCACCGCGATGACCTCGTGCTCCACTGCCTCCCGGACAGAGCAGGCGCTGCTGCAGCCAGCTGCCCCCTTGTGCTTCCTGGGTGTTAAAAATGGGCCAGGAGACCAGCTCCTTTGGAAAGGCCTTTATTAAAAGACAGCTCTGGGTAGGGGGCTCAAGGGGCCACGCACACCGCTGCTGCTCCCAATGGACACCACGGAGGAGGAGGTGCAAGTCGAGTCTGCTGCTTGCGCTGCAGAGTCGGGATTCCTTCTTCACGGGAGTTCCCAGGAATTTGCTTTTGGCTCATGGGGTCTAGGGGTGCCACCTTTTTCCAGTACTCTCCAGGTCATGGCGAAAAGGTGGGAAACCACCTGCAGGTAGCTGGATGTCTTCATAGTGTCCTTCATAGGTCCAGATTTTGTGTAGGCTCGTTGTTTTAGGGACTTTTAGGCACTAATTGGACTTCTGCTTGTAGCGGAGCATCATGGGAGTCCTTTGATTTCCCTATTAGGCGGTGTCAGCAATTTGACGAGCAGGTGGGGAACATCAGAGGCCTAACCCGATGGAAGGTAAGGAAGAATTTGGGATTTGGGGAAAGGGAATATACAACTTGGAACATAGGAAACTGAGATTTCAGGGTACAGATCCAACAGGTAAGTAACAGCATAACCTTTTTAATTACATGGTAAACAGTATAACAATACAACATACAACATACAGTGCATAACTTGGAGACCTTTATTCATTTCACCGGGCACAGCCGCTGCGCCGCCAGCCTGCACCCAGACGAGCCTGCAGCTGCAGCCATCGTCGGCAGCACAAGCCCACTTACTCCCAACCACAACCCTCGCTGCCGCTGTGTTTCCTGCGCTGCCTGCCGCATCAACCTGCCATAGCACTAGCCTGTAGTGTCCAGCCTGTCACCGTCACCTGCACCCAGCCGCAGCCATCGCCTGCAGCCCCCATGCCTCGACCCTGAGAACACATGGCTACTCCAGGAGTGCGCCTGTGGCCACGGCAGCCTTTTCTCCACTGATGGAAGGGACACACAGCCTGCTGCTGATTGGAAATCGCACCCAGCCTGCCACAGGAGCCATGCAGACTCATCGCAGCTTCCGGCACACACGCTCCCATCTGCCGAAATGATGCTGACAGAGCATCAGGGTTCTTGTGATAACGCTGTCCCCGTCTTCTGTTTCTCTCTCTGTCTCTCTTTTTCCTCTCTGCTCTCTTTTCTATCCCCCTTTAGTAGGAAAACTTACCCCTTTTTACCCAGAAATGGTTCTCAGATAAATATAATATTGTTGCTTTTGCACTTTATTTTCATCAGAGAAATCTATCAAAAAGAATCCTCCCCAAGTCCCCCCTTTATAGCGGAACAGGACAATGTCCTCAGCGGATTTCTACAGATTCAAGATTGGAAAAATTTTGACCCTTCCTCTGTATGAAAGTGATTAATCATCAAACACTGCTCAGTTATTCTGTATCTGTTCTATATCTGTTTAAGGGAGAATGCAGCTCACTTTTCAATGGAAGTGTACTATGCCATTACCTATTCTTTGACAGAACTGTTTTTAACTCCCCATGCCTTAATTATGTTTTGTCACATCAGGAGCACTGAGTAGCCTTTTTGTGAAGGAATGATGGTCGCTTATGGCCCAGGGTAAGCTACTGAAAATGCCATAACATCCTTCATTCCCTGAACACAGGTGGGAAGTCTCTGTGCTCCGAGAAGGATATGGGGATAGGTATTCTCATGATGAGTAACAAATATCAGTGAACTAACTTCAGGAAAATAGACTCAAAGTCATCTTCTAATGCTGGCACTAAATATATTGTCATATTGCTGTCTCACACCAGCATCTCCTCTTTTAGATGAGCCACAGAGGAGTTTATTGTGCCTATGCTAAGGGACAGTTCAGCCCAAAATGCTCTGTGAACTTCTTTTTCCAAAGGCAAACTTGACTTCATCTCAACACTTGAGTTAATCTCATCTTGAAGCAGACTTTTTTTGGTATTGATATTTCAATTACGAGGGATGCTTTCAAAATTTAAAAATTTATACTAATTGGATCGACTTCCTTACAAAAAATCACAGCCTAAGTCTGTGCTTTTCTTTGCCTTCAGTTTTTCAGTTAAATCTCCTTTGGCCACAATTGTGTCAGCTAAGATATCACAAGGAAACTAGGCTTATATTGTCTTAAATATTTGCAAATGTGAAATAAAACAGGCAGGATGATGTAGAGGCCTCCCAGTTCTATTACGAAACATCAAAGGTGCAAGGGCAGGAATTCTGATCAGGCAGGCACATAATTGAACCAATATAACTGGAACATATTGCAAACAAGCAAAACAATATCACAGACATGAACTATTAAGGATATACGTAACAAAAAATCCACATTTGATAAATCCACTGTGCTTTTCTTACTCCTGAAAACACAGATCCTGTTCCAGAATGATGCAAACTCTGCCCTTTGTCCCAACATTGGCAGTTTTGCAGTTCATTATGTTCCAATGAAAGAAAGAGCAAACACACATCCATACAGCCTTAACCACTTCCCTGCTGTAAGGCTATTCTTCCCTTATATTTAAGTCACAGTCAATTCACATTTAATTTACAAATTCACATTTCTGAGGGCAGGTGTGCATTAATAACTTGAGTGTTTGTCTTGGGGTGATTTTACAAAGATACTTTATTCCCTAATCATCTGCTTTATGACCAAAAATGTCTGTGATATCTTTAAGATGAACCAGGGGGTGGGGCCGGAGAACGCCTGGGAGCGCCAGGTGCGAGCTCTGTTCAATCTCTCCCCAATGTGCTTTGGACAGACTGCACCGGGGACTTTGCATTGTTCCTTTTGTTGGATTGGGGTTTTTGCTAGCTTGAAACAAGATTTTTTTTTTTTTTTTTCCTCTCTCTTCCCTTTCCCTAGCCTAGAGGCTGTACCAGGAATCCTCTTGGCAGCTTTTTGTTTTGTTTTGTTTTTTTCCATTAAACTGTTTTTGGCTTGACTTGTTTTTCTCTTTTGGCCCACCCGGGGAGCCGGCGGGACCGCCCCAAACCCACAACCTCGGAAGAGGTGAACCAACAAGAAAAAGAACATTAAAATCCACCAACTTTGGCTGCTGGGAGGAGAAGACCCACGCCAAAAATCCAACAGGTTCCCAGCTGCTGTGGACTCTTTTCTCCTCCCCTCAGAGACAAAGAAGGGCAGTTGCCATCTTTGCCTCTCGGCCGCGGCGAGCTGGGGGTCAGGCGTGAGGTTCAAATTTTTTTCTCCCGTGCTTTGTGGGTATCCTGCTTTGTTAATAAAGTTTTACTATTTTTTTCACTTTCATCCCCTGGTATCCATTTCTCTCACTGGCAGAAGAAATGGAAGTTACTGAAGGCCTTTCTCTTTAGAGAAAAACACTCATTCCACAGAATTTTCATCTGAAATTTGTCTCCAAAACCAAGACAGTGTTCTCTTCAGATGTGTTCATTTTCCTTATTAACAGGATGAATCCCATAGAAAGGGCTGTTTCCAGTTTCTGCAGTAGTTTTCAATTTTAAGCTGGATATCTCACAAAGCAGAAGCTCTACATTGGGATCCAATCCTGGGTGTTGCTGCTTTAAAAAAAAAACATATGCAAGAGAATTCAATGGCTGTTTGTTCAGCAACAAGGTAAATGAGAGAACCACAAATTTACAAACAATTGAAGTGAAGCATTCAATCTGAAAAGCAGATTGTCTCTATCTGCCTGGGCAAGGGCAGCACTCAGAACACACCACTGGCACAGGCTGCAAGAGAAAATTTCTTTTTATTTTTTCCCTTTTGATTTTAGAAAAGTAATTGGTGCCCACACCAAGGCCCCTAATGTGAATATTTAGAGCCATTGAGTGACACTTTCTCTGGTGAGCAGGATCGCTGATTTTACCTGAGAATTTATCTGTAATTTTTTTATGGATTAATGGACTGTGCTGATGCCCGGTCCTGAATGCTGTTCCGAGCAAATGGACACAGAAAAATACCCCTCTTACTTTAAACTGGGCTCCACACAGGAGCTGCAAGCTCAGTTTCCTAAGATGAATCCAAGATCTTACATTTAAAGATCAAGGACTTCTGTTTTTCTAAAAAGGCACTTAACAAAAATAACAAATGAGGAATAAAAAAAATTAAAAAAGAACCAAATATTACAGCTGAATTAACTCAAGCTCCAGCCTACCAAGCCACCATGGGTGCAGAGGCTTAGCCATTTCTCTCTGTCAGCAGAATTAGAATCCTCATGTCTGGTACAATAGTAATTTTAGAAAAAATAGACAGTAGTGGATAAATGTTTTCCATAAGAGTTTCTAGAATTAGAAAAACTTTGAAGTTAAAAAGATCAGTCAGGGAACCTTCTATCTTTGTATAGACTCTGATACCTCCAGAACATGCCTCAAAACACTACTCTCTAGACAAATTCCTTCTAATTTTCTCTTTTCATTATATCCAAAACCAGACAATCCAAACTTCCCACTACAGCCTTTACTTTATACCCCACTCCAGTCATCTGTTGAAACAAACTGTAACACCCTTCCTGGTTTCAGGGATTCAGGGAATTACCCATGGTATTTCAGCTCTGCCCAGACATATGAACAAACCTCACATTATGAAGGATGACTTTTATTTGGCATTATTTTATTTTATTTTATCAGAAATTCCTAATGGTCCTTGTCAACATTGGAACAACTCCAGTGTGTGGTCTCAACTACTCCAAAGATGTTCATACATCAGTTTGAAATGCACAGGAATACAAAGAGGGAACTCCATGCTCTAAAGCTCTTTGATGCCTCTTCTCAGGATTAAGATGACTTTTGTTACATTTCAGCTATCACAATAGGAAATCAAAGCACACCACCTTTCTGCTCTGTGCCTAAAGGGATCTTAGGCTCCAGAGGCTTTTTATAAAATACATTCTCTCAAATATCTCCCAAATTAAGGAATTAATAAGGAACAGCAACAATTTTTACTACCCGTTTTAAGGCGGTAATTGAGATTTGCTGTGAGATACAATGTGCCTATACTGTCACAAAAAAAAAACCCCACTAATAAAAAGCCAGCTCTAAGATGTGATGAGAAAAAACACCTGAGTAGAATCCATGGAATAAATGTAGGTGTCTGTCAGCCCAGGAGCTCCAGAACATAATCCATTAAGTGGTAGAAAAGGTTTTAAGACTGTACTGTTGCTCAGCTGTCTGAAGGGTAATAGGCATGTAACCTCACATAAAACAAGAGTGCAAAGTGAAGAGACTTTCCAAGATAAACCTTGTTCACAGTACCAGGTGATGTACTTTTGTCCCATCTCAGCAAAAGTCTTGTCTACATGCAGATGTCAGTGTGGTAAAATGTCTCTGTAAAGTCTAAATTCCACATATGGAATTCAGAGATTAAAAAAGGTAAAGAGCTTTCCAGGTTGCTGGTTATATTAGCACATTTTACATGTTTAAAATACAAACGAATCTGAGGTGGGGTTTTTTTGGTTTGTTAGGTAGGTTTTGGGGCTTTTCATGGGTTTTGGGTTGATTTGGGAGATTGTTTTTAGGAAAACACATGGATGTCAGTTCTGTTTCTTGCATGTAGGAAAGCCATCCAGACATCTGCTTCTGAACAGATATGACAAGATGCAGCACGGGATCTCTCAAAGGAAGTTGTCAGCAGGGACACAAGGAAGTGTTGAAAACAGCAAAAAGCTGAAAGTAAAGAGAAGAAGCACAGGAGAAGTGGGATCATTGATTGATATAGGCTGGGATTAAGCAAAGCTGGCTGCTGAATGTGATAAAGCAGAGTGAAAAAGCCAGCATAGAGAATTCTCTGCACAGTAGCAAGAGGGAAAAGCAAGTCAGCTGCAGAAAACTCCACCATTTCCCTTGCCCCATGTCTTTCTTCTCTGCTCCTCTCTGCAAACCAGTAGGGAAGTGGTGACAACTCTGCTGTTATTGCAGAATTAATGGTCACCAACAAGACAAAAACAAAAGAGGAAAATGGATTATCTTGGTTTGGAAAGACAGGTATCAGCTAGGCAAAGCTGGAATTTCTCTTAGAATGGAGGATGTAAACCCCTCACCCCTGCCAATTATAATTTTGCAATTAAGGGCTTTCAGGCAAAGATTTGGGAATAGGAGTAACAGTTCTTTACTAGGAATATTAACAGTACAAATGTAGTAGAAAACAAAACCACCCAACCAAACAAGCAAACAAATAAACAAGCAATCCTGGAAAACCCTGACAGAGTCAGAGCTACAACCTGACATCCTGTTGGTCAGGGTGTTGGAAGCAGTCCAAAAGTGAGTCCTCCTGGAGTGGCAGATGTGGTTCTGTTAAGGTAGAGATGATCCTGTAGAACAAGGGTCCAGTGATGGTGAGACGGGTCCAGTCTTCCTCCGGTAATCGGGCGAAGCCAGACAGCTTCATGTTCCTGAGTCCCAGTTTTATCCAGGCTGGAATGGTTGGCTCCCCCCACTGGGTGGAGCATCTCACAATAGGATGATGGAATGTGGATGTACTGTTTTGGGGAGGGTAGGGGTGTCTTAATAGTCCATTAGCAGAAAATATTCCCCTGGATGGAGGATGGGCAGTGAAAGAGATAAGAAACACTGCCCTACCTGGTTTTAACAGTTGGCCCATTATCAAAAGGCACCCACCCCCCCTCCTCCAGCGTTACAAGAGATAAAGAAAAAAACATCTCCCCAACTGCTTTCAGCAGATGAAATAGAATACACATTTTAGGTTCCTTAACCCAAGACATGGATTTAAAAGGAAAATGATCTTTCTGGCAAAGCAGAGCTGTGCAGCATTGCAGGGTATGTAGTCCTTCCCAGAAATCAGGAGGTGAAGAAAATCCATGGCACTCTCACAGTGACAAGGCCAGGGAGTGCACTGACTTCTGCAGGTTATGAAAGCAGCCAGTCATTCACGAGTTCCTGGAGACACATTAAATAATGTGACACAATTCTTTTCCTTCCTAATTCAGGAAGGAAATTTTAGGTGGGTTCCTGAAGGACACAAGGCTGTTGTGATTCTAGTCTTTGGCAAAACCCTCTGGACCTGGCCAGCCAGAATTACTACTGCATTCCTGAAGCACAATAAAAAGAACAGCTGGAGCTGGGTAAGGCGTGCTCTAAAAGCAAGAGAGGGTGTTTACCCACCCAGCAATTCACTGAATGCATGATCCTATCTGGGTTTAGGGTGGTCTGAGTACAAGAAACAGTCAAGAGCTTATCAGCTCTACTCAAGGGTTATCAGCTCTAAACCTCAAGGAATGCCTTGGATTTATTGGAAGATTTTGTTAACGCACATATAACATATGGCAGTGCTCATTCCCATTGGAAAAGATATCACTGAGAAGATGATGAATGCTAAAATCAGAAGCAGAGGGTAGAATTAAAAGGCCTGTAATCCACATTTTCCATATTGTTATTTGAGTTATGGAAAAACAGGCAACTGACAGCACACACTCCAGTCTTCCTGTGCTGATGTAGATCAGCGGGAGGTAGGACTATCTGTCTTTCTTGCAATGCATCAGCAGATTCATACAAGGAATAATCCACTACCAGTGCAAGACAAGCTTTGGTGAACCCATGCCTATGAGAAATGACTTTATTTTTAAAGGGAACACCACAGCTGCCAAAACCATTCTTCTGTTTCTCATACAGAGGCCCTGGTACTTTTAAATTATTATTAGGTCTCTCACCGACCTCCTCTTTTGAATTGACATCCTTGTACAGCTCCACCTTGGGATGAGCACCCATATGCTCAGCTTCGTAGAAGACCTTAAAGGCAATCAGTCCCAGAACTGGGTGTGAGCACACCAACATGGAAAACACAGTTAACAGAGAAATGCTTTTAAAGGGATAAGAGAAACAAGACAATTTAAATAAAGAAAGTAAAAAGAGGAGTACTTAAAATGCCCTTCTGTACTAAAACTGTTTATTTTATCTGAAAACAAAGTAACATTTGCCAAATTGCTCAAGTGCTTCAATGGATGCCTCTGATAATTGCCCTGTGGTCCCTGTGTGGCAGAGAAAGCTGTGTACACTGGACAGGATGCCATTTTACAATCAGCTCATTTCTATAAAAATAGAACAAATTCCCAGTTTACAAGAAGGAAATGTACTATCAGAAATGTGGCTTAAAAGGATGGAACAGCTGATGCCATGAAATCTGCGTGTGCTAATGTGCTTATTTCCCAGAGTAGTGCTATTACAACCATGATGCAAAATCTAGTTCTAGGGTATAACCTTTTTATGGAAATAATGTACTCTGATGTTTACTCAGCCCAGCTTGCCCCCATCCATTTCCCCCAGTAATTTAGAGATGAAGGGTATGTCAACACGGACTTACCTGGAGCACCCACTCATAAAGAACTCCATTTTCAAATATTCCTAATCTTCCAAGGCAATTTTTCACTAATCTCTGGGGAGGGTTTAACAATGATGATTTTCCCTGTACACAGTATACTCTTCTGGGATCAGGCAGACTGAGTGAAATGATGAAGAAAGGCAGTTCTATTGGAATGCTCTTCTTGGATTCTCTGTTGCTCACATTTTTGCAAACCATTTAACACCTGAAACACTAGGTTAATTATGGTTTTAATATATTCTTTGTTAAGAACTTTCAATTTAAAAATGCTTCAAAATCAGACATCTACTTGAAATGCAAAAAATTATAATTTGGTACTGTCACTATTGACAGTACTATTTATGATACTCCCCTAGATTTTGGGGCAAAGACTTTGGCTCCAGCTTCAGTCAGAGCCTTGCACATTATTTCTATTTTCCCTTTCATTTATATATGGAGCATGCTTGGCTTCTGTGAGGCATGTCGAAGTATGGAGAGCATGTGACTTGCCAAACATCATCCAAGAAACCGGGGATGTAAGGGTCTCTAAAGTCCTGGGCTATTAGCATAATGAGAGTATTGCCCTTTTACAGGAAGCTGCAGGTACAGCTTCAGTGTATCTGCAGGTTTTTTTTCCTATGTAATAGAAACAATAAGCAAAAGAAAACAGATCCCAGGTAAGAAAAAGTACAAGAGGCAAGAAGTGGGCACAGGTGAGTTTTATGAGCAGTAAAAGTTGGAGAGATGGCTGTGGAAAGCACTGATTGGGCAGCAGGAACTCTTCCTCTGACACAGAGATATAAACAGCATCTTTTATGTTAAATAAATGAGATTTAAACATAAAAGTTGGTCCTCAACACTGGAGCACCGCTTACCTGCTGTGGCTGAAAGAAACTGCTTTGAGCTGAGAGCGCAAATCCTGCAATCTCTGAGCAGGATTGAACTCCCTGGGCAGCCTTTCCCTGCCTCTGCTGCCTCTGCTGCCTCTCACCCTGGGACATACAGAAGATCCTGAACCGTGAATCAAGCCAGGATTGTCAAAGTAAAGAGCTGCCACCCACACAAATCACTATTGCACCTGCCCAGGATTTCCTACTCTGGGGGTTTATTGCATTAAATAATGTTGCATAATAATAATAACGCAAAACCCCCAAACTAACCAAACTTTGATTTCCCAAGGCATTTAAGGCACCTAAGTCTTGGCAATTCCAGTTTAAATTAATGGGAACTGTGCATCTTAATTCTCTTGAGAGCATTTTGAGAATGTCAGAACAAATCAATTAAATCAAAATGCTCTTTCTGCAAAATGGGAATAATTTTTAAAGACCAAAGCAGGGAAAAGCTATTGATAATATGTTTTGCATTTCTCATTCTTCTGCTGTAGGTAGAACCAAGCCCTTTCCCTGCAGCATGCCACTTTCTTCAAAGAGAAAGTTATTTGCATTCAATAAAATTAGTGCCCAGAAGCCTCCTTTACCAATTACTTCATGTAACTGCAATTACATGTTAGCTCAGCATGGTGGGAGCTTAGCTGGATATCTGGAATCTCTAAAGAAAAGTTATTGTCTTAAAAAAAATTGAAAGGAAAACTGAGCACTCTACCGTCTCCTGATTTGGAAGTCACCAAGGAATAAGATGAGGACAAAGCTCATCAAGTGAAAAACTTAAGAGACAAAATTCTTACCCAGACCCTGAAAAAAGCTGAGCTGAAGAAGAAGGAATAAATATTGACACAGTTCCTCACACAGGCAGGGAGTCTGTGACATTCTTGTCACATGCAATTCCCCCAAATCGTGAATATAAAGCTGACTGGAAAAGAGCCACCCTGGGCAAAAGGAAAGAGGGAACTGAGCCCACAGATGCAGTTCTGGACTCCACAGTCAGGCTGGAGGGAGGGGTGGGTTAGTGGCACACACAGCTTGGTGTGCATGAAGTGATCCCTTAAAATCAACAGTGGAAGTAGTGAGTGGAAGTAGTTGCTGTGTGTTGGTGCAAAGAGTTCAACAGAGTCAGGTATCCAACAACTGCAAAACTCCATGGAGACTATAACTCCACTCTTTTCCAATTGTTTTGGTGGCTCAGCTTTACAACAACACAAAATATGATGGAGAAAAATGGATTGCATGAAACTTTATAGAGAAAACACATCAGTATGTGCATGAAAATAACTCCACAATCATCTAGGGTTCATTAGTTATTTTAGTATTTTAGATGTTAAACTCCTCAGGGTGAAATATACTGACTTTAAATCCACTTTGAGTGAACTGCACAGAGCTCTAAACACATCATGAGTTAGCAGCTGTGAGATGGCAAGGGAACTCCAGCAGCCACAACTCTTCTACTCTCTCAGAAATGCAAAATGTTACTTTATTAAGCAAAGATCACCCTGAGAAGCAGCCTAGACTAATGATGCACATCTAATTAAAGAGGTAAATAATTGTGGTGAAGTACCCTGAACAAGAAGCAAAATATAAAAATTTATATATAATATATAATGCAGCAGGAAATAAGAAATCTGGGATTTTGATTAAACTAAATTTCTAAAGGTAGATAGGACTATAAAGTGCCAAATATTAATGCAGAGTAGCATAATATAAATTAGACTAAGAGTTATTTTTCTTCAGCCAGTACTACTGAACTTAATTGTTACACCTTACTTTTGGGGAGGGAAAGAAGCTGACATTAACCAATGAGAAACCCCCAATGTTCTACAAAAATGAGATATCTGGGGCTGAAGTGGGTAACTCAGCAAAACCTGTACTTAGGAAAAGGCTTCATCCATCTCCTCTAGCAACATGCATTTCTGTAAATTATTTCATTTTTTGTGGCTCTGTAAGAATTTCCCACTCACATTTGTGGAGGGAGCAAAGAGCCCCAAATATTCTGCCCTAACCCCCTCCCACACATTCAAAGGCAGAGGAAAAAAGGTCTGTGCTGTCAATTCTCCTTTGCACACAAGTAAACAGAACCTACAAAAACAGGAAATTTGTCCCATCGTACATCAGAGCCCCCAACAGTAACCAGGATGTTACTGTGTTGGGGAAAAATTTATTAATCAAATATTGCATCAACCTTTATTCTTAACATTGCATCAATCCTAATTCAACAGCATCACCATGGTTACACTGTTATTACATTTTAGCCTTGCAGGTTTCTTATCAAGATGTACCAAAAAAACTCAGTATTCATTCTATGCACATTCCAGACAAATAATCTGGCTATCATATCTACTCTATTAACATGAGGCCACAATTCCTATTCCTTAATTAACACAGACCCACAATAGTATCTTCTCTGTCAAAAGCAAGTTATTGTACATACTCTCTCCCAGATTCCAATCCCCAATACAAAACAGCAAAGCTCCTAATTAGCTGCCCATCTTAGGCAGCTGTTTCCATCAATTTGCGTTCCTGTATTACTAAGAACTCTTTTTCCACTATCAGCAGGACCATTAAAGTTACAAAAACATTCACAACAACACAGGGGAAAGAAAATTTATCAGAGCTTTGTCAAAGAGGCAAAGCTAAAGAGAGGCTTTAAAAGTTTTTTCATATCAAAGCATAACAAAACCTTAAATTATGCAATCTACCAAAAATGGAAAAAACTCTCTGACGGTCCAATCAGATTGTGGTGATTTGATTCTATTTAATTTATTTTCTTAAGGTTTTATACAGAAATTCACTAAAATAGAGAGTTTAAAATTGTCAGTGTGACTAAAACAGATCTTTGGCTTCAGGATAATTTGGTATGCCACCAGATTCCAGACTTTAACAACCCACTCCCTTCAGGATTCTTGCCTTTGTATTCCTGTTGCTCTTCAGTTGATATTTCTCTGTAAGGCTTCATCTTGTGACTGTGAATCAGAATGTTCATTATCTGATGAACATAAACATTGATTCAGCTTCTCTTGCTTCATTAAGTTGGTCTGGTTTGCTCCTGATTTATTCCATGTCTGCCTGAGACTTCACCTGCATCTCCTGGTCCCAGGCTTTTGGAAATGTTGTGTCCCATGTGTGAGCTTTGCAGCTGGGATTATGTCCTGAACACCTGCTGTAACCTGTCTTTAAACAGGACTACAAACTACACACCTACAAAGTAATTTGAACAGAAGCTAAGAATTTCAGTGAGCTAAGTAAAGTTTAAATAACACACATTATGAGAAAAGTGGTTTTAAAATAATTTTTAGAGATGTGGAAGATTTTGTTTTTCGGCAAGAATGAGCCCTAACTTCGCATTTCTCATCCAGATCCACGTTTTCAATGAATTAGGAAAATAAAAACACTAGAAGCATGACTGGAACAAGATTTGCCCCAGTCTGGGAATTCAAGATAGAGGCATTAGGATGATGTAACTGGACACTGAAGTAACTGGACATTAATATGTCCAAGTATTTCCTATAATACAGCAATTTAATTTGCACTTAAGGGTTTCCCCTACAGGACTGTGTTTTTTCTTCCCAAACAGCTGAAGATATCCCAGGATTATTCCCAGGATATGCCATCCCATGTCTGTGACTCAAAAGCACAATGATTACTACAATTACAATATCATTAAAAACTCATTATCAGAAATACCTCTATAGTATACTGAAAGTAAACATTTCTAAGGTAATTTTTCTCACAGCATTCAGTAGATGATGTTGCCATTTAATTGGCTGACAGCCAAACAAATTGCTCATAATGAATATTTTCTTTCAGAAATGACAGTATTCTGCCTTTTAATTGCACCTGAAGATAGTACGATTTTCTGCAATATATTTCTTATTCAAAACAAAATTTTTATGTTCCATCATTTGCGAAGTAAAGTGACACCCAGAGGATTATTTCCTGCAGGTCTGCAAAAGGTAGAGTTTACTTTCATTTAGGTAAATGTCCACATTTGAACTAATCTGTAGAATGCATTGCTGAACCAAATGTAGAGACGGGGTCATAGTATTTAGATAGGACTTGAAAGGGGAAATGTCAGACTCTTGTAATTGAAAAGAATAACAAAATTTAGCTTGTTTTATTCCCTGCAACTACACAAATTATCTTGCCATTCCATGCGTAACATGGGTTTTCAAAGTGAGATACTTATTCTGCAAAATAATGTAATTCTGCAAAAAAAATATAAAATCCTGCAATAAAAAGATCAGACTACTACTTTAATTATTTTTACTTTGTACTGCAGTTAACACAATGGGAATCGTTTGGGCTGGCATACCCAAAGATTTATTAGTTGAATAGAGCAGACAGCTCTGAGCTGTGGTCAGGAAAGCTTTCCTGGAAATCTGCTGCTTGAATATAATGAATGAAATCAGTAAGAGAAAAGCAATGCTTAAGAATGATGTTTATTGACTTATTCCTGGTAGGCAGCACTGATAAAAAGGACAGGACACAACCCTGACATGACAAGAGCCGTGCTCAGACTGGACTGTCTGTCCCCAGGGCTGCTGCTCTGGATTTGATGTGGCATAGCTGATAGCAGAATCAGGGCTTGAAATGGACAATTTTCCAGCAATAAGGAAAAGATTACAAGACAAACTGCTCTATAAAGCAGCAGGGGGGAAAAAGGGGGAGGGATAAAAATTGAAACAAGAGCAATAGAAGTTTCACTGCATTACAAGTATCAGGGAAGTAAATGTTTCCAATAAAAAAGCTCAAGCCGAGGAGTGTTATTTATCAGGGAACATCTGTTTGGCTGCCCCTATCTGTGCTAGTATGGCCTGACACGCATACTTATGGAGAGGAACACAGCCTGGCTTGGCAGCAGAGAGATGTGCTCTGAGGAAAGAGTGAATATATCCCCATCTATACTGTTAAAAATCCTGGATTTCTACTGATATTTCTAATGCCAGGCTTCTTTCACCAATTCATCCCTGTACTTTATCCCAGAAACTACTCCTAACTTTGTATGCTAGGTACTCTGTACGATTTCAATCTATTCTTGCTCTTAATTCTTCCTTTTATCTGTTTTTTTTTCTAGCTTCCCAGTTACCTACATAATTCCATTTGCAGCACATAATTATTCTGGAGACCAGTAGATCCTTCTGACAAGAATTTATCTAGATTCTACATCTAGCTTGGTCTTTGGCAGCCTCTACCTTCATCCTACAATATTTTCAAGTCTCCAGAGGATGAAGGAGAAGACGACTTATATATAAATGATTAGGTTCTGCAGTCCATATTG
Organism: Phylloscopus whistleri; assembly: GCA_017589585.1. NCBI lineage: Eukaryota > Metazoa > Chordata > Aves > Passeriformes > Phylloscopidae > Phylloscopus > Phylloscopus whistleri. The sequence goes on along the minus strand of JADMLD010000864.1, from coordinate 1,807,403 downwards.
GAACTGGACTGTCAGAAAAGCGTGTAAAATAAGTGCACATTGTCATAAACTGAGGGAAGAAATATAATATTTATCCTTAATTTTGAAGTAAGATGGACCAATATTTTCTCCATGTCAAATGGGAATTTTAAATAGAGGTTTATCACTCCAGAGTCAGTCTAGAGGGATAACCTACAGTGGGATATGGATTGAAGTTCACATTCCCACTGTTGGCAATCTGTCACTGATTGCTGAGCTTCACTGCTTAGGACTTCAGCTTTACTATGGCCCTCAACTTCTCTTAGACCTTAATTAATTGCACCCAAAAAATAGTCACATTTGATTATCTGACCCAAAGTCTTACTTGGCTTTAATCTGTGTGACCATCCTGACCATCCCATTCAATGACTTCATTTGTTCTAAATACCCATTTCAAAGAAACATCATTAGAAACCATTAAGGAATTGGAGAGGAAAAAAAATTAAACCAGAATCTGGTAAATGGATCAAGCATGCAATTCTTAATTCAAAATTACTTCAATTTTTGCATTAATGAGCAGGTAAATGAAAAATCTCCTCCTCTGTCAGAACTGCTCAGGGGGCAGTAGTTCAGACTGATTTCCACTCAGGCCCAGTAAGACCGGAGTTCACATTTTACTGGTAAAGGAATCACTCCTAAAATAGCTGTAAAGGACAGTTATTTCAACAAAACTTGCGCTCCTGTGGGCATCTATTTATCTAAATTTTGTTGAAGTTAGCCCAATAGTCCCAAATTATCCTGCACTGGCACACATTATGAGGGTAACATCAGCCTTATATACAAAACCACACTGAAAATTCAACTCCAACAGCATCTCTGACTTTGATCTTGAATTCCAGGCACCCTGACTGGGAGGGCAGCGAGTGCCAGGTTTAAGTAAGAAGAGAATTATGCACAATGGATACCTCAGAATCAAATTTGCAAGGAAAAGGAAAAAAAACCCAAATATGCTCAGGCATGGGCCTTTCCTTCCAAGCACTGAAAGCTGTTGGCATATGAATGGTTGAGATCAGTATGTGACCTGTTGCTTACATTATTCCTTGCATCACAAGTGAAAAGTCTCATTTAACTCCTAGCTACTCTCTAAAATTTAGAGTACTTTAATAGGAGCCCCAGCTCCCAAAGTGCTGCTTAAACTCAGTTATTTTTGCTTTAAATATGTATCATTCACTTCAGAGTGCTACAAACTCTTATACGTCACATAATGCATGAACTCTGCATATTTTAAACTTGTCACATAGTAATTAGATCTCTTAAGTATAATTATTTTTTACTTGTCCTTTAAAATGCACAGGTACAGGCCCATCTTCAGTGATATTTTTTCACATAATTAACATCATAATTTTTTGAAAGTCATACAAGTTAGCAACTGTCCTCTCTCAGGTAAAAGTGGATTATTGCTGCTATATAGAAATTACACAATAAACTGCTGTCTTGCTAAACAGATTAAGCATGGATATGGATCCTTATGGAGTAGATATGTTTTCCACTGGCTTCTTACATTTACAGAGATTTTATTTACAAGAAGAAGATAGTCAAAATAATTGAAATCTAGCAATATGATACCACAATGTTAAATATTTTAATTGAAACACAAAGCAGAAAAAAATATTTACCACTATAGTCAGGCTAAGGACTCTAAAACTGAGAAGGCTTTTGGGGGAACATCTTAATTGCAAAACGCAACAGCTATCCTGCAGTATGGAAAAGGGAGCAAACTTCCAGTCTATATGCTACAAAATACTTGGGCATCAGTTGTGTTACAGCTTGGCAGCATCATCCTTGAGACCAGATTCACTTATTGCTTTGGCCATGGCAATAGTTTCATTAATTGCAGCTGAAATTGGGATTGGCAGCATTTCCTTCCAGGATTTAGTGCAACAAACTCCTTACCTTGGTCCTGCGGTCCCATTATCCTCATTCCTGTGGAATTATTTATGTCAGTTTAAAAATAATACTGTGTGCAACAGAATGATAACACTGTTATATAAACGAGGGTACAAGGCACAGGGCAGTACAGATCTTTTCCAAGCCATCAGAACTGCTCTATCTTCTATGGATGATCATTTCTTTTATGTGTCCTGATGGCTGGATCAGACTATTAACTTCTGCCATGTGCGTGCAGCTTGTTCCTTATCACAGAATTCTGACTACAGATTGTAAATCTGGTGATACCTGTGCGACTCTGCTGGGAAAGAGACTGAATGCTTTTCTCTCTGCATATATGTAGTGCAGTCAAATTGCATTAAAACCCCAAATATTGCCAGATGAATGACTTTCTTTTCTTAATCCAGAGCAAGGCAATATTTATGTGTTTTCATGGCCAGTATATAAAGGTTAGGCTACTCCAGAGAGGAGGTAAAATTATTTTCATTGCCACTAAGCACAGTTCAGCTGAGAGGGTTATGCGGCTTTCTTAGACAAATCCTTAGAACCATATATCCTTAGAACTGTATATCCTTAGAACCAGATATCCAAGCCTCAGGTTAAGTCAAAGAATTTTGTTTTGTTTTGTTTCTTTTTGCGAAAATCCTTGTTAATCCGTCACTCTTTTATGGTGCAGTTCCTAAATCTCTGAGGCCTTCTAAGCCTGTAATCTCAGATTTACCAGCCTACTGAAGGAGTAACACAACAGTTACTACAACAGATCATATACTAACACCACTTTAAAGGCAGCAGAAAAAGTTCAAGTATCATTTCCAGCAAGTTTCAGGCAAAGCCATCACTTGCTTCAGGTGCAATTTCTATCCTAATGCTTTTCTGCATTTTGGCCCCAAATAACACATCCCACCACATGGACCTCTGCAAGTTTCTGTAATGCTAAATCCTGCAGGGGGCTAAACAGAGCCCCACATGTTAAATGAATTGAAAATCATCTGAACTGGCTGCTAAAAGACTGGAAGTAATGGGAAAAGTCTCATTCCACAGGTCACCTGGAATCACCTGTTTGGTCACACACAAACTCCACCCCGTAGCTCGGTTTTGGCAGCCTGATCCACAGACAGGAAGGTCTCAAGTCAGGATCAGTACCCAACAGGCAGAAGCAGACATGGATCCCAAGGAAAAGCCCTGTGTGATTCCTTGCCTTGTCACCCCCAGTGACACTGGCCACCTCAACCTCACTCTGCCATTCAGAGCCATGTCACACCTTCCACATGTCAGAAAACTCAGGATGCATCAGGTGACCTCAAAACCTGCTGTTTTGTCACAGCTCCAGTGACTGTACCAGCACAACTGATACTTTTGTTTTTTAAATGGAGTTTAAAAAATCAGAGTTCATTTCCAAAATTAACTTCCAGGGCAGCATGGCATTTGTAACTAGAGAGTATTTAGTCTTTCTGTTAAAGTCTCCCCTCACTTCCTGAATGGTTTTTAGACTTCATATTTAACTACAATCAATGAATGTATTTTTTTTAAAATTACCATTTCAAAGGCAAGTAACACTCCAGCAATTTAGATGAGATGGACCCAATGGGATCACTTACAGATGCACAGGAATTAGAGTTTGGCCCACAGTTAAAATTAGGCAAGGTTAATAAAAGTGAGCTATGGCTTGGCCATCAAATCACGGAGCTGTGACAATGCATACGATGATTTTGAGCTCAGCACTCCAGGGCTCTCCCTCTTGAGGTACAGGGAGCCACTGGAAGGTGAAAACATTTAGCACTTCAAACATATGCAGTCTGTCAGCACTGAGCCTTGCAGGCATCTTGGTCAGGGGCTAGGAGGGACCTCCTGGTTGCACTGATGCCTTAAGATTTTAGCCTTTATATATTTCAAATCCTGTACAAATCCTGCATTAGTGCCTAACTCTAAACTCCATATAAAGTATTAACTACTGTCTTCGCTTTTTGGTCAGACGAAACAATTCCTCTGGGCCTGGAACTGAAGGGCACCCTACTGCCTCAGGCGCCAATAACTATAAACATAAAGTGAATTGGGAGCAAACTGGGGATATGTTACTTCATTACCTGAAGCTGTAATTGGAGGATTAACCCCTGATATATAAATGGACCACACTTATTTCTGTCTGAAAAACTCATGACCATTGTCCATCTTTGGTGTAGCCTCTGGAAGGCTTTTGACTGCCCAAGGTGTATCTGCTGAAGGCCTTCAATATATACCTACTCTTCCTCTCTTGACCTTGTCTAGCCTCTATTCTAGGTAGCCACTCCAAGGCATCAGCAGGTGTAGCAGATTTCTCCTGGATGAGATTGAAATCATACTCAACCTCTTTTCCTCTCTCTCCCCAGGTCATATCTCTACCTCAGAAAGAAGCACACAAGCAGTGAAATCTACTTTCTGTTTTAACCATGGTCTAGCACAGGAACTTGTCTCACTTTAGCTATTGCACTGTGTTTGGAACAATCCCAGGAGAGTATTCAATTCCAGTCACTGGAGGAGTAGTCATCAATTCAACAGGATGCATTCCACTTTCCTTTGCCCTCTCTGAAGTGAAGTGAGCTTCCCAATCATTTAAACGATAATTAAAACCAGGTAGAGCAAGCAGGTAATTTCCCAAGCAATTCAACTTAATTGTCAAATTAAGTAGCCTCCTCATTGTTGTGCATATTTATCAAGGTGTTAATGATTCATTTGAAGACACCAGGGTGAAATGGCTTCACTTTACTGCCTGATTCCTGGGGCTCTAACCCTCACCACCAGAATCAGCATGTGACATTTCAATATCTTCCACATCATTCAGAGGTCATCTCTGTGCACTCAGATACCAGAAGATATTTCTAAAATCCCTATATATTTTTGTAATTATTTTTCTTCCACCACTTCCAGCTGGTTTCTTCCAGAAGTATATGGAATTGTTACAGTGTTTGTGGTTCAGCATATCTTCAGCTTGATCCTTGTTGACAATAACTCAACATTAGAAGACATTTGTTTCTTCTGACTTCTTCTTCTACCCCCCACATTGAAAAATCTAAGGCAATAGGGGGAGAAAATTAAAAGAAAATCCTTCTGGCTTTCAGTGCCTCTGAATTTTTGTGAAGCTCACAGCAAGAGCAGTGGCCCACTTGAGAAAATTAGATCAAATTCATCCATTTCCTTGATGAACAGCCAATAACTGGGAAGTCAAAGCCAAGGACTGTGCCAGCACTAAATCAGAACTGAAGGACTCCACAGGACTTGGGTCACACCGTAAATCAGGAAAAATCATTCTTTGCTCCACTTAGATTTGTATTTACATAGGAACCCAGTTTTACAAAGGAGATGACCTTGTCTTCTATCAAGACAGAATGTCTGCCCTAGATCCAGAAGTTCAAAGCTGGGATTGATCTTCTGGAGTTTTGGGTATTATGTCAATCTGGCTGGAACAAGGGTAAAAAGTTATTTCTTCTATTCCTTCTTAAAACAAACATTCTTAAATCATTAGAAAAAAAAATTCCTAACAATGAATAGCCAGTCAATTTTCAGTCTTATAACTGAACTGGTGAAAAACACAAAGCAAGCTCTGCTTAGGAATCAATAGGGTGGGCACAGCAGAGAAAGGGAGTGGAGCTTTGCTCTACTTTGGGTTAGAGGGCTTGTTATTTGGAGTTCTCTTTCTGAGAAAGAGAGCTTCTTCTTACTTAGCAAGCTCAAATCTAAAGCCTGTTGTACTTCAAATCCCTCAGAAACCAGATGATCTAAAGTTTCCAAAACTTTTCATCATTTATAAATCTCTTACTCAAGGCACATTGGCCAAGTCTTCAAAACTCCTGGAATAACTGCTACAAAAATGATGTGGGTTTACAAATTTACAAGTACAGGACCTCATGGCTATTTTCCTGAATTCCTGAAAGCTCCAAGCCAGACAACTCCCTATGTGATACAGATAGAATATGTAGTAGAAGGACTGCAGAGTAGTGAATATCCTTCCATTTGTCAGATTAAAGGCATTCCTACTAAGAGGATTTGCTAGATACATTAATTCTGAGTGATCACCTCTGGGCTGCTGTGCTGCCTGGGCTTAAGGAAAGATATATTTTTTAAATGTTTTGTCATTTTCATAAGAATTATTTAATTAGTAGCTATTTCCAGCTATGCTGACACCCAGTCAAACTTTCTAAAATTTTACCTGGCTTCTTCATTTTATATAATGTTAGTCTAAAAAACTCTAAAATCCCTAGCATACAGAGCACATCTGCAGGTGTTTTGTGGTAAATAATTCTGCACCACCTCACTACCCTCTTTTCATAAAGGAAATAATCAAATTTTCTGTATTCAGGAAAGCACTGCTCTACCTCCTTTTTCCCTTTTGTCATTTAGAAACACCAAGAGGGCTGAATGACAAATGTTACAAGTCTCTGGCCCACCAGACCCTGACAGCAGTTTCCTAATATTTTTCTCTTTAACCTCACCTTCTAGCAAAACGTGAATACATTTGGACATTCATTCCACTACTCTGATCCTGCTGCACCAACTGCTAAGCCTGCCTTGCATTTTTTGTCTCTTCTGCACAGCACCAACTGCTAAGCCTGCCTTGCATTTTTTGTCTCTTCTGCACATCTACATAAACATAAAGAATCAGCTTACTGGGTATTTTTAGAAATATTTTTCGTGCTCCCCTCAAAATTCCCTAAAATACCATAACTTCTGCTCGACCAAAAAAAACATCTAACCAGATAGGCTGAAATCTCCATGAAGGTGTATCAGTGTGCAACTCTTTAGGTATATTTGGGATATTTTCATGCCTAGAATCTCCTGACCTACATCTTTCCCTTAAAATTCTAAGTCCAAGTCTAATCCCCCAATTGCCAGAAATCTTCAAGTACAACTGGGTGTCCTAGGGTGACTTTATGATGCTCGTGTCCCTAAATGTATGTTCTGTTTATGCTGGATAGTAAGTTCTGCACCTTTAAGACTGGTTTCGAGAGCAAAGGGAGGAAAGCAAAAGTGCTCAGTTTGTTTTTAGAAACTGCACTTGCTCCCACGCATTCCTCCTCATGGACTGTGTGAGGACACTTGCACTTGATGAACTGGGGAGAAGAAAAAAGAATGATCCTTCTGAGATTTTTCCCCTGCAGAAATGGATATCAGCAAACAAATTGCAGCAATCAGAGTTTTCCTGCTGCCAGTGTCCATCCCAGTCGGAAACAGTGTAGAGCTTCCTCCTTAAATCCATGGCACAAATATGGTAACAGCAGATGGAGTTTCTAGGAAGCCCGAACTGCTTCAGACACAGAGTTTGCATTTCTCAAGTCACAGGGACATTCTAAGCCTCATGAAAGTCTAGGATCTGCACCTTAAGTACATCAGAGATGTGACAACAGATCTGTGTTTTCAGTGCAAAGTCCTAAAACAGAGCATAACACAGGCAGAATTGAATAGTCCTTGACAGCAGTGCCATGTAAACCACACTTCTGAAGGCAAAATAGTACCAACAAATTCAGCTATAAGGACCAGGGAAATCATAACCCAGACAATCTTAAGTAGACCAATCGCAAAGACTGAAGTATTGAAATTAGACACTTGGCCAAGAAATGGAATTCAGACTCAACTGGAAAGACACAAGAGAAAAGGGGCAAAGAGATGAGCTTGGATTAGATGACAATATGGAGAACAGTATTAAAAAAGGAAATTTTAATCTAAATAGGGAAACACAATCTGTGTTTATGGCACATCTACACATCCTACAGAATGCTGTGCTAATGCTTATTAAAAAAGTATGCAGTACATAAAGATACCGTTGTCTCAAGTAGATCGAGAAAACAGCCATAATATTCCAGCTTTTATTACAGTTATTCTGGAAGGAATCCTTCAACATGCAATTAACTCTGCTTGCAATATACTAGAGACAAACAAAGATAAATTGAAAAAAATCTCTTTAAATTAGAGAACCACAAAGGACAAATCCAGTGACCTATAAATAACACATAAAGCACTGCCGGTGTAGGTTGATGAGTACTGTTGGTTATCAAACACTGAAGGGAATTCGTTGCATAAAGACAGAGGATATGTAATACTCAGATTCATTGAGGGGGAATGCAAGGGAGTAAATGACACCTTATGGCACAGGTGCTGGCTCTGGTGAGGTCTAGAATCCTGAATTCAACAAGCTATTGTAAATTAATTTCTCAGATTAATAATAGAGATAAAATTCCCCTCTTTTCCTGCCTATTGCACCAGTCTCTGATGGATTCACTGCAGCCTCCTCCACTGCCCACTGCGATGGAAGTTCAAACAATATATTCTTCTGCTTTTCCCCACATTATTTCTCATGCTAAGGAGGAGGTCCCAAAAATTATGACAGTGTGCCATTGTTTACTTTCTTCCCTTGACTGTGATACTTGTAAGAAGTTCTAGAAGAGCTTGATGAGAAAGCACAAGAACAACATATGTTTTATCACTTCACTACTCAGAGCTCTTCCTGAGCATTCTCTGACCAAACCCTCCAGAAAGAAAGGAGGCCAAGAGGAAACTTGTTACTCAAGTCAAGGCTCAGCATTCTCAGCCCATAGGTCTTTTCAGTTTCTTTTCTGTCAATAGACCAACGCTGGTTCAGGCAAGAGAATCAGTTTTAGGACACTGAGATTCTTCTAGTCAACTTAGTCAGGCATGTTTTCTTTTTGAACCTTAATAGGAAAAATTCTTATCTACATACCTAGCTGAAGCAAAACCAGAAGAAAATCTGGTAACTGTAAAGCAATTTCAACAGAACTGTTTTAAAATTCAGTAAAAGCTCAGTGATTTCCCTCTCTGAATCCTTTGTGAATCTGGGTCCAGTGGTCCTCCAAGTGGAGGTGCAAAGGTTCTGCAGTTACCAATTCCATGTACACCTTGGGGACAAAAAGAACAGTGAGTACCAGCAATAGCAGAACAGGGTGCTTTGGAATAGTTCTACAACAAATAAAATCTCAGTATGAGGTCATGTTTTCTGAGCCTCTTGGTTAGTAGTGAATAATTTTCTTACAGAGAATGCAAATAATTTCCAGAGAGCTTTGTTCAAAACCTGTTTTCTTTAGCAACCAACTTGAGCCTGATCAGATAAGCAATTTCAAGTGGGATTTAATGTGACACTGCAGTTACTTTGCTCAGTAAAATAAACAAAACTTGTGTATGGAAAACACACAGTGTATACAAAGAGAATAAGTAAAAGGAAGACCTGGTTCAGTAAGAATCTTTACCACAAAGCCATCAAGTTGGGCTGCTTCACATCTGGAACAGAGACTTGCAAGAAAATAGTTTGTAAAGACTCAGGGTTTTCTAGGTGCACTTAACACCACCAGAAATATAAAATACAACTTGCCAACTATATTCATTCCACCCAAAACATTATTTGCACTGAACAACCTGAAATTATGTCATTCCCTCTGCCTGTTCTTGTGTTCCTCTCTCCATTCCAGCATTTTATGAGTTCTCTGGAGCAGAACATTTTACACACATCTATATTTGTCACATGCTGAACTCGAGAGGCCACCTGTCCTGTTGGGTGTATAGCATCCTCAAAATGAAAGAATGTGGCATGTGAGCCACGACGCATGTACCATATGGCATTCCCTAAGTCATTCTACGCAGAAATAGGAGAAATACTGGGTTTTGTAAAGTTATCTTTTTGTGAAATATAAGTAAAATTGCTTGGGGTTTTTTGTTTGTTTGTTTGGGGTTTTGTTTGTTTTGGGTGGGTTTGGTTTTTTGGGCTTTTTTTTTTGTGTGTGTGGGGGTTTTTTTGTTTTTTTTGTTTGTTTGTTTGTTTGTTTGTTTGTTTGTTTAATTGTCTTCCTGCAACTTGAGCAGCTGCTTCTTAAAAACCTACAAAAAGTCTATTTCATTTCAGCTACCATGGTGCAAAATGCTCTCTCAATGCACAAAGAAGGACTGAAAAAAATTGTGACTTTAACCTGGAGAGTAGAATACTCACTCAAGTCTAAAACGTGATATTCTCTGGGGGAAGGGCATAGTCCAGTCAGCTTTACATTCCATTCTTTTTCTCCATGTTTTAAGCTCAGCTTCCCAACACAAGTCTCCAGAATAGTGATTTCAGCACAGCTGCTCTTAGTAAATGCACTTGCATTTACATGGGAATCCTGGAAAGCTGCACACCATTTAAATGTTTTAGAAACCTGACAGTCATCCCAACACCCTGGCCTTGAGATGCTCCTTGCCTCAAGGGCTGTGAGAGCTCTGTGATCTGGCTTCTACAAGACTGGTAGGAATTTAGTAATTTTGAAGCTAACAGCAAATACCATCATCCTTTCATTTACTTCATTACCCTGGATAATCCCCAGCTTCTATGGCTAAATTCACCTTAAGGGGCATCTATGCCCTGCAGTTTCAATGGGATTCTGGTTTTTCCTCCACTCCCTCTCCTGAGCCATCCTTTGGCTGCACTGTTACCCTGAGGAGCAGCACTGCTGGGAAAATGAAGGACCTTTTCTCTCCTTGCCAACACACAACCCCTTTAAGCCTTTACTACTGTTTTCTTTCTCGCCATGCCAAGTTTTAATCTGTTCTTGCCACTAATCCCATGCACAGTTCTGCACCACCAATACTGCATTCAGCAGCAGGCAGCTCTGTTTTCCTCTCATTTTCCTACTCCTCTCTGTCAACATCTCTCACAGGGCATCCAGCATGTTTCCAGTCTCCCTTGGAATCCATTTCTTTTTATCTTTCCCTTTTGACACCTAATTACACAAGGTCTATTTGTAATCTCTTACTACACCTTAAAAGGCATCAGAATTCAGGGAAGTCACTTGGGTTTGAGTACAACTCTCGCAGTCCAGGAGACAAATCCAGCTGGGCTGAAGCGAGTACCAGGAAAAGGCAATAATATTGTTTTGATCCTGAAGTACCAGGAAGAAACTGGACAGAGAACTTTTGTTCTGCTAAATAGGAACTATTTAGGGTCTAGAGGCCCTGTCCTGGCAGGACTCAGAGCAGCCAAAGAAGGAATCTAGTTCAGCTGTCAAATGAGGTAATCCTGTTATCATAACCTGAAGTCTTCCGCTATTTTAAGAATAATGAAAATCAGTGCATCTCCATGGATGCAAAGAGGGCTGCACAGAGACCATATTATTTCCATTTGTCTTTTGTTTCTGCTAGCACCACTTCAGAGATGTGCTTAAGTCCTTTAAAGTCCATATATTGGCTTAAGGGAATTAGTTTTCCTTGTGCATTTGTTTTGTTGAGGTTTTTTAATTTGAGTATATCTGTTTGTTTTCACATTTTCACCTGTGTTGAGGTTTGTTCTGTTGCTCTCCCTTTACAATGGTCCTTCTAGTGATATCCTCCCGTTGAATTGTCAGTTTCCCCGAGCCCCTCCCTTTGTTCCTGATTGTTCTATGCCAATCCTATAAGTATGCCTCCCACCTCCCTTGTCAATCCTTATTGGACTTGCCCCTTACTCCAGAATGTTCTGTGATCTTTGATGGGTGCTTGGTTGGGACAAGTTATACCCCCCATTGTTTCCTCATAGGCCCCTGCAATGTCTGTCAGATCCCTGGACCCTCCCATACCCTCTCCTCATTGGCTATGTACTTGTCCCCGCCTGTAAGACCACCCCTATTTAAAAGCCTATGCTCATCCCTGCTAGTTGTCTTCAGCTGTTGTATCCCCAGTTGTAGCCTTCCCTGTAGCAGGATTTCTTAGGGAACGTGGGCATGATGTATTTTGGAATGAGATTTGAACTACCCCAAACTGGGCCTCAGTTTCAGGCCTGTCTAGAAGTGGACAGACCTGTGGCGTAGCTAAAAATTTAAGTTAAGGTGTGCTTAAGCTTTAGATGGGTTAGTTATTGTGTGTTTATAGTGGCTTCCTTAAGGGTGAGATTGTTTGCATTTTTTTTTTCACACTGAATGCCAATTAGAAAACACTTGTAACTGTAAACTATCTGAAACTGTATTTAACCCACCATCCTGGAAGAATAAAAGGAGAACGCATGATTCAACCACATTGGTTTTTGTTTCTGCATGGCTCGGTCCAGCTTCCCATTTTAATTAAGAGTTCCCTGGTTTCTCTTTCCTTCCGAGGAATAAAACCCTCTTGGATTTACAACCTGAAGACCCTCCTCTCTTCCTTTGCCTCTGCCTTATGGTTTGCTTGCCTTCTACGCTGGAGCTCCAGCCCTAAGCCTCCCTCTGGGGTGACCTGCTCCTGGAGGGTGTCCTTCGCTGTGCACTGGTGCCCAGCTGGACTGGGCTGTGGGACAGTTAGGCACTGCATCACACCTTGTTTTCAGAGGCTCTGGTAGCAAAAATCCCTGTGAAAACTGCGGTAAAGCTGTGAAGTGCTTTAGGCACCCCTAAACAGAACCACAGTTCTTTAGCAATAACAATGATATGAAATTTGCTTTGGGTTGAGTAATGTTTTTTTCTTACCACCCTCTCCCTGCTATCAAAACAGCCCTATTACCACTTCAAACAAAGATATTTACAGTGCACAAAGGGATTTTTTTTTCTGTTTTCTCTTGTCATCCAAAGGGTAAAGCAGCGTCTGAGCTTCGGGAAGGGAAAGGGTGCCATATCAGAGCTGGGAGGTTCACATCACTAGAGAGGCACACATGGAAAAATTAACAGCATAGGAAAATGTCAATTCAGCAACAGCCAACATGCAGGGTTGAAAAACACACACACTTGAGGAATCAAATTGTGAAGTTTCTCAGGTTCGCAAAGGCTTTTTGAGTAAAACTTGCCTCTGGTATATTTTGGCTGGTCAAAATCTGGTTGTGCTCCTCACAAGAGGAGCTTCTCTCTCCCTATCATCTTGTCCTACCTTACACCCTCTGCATGTGGAGGGGCACAAAGCCCTGGCTAAAGCTCACTCCAGCACAGGTGAAACACTAATAAAGTACAGAGCTATCACAGCTGGGGAGGAATCAATACCAAGTTATTTTATTCTGAACAACAACTCCCAACTTGTAGTCTGGGAAACTGTTTTGTTGCACGCCCATCATCTTTTCAGTTCTATCGGCCAACATTCGCTAATTTTGCACCACTGTTTATTTTGGGACAAATACACAATATCAACTAGCAATCTAGTTTCCAAGGAACCTCGGTGAAATTGAAACAAGAATTGCCTTCAAATTTAAGCTGGGAGTGTGCAGCTGATCTGCTGCTTCCCATTGTCTCAACAACTGATTAGTGGCAGCTGAAGGTTGATGCACCTTGGCCTATCACGTAAGTCAGACAATTTTGTAATGGCTCAGCTGTAAATTGCTGTACTAAGACAGTTTCTCAGTGAGTACATCTATCTCTTGTTGCTTCATAAAGAGAAATTAGCACTATCACACAGGAGCCTCTTTTCCAAATCGCCTAAGTACAGCACAAGCACAAAGTGCCAACTAAAGACCTTCATGAAAATGACAGAAGCACAAGAAAGAATCCTCAGAGTTATATTAAAGTACATTTAAGAGATCTGATTGAATTATCCCTAGCAAAGGGACTCTGTCTAAAGCAGATGGCAGAATATTAAACAAATTCTCTTATGCTGTGAAGGACCTAATTTATAGTAGCATGCTGATGGCAAAAACCTATTTCCAAACTGACAGGAACAATTAAAAAGGAAGTACTAAAAATAAAATTTAAAAAAAACAAACTAACTAATCAAAAAACTAGAAGGAGGTGCATCAGAAATTCTAGTAAACTTAAACATGCATAAACATTCTTAAACATTTGTTGAAGAATGGGGGACGTTAACTGTGACAATAGTTTACTGGTTTAAAATTGCTTTTGAAAATCTGTTTTAATCCCAACTGGCAGAAAATATTGCTTTTAAGAGACACATTCCCCTTATAAACAAAGCCAGCTGTATTTTATTTTTTGTTATTAGAGATCCACATGCAGACTTGTTTTCCTCTCTGAAATCTTTTCAACTGTTGTGGGTGGTCTCAGGTGTGCAGCCTTAGTATAAATGGATAACTCTAAGGTGTCTTCAGGCATAGCCTTGAGCTATTGGAATAAAAACATCCTACCTTGTGAGCAGCCCCAGGCACAAGGGTTAAAGTGTGCAGAGAGCCCTTTGAAACACCTCCTTAGTCCCCCAGTTCCCACTTCTACTTTAATTCCCTTTTTTCTCTGAGAAAATTTATCTGCACCTGTCTTGTGTTTTGTGAATCCTCTGCTAGTGCGCACCTGAAAGAGTCGAAAGAGGAAAGCTATAGGGCCCGTTTCCTCTCACATGTCTTCACACAAGGTTTGTCCAGAGAGAGGAGCCCCCCTTGCTCAGATGTTGTTATTCCACTCCAGCACAGTCTTACATAAAGCACAAAGCCAATCTCCCATGGCTGCAGGAACAGGCAGGGGACCCAGGGCCGTAACATCTGTTGTTGTTTAGGAATAGGCAGCTCAGGCCTGCAAACAGCTCTAGGAAACCACTTAAGGAAAACACTATAAAAAATGCCTTTCTGCCTTCTGCCACAAGACACTCTGTAGTTCACTTGTTTGTTACCTGTTTAAACCTAAGGGATGGCAAATATTTTCCTCACCTAGAACACAGACATATACAGTGCTATGAGCTCTGCCTTTCCCAAACTGTGCTTTTCACATTATGTAACAAAATAAAGCCCAAAACTTTTGTTGGAATGGCAAGGCTCATTCGGACTAGTCATTGACATAACCAACAGATATTGGTGCCTACAGAGAGCTGACCTCTATCCTCAGAATGAATTTTCAAAACCCTACTGCCTATCATCATAAGCTTCTAGAAGTGCTTCACCCACGTCTTTCTGATTGTGGTGCAAATACAGGCGCCGCTTGGCCTTTCACCAACATTTTGTCCTCTTTTAGTCCCTGTCACCACTCAGAGCTCCTGCTCTGTTGCACTCCAGAGCTCCCTTAGGCAGCCCAAGCACTTGTACCCTCTGTAATCAGGGCTTTAACTGGAAACAGTACTTTTGTTTCAAGGTTCCCTGCCTCTGGTCAGATTTCTCACCCCATCACAGCCTGATCTCCATTCTGTGATGAACTATCATCTGCCTCTTGACCCTCCATCCTGCTCCACAGCAAAGGTGGTTCAGAGGCCAGAGAGCACTGACCCTCTGGGCACTGCGCACGATCCCCCCTTGATGGATTTATTTACATGGAGGCCAAGGGTGAGATGGATAAATTCTGCTGTGGTGCAAAGAAGTTTCTGTTCAGGACATTACTCATCACAAATATATTGTGTCACACACTGACATGACACATGATTCATCATTGTATCTTATCAGCACAATGGAGCACATAAAGAAGCAGTGGCATCTGTAGGGCCATTTCCACTTATTTCCTTTAAAACCTGCTGACCTCACTGGTTCCTCCATCTCTGGATCATCAGTGAGCACTTCTTTTCACACAGGGTGTTCTGATTGCACATTAGATGAAAACCCACTTAGCATTTCATCTGCAGGCAGGCCAAGACTTGGTTATTGCAGGATGTCGTTGTCATGGTACCTTCCTCCCCGTGCTGGTACTTTTTTATCTTTTACATAGCCTTCTACCATAAATTTAAAAGTTTCACTACTGATCCCTTCCCCTTGTGTTTCCATGACAAAGGTTTATATTTATCAACTCGGAGCAAGTTGAAGAAGGTGGAACAGGGAGTAAAGAGAGAATATGGAGGTAAATTATTTGAACTCTCTCTGTGAAAATAATCCCCTCATCCCTTGTCCATCACTAGCTTCCACACTCATGTTCCAAGCCTCAAACTGATCTACTCTGTATGAACCTCACAATGTCAAGAATTCATCCCGTAGCCTGTGGTCCAAATAGAGACCATCTGGGGGAGCTCCAGCAGCAAATGCTCTTCTTTCTATCCCATACAACCTTATCCATTTGGCTTCATTGTCTAGGAAAAACTATTTCACCACCTAGTGTTGGTGGTTTCATTCAAATATGAGCCTCAGAATCTGCTAGCAAACCCTAGGTGTCTGGGCTATCATCTAATAGACACTCCTCTTTTTCCAGTGTTAAGTTTGATGCTAGACTGTCAAATACTAATGCCTAGATTTCCCAGGAAGAGGATGAGAACAGTAATAGTTAATCCTCTGGAGAATGTGATGATCTTTGCAAAAGGAAGCAAACACAGAAGCCTGGAAATAAAAGCATTGCTGAAAGCTGATATCTGAATAAATCCTGACATATGGCTGGCTGTTAAATTAGGCAACACATTGTATCACCTTGAGGAAATTTTGGTTGACCTTCCTCTAAATGCTTTGTATAGTTTTCTAAGGGTTTTTTGTTTGGTTGGTTTTGGTTGGGTTTTTTTAATCAAATATATCAGAAATAAATACTGTTGCTACCAAGTAAGATCTATTCAAAAAAGTTAGAAACACAATGCCATTTTTACGTATGTTCATTTCATATGAGCTAGCAGACTGTACAACAGAAGCAAGAACACAAGAAGATACAACCAAGACAAGCCCACACACAACACATTGTCAGAATCAAGTCCTTTCTTTCCATTAAAAAGATTAAGAAATAGGAGAGCAATAATTCCTGCAAACTATGTGTGCATTTTAAGTAGAAACAACATGAAGTCTTCCCAATCTTTTTTATTCAAATAATTGTAATGGTGCAATTTTGTAATCGTTTTCCTACAAGTTGTCTATACATGGAGGGGACAGTAATAAACTCTGTAGATGTTCTACTGGAATGGACCAAAATACTCAAGACAAAAAGAAACCCCCGAATCTCCGATGTGCCATAAAATACTCACAGGTACGGCCACACACGTGATTGCATGAGATGATGACAAACTCGCTAAAAGTCAAAACACAGAACTGTGACAATTGAGTTGTTATAATTTGTGACATCGTTTGATGTTGTTTATCTTCTCCTTTGTCTTTTACCTCAAAAGTCAACCCACAGCTTTTCCAGGGTTCACGAGTCTTTTCACATCAAATTGTTGTTGCTGGCATGGAACATAGGGGTGTGCTGGGTTCGTTTGATGGTGATGGGCTGTATCTGGCCCAAGTATATATCTCAGTTTGATGGGAATACTCACCTGGAGCGTCCATCTTATCCTCTGAATGTCAGCCAGGTTTTCTGAGGATTAATTTTCGTCATCAGATGATGTTTCTCCCCGAAAATGAGGGTCTGCTTTCAAAAAGTGTGTGGCGTTTCTGAGGACATGCCCAGTTTCAGAAATGTTTAATGTGTGAAAACTAAATACAGGTTCTACATTCATCTCATGAGTGTCCTGAAATTAACTGTCAAGAATACCCAAGAGAACAATGTTAGTGAAGAGTCTTAGCCCACAGCACCTACTGCCATTCCTACTGAACACGGAAGAGCAAAAACATTAGTATAAATGTTGATGTTTAATCAAAAGTGAACACTTTCTGTGCATATCCATGAGGCATTAACATTAGACCCATTTTTGTTCTGCCCAATGAGTTCAGTGATAAACAGATACAAATGGTTGAACGTGGCTATAGAAAATAAAGATGTTCTGGGAGCTAGTCAGAACGTCAATTGATTTTACATGCTTGGTTTTTCAATTTCATTGTTCAGTTATACTTCAGGTTATGAATTTTCAGAAGGAAACATGAGTAATTCAGAGTAAATATACAATTGCTACTTGGGCTGGTGTATCATTACTCTTAGGGTTCTTTTTTTAAAGGTTGCTTAAATCAATAGAACTGTACACTTGAAAAACTCTACAACATTTTCCTGTATTTTTCTTGGCCATTGAAAATCTTTCCATAATATTTCCTTCTTCTTTATTGTAAAATAAATATGGGAAATCTTTAATGATCTTAAGGACTATGGCTAGATGTATGATACAAAAACAAAAATTGATTCATAATTACTTTTTATCAATATAAGTGATAAATTTACTGCTTGTATTATTTAATACTACCAGAACACATATGTAAACATTAGTCAACTCAGTTTTCACATGTTGACATATATAATTTAGCTCAAAATTATAATAAATCATTTTATTAATTATACACGTATTTTTAAAGACATCCAGATGTACAACAGAATCATGTTACACCAAATAGCCTAATACACATGAAGAAAACCATTTCTTCTCTATTCCTCAACTGTAGTTCAACCATGTGGTTCTTCATCAACTTCTGGTTCTCCTCCTTCCAGCTAGGACATGTTATGTCTTCTCTATAGAGTCTTCAGAGCAGAGACCAAATAATTACTGTGCAGTGCCTGTACTGAGTGTGCCCTGATTATACTTGAGGCCGATGAATGCTGCTGAAATGTGTGTAAAAATTACCATAAAATGTTTAAAGCATGAGAAGTAGTTGTCTCATGGTCCACTGGTTCACAATGTTAATCTATACAAGTATAATTAACATTTCTTTTACCGTTTCTCTTAAAATCTGAATTATCACACTGGTGTTGAGCTTTCCTTCTGTCTGAGAAGTGCTTGTGGATGTGGTTTGGATGTTTTACAGCTCAGAGAGCCAAGGTTCCCAGCACCTGGTTGCAGTTTGCAGTGGAAATACTCCATTTTTCCCAGACAGTAAAGGGCAGTTAATTAAATCTCTCTGCATTGCAGTTTGTCCCCTCTATGATACATTATCCCTGGCCCTTGGTCTGTTATTTGAATTTTTAAGTTTGGCAGGGTGGGGACAGTCTCTTGATCTGTGCCCTTATCAATAACTGTCACAAGAACACCAAATTCAGTGCCAGTATCTGGCACTATCACAGAAAAAAAAAACCAAAAAACCACCACCAAAAAACAAAAAACGCAAAAAAACCCCAAAAAACCCCAAACCACACCAAAAACCCCAAAACAACAACAACAACAAAACCCAAAAACAAACAAACAAACAAAACAACAAACAAACAAAACCCCCAACACCTCAAGGTAAACTGATACAATGTTGCCGTTCCCCCTCTTGCTATTTTCATTCCTCCCACACTGGTCTGTCTTTGGCTTAAAAGTGATTTTGCTCAGTCAACACACTCTGAAATATCCTATTAAAGATAAATTGTCTTCATGTGGTATTTACAGTATTCACCACAAACATCACCAGTAGCGAGTGATTGAAATGAGTACCAAGACTTTGCTCAATATTAGTACTCAATATTAATCTAATGATGAATTGATGATGGATAAAGAAAGACATGAAAATCTCTGCATCATGCGAAATGTAAGCTCAAGTATTAAATTGTTTGTAGTAATTGCTACTGAATTTCAGGTTATTTTCTCCTCTTGACTCCTAGTGCTGCAGGATGTTATTACAAGAGACAACTGTTGGAAGGTGGATTATTTTCTCCTGTGTGCAGCCTGTTCCTGGAATAGCCACAGCATCTCAGCTGGGCCAGGGCAGGACTGCAGGTACTGCTTGATCTTGGATTCTATGTTCTTGTCTTTAATGGAGTTTAAGCTAGACACTGCAAATGCAACTGAATGCTACTTGAGGTAGTTAAAAAACAATTAAAAAAAAAAAAGCCTAAACAGTGCAATATTTACAGTGTAACGATTCTTTCCATTGGGAGATTGCTTTGCCAAAATTTACAATCAACAGCAGCTCCTTTCTTAGTCAGTCTCCTGGAACCTTTCCTAATCCCTGCTGCCTATTAGGCACCTGGTAGTCCCTGCTCTCCTTTCCATTCACCTCCTTAACCCCACCTTTGAGGCACATTGAGAGCCTCCATGGAAGGGCTGAGTTCTGGGGCGGGGGGGGATCTCACTGGGCAGCTCAAACTGGTGCAGGTCCACCTCTAAAGTGCAGGCTGATTAGCAACAAATTAAGCAAAATTTCCAAGCTTGAGACTTAAAGCCACCAAACCCAGAGGTCAGAAAATGATTGTGGCCAGGTCATCACTCGCTCTGCTGACCAATGTTATTTTTTGGATCTCACTCTGCTCTCTGTCTGGGTTTTTGCCTTCCCTGCAGTCTGTAAGCCCTTCCAGACAAGTATTTCTCTGTGGTCTGTGCTTAGACTGCCTAGGCAAATTATGTTCAGATTGAAGTCTGGCACTCCTAGGTGCTATCATAAAGTATTAATGTGCATATTTCCCATTGACCATAATTTTTTAATGATATTTAACAGGCACTGGCTGGGGATGTTTGCCAATTTAAAGGCTGGCAGCACTGCTATTTAACATGTTGTTTACTTTAAGTGGTACATGCAGTTTACTTTAAATGGTAGGCAGGTTTTGGCTTCTAAATCTTGTTTGAACATACCAATAACCAAACGGTGGTTAAAAGGATGCATTTCCAGGTAATGCAGGGATTTTTTTCCGTATAATGCATATGGCAAAGGCTGTGTTCTCAGTGCTATGAAGCAGCCCACCAGCAAAGCTTCTGCCATCAGTTACTGGATCTCCAACACTGAAAGCATTTCCAGTCATGTATTCATGAGGCTTGAGTTTTGTGCTTTTCTCACTCAGCTTTGCACTGTGTATTGGTGTGAAATTGAAACAGAGAGGATGAGACAGAAAGAGAATCCCATGCAGGGCAGAAGCAAGTGTGTCAAACTGTCTTTCAATCAAAAATATGATACCAATGAATTAGACAACGAAGAAATGGATGGTGCCACTGAACAGTGATTTTAAAGAATTAACTGAATGTGTAAATCTGAAATATTGGTTGTCTGTCACCCATGTTATGCCTTGTTCTTTCAGCCACTGATTCAAATGAACCTTGTAAATTGAAATGTGCATGCAGAATAGGGTGTTCATAAAAGCCTTTGAGAGTTTCACAGTTTGGGCTATAATTACTTCTTTAGTGCAATTTCTGGATACAGTGACTACCTCCCGAACAAGGACTGATTATCTACAGTTCCTCCTGGTTTTATTACAAGCTCATTGGGGAAGGCCTTATGCTACACAGTGTCAATGGAACCTGGACTAATAAATAAAAATGGGATGATTGATTAAAAGCCAGGAAGAGCCTAAGTACTCCAGATGATTCACTGTGCTGAAAATCTCATGCTTTGTAGACAAAAGAGACAAAGGAGTGCAGGAATAAAAAGGCAGCCCATGGCAGGGAGGAAAAAGGACCCAGAAGCCAACGGCTTATTCACTCATCTCATGTTCATGTTAAATAACTTCTTTCTTACTCACTCTATTATTTTTAAGTACCTCAGGCCAGAAACTTCTATCACATTTCTTCATCTTGTTTGGTTCTAAACAACAATAAAATACCAATATATCAAGTGGAAGATGGGCTGAGTACAATCCTTGTAGAAGAAGCGACAGAATATAAATCTTTAGTAGCTTATCTGCAGCATTATCCAAAACAGAGATCTGTTCATTTAGGAGTGATTCCCTTCACCTAACTGGAGCATCCTAGTTCCCATTATTCATCTAGTTTCTCTATCAAATTAATGGAGAGCACTGGCATAGGTGTTTTACTAGGTGAGATGATTCATGCTCTGGAGGTGTGAATAATTCTTGTTTGACTGAAGAGCGAGCTTAAGCATTTTTTAAAGATAATTTATTTTTAAATCATTAGAAAGTAAAGAAAATTAATTTTACTATTAATGGTTGACTTCAATGCGGAGCTATATTAGTCAAAAATAGGTTACCAAAACAGAACAAAAGAGAGAGGCTTCAGTCCGCTCAGTCTCAATGGCAGGACAAATCCATTATTCCTCATGAGAGAAAAACACTGCTTTTTCCCTGAGTTAACATTGTGCTCCTGCCCTTTAAAAATGTTCAGAAGTCCACTTCTTGACTGAGATCATGAGACAGGTTGATTGCCAAAAGTTGTCCTGCACTGTAGAAAGTTTTGCTCACACAATAAAAATGGAAATGTGAAGCTGCTTTATGACTTTTTAACACACAAAACTATTGGGAAGTGTTATAAGCTCTGACCTGCACTCACAATTAAAATTGCCATCACAACGTGGGAATGAGACCCGAAGTTATAAATACATCCACTTCCATGAGATATTGGAAATTACTTCAAAGAATTCACTTTCAAAAGGAAATTATGCAGTAATTAAATAAAAGGCTAAAAATTAAAAACCTGTCCCAGAGATATGTCCACTTTGAGCAGACATTCATGCATCTCTAATACTAATGCAGAGAAAGAGTCAGTGGGTAGGGGAGTTCCTTCAGCCCCAATACATCAAATATTCCTGTACTGAAGTGCTGCTGTCAAGTCTCTTCCTAGTAAATCCAAGAAAAAGTCCAATTGGCTGAAAAGATGGGAAAAGGGAAGAATCAGTGTTAATATAATTTGTAAAAAAAAAATCAATTAAAAGTCTAAACACCTTTGTTTATTTAATTTCATTACATTAGACAGACTCCAATGGGCTGATGTCCTCAATTAGTCTTATTTTCTTATGGAAAGAGAGAATCATTGAACTTTACATGCATTAGGATACAATTTCCATGTTTCCAAGGAGAATGCAAAGTGCCATTCTTCAATTTCCAGGCTAATTTCACAAAGGAAACTTTTGAAGAGTATAAAATATTTGAGCTGTGTTACCCTTATAAGTTTACATAAAATCCATTAAAGTGCTAAAAAATGTTTTTTTCCAAGTGAAAAGTTTTATGAGAAAATTTCCTTTTACAATAGTTTTTTTTAAAAATACATATTAGAATGGTACCACCTAGACATTCTATTAAATTATTTGATGTGATTTAAAATACATGTAATGCTGTTTACATTTGACTTCCACAGAATTTTTTTTGCAAAAGAATAGTTGCAAGACAGGAAGGGAAAAAGAACAAAATTTCTATCTCCCTACTTCTGGCTAAGCAGTCTCCAACCAGAACAGGCAGCATTTGCAAATGGATCTGGGCTAATTTATTTTCTCCAAGTTTTCACAATGTATTTAAATATTTCATTTTTACTTGCGCAACAAAGAAAAAGAGCTCATAAAAAAGATGATAGGCAAGAATTCTGTGCAAGTCTTTGAAGTAATACTGGTAATATGGTTCCAAGAAACTGAATTCCTATTTGCATAATTACACTGGCCAGAACTATCTCCCTGTCCACCTTGCTGGAGTTCAACTCCTCTGAAATGCTGTATCCTTACCCAGGAGACACTGGTGGATTACACAAGTGAATTGAGAGACAAATTCAAAGTACAGCTGCCTGATTCAATATTACACCTTAATGGGAAGTCTAATACAAGTTACACACTATGCAGCAGCAATACTTTAATATTTTGGGTAAATAGCACACAACTGCTGAGGACATATTGAATTGCAACACTGCAAAATTGAGGTCAACAGAGTAGAGGCTGTGGGGTTTTTTCCATATCAAGTGGGCAGTAGTCAGAGAATGTGGTGAGAGAAGTTAGTTAAAAAGCTGACTTGGTTTCCCCGTGTGCAAATACAAATTCTCTGTGCAATTGTTGCTCCTATATTTTGGAACTCACAAGACACGTAAAACTTACTCCTGGAAGTGCTGCTGTGGTGGAAGGATAATTTCCACACAACTGCAGCAATGAGAGGAGTTGTGTCTGATTGCAGGGAGGGAAACTTTTACCAAGTGGGTCACTATTAACCTCTGCACCCTGAAAT
The DNA here is from genome assembly GCA_017589585.1 of Phylloscopus whistleri. Taxonomy (NCBI): domain Eukaryota; kingdom Metazoa; phylum Chordata; class Aves; order Passeriformes; family Phylloscopidae; genus Phylloscopus; species Phylloscopus whistleri. The sequence goes on along the minus strand of JADMLD010000864.1, from coordinate 1,784,025 downwards.
TTGTGTAAAGAAAAATAGTGTCATGGAACGACTGCCTGTCCAAACCTGCAGCCAGAACTCAGCCATGGTGAGGCTTGGAAAGCAAAGACGTCGTGGGACAAGCTGCTCTTCCTTCCTGAGACACCAATTTATTCCTGCCTGCAAAGAAAAGCCTTGGCCATATCAGCATCAGCAGCTGGTGTCTAGCCAGCTAATTTTCAGTTTCCTTCAGTCAGTTATGCATAAAGCTTTCCTAATTGTCAGCCAACACAGAACAAAAAGTTCCCCCCTCCTCCTTGAAAACATGACTGGTGCTGGCTGAGTCCTCAGAGACACTGAAGTTCCTGAAAGACCCAGAACACAACGAACTTCCCCCCAAGGTGGCAGTCCCTGCAGCAGTGATCTGGAGTTCTCAGTAATCATGTTAGTGAGGAAATGTCATCACCGTGGATGGAATGTGAGACTTCAATGCAAATAAGGGTTCCTGGGGAATGACATTGTGTTTTTAAGTGCAGGAAATGAACATGGAGTTTAACAGTGAAAAATTCTAATAAAACAAAATGAACACACACACCCCACACCAAAATATCAACCCCCCACCATGTATTTGCAATAAAACCATAAAGTGGCAGAAATCTATCAAAGGTATTCTGCTTGACCCTAATCACAAGGTGACCCATATGTTTCCTGATATCTTTTTAACAGTGAATGCATTTATCAAAGACAATTTTCTGTGAATAATAAAGGATGATGAACCACCTAAAGAAAAGTTGGACCATCTGTCTGCCTCCTTAGTCATTAACATTCACCTTCAGTATATGCTTGGCTTGTTTTATAACTACTTGACTGACAGGAGAATTAGTTCATTCCCATGGTTTGGGGTTTTTTTTCCTGTAGACTTCATTTTTTTCCTGTCATCTATGCCTACATTTTGTTAAACAGAAGGTGGGGGTGGAATATGTGAAGTCTAAACTAATTTGAGAAACTCACACAGCTCCTGCTTGCAGATGTCATGGTGTTCGCATTTTACATATTCATTGAAATTATTCTCCTTTTCTGGGGTAATGAAAATGCATTTTTAGGCTGCCTTTAAGTCTCAGGTACCCCCTGAAGTTGTAATCATGCTCAGGTTTTCCAAAGTGCTGAGGGAATTCTCCTCTAAATGTCTTTATACACTGATGGATTTGTCAGATTTCTGTGTTTTTGTATGTGAGGACAGTGGTCCGCATGTCTGAGTTGACATGTCTCACAGCTGGTTTTCATAAACCAAGAATGGTCTCCACAGGGCTACAAGATCTCACCAGGTGCTATCAGACGTGATAAAGAGCAAAATAAAGGGAGTCAAGTTTTTGACCAGAGTTTGCATGTTGTAATACGGAGACAGGTAAATTACCATGTATAAGGGATTCACTTTATAAATTTACAGTAAAAAAACCCCAAAACACAACAAGAACAACAAAAACCATTTCCACTCAATTTATAAAATCAATTTTATGCCTCAACCTCTTTAAAACAAAAAAGCAGAATTTTGTGGGACAATAAGGACTGAAAAAGAGGAATCGTGACTAGAAATGAGTTCTGAGCACCTAGGTGCTTTTAATATTTTTTAAAGATGTTCTGAACTGAAATATTTTCTTGACATTCTAGCTGCTTATCTTTCATGTGTTTGTCCAGTTCAAAACAAAGTGTGGGCAGGAAATATCTAAAAAAGCAACCTTAAATAGATTTTTGATTAAAAACATGATGAAAATGGCAAATAATTACAGGGCAGTTTGAAATCTACTGAATTCAACAGGAAAACTGAGACTTTACTCAACAGTGGCACAGACAAGATGTTTCTATACGTTCTTCCAATGAATTCTCTTCTTCTGTTTCCTGTAAGTTTAGATACATTTGACTCACATTAAGTGGTGTTTCTAATTCCATTGGCTAAAATAAAGTATGAAAGAATTCTTCTATTCCTCTAGAAATGAGATTATTTATAGCTTAGAGTTAGAATTCCAGTAGAAGGATGATCAACTTATCATATCTTATGATGATTCAACGTATCACTGTCTGTCCACAACTTATTAGAAGTGTTTATATTGAAATCTAGAATTCCAATAAATTAAGTTCTTCTATTAGCTTATTTATGTAAATTAAAGAGTGAGCTACTCAGCTAAAAATTCCCAAGAAAGACAAACTTATAGTTAACAACACATTTTTTGCTTCAACTGATCTAAAACTGCTGTGGAAGACCTGCTCAAATGGACTGACATTGGCTGCCAAAATGTTTCCATTTTGTCAGGAAACAAGGGAAAATAGATGAAAGTTCAGGCTCAGACAAATGAACAGCTCCCACAGTACCAGGAGTTACCAGTCAGCCCAGTCCCTTCCACTTTATATAAAAGGCCAACAATTTTTATCTATATCTTCCTGACTTCAGGAGAGTTCATCTGGCTGGAATTTGGGAGTGGACAGGGGTCTGTATATTTTGTATATTTTTGTTTGTATATTTTCCATAAAACTTTATCTGGCTTGGTGACATTCCAATACCAAAATCATACACAGCAATATGCTAGTGGAAAAACTATTGAGAAAAACCTACATATCATTATTTACCATGCAGGTGTAGTTCTTTTTATCTGTATCAGGAGGAATAAATCCATCACAGGGAAACTGGTGATGTGATATTGCCTTGTAAAAAGTAAACTCTCAACAGAGATTCACTTAGAGAGTACAAATAATATAAATGGATGAATTTATATTATTTGTATAAATAATATATTTATTATTATAATATAACTATATATATAATAAATATATATATGATAATATATAAATATAATATATAAATCAATAAAATTAAACTCTTTTGCAAATGTTGACAGCAAGAAAAATTGCCCTGTCAGTAAGGAAAGAATTGATCCAGACGCGGATGATTTTAGGACAACTCTATAGTGCTGCTGTTTCCTCTGGCTCAGTTTGCCTTTTCTTACTGAATAATAATAGCAGGCAAATTAAACTAAGCAGGCAAAAATCAATGAAATCAAAAAATTGAGCCATCATATTATTCTCTGGTGATTATTAGTTTTGTGTTATTTATCTGAGTTAAAGTGAGAAATTTGCTAACAAAGTGAAAGAAGGCAGCATTTTCTACCTTTCAAAAATGTCCATTGGTGGTATATTTTAAGTCTCTTGCATTCAAGGCATTGGACTCAGCAGCTGTGAGGAGAATTTATTCCATAATTGCAGAAATTATGAGGGCAGAGGCATGGAAGGAAGCAAGGATATCCAGCCACAAGTCTGCTCTGCCATGGAAATCACCACAGGCCAGTGTGTACTGTTTATAGGAGACACAGCTCATCCCCAAGCAGTCATTCTCAGGGAGGAAGGCAAATAAATTTTGGATTAGGCTGAATTTTGGGGTCAGTCTGATTTACCCCTTTGTGCAGGGATAAGGCTACAAGTCTTTGCTGTCCCCGCTCGCTGTTCCTGGTTTGGTGTTCAGGATGATACCCATCCTTCAATACTTTGGGATGAAAACAGAACCATCTCCTTGTGTTAACCCAAAAACACATGCTGCTAAATGTTTAATGTGTTTTGTTGCAATTAGACCCACTCCTAGAAGACAGGAATGTCAAGCCTACCAAAATTCCATTAGCAGAGAGCAAAGCTGTGTCTAAAGTGAAAAATCACACGCACAGCCTTTGAAGGATCAGGGTCTGACATGGTTCACTCAGTCTGTGCCTTTAGCTGAAAAATGCATATCTCACAATCTCAGAAAATATTTGATTTTTCTTCAAACTCTTGCAGCTGAAGAATCATTAAAAACATTTTAAAAACCCCACTACACTTAAAACACCACACTTTTTAATTTAAATTTTAAAATGTACCTAAATAAATTATTGAATAAATCCCAAGCACAATACCACATTTCACAGCTAAAAATTTGATATAAAGTAAGAGGGGGCTGTTATATTCCAACAGGAAAATGCAAAGAAAAAAATAGAAAGAATTGTTTTTCTGCCAAGCTAATTTTATTTAAAAGAAGATGCTGAAGTTAAAAAAACACCTGGTGATTCACACAATATTATTGGCAACATTTTTCTGGTATTTCCTTCTTGGTTTAAAAAGAATCAACAATTATGATAAGTGCCTGACAAAAAGTTTCAAGTATATGAAGGTTTCAAAGGAATTTATAATCTGGCTGAGATGCCTTTTCAGGTGGGAAGCTATTTGATAACTATCTCCACCATGCTCTTTATGGCTAATTTTTCGGAGTGGCTTTTGTAGAGATTTATCTGGATTCAGAGAGGATCCCTCCATTAACTAACACTTCAAATGCACCTCTTCAGAACTCTCATTCTCTATTTTACTGTAATTTTTTTTAGGTGAGAATTTATTGATGGAACCTCCTCTATTTCAAAGCTCGGCAAAACAAAAAGATAGGCAAGAGAAGAACTACAACCCAGATGTGGCCATTTGTCTGCAGCTCCTCCCTCCTCCATACTCAACATCAGCTTCATCCTGGCCCACATCAGTTTAACAGCTTGCAGGTGTTGACAAAAGCGGCTGAATGCTGGGCTTCTCTGTGGAGCTTAGTAAAAAACTCATGGAAAAAATATACTCATGGAAAATTATACTCATGGAAAACAGAGATTCTGATTTACTCACCTGTGATTCAGTAACCCCCCTGTGTCACTGGAAGCAGCCTGGATTAGTGGATCCACTGTGGGACCACCCTGCACAGTGGTTGTCCCTCCTGCATCACAGCACAGAGGAGTCACATCCCTGTATTCAACAATGCAATGACTCCAATACCATTTCTCTTTCCTCGAGTTGACTAGCAAGATTCCAGTAGAAATCCATGTTTTCCTTCCAGCTGCACTCAATTTTCATTGATCTCTTCTACTTTCATGAGGTCAAAATCTGGCACAGCCAAATTACCCTACAGGTAACCCTGAGCAGAGGTAGCAGCTCTGCTTAGAGCAGTCAGTTGCTTATAAATGCTGGATTGTGTCATGGTTAGAGGTGGAAATGGTACTTTTCAGGGAAAAAAGTACAATTAAAGAGAGTGATCCAACACTGAAATCAGATTCAGATAGTAAATCTCTTATTAGAGATTATCAACAGACAGCAGAGCGCCAAATTGCAGCCTGTATTGCAAGTATATATTGCTCTTGGAGTCAATCTTGTTCCAGCACATTTATACTGACACTCCAATCTATAGTCCCACATTCCTGACAACTGACAACAGTAACACAGGTGTATCATGACTTGTCAGTTTAATTAAAAGAATATTTTTTAAAAAGTGCAGCTATTACAGTGCTAAATATTGATCAACCAGGGCAATGGTGTTCCCTTACTCTTTTAAATTCAGTCCTGCAAGAGAAATCCACGCTATCTGACAATGATTAGACAAATCATTTATGTCTGAATTTTAGTATTTTTTTTGGTCATCTTCTATACCAAGTCTTCCCATGCAGGCAGGATTTGGTTCTGGCTTGGAATCAGAACCATCCTGGGTACAGCTGTCTCTGTCATGAAGTCACAGAACTCAGCTGGATTTCTGATAAAAACCAAAATTGAGAAGTTATGGATTTATCCTAAGAAAACCCCAAAATCAAAAAAGAAAGCAAACAAAAATGACTGAGAAAAAAAAAAACCCAATCAAACAAACAACAACAAAACCAACCAACCAAAAAAAAAAAACAACCAAACAAAGAAACAACCACAAACAAAAAACTCCTTATTTTGTTCTTTGTCCTTTCATAATTTTTTGCTATGTGAAACAATATATTCTTTACTTACAACCTGTACATGTCTAGGCGAAGAAGAAATGACTTTTCATTGCACAAAGGCATATTTTTATTATTTTCCCTTCTTCCTCTTGTCTTCCTTTCTATAGTTCCCATTTTTTCTCCCATGAATGACTGCAAAAGAATCAGGAAAACAATGCATTTCCTCAGGATCTGTGATTAGTTTCTCCTCAACTCATTACTTGCACCAAATGTTCCCACCTCTCCTTTCACCCTGAGCCTAACAAGACATTCCCTTCCCCACCTTGTCAATTATGAGTGGTCCCCAAAGAGCAAATGCACAGGGAGGGAAGCTGCTCTTATTGGATGCAGGAATCCAAATGTAATTTTCGTGTAGTTGAGATCAAAATTTGGTCTGCCATGTTGGAGAGTTCCAGGCTTGTAACTTGTCCTTAGAAATCATCCCTTTTAAGATCTGCAGGAAAATTAGGTATTGTGCCTAGTAGTCTATAAGATGTCTGGGATTTTGAGCTGTGTGGATGAATTTACAGTGCATTTTCCTAATCCGCTCTGCATGTTTTCCCACCTCAAGGCAGATGCATTTATATCTCCAAACCTATCACTCAACACCTGCTATTAGCCTTACCTGTATACTCTCTAACATGCACCAGGAAATATAAAGAAGGAATAAAAGCCCTTGACAATAGTGTACTCGGTTCTCTGCAAATCCCTGTGGATGTATAGCACACAGTAAGTCAAAAATAATTAATAGGGTCAGCTCCAAGAGATGTCAGGTTCACTGAAGCGTTGCGTGTTTCTTTGAAAGAGAAACAACACTGACACATTTTCCAAAGTTAGGGTAAACTAAATGTTGTCTCTAGAGGTTGGCACTTCCACAGCACTTCTGTAGCTTCTCCCCCTCACTGCCTGTGTTTACTCTCAGTTATATTGCTGGAATGCTTTGCTTCTTTCAAGGATGTGGAAATTTAAGAGGAGAACTGATTGAAAAATCTGATATGCGTCTTGTCACATTGTTTTGTTATTAATCCAGACATACAAAAGTAATGGCCAAGCTCATCCATTGCTGATTTCTCCACTGCAAAAAGAGCTTATTTCCACCAGGAAGATGCATTCACATTTCAAACCCAATGAATGCACCAAATTTGAAACTCATATCAAAAATTTGGCGAAGTACTTGGTTATTTTCTACCTGAACTCATCAAAATCAAATACCGATGAGTTTCAAAAGAGTAAAGTCAATGCTTTTAGCAAATCTCATGATGCAGGAAGCCATAATGAGCACTTATATTTGTCACCCAATTCCACATACATTTAGCAACTCTGATTTTAAACTAAATTCATTAACATTTGCTTTTCTAGACACAAACAGCACCAATATTTGCAAGCTGAAATTTAAGTCACTGAGAAAGGAAGGAAATCATCCTATGCAAATACAACCTAACAGCCTGTTCTGCTCACGAACCTCTCCTTCCCAACACGGAAAACGTTTTCCTTAGAATATAAATTTATCCCAGCATCACTCAGAATTTATTTTGCTAATCTGGAATTTTAAAAAAACCCTGATGAGCTGCTGAATTCTTGTCTGCAGTCACAGTGAGTGCTGCCAACTGAAGTCCTTCCAGGTCCTTTTTTTTTTTTTTTTGCAAGGCAGTTTATTTGTAAATACTGATTTTAACAAGAAAAGAGGAGCTTCAGTTCACTGTTTGCAGTCACAGGCAGAGCTCTGCCTTCTCAGGGACACTTTGGAGGCTCAGGAGGAAGGCAGGAATCATTAGGAAGAGGACTGGCAGTTCCAATGGCAGCTCTCTGGTGGCAGGGACAAGTGACCTCTGCCAAGGCAGGGTCACTGCTGTGAGAGAGGCCGCCCAGCAAGAAGGGAAGGAATGAAGCAAAAGAGAGGAGCAGCCTAATGCAGTATAATTTAAAAGATGACCCTGTACATTAAGACTAATGAAACTAAACAACTGTAATCCCGCAAAGAAAATTAACACTATTGAGAATGAAGCTACAGTACTTGAAACCCAATTAACCGTTATATCTCCCCAGAGATTTGGATCACATTCTTCTTCCTTTCATTAACTGAAATTTGTTTTTTCTTTGATTAAAGTTTATATTAAAAAATCCAAACAGACAGGGCGATAATCAAAGGTATGTATCATCTTACACCCACTCTGCATGATTAAAATCCCTCATTTCAATAATTTGCATGATATTTCACCAGCAGTAGACTCACTTAGAAATAATCAATCTGACGATTAGCAAAATTCTCCTCAAACCCACAGCTTTCATAGTGCCATGCTAGGGATATTTCTGCCTTCTGCTGTAGTTTGACACATTTAACACCAAGAACCTGATGACCTTCCAAGAATATCCAAATTCAAAGCAGGTGAATCTGAAATCTGGAACTTGTTCTTAGTGTTACAATTAATTAATCTTTTAATCTCCTCATGATACATTCTAGGTAAATTCTCAGTAGTGAAATAAAAATAGCAACCTTAAGAGCTTTCTTTCTACCTTATTTATAAAAAAGAAAAAAAAATCTATCACTTAGCTTCTGGGTTTGATTTTGGTGTTTTATTCAGTTGAAGAAATCCAGAATTAGACCCTTGGGTATTTCAAAAAGAAGTGCCAACATATTCAGTGGGCATAAATGTGATATATGATATACAGAAGAGTACCTCAGAACACAGCCAAGGACAGACATTTTCTTCAGACTCCTCTGATGCACTCAGCAAAGGTATCAAATCTCAAGTAAATCCCGTGGATTCTGGAAGTGTGAATTTGTATTTTACACCAGATTTCCAGACAAAAGACTAAAGGCATTAAAGAAAATGGGATCAATATTTCTCAGCCTATATTCATTCTCCTCCCCAAAGCTCAGAGCCTGCTCCCCTATCTCTCCAGTCATCCTATCACTTTTCTGGCTGCAGAAGAACAAGGGAAAGCTTCAGTTTGAAATAGGACAGGCAAGATTTCCTTATTCTCACGCCCTGAAAGGTGCAGAGTTGCACTGTTGACATGAAAACCGTAATAATTTTGAAGGTGGGTAACAAACACAGGGAGTGGGGAGAAAATTATCACATGCTTGACTTGGACTGTGAAGCTGTGGGAGTCGCTTTCCACAGAGCTCCCTGTGCTCCAGTCAGGGGTTTTGGACTTACCTTACTCATCTTTAACTTCAGCATCACACACCCAAATTAGATAAATTAGCTGGGATTGCTATTGTAAAACTAGAGCCAAATGTTGCTTGTATGAATGCACTGTACTCACATGTGGAAAACAGAGCTATTGACAAAAGCATATTCAATGTCCAGAACTTGTACTGAGGTAAAATTCCAATCAAAAACATCAACCTAAAGCATTATCATTTTAATAAATATAAGCTGGTTGATTTGTAAAAAAAAAAAACCCATTAAAATTGTTTTAATAATTGCTTATCCAACCTTCTATCAACAAGACAACAGAAAGGACATGATTTCTCTTATTTTAAACAAGTAACAAAAAAGTACTTTAATTAGACTTATTTCTGTGCTGTTTTGTTTCACAAAATGAAGAACTATAATAATTTAAAAACCTAATAGCTTTTTTCAAAATTTTCTAGAGCTTACTTCTTCATTGGTATTTTCAGTAGGCCAAGAGCTGGGTCTGTGTCCACCCTGGACACACCTCAATAATCAGTGTTTTTAAATTATGTGGGTCTTTGTCCTTTAAGTAAAAAAAGCTGAACTGTCCAAGTGCTGAGCAGCAGGAAGTCAGAAATGTATCTGTGCTGATCCAAAGTTGGAATTTATTATCTCCTTTCCAGACAACAAATTCAGCATAAAACATCTAAGGGTCTGCTGTGAAATCTTGGTGATTCAACTCCATATCAAAATGATGGAGTACAAGTATATTTGCAGCCCAAGAGTGCAAGAGAAATCTGGAAGCTAATTTTGTATAAGATCACAACCTCCAAATTAAATAATAGATGTAGCCTGCCTGCTGCATCATCAAATTTTCATTAGGTTCTTTGCAGCTGTATGTCTTTGATCTCAGCTAAATAAATCATAGATGCGTTGTGGTTTTTTGGTTGGATTATGTGCCATGCTAAACTCACTTAAAAAACAGAATGATGTGTTTGGATCTGCATTGTTAAAAGGAGGGAAGAAGAACATAATTTCTCCTGAAACATCACCTAGAGTACTAAACTACTTCAGCATCTACCTTTATCCCCATATCTGTATGCAAAATCAGGTAAAATATTTTTTTTTTTCCTTTTCTCCCCCTCTTTTTCAAACAGCAGTACCACGTTTCAGCAACAGCTCTGCTGTAACTTGTGGAGGGAAGACGGAGGCTGAATTTAAGAGCTTCAAGGGCCCCTCATGAGCCAGGGTTTGAAAACTCGTTGATGTTTGATGTATCTGAAATGCCTTTGTGTTTTTTCGTACTGCTCTAGTCTCACTTCTTGGGCTCATTTATACAAATTGAATCAACAGCACTGAAATGTAACAGATACTGAAGTTCCCAGCTCCCATAGCGAAGTGCTCTCACAATCAGGGCAGTTTGGTTCTCCTTCAAAGATCAAATGTCAGGCCAAATCCTGAATTGCTGGGCATGGACACCACATATTTTACCTGAGGAGGAAATAAATTGATTGATTTATTTATTAATGACTTGCAGCAGGATTTGCATTTTTGAGCATCACAAGATTTCTAAGAATTCTGACTGCACATCCACACCCTTAACCTAGATCTGAACGAGATCAAAAGGAATCCTTCTGGGAGCTGCTGCTGGAGCTGTGAGCTTTGCTGCTTCATGTTTCCAATAGCTGTTTATTTCTATTCTTTGTTTTGCTCCTGATTAAAATCAAACTAAAAAGCAACTTTCTATAAAGTGCATAGAAATGATTTCATTAGGTAGTTGTCATCTGCCACTGGACTGCGCCTCATGGCTTAGTAGAGTAATACAAATAATTCTAAGGTCAGATTCTTCTTGCAAAAGTTGCTTGTTTTAACAAGAGCGAATTACAAATTACTCTGTAAAACAGCTGAAATCAATTATGTTTTACCAAAATTCATTAACAGCATTGAAATTGGTAAGGCTTACAAATGAAAATTGTTAGCTACAGTCTCACTCTAAATGAGGCAATTATTTTAATCTTTGCATGTGCAGTTGCTTTTAAAAAAACGCAGACAAAAAGCCACCCTGCAGCAGCTTATATCTTCCATAATGTAAATAACTCCTAGGAGAGCATCTCAAAAGGATTTTACATAGAAAAACATATCAATAACTAATAAAACTATTAAATAATCAAATTATTACACATTTGTACCTTGAAGAGAACCTGTAATTTAAAACCAATGCCAGCTCAATACCAGGAACTGTTAAACAATATATACCCCATGTTATTTCCCACAGAGAGAAAGTTTCAGGAAACACTTTGTAACTTAGATAACCGTAAATTTCTTTATTTCTTTCTTGAATAGAGTGGACATCTGCTGCATTTTATTTCACTACTACTCTACACTCCTCATGAGTTCTCTCTCACTCAATGTAATGAGAGATGTTTTCTAAAAACAACTTTGCAAACTGTGAACAAAGTGCATTTATGAGAAAGTCAACCTTCCATGGATCTCAGTTTCCTGTCATTTGGTGAAATGAGTTTCTTACTACAGAAAATAGAATTTTTCTGCTCATTGAAGGATGGTGTCAGCTTGGGGTATATTTGAATTGTCACAGAGCACTTCTGTTTGCTGCTTTAACCCTAGTGTCCTCCCTAAGCCAACATGCCCAGGGGTTGGACACAGCAGGTCCTGTCCATGCACAGCACACAAGGACAGGCTGGATTTGTACCAACAGTCTCAGATATTTATCTGGTTCTTTAGAGCATCCTCCTCGCTAAGCTGTGTAGATTTGGTATCAAGTGTTTAGACATAGACCATTTGTACAATTTAACCTTCAGTATTTATACAACTATAAAGGGAACAGGGTGTATTTTTTATGTCCCAGAGTAGTTCATAAAAGGAATAAAAAATTCAAAGAGTGGATAGACAAGCTTTCAGAAAATCTGTATACCCTGTTCTTATGTTGCTGCATAATGGTGTGTAAAATGTACTCCAATTATTTGGTCACAGGACACAGAGTGTAGCATGAAAGCAAGAATATTAATGACATAAATTCTCCATATTGCTAGCCTTGAAATCTTCATATGCCAAGAACAAGTTTAATGTTCTCCCTAAACTGATGTTTTTCTTGTTCTTTTCCTCTTTAAAACAAAGCATTTTGTATAGCAGAATATTTTGATTACTATTCCTGTGGCAAAAAGCATGTCTCGAGGCATGTTAAGTTTCCCTAGTACTCTGGATTCATTTTTGGCTCAACATTTTACTCATCATCTCTTTCTTCCTCATTTGTTACTTTTAAAACTACTAAAGCCAGGGTACAGTCTAAAAATATGTAACTCAATATATTACTTTCTTTGCCAAATCAAGGACATCTTTTGTAAAGTAAATAACCATCACTGGATAAGAAACTACGCTATGTATTATAAAACTTTTTGTGTTTTATTTCACCTTTTCTTACGCTTTTTGAAAGTACCTAATGGGCGTAAAAATGTACATTTCCTTAGGCTTTTTTTTTCAGCTTGATACAATCTCTCTACAGCATTCTCTAGGTAAGCACAAAGGAGCACATCATTAGAAACAATCCCAAGTTTCTGAAGACAGTCATCTGAAAATATGTTTGAGATGATAAGGAGTCCAACTTAAGCCATTTTAGAAGAATCTGATTTACAGAGAACTTGGCTGTTTCTGAAATGTCTTTCAAGACATCAAGTTAGCCCTGTAAAAGGATCAGTCAGCCCTAAAATTATAGGCCATTAAGAATTAAATGCATGACAAATTTTAATAGGAGCTCAGGATAATACCAATATTTAAGTTATCTATTCAAGAGACACTGCCATGCCCTGCTTAATTCTCTATGCAGATGCTCCAGCTGAGATAAACCCCAACTCTGTCAACAACAGAACTGCCACTGCATGCAGAGGGTTTTAATAGAAGCAGAGGGCCTGAGACCTGTTTTCCTGCCTGGAGAAAGACACAGGCTGCACTGAACTGTGTGCATGAGCACAGTGAACAGGAGAGCCAGGGAGCAGCTGGACCAGCACAGCCTGGCACTGAGATCTGGGACGAATGACAGCATACACAGGGCCACTGGAGACCTTGAGGAGCATCCCCAGCACTGCTGCAGGAGCCTGGCAGGTCAGCATGCCCTGCTCCTCACAGGCACAGCTGAGTCACTGCTCACAGAGCTCCAGCAAGCACCACTTCAGAGCCTGGTGCTGCTCAGGGCACCCCCGGTTGCGTGGGAAGAGGGAACAATCCCATCACAAATCCATTAGCCCACACCCAGGGGAGAGCCTGGAGATAAACACGCTGAGATGCTCTCAGGGACATCTTGAATTTCCCTGCTTCAGCCTCTGACCAACACACACAATCACACACACACACACACACACAGAAGCAGCAACAAGTTGCTGCTACTCCTTTTCCAGATGGAAAGCAGGAATATGAGAGGAGATAGTGACTTCATTCAGTACAGCCTCTTTCAGGGGCTGACTTACAAACAAAGCAACTACGTTTGCTAAAAATTAGATTGTGAACTACTCATTAATCACTGAATGGGACTGGACAGCTGCTGTCTGTCCAGCTATTATTAACCATGCATGGTCAAAAATGAAAGCACTTCACACAGAAAAAATCTAAGTATGAAATGAATAAAGAAATTCAAAGCTTGTTTCAATTGCAACTTCTTTAAATGAAAGAGTTTGTTTCTAATCAGGTCAGAGTGAAATATTAATTTCCTGGAATCATAGCATTTAGTAGACAAAAATCTCTTTCCATTATGTATATTACATACACTGACATATTTTCTGAGCACCTTAGATACATACTTCAAGGCCATCTGAGTCAACCAATTTAGTCAACCCTTTAAAAAAAGCCACTCACAGTTCAGGTCTCAGTTCTACCCTGAAAATGAGATAATGTCCATACCAGGAATGCCTAACTGGGGATGGGATGAAATCATGGCTTATTAATTGAGGAAGGAGAGGACAGATATGGACAAGGAAAAAAAAAGTGTATTCAAAACAGAGATATAAAATAAAAAGAATAATCTACCTGTTGTTTTAGTATTGTGTGCTCTTCAACACAAAGAACTTTTACAAAACCGATGGAGTTAATTGAACAAAAAGTTAAACATATAGAAAGTGCATTTTTCTGATAAAATATAAGGTTAGCTGATGCTTGCACATGTGTTCTGTATGAGCTGAAAAGCAAAAGCATGCTCCTACAGCTGATAGCAGCCAATTTTCTCATTAAATCTAAGAATATAATATTTCGTGTTTTAAATCCTTAAGACCCTCAGTAATTCTTGAATCATACATTCCCAAAGTAGGGCATGAAAATAACATGGTTCAAACCACTTTAAGAAAAGCTTCTGAGGAATCCTAAAATAGGCACTTCAGTTGTGAAAATGAAAGGAGGACAGGTATTAAATAAACAATGCACAGAAGGCAGGAGCACACAGGCCATGTTCAGGATGACACAAGGAGGCCAGAAAGGAAATAATGGCACAGAAGTTTTGAAAAGACACAGTGCATTGAAGAATTAACCACAATATTTCCATCTCCGTTTTTACCTCTGTATTTTTCACAAATGTTAGGATTTTGAGGCATAAATAGAATTACTGATTACAAGAGGTGTATTATTTTACTCTAGCAATTGGATTGTGAATTTGTCATGCCTTACAACTGAGAGGAATATGCACCTGTAAATGTAAAGAATCTATGAATTATACTTTGTGCCTTCCTCTCCAAATGATGCACCAAAAAAAAAAAAATTCTCATTTTGGAAAAGGCTGGATTAGAGAATTTGAGGAAAGATTGCAGCAATCTCAGGAGGCTGGAACAGAGCAAAATTCCCATGTCACAGGAGAGCAGGGTAACTCCAAGAGGCCTCTGGCAGGAATGGCAGACATTTGGTACCTCACAGAGATGGATGCAGTGTGAGGTTTTTACAGCAACAAGCAGAGCTTTATTATGGTCTTGTTTTCAGCAATGTGACAGATAATGCCCATGAGGGCCATATTTCAGTTTCCTTGTAATCCAGCTGAACAACAGCACTTAAGTTAATTCATGCAACTGCCATGCCCAGAGAGGAGATGTCACAACAATATGGAAATGAGAAGTGTGATTGCTGAAAAGAACCGTTAACAATAACTTTCTAAAAATAATACCACATTTTTAATTGTACTCTCAGCTAGGAAAAGCTAACAGAGACGCAATAACTTAGTCTATAACATCCTCCCTCCCCTAGGACTCCTATGAATTATCTGTCTCATTCTGGAAAGGCTAATTCTCCTGTTGGGACCTCACACTACACGGATGGTGAATCTTGGCAGAAGACTTGGATCACCCTCAGGAGCATCCAAATTTAACCAGGAAAATAATTTTTGTACACTACACCTCATGCACCTTTGCTGTCACAGAGTAAGATTGGGTTTATTTTCTCAAGTCGTCTATAAAAGAGAGGATAGAGGATAAGAAAATAGGGAAGAAGATAGGAAAGTTCACCTTCCTATAGATAAGGAAGGTTCACTGTTGTATTCCTCTGGGGAAAATGGTTTCTCCCCAAGAGACCCCCATATGTCTGTACCTATTAGTTTGACCCTGTTCTCCCCTTATCTCTGACCTATTGGCTTGGTGCCAGCTATCTATCTAGAGACAGAGAACAGATAAAAACCCATATTCTTCCTTTGGCCTTGGGTACCCCTTCGAGAATAAAGCCCTGGAATGATCCCCTGAGGTAGGAGCCTCTTTTGAATCTTTTACCCTATCCCTGAAGTATTGCTCCCAAAGCTCCCCAGAAACTGAGCTAGCACAGGAACCCAGGGGGGCAGGGGGGAGTACTTCAGTTCACCCTTATAAAAAAGGATCTTCTGGGGCACAGAATTTGAGGGAGTTCCCACAGGCCATCCATAAAGGCAGAAGAGACATAAGCACAGGTTGCTGGAACCCAGCACCAGCACTGAGTATTCCCATTAGTAGGGATTAAGGTGTTAATCAAAGTTCCATTAGTCACTGATTTCCGTAATGAACCTCTTGCTTTGGAATTCATAATTTCTGTACAAATTACCTATGAGTAATGAAATGAACACAGAAATGAAAGGCAGCATTTCATCCCATGCAAGTATTCACATGGAAGGCATCAGACACCAAACATTATCAGTAAAATGTAATTGGGATAATCTCACTCAGAAGCATGCCAAAATATCCCTCTGACAAAATATGAGCCCCAGGAAGCCAACTAATTTACTACCAGGGACAAAAACATTAATTTCTTGAAGACAGAGGAAGAACCAGGTAGGCAGACTTCATATAGCCATCATAAAATTTGCCACATAATATATAATATAATAATGTCACAAAAGAGAAAATTACTGATTTTTTTCAAGAATTCTGTTCACTGGGAAAAGAAGTCTCTATTACACAGCATGCAAGAGAAAATAGATTGGTTTTAAAAGGTTCCCCACTACCACCAATTTTGACAGCAGCAAACATACAAATTTACTTGGCTGGCTTCTGGTGATTACCGTAAGCTGATTTTCCCTCTCCCTGGGCACTAAGCTCTTGGTTCTTTGTGTGGATGCAAGGGCTTTCAATCCTGGAGCCACTCAAGAACAGTTTGGGTAGATTACTATTCATGTTGGAAACAAACATTGTGGGGCAAATCACAGCCTTTAATAAACTCAGAACAGAGATTCCCAGAACCTCCCCCAGAGACTACATGACCTCAATACAATTCCCATTTAATTTTTTCCCTATGCTCAGTGGATAAATGTGGCTTGAAACCATATGTTCTCTTTTACTCCTCTCTATTCTGCCTGGTCTCTGCTGCTGAGTTCTCACAGAGAGCTAAGACAAAGTTTGTCTCACATTTTGGGAGAAATTCTTATTCTCCTTTCATTCTTTGATTTTACATCCCCAAATTTAGCCAAACCTTACCGATTCCCCTCTGGCCAGGGCCTTGGGTCTGATGTGGGGCCTGAGAGTGAAGGAGGGAGGACACATCAGAATCAGTCCTTGGGTCTGAGACAGACCCAGTTGAAAAATGGAAATGTTTTAGCAGCATTACTCCAAACTCTGTTACCATTCCCATCATCATTCTGAGAAAATAATCAGTTTTTCTGCAATAAATGACATTCAGTGACAAACAATTGGAATCAGAGAGAACATTGACTGCAAACTTTGAAAAATACAACTTGTTTTGTATTCTAGAGTACAACACAAGTTACATATTATTAAATCAGCAACGTAATAGCTTTTATACCCATCCTGGATTATGTAGGAATAAACTCATGTAGATCTTCACGTCACTGTAGTCCACGAAACCCGTGAATCCAAAGGACTTTTGTTAAGTATAATTTAATTGCATGACATAGCCCCACCGTCACCCTGATCATGCCTTAAATACATCTCACAGGATTAACATACTTATAATGAATTATTTATTGCCTTAAACAACTCAGAACAAAATACAGCTCACTAAAAAGAAGCCTGAAAAATGGAAACTTATATAGATATGCAAATATATGTGAATATAAATGTATAAAAATAAAATTAAAGACAATTTTCCTTTCTGTATCGAACAAAATCTCCACATAAAAGTTTTTAAAACCAACTTTATACTGTCACAAAATGTTTCAGTTTGACTTGGCAGAAATTAGCACAGGAAGCAATGAAAACCCAGGCTATTTCTCAGGAGTACATAGGAGTTCAGAATCTGGAGAACAAGTTCCTGTTTCTATCAAAGGGCTTGAATTAATCAACTCATTTCCCTGTGCCTAAAATTATTTCTGTGGCACTTGCATCTTTATTAGCAGCAGTCCACAGATAAAATACACACAGTACAAGGATTAATTTTATTAGCAGAAATGAGGAAATTGCACACAGCTTCCCCTTGCTCCTCCTCCCCCCTAGCAGTGCCAGGATGGGTTTTCACCTGGTGTTTCTCAGAAAATACTATTAGCAGACACATTTCTCTTAAGCCATAATTCTTAGGCACCATTCTGTGCACTTGAAACTCCTATTCAAGGCGCTGGGAGTTTGGACACAGCAAGTGTGATGACCTTTATTATGGCCTGTCAGCATGCCAGGAACACCAGCCCAGTTTCACTGACAGTGAAAAAAGAACTCCATTACCTGAGTGGTAGCAGGATCTTATTCCTTTCAGGCTCAACTTCTAGAAAGACATATGGTCATTTATTCAGTGCATTTGGAGAATTGTAGCAGAAGGGGCTTATTTATTCATATTGTTCATGTAATGCCTCAGAATGCTCATAAAAATAAAGAGGAGCAGCAGCTCCATTTGAGACACACTGCTCTCTGAATTTTGGGGGGAGAAATGCATTTCTCTGGATCAGGCGCTCCCCTGTGAGTAAGTGCTGGCATAGTTGGAACTGGCAATGCCTGATATTAACCCTCAAAACTGCTCCACTCTTTGGATGCAATTGCATCATGCAGAAAAAAAATCCCTTCCAAACATACCGTGATCAGCCAGAGACTTAATGAAGATGATTTTCTGTATAGATTAGAGGTATAAATTGATGCTTACCAAATCCTGTCTCCTAAATGAGTTATATTTCCTTGCTTCCAAGTAAATGTCACAGCTTCAACTGCACTTTTTGCAGCTCATAAAGCCCCAGATGATTTTTTTCCTAAATACAATTTTAATCTCATTAAAACTTTTTCATATATTGTGTTCTATGTCATAGAGAAAATTAGCAGAGGATGAATGATCTTTTCGGTCTGAGGTATACTGCATCTAGCTTCAAATTTTGTTTGAACCAATAGCCTCATGTGAAACAGAAGAAGTTAAATACATAGCAATAAATTCCTGTTGATTTCCCCAAGGATATAATCTCAATTTAAAACCTCTATGATTTTTCATGTTTTGCAGATGGCCTCTTTTACAGTTCTATAAAAGTACTATTATTGTTTAGAAATACTAATAAAATTATTAATATTCCCCTGCTTTTTAAAAACACTTTTCTTCCCTCTCAGTCTATGCCTTATGTTTTTCTTCCCTAGTATGCAGAGTTAATATCTAAGCAACATGAAAAGAAAACCCATCAACGTGACTGGAGGCCTCAGAGGTTTGGTAAGAGGATATTGAACATTTCACCCAGAGGCTGTTGCTTCCAAAGTGCCCTTGGCTGGCCACGACTTAAACTCATTAACATTTGAGGGTTCTTCAGTGGTCTGCAAACCTGTATCTTTAAAATTCAACTTCTGGTGCAGACAGATTGGGCGTGACAGAGGAAATTCCTCCAAACAGGATGGAATATGAACCGAAGTGAGCACTCTTCTTGCTGGTACGTAGAACACATTTAGTCTTGAATGAAATTCACAGTCATTTATACCTGTTCTTGTTTTTCACTCAGGTAAAAGCAATGCTCAGTGGGTAGAAGATGGCTGGCTGAGCATTTCTGGGGTGCCATAAATGAAATTGCTGATGAGGCTACTTCTCAGCCGTAGAGAGGGTCCAGGGGCATTAGCATGGAGATGGAGTGCCAGAAGCACTCTCAGTTGAACTCAACCTACTTTGCAAATAAACAGAAATTAGTCTCTAAGGCTGTCAGGCTGGGATATTTCATAAGCCCTTAATTGTTTGAAGTACAGAGATATTTTATAGATGAGGAATATAACAAATAATTTATGGTTGCAGTGCCATTGACTGCAGGAGGAGGAAGATCGGGTCCATCATAAACTCCTGACATGCAGGATCCAGAGACACAGATCAGACAGGACAATGAGTCTGCTCATTAATGCCCCATTAATGAAGCTCTGAGAATTTGCCCTGTGCAACCACAGAGATGTCACTATTTTCTTCTGATCTCCACCTCCCATGTGACAGCCATAAACCCAAGTCTTCCCTGGTGCTTTATTAAATAACTTGAGTTGATTACTTGCTGAAATTTGAGAAAATCATTTATATTCCTGCCTCCTGAATCATTCTCTTTTTTATTGTCTTAATGTCAGATGTCCCTGTGCCTTTGCTACCCGGAAGCACCATAAGTCAGTGGGAGCTGAGAATTTCCCTTCCCTCAGGATTATATCCTTTAGCTGTATCTCAGGGAGAGAAATAAATCTCCCTAATTGTGCTTATGGATTGTTTGAATGTATTTACTCTGTGAAATTAAACAAGCATCGCAGCAGTATCTTGAACACAACTTTGCAGACTCTTGATAATCTGAATCAAGTTATTGAGGGATTAAAACCACAGTGAACAGCAGTTAGCAGATCAATGGAATAGTTGTTTCCATTAATTCTTGGGAATACTAAATTTTTGGCAGGAAACCTTCTGATACCCTCAAGGCTTTGTCTGTTCAAATTTCAATGAACAACTAGTAACAGAATTCCATAGGGAACCCATAAGCTTCTACTGTTAAGAGCTAGGTAAGAAGGGGAAAATAAATCACAATAAATAAGGGAAAGCATTCTTAAGTTAATTTAAAAGTTGTTATTTAATGTACTGTTGGATTTGTTTTTTAAAATACACCCCTTATATTTATAGGCTTAGAAACAATTAAGTCATTAATTATTTAATGTGAATTGTGTTTAGGAACAGATGCAGCTGAATATGTAAAGGATGAGAAAATAATAACTGGAATGACTGGTTCTCACCCTATAAGCAGTTCACAGTATATTAAAAATCAGCTGCCACATTTTCCTTCTCCTTACCTATTTGCTTCCTAATATTTGCAGAACTAGGTCAGACATAATGTCTTTATACTAACAGAGTAAAAAAGTAATTTCTCCCTATTCATTAAGTTCATGTTTTTAATCGTAACGTAAGTATTTTAAAATATAGATGGAGTTCCAGCCACTGATCATCGAGATGAAGATTTGTAGGACAGGTTCAGCAAATAGTTTCTACATCAATCATAGCATGAGAATACTTTCTGGGACAGATCTTTAACTGAAGAAACTTTAGTGAAGCTGATTCTGCATCCCTGGAGGACACATCCTTCCCCTCTCATCCCATTTCTGTACCACCTACTTCCTGTCATTCCCTACATTCCATCTCCACTTTCCAGCAAGGGAGAGATTCACCTTGTTGGTCTCACAAATCACAAAACCCCACTGTGGCAACTGGCCACACATTTACAGAACACGTATCATTCCCAGGATCCCAGGTTCTTTACAGACTCTATTTTATGGAATCATTTTGTTCACAGCCAGCTCTGGAAGGATGCAGAGCATATAAATATACCCATATAGTTATATATAAATAGAAAGCAGCTACACAACACACTGAAATTTAGGAGATGAAGAGGCTACATTTCTTTGGTAGAAACCTTACATAAAAGTACAGTTGTTGAAAACAAACTGAAAAATATAACCAAAGAGAAGTTGCTTTTAATCTGGCATCAGAGGAGCCCTAAGAAGTTGTACTGGTTTATGTGGGTTTAGTCACACCTTATCTGATACCAAAATAGTTTTCTGCATTAGACAAGCCTTTAAAACAATGAATACCATGGGGAACAGAGAGTTTTACTCTCCCTTTGTATTGTTCCCACTCTTTTAGGGCCTCATTCATGGTTGGCAGCTTTAATATCACCATAATAAACATAACACTTCTGGGCTGGTCATTGTGATTGGCACAGAAAGGGGAGAAATTAGTAGTAAACTTGTATTTCAAGATACAACAGCTCTTCCAGCTGAGCAGCACAAATCTGAATCTACCCCTCGCAGGCCCCAGAGTGCATAAGCAACACTCACCCAGGAAGCCATACGAAACCCAGCAATTGAATTAATTTCTCCCAAGTCACAACTCAATAGCCAAACACCAAACAACCCTCCCCCACGTGCATCTGTGCCACAGTCACACAGGGCAGGACCTGCAATGCAGAGTGGCACCTGATGTGACATCCTACCAGTGGGGCACAGCTCATTCAGCGCTGAACCTTCTGCCTGCCTTCCTTCCCCACCAAGTTCCTCTCCCAGGCTCTCACGTACACTTCAAGTTATTTAGGATCTGAGATCTGCCAAGGCCATTGCTCAAGGCTGAATGCATGACTGTACGGATTCAGTTCCCAGATAGTGTGTGCTTTTTCTACAGGAAAATGTCATTGCACTGCCCAGACCTGAGTTCTGCTCAGGGCTCCAGCAGCAGAACTGCCACAGTCATAGGAGACAGACTTCTTCACTCAGGACTTGTCAGCTAGCAGCCAACCAAATGACTATTCCCTTAAACTGGGGGACCAAGCTCACATGATGTGATCTGGAAAAGAGCTGCTTTGGATGTTTATGGCTCCTCCTGGACCAGAAAAAAAGAAGTCACATATGAAAAAAGGTCCTTCCAGAAAATCTTCCTGGTTCCAATCTGCCTATATTTCCTTCTTAGAAACCATTTATTATTTGATTTCAGTCCTGCATATTCCTTCTGACTCACCTGATTAAACTGATGTCTGAAATTGTAAAGCCTGGACAACGTAATACTGAATCCCATGTACAGCATATTTCTCCATTATTTTTCTTTCATTGCAGCATCTGAAAGATGTATTTAGTCAAAAAGCCCAACCACCTCCCTTTTTATCTAGAAATGACTTTGATGTTTGTGGATAAAAGCTTTCCAGTGTCAGCTAAAATCTTGCTATACCAGTTCAAGGGGAAACTAAAACACTTCTCTCTTCCTGAAGCCACTCACAACCCTCTGGATTCTGTTTCATCACCTATCAGGAGAATGCTCTCCAGGGTTCATAAATTTGCCAAGGGGTACTTCTGTCTCTGTCTGCCCCACAAGGTGACTTTCCAAACCTTTCTGTCCAGAGACTCAGGTACAAAACAACCAGGGAGCAATGGGTTTTCCTGCACATGCACAAAGTCCCTCCCATGAGCTGAGGGTCAGCCTGTGCTGCTTATGTGTTCAGAAGGTTGTACAAGAGGAAGTCAATCTTTTCTACCATGTCCAGTTTGAAAGCAACAGTCAGTCCCTTTTTAATATGAGGCATTCTATTTGTTTAATGTCCAGAATAGAACCAAACTAAAATATTCTAATCCCCTAATTTGTCACTGTAAGACTTGCTCATTCTTCAGGCCATTTGTCAGAGTCTCTTTTGCAACCAACTCAAAAGGGCTAGTCTGTATTTAGGGAAAAAAAAAAAAAACCCAACCAACCAACCAAAGGAACAAAACAAACAAAAAAATTCCAACACTGAACTTTTCCATGAACTACTGAGTAGACCATAAAAAGCTCTATTAGGCTTGTCCTTATCATTTCCTTTTGCATCCTTATCATATCTTTTTGTATTTATCTTCCATCTTATATTTCCATGTAACAGATTCAAGAAACATCAGAAGATAACTGAGTTGTGAAATGATCCTATTTGGGATGCAGTGGGCACATGCTATGGGCAGCCTCACATTAAACCCAAAGGTTCCTTCATCACCCATAACAAGGAAGAAGGATTCTGGAACGTGACAGAATATCAACATCAGCCCCTGATACAAACCTTATGAACATGGAAATTTCCATTGTGCTTAGGCTTTAAAAGAGCAGGCAATAATGGGCCCAGGTAAAGGAGTTCTGACAGAGCCAGCTCTGTTTAATTTATGAGCTCAGTTATTTGCCTTAGTTAGCATGCAGCCACAGGAAGGGAGAAGACCTTGATTATTTGCCTGCTGAGGTGCAGAGCACTACATTGAGCTGCTAATCCTAATATTAGACTACCTTTAGACCTTTAGACTTCATAGAAAAAGAAAAAAGAATGGGGAGGGGGAATAGGAAGACATCCCAAAAATCAGAGCAATAATTCTTACTCGTCTGCATTTCTGCATGTCCTGTCTACCAGTAGCACGCAAAAAACCCCCCAAAAAACCTCACCAAAAACAAAACAACACCCCCCCCAAAAAACCCCCCCCCCACACACAAAACCCCTACATATTTCTATTTTACTAAAATTTTCAGATTGTTCTGGAGAAGGCCCTGAATTTATGGGTAAACATTTGCCACTTCCATGAAGGAATTGCACAGATTTCTGGGAAGAGCACAGACCCTAGGCAGACACAAAACAAGAGGTGACATGGTGAGTAATCACCACCTCCATCCACACAGGTTAAGGGAGGAGCAAAATCACACAAATATGAATGTAAAGAGAGAAACAGAAAAAATGTATCCTACCAACACGTCAGTCATTAAATACACAGTGAGGCAGTTGCTGCACAAATTCCAAACCAGGCTGCACAATCAGCAGCCAAGCAGCATCCACTGCTCGCAGGGATGAGATCTGTGCCTCAGCCAAGGCCAGATTGTTTGCAGGGTGGATCAATTTAAAAGTGAAAATTAATTTGCCAGGTGAGAGCTGTCATCTGCAGCAAGATGATATTCCCCAAGTGCCAAACACAAAGACTTTCCAGCTGTTGAGCCTAATCCCAATTTAGTGAACAAATCTCATGGCACTGTTGCCGAGCTCCTGTTTTGGATCTGGAGATGGTGACAGGGCTGCCTACACCCTGTCCTGGCTGCTGCACACACACAGATGATTTTCCTCATATCTGTGCCAGAAACAAATGTATTGCTGCTACCTTTGGACAAAAAGGATTGCTGGGCTCAGACACAGAGATGAAGCCCCCCTTCCCAATCTGCCCTGTGAGAGCAACAGGCAGCATAGCCCTGTCCCAACCCCTGTGATGCTGCCTTCATAGACAGCTGCAGTTTGTCTGTGCACACCAGCAGCTTTTACTCTGAAGCATTGCCTCCTCAGGCTGTTTACTTTGCTTTGGTTATATTCAGGGATCCCATAAATCTAAGGAGGTTTTCCTGTGGAAATTTCAGAAAAGCCTGAGGAAGCTCTGTGTCCAAATACTGCCAGAATTGCTGTTCACCTGCCCATGGTCCTTTAGAAACTGCAGCCTATTCCCTTTAGAAACTGAAGCTTATTCTTCCTCTTGCTCTGGAGACATAGCTGTATTTCTCGAGTGACTTCCATAAATGCTCAGGAATTTAAAATAAACACAACCTCCAGGTTGCTCAGTAGCTCCATGCTCCCTGGTCCATTCTCTTCTGTTCACTTGTGCTAAACAAATAAAGGCTTCAGTAGCTGATTAGTTCACTACTATTAAGTTATATGCAGTTCATACTGCAAATTATTTGATCCTATCAATTCCCAGCTGCTGCAGTTTCAGCTTCTCTATTCTCTTTCCATGTCTGTTTGAACTAAAAAGCTCGTGACCACTTATGCCTTAACTCTTATTATTTTTAACCAGTGCCCTGGATGCATTTCTTATTGATAACTGCTTAATTTCCCTTCCTAATGCTCAGACCTTGTGTCATGTCACAGTCTAATCCTAGGCAAAATAGCCTCGGCTTGTCTTCTCTAACTAACAAGAAAAGCAAGTCCTCTGAGCCAAACTTCCTCCTAATTTACCTGGAAATGCTGGTTCCCACAGCACCATCAACATTAATGGAACTGCCAAAGGGGGACACAGCAAAGCCTCACCCCCAGCTGCTGGCATTTGCTATGTAGCAGATTGTGATACTTCTGAATGAAAAATTCAAACCAAAAGGAAAAGGTTTGGTATACGTCTTGGGTCATGGAACCAAAAACGTGTCTTCTATTTCATCTGTTGAAAGGAGTTGGGGAGATGTTTTTCTTTATCTCTTGTAACTCCAGTGGGGAGAGGGTGGGTGCTTTCTGATAACGGGCTAGCTGTTAAAACCAGGTGGGGCAGTGTTTCTTATCTCTTTCACCACCCGTCCACCCTCCAGGGGGATATCTGCTGCTAATGGGCCATTAAGGCTCACCAAGGACAGGACACATTCCATCATCCCACTGGGAGATGCTCCACCCAGCAGGGGGGAGCCAACCATTCCTACCTAGATAAAAACTGAGATGTAGGAACACAAGGTGTCTGGTTCCACTGGATCCCTGGAGGAAGATCACACCCTTCTCACCATCACTGGACCCTTTTCTCTCAGGATCATCTCCACTCCAACAGAACCACATCTGCCACTCCAGGAGGAATTACTTTTGGACTGCTTCCAACACCCTGACCAACAGGGTGCCAGGTTGTATTTCTGACTCCATCAGGGTTTCTAGGATTGTTGTTTGTTCATTTTACTACTGCAATTGTATTGTTAATAATCCTAGTAAAGAGCTGTTATTCCTGTTCCTATATCTTTGCCTGAAAGCCCTTAATTGCAAAATTATAGTTTGGAGGGGGTGAGGGGTTTATATTCTCCATTCCAAGGGAAACTCCAGCTTTCCCTGGCAGATACCTGTCGTTCAAAGCCAAGACAGTACATGTGCAGTTGAATTTGATTGAATTTGATGTCTTTTGGAGAATTTCGTCATCCACTTTATTGTACTGCTCTATTTACTGATGTTGCTATTGCTAGGAGCCTGGCTTTCTTGTTTATTAGAGCTGGCATAAATTAAAGTTTGGCACCTGATTAATTTTAAGAGTTTAGGGAACCTGAGGATAATGCATATTGGCTGTCAGGCTACAGATAAATTTTGTCCATTCGGTTGTAAAGATTTCTGAAATAAAACCTGTTGTTTGCTATTGTAGAGCATAGTTGGGTCTAATAGTGTTTTCTAAGGTAGCCACTGTCTCAGCTGCCCCGATTATGCACCTGGGCTCAGGAGTCCCAGACAAACAGGCTGATAAAACATCCTGGTTACAATATCCCTCACATTGAGTGCTGATGTAAGAGATTTGAGAAGACTTTGTGGCTGTAGCAGCAGTTTACAGTCAATTTGCCTGGCAAAATTCCAGAAGAGCCCAGGGCAAGGAGTCAAGAGATCTGGACCTCACTCCCAGCTCTTTTAACAGCCACTTTTCCCTCCTGTGCCTCAACTTCCCCAGCTGGAGTGCATATCATGATGCTGACTTCCCCTGCAAAGCACTGTGTAAGTGCTCATTACCATCAGCTTTGGCAGCAGAGTGTTCCAGGAGGATCTGAAAGGGCTTGGACAGTCCATCTGCAGGTGGAAGC
This sequence comes from Phylloscopus whistleri, assembly GCA_017589585.1. NCBI lineage: Eukaryota > Metazoa > Chordata > Aves > Passeriformes > Phylloscopidae > Phylloscopus > Phylloscopus whistleri. Next base: position 1,757,246 of record JADMLD010000864.1, on the reverse strand, counting down.
GGTGCCTAATTGGCTCTAGACTGCACTGCTGAACACCCAAATACTCACCCAGTCTGCAGGGAAACATTTCTATTGAACCTTCAGACCTTCTGGAAGCTGTAAACATCCTGAGGGGACAGTCTCTATGTGTGTGCTTCTTCCAAAATGGAGTGAAAAAGGGGAGAAAACAGAGATGAGAAACTTTCTATCTTTCTCTTGCATTATCCTAAGCTCTTCTGCTTCAGAAATATTATAATGTTTCTTTAATATGTAAAAAATTTCCTTAATATGTAAATTTGGACCTGGAGGCTATCCTAGCTTCTATTATGACTTCCCTGCTTAGGAACCAGGCTAGAGAAAGGAGGTGCTTGGCACATTTGTGGGATGGACAAGTCAGACTCTGGCAAGAGGAATTAAAAACTTGTTCTCAGCTCTTTTTCAGGCCACTTAATTTGGAATATAAATAATTTACACTGATTAATCAATGAACTCATTATATTTGCATGGTTACTCCTTAGCACCAAAGGAAGTAAACAACAGCCTGCAGGATAGGATGAAAGATGAACAATCTTATGCCTAAACCCTACAAATTAATATATTAAGTGAACATCAAAATCTCTGAACAGAGACAATATTAACTCAACCCACACAAAGCAGCAGGCAGGATCAAGGCAATAGTGCATCTGTTCTAATATTTCACAGTGCAGATTTTCACTTACTTGCCAAAAAACATACATTAAAATTTAAAAGGGGTTGCAGAATTTGGTATTGATATAATGAAAAAGAATAGTTAACTATTTCAGAAGCATAGTTAATTCTATGTAATAAGCACATCTATTTAATGCAATTCATATCAGTTTTTGCAGTGATGGCTTGCTTGTTTGTATTAAATTCAAAGGGTGTTTTTTAAAAGTAACCTGAAACTTTAAAGAAACTTGACAAAATTCTTCTACCAAAAGCAACAAAAATATTCTTTCATGCTGACTTTTTCTTATTTCCTATGTATATTTGTTCAGTCCAAATTCCTACAAACATTCACTTATAAAATAATAGTTAATATAAATTTAGTATAAATTTATATTATATTTAATATACTAGATTTCATTTAGTTAGTATAAATTTATCTTTTCTCCTTCCTCCTCATAGCTATCTCTTTTACACTTTGAATTACTGAATTTCAGTAATAAACATAGTAAAATAACTAACATGGATAAGACAGATAATGAGAAAATATGAGTTTGGATCTTAAATTTTAAATCTAATTTAAAAATTAATCCACTTATCTAGACCAGAGTAGAAATGTTTAATGGAAGGATAAACTTCACAGTTTTATCTGTCTACAGACAAATGTTGGTGCATGAGGAAAAGAGGCCAAGTGCGTATCTCAATACACAAATCTTAGCAGCTGAACAGGAAAAACAAGCACTTATTTCCCACCATATCAACTTATTCCCTGGAAATGTTGAGGGAAGTGGTCAGATCCAGGGGATGGTAACACAGCAAACATCAGCTCAGTGAGAAAATGAGCAATAATTCATCCAAAGGCCATTCACTCGAAGAAAAAACATTGAAATAAGTGAACATCTTAAAAAACAAAGGAAAAGTAGAATTTTATCAAATTTTCAGCTACATTGAGTAAATTATGTCAAAAATCCCCAACTTGGAAAATTGCCACAGAAACATTCCAGAAACCTGGGATAGAATAGTTGAATTTGTTTGCTTGTTTTCTTTTTATTTTTGGCCATTTGTGGCTGTTTTGAAGGTGGTTGGTTGGTTGGGAGGTTTTGTTTGTTTTTTTCTTTAGTTGTGACTTTCCCCTTTCAGGGCTCCAGTTTTTAATTTACAACTGGCCTTTGGCCACATTTTCAAGACTGGTCTTTTGGAGGAGACTGGGGCAAACAGAAAGATTTGGAGGGAGGACAGGGAGAAAGAAAGCATGATTTGAAATGGAAAACCTGAAAGCAGAAGTGCTCTTTACACCTCAGTAAAACATTTAAAAAACATAAATTTCAGAAAAAAAACCTTATAATTTTACAGGAAAGCTGTGACAAAATACATTTTGAAGAATTAATAAAAGTCCAAATCCACTCCACATTAAAGAGATTCTCTTAGTCCTTAACCAACCTCCCGAGGGATCAACCCTCTTGTAAGGAAAGCCTCATCAGGCTTCCTTGGACTGTTTTGGTCATCAAATCTCACAGAGACAAATTTCAGAACACCAGCCTGTCCTCATTATTTCAAATATAATCCTACCTACATTATCACACCTGCTTTCTCTCTGCTCCAAATGTCAGTGCAGAAATAACTACGCCAGAGTTTACAACAGACAAATAAAACCATACAATGCTGCCCTCACACCAATACAGTCCCCCAAAGAGCCATAGCCAGGAAAAAAAGGATGGGAAATTTTCTGTGCACATTATGAACTGCAACAGGGCCTCTTTGGGGTTTATTTATTTTTAAAGGATGAAAGATTCTGAGTACACAGAACTTGGGACACCTTGAAGGGGGTTTCAGAGAAGCCAGCTTTCAGCGTGGCCATATCTCTTGAGCTCTCCCTGAGGCAGTGGAAAAGCAGCTTCTCCTGAAGGTAACTTGGAACAGGAATCCCTGGTCCCCAAATACTGAAAGGTTTGGGATACACAAGCTAAAACCATATGCTGTTGTTTACCTGTAGTTCCAGCACACCTACCCACGCCAACAGTGCTGAAATGCTCAGCTTTCTTGGAAATAATCCCTCACTCTTTGCAACAGGCAAATCCATTGCTGGATGCCTTCACCCAGCAAGCAGAACCTGGATCCCTGGAGCTTGGGACATGAAAAATGGCACAGAGCACATGTCACTGCCTCGTCTGCCCCAGCAGCATGGCTGCTCTCTGGCTTGCAAGAAAAATAAATATTTGCTCCTTTCATTTGTCCCAGTAGGACTGGGAATGTGAAATATTTGCTGTAAGATTTACAATGGTGGCACAATTTTCTCTCCATCAAAAGAGAAAGGCTGATGCATGAATAATCTATAGCCACCACAAGTGGAACTCCTAATCAGAGCTATTCAACACAAAATCAAGTTTCTTACATAATTAAAGGAGGGGGGAGTGGTTCTCAGTAGTTCATACAGTAGATGTCAAATCACTACTCAAAATAAACCCTATTCACTTGGAAATTATCCAATTAAACATCTGACAAATGCCCTTCCCCAGCAGCTGAATCTTATGAAGAAACTCTGTACTCCAGATTTTTTTCAAATCGTCTAGCAGAGATCTGAAATTCACCCTCACATTTCTTTCCACACACAAGTCTATAACCTAAGGCCACAAATAAAGCTATAAACCAAAACATACTGTCTCCTTTTTTTTTTTTTTTTCTTAATTTAGGTGCGGCATCTCATCCTCAAAACTGCACCAATTCACAGGGATGAAGACAAGCCAAATTACTGGTACTGTACTCCACACCAAAAGTCTTTACCGTTCCTACCCACATCATTCCTACCTAAGCAATTTTAACCTAATTTTGGGCACAGCAAGGAACAGAGGGCAGGGCATGCATCCAGATCCTTCATCTATACAGGGTGTGTCCATCTGTCCTTTTCCCAGCGCAGGATCTAGCCATGAAAATAGATTAAGGAAAAAGCTCCATCCTCACTCCACATTTTGAGCTACAATTCATGTGGTGCTGCTTAAGTATTCCCTTGTCCTGTGGTATTTTTCATAATGTTCATTTTCTGAAGACCTGTCACTGACCATCAGTGACCATCACTGTCCTGCTGTCCTGGGGCTGGATACAGGGCACAGTAAGATGCTAATAAAATTTTTTGATAGATAACTTTTGTATTAAGCAAAATCTCAGCACAAATTAAAAGAATATACCCTTCAAGGCATTTAATTTCAATCACTGAGCCCATGTTATTCCTAAATGTACTCATAAAACCCAGAAAATGAACTGCACATCACTGAAAATGTTACACCCCACCCCACCCCCCCTCCCGAGTTCTGAAGCTGTAAAGAGCAGCCAGTTTTTCATCAAGCTCTTCCATGATCATCCCACTGAAGGCCAGACCCACAGTGAACTCCCTCTATGGGTTGTGGCTCCCGAGGTAATATTTCTATTTGAACAGTACAGATAAGAAGGAAGTGGGAACTCCTGTAAGCAGAAGGTGTTAATTATTCTACTTGTATAAAATAGCAATAAATTAATCAAATCTCTAGGTACGTCAGCAAAGTTGTGGCCAGCTCTAACAAGACTTTATGTGCCCTGAAAGCTCTCAATGCATAATGGCAACCTGACTTTGAAACTGCCAGTTCAAACAGCAGGCAGATTAAAAAAGCAGCTTCTTGCCATTTTCCAGTTTCATTAAAATCTTTGTCTTTGGAATGAGACATTAGAAATGAAATGCTTAACATATTCATGAAATACAACCCAGCTGTTTGCCACGGTGACCTTTTCAGCATTCTGTGTTTCATATTTTGATAAGCTATGTACTGGTAAGAAATCTCTCCCACAGCTTTTGCCAGCAGCCCTGACTCTGAGCCCTCCATGCTCCTGTGTAAAGAAAAATAATGCAAGAATGTCAACAAGCAGCTATTTCAGAGCAATAGGATCTCACAGGATCTCACATTTCCTTAAACTCTGCAGAAGGCTCGTGTGCAGGTTTTATAGCACACAAGGAGTCTTGCCTCCTGCAACCTTTATTAAAAACTACTGCACCAAAGGCAGTATCAAAAAAATGATCAAAAATAAATTTACTGGGAAAACTAAAATTACAGTGCACCATGTTTTTATGCTCTTATAAGGGATTTTTAACTTGGGAATGTTTGTATGCACTTAAGCCTCCTCTACATGCACAGACAGAAAACCAAGTGGATAAGGTAAAATGTAAGCACAGATAAAAAAGCTGGAAGTGTACCTTCAAAAAAAATCAACAGATTCTGACTAAAAATTGATCCAGAATCTTTCGGGCTTTGGTGTAGACCACTGTGATTATTGAGAACAGATAATTGCTTTAAGCTCAAAAAATGGTATTATGGTCACAAAGAATTGTTAAATCTTTTGCAGATGATTATAGGAAATGGAGATGTAATCTGGATTGTGGCTATTCTGTGTCTCTATCTATTCCATTTTTCAGTAAAATGCTTATTACAAAAAATACCAAACAAACAAACAAAAAAAAACCCCAAACAAAACCCCAAAACCAAACAACAACCAAAAAACTAAACAACAACAACAAACCCTAGGAAAAAAATCGGTATTTTTAAGACATTTCTATGAAATGCAAAACTTAATCACTAAAATAACCATAAACTTTGAAAATAATCTAACAACTGTTTCATAAATTGACAGAAGACATTGAAATCAGTCAAAATTGACTTTGTTACTGATGGTCACTTCAAAAAGGCTCTGCCAGTTAAAAAATTGCTATTCTAAACCTGTTGCAGAATTAAGAATTCCAAACACACTCAGACTTTAAAGTTAAATATTTGACAGTATTCCTCCTTATTTACAATCCAAGAATCCAAGCCCAGAGTTGCACCTGAAGGACTGAGCCTTTTCTTGGCCTGGCAAGAGTCACCCAGATCCAGGTTACTCCCAACAGGAGCTGGAGTTAACAAGAGTCAAGAAAGAAGAATTTTTGGGCAGGTGCAAGAAATGGGCAACTGAAGTACTTGAAAATCAGTAGCTCTGCTTAGTTAAGAGGAGAGATTTTTAAATCCTCAGTTTCAAAGTCCATCACTCCTACTGACATTCCATTCTTAAAATTCCGTTTTCAACACCACTTTATGAGGACATACTCAACAGACTATTCTGTATTGCATTAAATTTCTGAATTTCTATCCATACATTTACATTGCCTCAACATGGGCAACATCTGCCTAATACAGAAATTATCACTGGGAAGTTGGGTTATCCTACTCGCCTCCACATAGGACACATGCAGTTTTGTTTGGGGTTTTTTGTGTTTTTATCCTTTCTTTTTAAAATAAATCTCAATTTCTAAACCTGTGTGCATTTAAATTCATACCCTCCTTACTTGCAGGAGCAGAAGTGTTTCGCATTCAGTTATATGGCACAGGCTGTCAAACATACAGACCCTTTTGTAGTGTCACTACTTAAACATATGGATGGAAACAAAACTAAAATAGCACTGGAAGAAATTCTAATATTGAATAAAATACTTTCTTATCTAACACAAGACTACATTATGAAGCCACAATTTTATTATTTAGTTTTATTGTTTTAAATTAAATAGAACAAAGTGGCTACTTTATCTTGCTGATTTAATAAGTTAATAAAGCCTTCTGGCAAACATATACTTGATGTATTGTGGAACACAAAAGCTCCTTCTCATGTTGAAGAAAGTATTAAAAAAATCTTCCAGGGAGATGCTGCACCCTGCACTTTACTTTATGAAGCCAATATTTACCAATGAGAGGGAGTTAAGTCATTCTCCAACACAGCCTTTTCTCTTGCTTTACTAATGCTTTTACTCTAATATGGTAAATTCTCTGCATTCTTAAAAATATCTTCCTGCCTATCACATTTTCAGGTGGGGCAGGGACTGTTTTTAAACGTTCCATTTGATCAGCAGTTGGGAAACAACTGTAACAGGAGATGCAGTAGAGCATCTCATGAGGGATGAGAGAAGTTTCCTACTCTCAGGTGGCAAAGGGGTCAAAGTGCCCAGATCAGGTCTCTGCAGCTCCACCCTCACACTGTGTTTTCCTTCCCTTACAATCATACTGATAACTAAGATAATTAAAATAGTTGAGCTTATCAGATGCACAGTTTTGGGTGTGGGGTTTTGTTTGGATTTTTTTGATTAGGTCATCAAAACATGCAGCAATTCAGAATATCTATCAGGCTATTAACACAGTCAAAAAACAGAACAACATTTTGGGAGACAGACTGGCACTGGGTGATCAAATTCTTGTCAGTGCAGACCTGATAAAGTTTTAATATAACTAAATTATGTCTTGGTATTCTCACAGTTAACTAAATACTTTCATACAAGTGCTTTTGGTCACCAGGGAGCTGAACATCTCTGAGTATTATAGCTGAAACTGGTAAAAACATTTCGAATTATATATATGTAATTCAAAAATGACATCAAATTAAAAATGGTCTGTCATAAAGATTGCTCAAAAATGAGAGGCGGTCTGTCCCCAGACTCCAGCAATGTACACGTTGCCTGTGAAATAAGAAAACTCGAAAATAACCTTGAGCTGCCTCTGTCCCAGCTGGTATTTGGGGAAATACTTAGAATTTCCCAAAAAAAGCAATCCCTACCTTGACTGGGACTTTTTCATATGTAGTCCTTAGGATCTTCATTATGCATAGGCCTTAGTATGTGGTGGAAATTAATCAGAGTGAGACAATATTAGGCCAGAAATGCAAAGCCAGGCAAAAGGAAAGAAAAATAGAAGCAGACAGCCTTATATATCCACATGAGGAAATTAAAACGTGACTGGAAAGGAACAAAAGTCAATTAGAGGGGAGATAATCAGAAAGAGAATTCGAAACAAGGGCTTTAATTTTCTCTGACATTGATTCTAAAATCTTGAAGGAATGAGCACAGCGCTAATGAATGTTATTTAAAAATAATTAATATATCATAACCAAGCGTGTCAGAGAAAGATGAACATTACAGCCTTAGAACTATTTTTTTCACTGCCTGCAGAGAAGTTCCTCATATGAAAGAAGCCAGAGCTGAAGCAAACTATGTTTGTGAGATATGTAATAAAACAACACTATAAACTCATAAGTTTAGGTGAGATAAGGCAATACAAGCATTTTCCGTTACAGAGCAATGACAATAATAGAATGATATCTGCTCAGTTATCTTCTCAGGAAGAAATACAATGTGGTTACGGTAACTATTTCACAAATGAGAATTAATTTCTGTAATTTTAATGACTTTAAAGAGAGGCCAAAATTAAGACATTTACTATATACTACTCAGCCCATCAGTAAAAAAAAAACAAACACCTGGTTTGGTTCTCAAAGTCATAGGACTGGATGATAGTTGAAGGAAATCAAACCCCAAAACATCTTGGAATGAAAGGAAGGAGAGGGGGCTGAGGCAGATATTGCCACCTAAGTTCACTTTGAAAATCTTGTGTTTCACTTTGAAAATCTGCTTTTCAGCTGGTATCAGACACCAAAGCAATAATCACCCTGGGAAGATGGGGATTAGTCACAGAGCTCATGGGAAATTTGCCCCAAATCACAGGAGATCCAACAGTTCAGCCCCCATAAAAGGATAAATTAACTGGGAGGGGGCAAGGAGTATAGGAGTGGGCATTTCAGAGAGCTGAGAATGACTATTTAAATATTAAAGCCCAGGAAAGCATGTCTTACAAATAAAAAACATCACACAAATCCAATAACCTGACTGTGAGAGGGTCAGTAGATCAGAGCTACACATAAATAAGTTAAGCATGCTGTGAAGACCAGAGCTAATAAGAGTACACTGAAAAACACACACTTATCGCATGCAAGTTGAAACCATGACTGCTGGAATGAGCCTAAAAACAGACAGAACTAAGATTTTTGTATGAGTTTCCACAGGCAAGGGATCAGGCCCACATTTTTGGAAGGCAGGGGTGTGGCAGGGGGGTGGTGGGGAGGGATCGTGTGAAATTTAAAATTTAATTTAATTTAGTGTAATTTAATTTATTTTATTAACTCCTGACTTTTTTTTTTCCTCCATTTTCATCATGGCTGCCTGATTTGGTTCCATATAAGTAATTATGGAAATGGACTGAGGAGGTGACATCTGAGATTTCAGAATTAACCTGAAATATGCACAAAACCTTCCACTCCTCGGAGCAGACAGCATGGGAGGCTCCCCACAGAGTACCTGCAAGGCATGAGGATACCAGAATATGAATAAAAAATACATTTGTAGCAGCTATTGTAGCCCCTTTCCATGCCAGAGGAAAAATTCATCCCTGTGCAAAGGACCAGCACAGGCCCCAGGGTACCTTGGCCATACATCTGGGCCTTGAAGCACAGTGCTCATGGGGCTTCTCCAGAGGCAACAGCACCAAGGGCTGGCACACAGCCCACACTTACTTTGCAAAAGCCAGACTAATTTCTCCCCCTCCTTCTCTTCCCCAAATCAGGTTGCAATTTTTGTGCTGGGAAACTACAGAATAACCAAGCCGTACAGACAGAATTGCACAAGGCAGAGCCACCAGCTGTAATCAGGAGCAATGTCTCTGTTCTTAGGTGCACACAAAGTTCCTCACACTCTGTATGGCACAGAGAAACCTGAAATGTGGAACCACCAGCAGATCACAAACACCGTTAAAAATAACTTGTCAGTATTTTTGACTATATGGGATGCATTGCTGTCCGTATCTCCTTTTGCAAGGAATTTTTGCATGGGCAAGGAGTGATAGGACAAGAGGGGATGGCTTTAAGGTGCTAGAGATTACATTTAGATTATGTACAATAAGAAATTCTACACTGTAAAGATGGTGGGGCCCTGGAACAGGTTAGCCACAGAGGTTGTGGACTCCCCATCCCTGGAAGTCCAAGGCCAGACTGGAGCAACCTGGGAGAGTGGAAGGTGTCCCTGGCCATGGCAGGGTGTGGAACTGGCTGAACTTTAAGGTCCCTCCAAACCCAAACCATTCTATGATTCTGTGACCTCCTATTTGACTGCTTCCATAGCAAGTCCCTAATTCAAAACACTATCGTGGCATAAAGCAGCTCCTCTTCCACAGCAACTCAAATTCAGAGCCAGAAACGCTCCACAGAAGAAATCACAAAGTGCTTGTCTTGAAGGAAAACAGAAACACAAATATTTTAAGTGGGGCCCAGATTAGTGGACCCATAACTTTGAAGAACTGTATCATATAATCCTACACTCCTTCCAGTGTTTTCCTAAATTAGGGTCTCAGTGAGTGTGAAAGAACTCAAGTTTCTCCTTAGATGTCACAGTAAATAATACTGAAATATGGCATCATTATTTTTTTGTTATTCTTGAAACACTGTAATATTCTTATAGCTTGTAATACTGAAGTTTCCCCAAGAAATTAAAATCAAGTATCACGCTTCTCATTAAAACAAAACCAGAATAAAGAGACTTAAACTAAACCACAGTAGTTTCAGAAATAAGAAAACTGTTAGAGAATGAAATACTAAAAAGTAAATTGATATGTTAATGCAATAACAGAAGGGAATGGTTCAAATCATTACCCATTGTGTCAGATTTGGTGTTTGAAAAGGTAAATGTTGATGAGCAAGACCCAGACTGTGCTGAGAACACAGAGGGCAGCAAGTTCTGACAATTTAAACAGTCACTTAAGAAATGGGCTGAGCTATGCCTGACATATGGGGGATTCAGCTATATAAAATAAAACATATCATTTAATAAGGAATGATTTAGGATGATCGTATCAGCTGCACCAAAATCTGATGTAAGCCATTAAATCAATTTTACTGCAGCAACATCCCAGCACTTCTCTTTTTTGGAGAGAACATCTTTGACCAGTCCTTCCCTGACCTGAAAAACCATTACTTGTGACATCCTGAATGTATAGTTTTTGATACATAAGAACAGTTTTGCTGCTTTTCTGCTGCTTTCAAAAATCACAAATATTTTTCAAATAATTTGAATTTAATCATCAAGTTTCCCATTTTAAAAGCTCTTTCAAATATTTTTGTCTCAAGCCAGTTATTTTTCACTCATCAAGTCCTGTAGCTATTTTGGGATTAGTGTGTGTTTGTGGAAGTATCCTCTTGCACAAAAATGAAATTGTGTCACTCATTGCACCAAATACAGGAAACCAAAATAAAAAATGTCCAAAAAAGAGAGCAAATATTTTATCAATGAAAACACACACACACACATAATTGTCTTCTTCTACATATTTGCAGAACTCAGATAAAGACCTTATTACCATTTTATAAAAAAAAAATAAAAAAATTAAAAAATAATTTCAATGAAGAACTGAACAAGTGTTCAGATCTCATACAAAGAGAGGAAAAAGAGCTCGAAGTGAGAAACAGGACAGAAAGAAAATTACAGTGATTAACGGGAGCACATTCTAGTAAAAATAGATTTTAATCATAGCTATTAGGTTATGTGAGCTTATCTGAGTCTAAGACTGAGATAAAGCCCCTCAAAATTTAACTCCTGCCACAAGTCTTGAAGGTTTCAATATTTTCATTGGACTAATTGCTAGATGGCAGAACTGCTTTTGTGTGTTAATTTCAAACTGAGATGTAACGAAGTCACTTGGCTCAGTGGAAGGATGGAAGGAGAACATTTATCTGGAGTCTACTGAGAAAGGAAAAATGTCTCTCAGAGGAAATGCCAGAAAGCGCCAGATTGGAAAATCAAAAATATTTCAGGAAGGATACACAAGACCATCTACCCTTTACGTGTACATGTGTCCAGTATTTCTAACCAGTTACACACTGAGGTGGGATAATTATCTAAGTATCTCATTCCAAAAGTGCAGAGCACAGACACCTCTGCTTTATGGATGGGCAGTTACAGAACAACTCTCCCAACCTGCATAGTGGGTCCAACACATCAGGCATGGACCAAAATCACCCCACCTGCAGCTGGAGACAGCCCTGCCCAGGGACACAGCCAGGATTTGCCAGTAATTCTGGAAAAAGTACCCAAGAAAAGCAGCAGGGCCCCACATTTCCTCTCCACACACTGCCACCCACAGAGTTTAGTCAAAGCATCAAAACTCCCTCAGCCTTAAGACACCACTGGGGTTTTCGTTAAGAATATACATTCTCATCACTAGAATGTATATTTTGCTGGATTGGAATAGGGACATTTAAGTCATCAGTTCATGTAACAACTTGGCTGAAAGGAACCAGAGCTCCAGAAAGGGCTGAAACACAGATTTTGAACTCATGTTGGTGGCATCTAACCCCGTATTCACCCTCACTTACAATGGGTGAGGGCTGTCCAGAGCATCTCAGTTGCCTTGGGCACTACAGGAACATCAGAGTCACCCAGGGCTTTCCATGGCTGTATTTCCTCAGGAGGGATTAAAAATGAGCCATAACACAGCCTGTCTGGATTACCCACAGACACATTTTTAGCAAGGTAGCCAAATTCAGTTTGATACCACTTGAAGAGAGATTGAGCTGCTTGCTCAAAATGTTTGTCTGCTCACATCCACCAATTGAACCCACCAGTCAGGGTGTTGCAAATAACTGAATCTAATATCTTGAATCTAATACCTAAAATATTCTGCCTAATTCAACAAGCATTTGGGATCATTTGAGCTTTGGAGTTTTTCCTTTGCTCACATAAACTGAAGATTGTGAAAATCAGCTGTCAGCACAGAACAACCAAGTATTTCTGTAAGCTTTGGGGGTTTTCCTCCTTTTTTGTGGATGATTTTATTGGAATTTTTTAAATAACCACAGTTCACTAATCAGTAATAGTTCTTACACTGTTAAGCATTTAAGTCTCAAATACACCCTCATTTGTTTTTTGTGGGTTGGGTTTTTTAATTTTATTTTTTTGGTGTTTTGTTTTGTTCTGTTTTCCCAGGGAAAGTTTGGTTTTCACAAAGGCTATTGCTACATATTTAAATTTGAGACAGGTTCTGCAGCCAGCAGGTGCTCTTCTGTCAGGTAAATTGTAATAATGAATATCTGCCTTCCAAGGTAAAGCTGGACAGGGCATTTTGTTTCCCAAGAATGTGACAGAAGGGGAAATCTGTCTGCTGGATCAAATAGCCTGTAGAAGCAGAGTACCTCCAAAAAGATAGTAGATCTGAGCTTATTAGATACTTGTCAATAAGGGGGAGCTGCACCTGATGCAGCTGACAGCAGGAAAAAGGATGACTTTAATATTGCTGCCATCCCAGCAGCAATCCAGTTAGGCAGGGAGCAGAGATATTGGACTGAGCAGTACTGCTGCACACTCAGCTGGCCTTCAGCTGACTCCAGTTTTCCTACAGAGTGCAGAGTTTTTCATATTTTGGCCACGTAACTATCACGTGATACAGGGGAGCTACCCCTCCAACCCACACAAATGTACTTTTTGTGCATAAAGTTCCCTTAGTCTAGTAAGACCCCCTAAAAAGAAGTTGTACTAATTTTGTGTTGGCATTTCTCAGAATAAGCAATTAAAAATATAGATGAAAGCAGATATTTTAAGGCCATTATTATTGTGGAATCCTTTGACAGTTGCTATTCCTAACAATTTTATCCTGTGTCTTGAACTACTGGAGTTTTTCCACTCTTGTCTCTATAAAGGCCCCAAACACACTTTTTTTCCAGTAATTTGGGACAGAATTTCTTCCTCTATAAATGTTCATTCAGCCCCAATCTCTCCAGTACCTTTTTCACTATTTCCAAACATTTTTGTGCTGTTCAATTAGTTTAACAGGGTTTACAAAAACCTACAAAACAACATCAGCCATTAGAGAACACTAATTTATAAGCAAAATTCATGAAGAATTGTTGAAGAGAAAAATAAAATACTCAGAAACAGCAGATTTCCTGGTTTTACTTAAATAATTTTAAAATACACATGTTTATGAATTTTATTTAATTCCACTCATCTAATTTTAGTTTTTAGAGGCATTTCCAGCTCAAACAACTTGAGTGATTCATCCTTCGTCTCTCAGCAATGCTGCTACTTATTTTTGTTATCTTTTTCCATCAATAGGAAGATTTTACTACAAAGGGACTTGAGCTTTTCTGAATGAGTTACACAGGGATGGCATTTCGAATTGATGCTTAGAAAAGGAAAAATGATGACAAATATTTCATTAAACTTCATTAAATTTCTGCCTTTCATGTAAGTGAACTGCCTTTCTTTATCGCCGGAAAACTACATTTGGAATTGTACAGCGACTGCTTTCTTAATTATGATCTTGCTCAAACTCAATTGAGTTTCTCTCTGTCTCTATTTCTTCCTTTTCCTCCTCCTGCTGCTAATTAAGATAAATATATCAGAAGTGCTGTTGCTGAAGGGAAAGCCGGAGCAAGTGTCATTGGTCCCTGTGATATTTCCCATTTTGCCATGAGCTGTCACCAATGATTTAGGACCAAGGGCCAAGGATTATATTAATCTTGATAAAATTAGCAAATGCTCTGTGATGTTGACATCCTTTGGTGCTAAATGACATTCCCCTGGCTGGACTATTACCAATGAGGAAAAAAATACTCTTTTTTCCTCTGAGGATAGCAAATGAGGACATAAGTTGAACACTTATTTTTTTCCCCAGAAAGCCTGAAGGACAAATTCAGGTTTACTTTCTCTAAACATTTAGTCTTTGTTTCAGCATCATTGGTGAAAATCTGTGACAGACTCTTAAAGGATATAAAAAACCCTCCTGTGGCCAAGAGATGAAGGAAGAAAAGAATTCTATTATATTTCTGCTTGATAAAGGAAACTGTTATACAAGGAAATAATGTGTGAAGAAGGTTATCTTTGTATACAAGGTACAAGAATTTTTTTTTTCTTTAAAAGCACAGTGCATAACCCTTCCTGTAAACAGACATATGCAAATGTCCACCTCTTGTACATCTCCCTGGACACAGAGTTTTCCTAAGACTTTCCAAGCCTGGCTCTGTACAGCAGCCCCAGACAAAAATCACCTCCAGAACAAGTGACTGTGTCAGGCTGAGCAGGGCTGTCCCATTCCGTCCTTTCTTTGTTCACATCACTCAAGGCATCTCTACATATTTTTCCAGTCTGAGGGAGAAAGGGCTTCTTTTAATACTCTGTGTACAACCCCCCCTAGGCCAGGTATCTTGGGTTATGGAACCTAAAATGTGTATTCTGTTTCATCTGCTGAAAGCAGTTGGGGAAATATTCTTCTTTATCTCTTGTAACTCTGGGAGGAGGGGGGCGGGTGCCTTTTGATAATGGCCCAGCTGTTAAAACCAGGTAGGGCAGTGTTTCTTATCTCTTTCACTGCCTGTCCTCCCTCCAGGGGAATATTTTCTGCTAATGGACCATTAAGACACCCCTAAAAGCACACATCCCCAAACTTAACCTCCCCAAAATAGAATATCCACATTCCATTATCCTATTGTGAGATGCTCCACCCAGTGGGGGGAGCCAACCATCCCTACCTGGATAAAAACTGAGACGTAGGAACACAAGGTATCTAGCTTCTCACCTGATTCCTGGAGGAAGACCAGACCCTTCTCACCATCACTGGACCCCTTCTCACCATCACTGGACCCCTTCTCACCATCACTGGACCCTTGTTCTACAGGATCACCTCTACTTCAACAGAACCACATCTGCCACTCCAGGAGGACTCACTTTTGGACTGCTTCCAACACCCTGACCAACAAGGTGTCAGGTTGTAGCTCTGACTCTGTCAGGGTTTTCCAGGATTGCTTGTTTATTTGTTTGCTTGTTTGGTTGGGTGGTTTTGTTTTCTACTACATTTGTATTGTTAATATCCCTAGTAAAGAACTGTTATTCCTATTCCCAAATCTTTTCCTGAAAGCCCTTAATTGCAAAATTACGATTTGGCGGGGGTGAGGGGTTTACATTCTCCATTCCAAGGGAAACTCCAGCTTTCCCTGGCAGATACCTGTCCTTCCAAACCAAGACACCAGGGCACACAGCAAATAAACCAGAGCTTTGTTGTGCTTAGGTTCAGAGCTTCATTAACCTGCTATTAAAATCTGTTTTCTTTGCACCCTGGGCAGGCAAGAGGTCAGCTTGTGAGATTTGTTCATCTGTGTGATCATCCACACTAATTTTTATGCTCACCATGTACATTTCCACTCCTCAAAAGGGCTGTTTTTGACCTTACACATGACCAGAATCACTTCTTACAAGACCAAGACACCAATGCTGGCACAAGGTGCTAAATAACTTATCCCACACTTCCAAAACTGACCCCAAACCTTTCAACAGGGCTCATATCTGACCTGACAGCTGAATTAAGCTCCAATGAGCAGCAGATCTTTACCATCTTTGAATAATTATGCTGATACTTTAGGAGGGGTAATGCTCAGGCTCTGTCCTCACAAGAACCTGGTCCCTGCTCCAGAGCTCCAGCCTGAGTGTGGCCATTTGCAGCATCAGGGTTGGTAATGCACCTTAATACTGAAGTGACCCTCAGTAAATTCTGGAGTTTATGGACTTGCTGCCACTGCAATTTAAAAGTAGATAGTTCTCAGCAAGGTTGAATTAACATGTGTCAGCACAGATTTACACAAGCATAGCTGATAACTTCCTGGCAGGAAAGGAGGAGAAAGCTATTTTTAAATGAAAGCCTGGAAGTTGTAATGAAAATGCAGAATGAAGGGAGAGGTGCAGATACCTTCTCAAAAGAAACACAGCACAAAATGTCATTTTTACATTTCTGATTTTCATCTGGAAGGATTCTTGTTGGGGCTTTAGACTTATAAACATACATAAAATAATTACTATACAGATGTGACAGAATATGATAATGAAAACATTAAAGGAGATCCATTATATTTGGTAAAAAGTATCAGACATGATTCCATACTCTCACTGAAATTGTTGAATTAGACTACATCTGGTGTATGAAATCATTTGGCAAGTTAAAAGCCCCATGATTTTGCCTATAAAGTTTATGTAGTCTATTGACTGGCTGTTCCTTAGTTTAATTTTCACTTTAAAAATAGGGAATATGAAACAGAATCTCTCTCACCCTATTTAAGGCTGGCTGCTATGACTGATTAAGGATACTACATTTGCTTCCTAAGTACATTAAAGCCAGGGATGATAATTCTTGCAATACTGATTTTTCAAAGCTTTGCATTAGCATAGAAGAGAAATCTGTTAAAAAACCCAAACCAACAAGTGTTCAGGGACATTCACATACAGATGAAAATGTGCACATCAGTATTTAAACTTGAAGTGAACTTATGGATGGCTTAATCCATATGCAGGAATGTTTAAAAATATATAGTTAAACATTATATATTGTCCTATATATTGTCCTATTGTCACAATTCTTATTTCCAGTGGAAAAACATGTGCATACAGATTTTATAATCCCATGCCAAATATGAATGAATGGATCATATAAGATTCAGATTTTGAGAGTAAGCTGCTATTGGAATAAAATTTCTGCCTAAGAAAAATATTCTCCATAGAAAAGCAAATATGATCTAAAATGATCTTATCAGTGGGGGAGGGGATGTAGGAGCTGGTCATACAGAATCTCTCCACCAAGTCCCATAAGATGATAATGCATCACAGGTTCTCCTATGATCTCCATCCATTGGATAAGGCCATACTCTACTAAATGAGATTCAGAAGAGAAATTGTCTCCAGTATTACGGTGGCACATTTAAAGACTGTAACCCATCACCAGGGCTTTTAATGCTGATTATTGAGAAACTTCTGTAGAGCCACATACACTCTAGGAACATCCCCCTAAGTTTTCTTAGCAGAAAACTTTGGGAATTGCAGCTCCAATCCTAAGCCACTTCAGAAAAAATCTGCTATAAATTTGTCTCCTCTTCAAACTATTGATGTTACTTATTTACTTCAATCCCAGACTATTCCTGCCCTAGTGCAAAGACTATAAGAGGTACTTATGGGACAAGTGACTTTTTTTTCAAATTTTTTAAGCATAATAATTTATTTCTTGTTCTTGTGCAGGACTTAGAGGTGGCTACAGGTTTCTTACCAGGAAATTATTTCAATCATCCAGCAAAATCTTTGCAATACATACCACATTTTTATGGAAAGGACAATGGATTCTGAAGCAGGATGAGGGAATACTAAAGGAAAAGTTTTCAATATAAGAAGCTGCCCTAATGTCTTCAAGTAACAACACTGCATGTCAGCTGTTACTTGAAAGGATTTTAAAGACATTTAAAATGTGCTCAACTGTTTCTAGCAACAGAACAAGAGCTAAATGCTTTTAAAATCTATGCTATTTCTTCTAAACTACAATTCCTGCTGTCAGTCCAGTTCTCAACAAGATATTCCATCAATCATTCTACTAGAAGGAAATTGAGTTTGAAGACACTACTGAAATAAGAGTCTCATGTTTCATTCATAACATTAATATTTATACTAAAGCTCTCCTTGTAACCATGACAAGCAATTAAAGAAACTAAAAGCTATTAGGAAATTCAGTTTATAAGAGAAAGTTTGTCAGCTTCTATTATCTGTTTTATTTGTGCAAGACTGCAGCTGTCACGGAGCAACTCAGCTCTCACTGCTGAGGTGCAAAAGTTTAAAAGCTCCCAGTCCATCCTGGAGACTACAAGTCCACAGGGGAAGCACAGGGAGAAAGAAATAGGATGGCTCCTGCATCACCTTTTCTCACCCATTACATGCTGTAGCGCAGACACTAAGCAACAAATAAGAATCTTAATGATGCTGGAACAGTGATGAACTGCTCACTACTATCAAGGTCAACTTGCATTTCTTGCAAATTAAGAAACAGCAAAATCACCTCATGTGTCTGCCTAGTCTGGATCCATTCATGGCACGGGAGCGCAAAATCTTTCACATAGGTTTGGGATCATCCAGCTGTCAACAAGAACAAAAAAATATTTAAACAGTTCTCAACCACAGTCCAAACCCAAACTTTGCAAAGCGAATGGGCTTGAACATGAAATCTGGACTGTTCTACTGTAAGGAAGAACATTAGGAAAAAAGAATCACTGAGAACAGAAGCAAAATTCAAAGTCTTCAATTTGAGTCAAATAGACTGTTTATTTCACCAAAGAGCAAAATGAAATACTGAACTATTTTGATAAGTATTGTTAGACTTTGTCATAAAATCAAACCTGTGTTCCACAGGTAATCCATTCATTTCAAAATTCAGATCTGTATGAAAAGTTTGAACTGGAATTAAGAAGTCATCTGAACAGTTTCTTGGTTTATCAGAATAACCACAGCAAGAAAGAAATTCTGAAGGTATTATTTTAACTTCACTCTGCTAAAAAATCAACTCAGACTTTCTGAAAACATTTTGTATTTGATGAAATTTCTATTTGTGATCAAAAACACCTGTTGAAATTTCCAGCCAGCTCCAATAAAGATGTTTTCAAATACGTTCTCTATATTAAGCTCATTACTTTGATTTTATAAAATGTCAGACAGTAAATTTTAGCACAGATAATTATTTAAATGAGGAAGCCTGTAAACTCTAAACTGACATGCTATCTTGGAGTTGGAAGAGTACTTTTAGCTTATTCTTTTGAACACCATCCAGTTTTTCACTCAGTTTAATGTAACAATCAAGCAGTTAACAAACCAGTCAGAATATTCTGAATTTCCATTCATTCTACAAGATCTCCACTGAAATGTTCAATTCATTTAGTTTACAGACTACTATTAAAAAGCCATTACATTTACCATGGGAAAGACTAGTAGAGACCAAGTCATATATTGAGAACACCATCAAAGTTCAACCAAATGCCACAAATTACTCTACTTTAGAAAGAGTAATTACTATTTGCAACCAATGTGATGGGATTCATAAAATTATTTATTTCTACTATTTTAAGAATAACTGTACTTCATCCATAAGACATCACACATGGCTAGTGGGTCATTTAGTTCTTTCCCAGCTTTGTATTCTTCGCAAACTTCCAGTCTGCTTTCTTCCAATCATGCAATTGTACAGTTTATACAGCTTGAATGACTGAAAGAAACATCAGCTTCTCCCCTACAACATCTCCTTAGGTTTAGACCAAATGCAAGTGCCTGAAGTATGCAATTATGATTTAATGAGAGGGATTTGTACTTAATGCATACAGACATCAAACTCCCAGTCGATATAAAGACAGGAATTCTTGGAGGAGATAAGGAGCTGGAATACACAGATTAGCCTTACAGATGAACCAGGAGATAGCTGAAACACTCATTGATTTGACCCTCTCACCCTGCCCTCTTTAAAATGTGATACAAACATGACCTTCAGAGAACGATCATGCCAGAGAGGCACTGCTGCCATCCAACAGCTTCCAGCACAGGATTCCTGGTGGGAATTTCAGAGGTAACAACACTCAGAGGGTGAATGTTGCTTGCCAATCAATATTTCCTTGTGAATAGATGTGCTTCTCCTATGTATGCACAGAGGAGAGACTTTTCACTGCAAAAATGTAACTGTGAATGCACCCATAACATCTCTGGGGAAAGTAACTTCTTCCCCTCTAAATAACAGACACTTAAAGAAATGCAAGTTGCTTCACAGGGAAGTTGAGAGATTTCAGAAAAATGTGTGTGCAACAGATGAAAAATCAAAACATTTATTTATGTGAGGTCTGTGGGATCTGGCATTAGGATTGATATTTTTTTCCTCCCTATTCTTAAATTCCTAAACATTAACAAGAACCTGAAAAAGATAAGGTCTATTTCCCATTTCCTACATGAGGCAGCTGGAATGCTTTCTTATTCACAATTAAAACACAAGAGCAACGCATTTTTTACTCCATTTCTATTAGGATAGAAAAGAGTGAGAGAAGTCCCCAGAGGAATACTGACTGGAGAAGAAAAAAAGTGTAAGATTTTAAAATCTTGAAGGTGGTGTTAAATCAAAACCAGTTTTTAAAAATTCAAATCTTCCTTTTTTCTTTCTTTTGACTTGCAGATTTCTTTACAAAAACCCAAGCATATTGTTAGATTCCCAGCTTATGGTACAGTGTGATTTTACCTTTGAGACACAGATTGTCATTGCTCTAGGAAAAGAACAAAGAGCCTAATTTTTAGGAGTGAACACACAGAATTTGTGCTGGAGTCAAGTATAGCTGTAGGCATTTGAGATCTCTTGAAACAAAATGTATCATGCTCAGCCATTGTTCAGAGTCTTGGGCCTGTTTATGTATAAACAAAAAAGAAAAAGGGCTATTCCCATAGGATGGACTAGATTTCTTTTTAATTATTTTATGCCAAGCATAGATATTTTGCCAAATTCCAAAGAAAAGTCAAAATTCCCTTCAGCAGGCGTTCTCAGGTATGGTTTCAGCATCAGGTATTATTTCAGAATGTCTTTAGTAATTCCAGGTGTGTCTCACATTAATTAGAAGAGAAGTGAGGTGTGAATGCTACATTTTTATGATCATTAATCTTCAGGAAAATGCTCCAAGGGCTGAGCTCCTCTGCTCTGGAGCCAGGCTTGGAGAGCTGGGGGTGCTCACCTGGAGAAGAGAAGGCTCCAGGGAGAACTCAGAGCCCCTGCCAGGGCCTAAGGGGGCTCCAGGAGAGCTGGAGAGGGACTGGGGACAAGGGTTGGAGGGACAGGACAAGGGGGAATGGCTTGACAGCACCAGAGGGCAGAGATAGATGGGATACTGGGAAGGAATTGTTCCCTGTGAGGGTGGGGAGGGCCTGACACAGGGTGCCCAGAGCAGCTGTGGCTGCCCCATCCCTCTAAGTGTCCAAGGCCAGGTTGGATGGGACTTGGGCCAACCTGGGATAGTGGAAGGTGTCCCATAGCAGGGGCTGGAACAAAATGAACTTTAAGGTCTCTTCCAAGCCAACTCAAACCCTTCAATGGTATGTTCCTGCAAAGTTGAATAAAACAGAAGACTTGGATTTTTGATAAAAGTGGCCATATAGAATCATGAAAATCAAAACCAACTAATGGATCAGTGACTATTTCTTGAAAGTTCACCCAATATAATAAAAAATATTCTTCTGGCCATTAAAAGAAAGAATAGAAAATCACCTGAAATATTTTATAAGGTGATAAAAGAAGACTTGGTGAACATGATTAGTATTCATCTTCAGCTGCTTGAAGTATGAAAAACATGTGCCTTACTTTTCTACAGGAATATAACATGATCTGTGGGGGACAGGTGAAATATGAACACCCTGAGCCCCTTCAATAGGACAGTTCAAGGTGGGGCAAAGCATCACAAACTGGGCAAGATATAAGGGGACAGACTGGAGCAAGAGGGATTTTCCACCTGCCTCTGCTCTCCTTGGCCCCTCTCTCCCTTCACGCTCAATTTAATGCACTTTGGGATGTCAAGGCCGTTGTTGAAGTTGATACTGGCAACAGGAAACAATGAGATTGTTTTAGAGGTTTGTTTATTTGTTCAGTTGGCATTAAATGATGATATAAAGTAAAGGTATTGAGAGAGCCAGGCATGAAGAGTACAGGTTCTGTTGTGCTGCAAGCTCCTGACTGGGGGAGGGAATGATGTGCTCCCATCCCAGCACTACTGTGCACATCACTCAGCATTGGAAGGACACAGGGAGACAAGCAGGGAAAGCCTATCTCCCTCACAGCCACACCTAGGAGATCCTACTGATGATCCTATTGTAGAACTATTGCTGTTCCCTTGAAGTTTATAAAATAAGTAAAGAAGCTCTTCAAAAGATTTTCACCATTTGTCATTCACACATCTTATCACAACAGCTGGAAGAGAAAAAGGTAGACCAGACTTTCATACATGCAAGATCATCACATCCCAGTGGTTTGTCATTTCAAACAGTTCAGTAAGTTATGGGAAAAGCCTTCCAGGAATCAGTGCCTTCCCTGCAGTGTGGCTACTGCATCATCATCACAGCTCTGCTCTCCATTGTCATAACTGCACTTCCTTTGCTAAAGGAGCTCCAAATTTAAGCCATCCTGAGATCCAAAAGTAAGGTTAATCGGTTAAAAAAAAAAGAAAAAGCTGTTCACTTAAATTCATAGAGAACAATCACTAAGCCCAACAGATCACTACAAGCAGAAATTGCAGGGTGTTTATGATATATTTTAAAGCTACTTTCTGAAGGATCTGGGTCAGGAAATATTAGCAATTAATATGGAATGGGTGTGAAATACAAGTGGGAAATCAAAATATTCAAAACCGAAAAGTACAAGTTAGTACTTGTCTTATATCATGGAATTCCTGGATATTCCTGGTGGATTGCTGAAGTTCATTGTATTTTCACTTTCCATCTTTACTCAATTTTTCTTTTACCTCTGGAATCCCAAAGTCTCACTGTTAGAAACTTTTGAAACTTTTTTTTTTATTTGCTTTTCTTCTTTTGCCATTAAGTGTGGGTGAGGACTTTCTGCCCACAGAACTGGAAGGTGTCATCTCTTGGCTTTGATATCCATTACAGTAACCCTCAGCAACCTGTCACATAGGTGCCATGTGAAAGAGAGTGTCATACACTGAAAGATTAGGATCCTTTGGAAGGAGTAAGGAAGATGAGCAAAAATGGTTCTTGTGCACAAGGGCTCGTAAAGGAAACTCTTAATTTTGCAGCCAGAAATTCTCATATGATATGTAGGAATGGAAACTGCCACCTCAGTATAAATGTTCTTCCATTACTCTGTTTTCTTTCATAATGGGACATTTTTTGCACCATGACCCTCAGATGCCTGGTCTCTGGAGTGTCAGCTTTTCTCCGTGCATACTAATAAACATGGTAAGCTGAGGGTGAATTCAACCTGAAAGGAGCAAAATTAACAAGAAAGGTCAGGCCCCAACTGGACATGTGTTTGGATGAGGACAGAATGTGCCATGTTTGTACCCTCACCAAGGCTGATGGGAGCCCAGTGCACAAACGGGTTTGGACCACTTCCCCTGTGCTACTCCTGGAAATCCTTGCCTTCCAATCTATCCCCTACAATCATTAGCTTGTGTTATGTGTGTGTACAACTCCCAACTGAAAGAGAAGCTTACTGGAACTTTGAAAACACAAACATCAGGATTTCAATCTGATCAAGTGAGCTCTGAGTTTTGATATACTCTTGTTTGGGGCAGCTCTGATTTTCAATGATTAATAAATGATTGTAGTGATTTCTATAGTTCAGCATTTGCCAAGAAATGAGGGAGCAGACACTTTTCACTGTACCATGCATAGGGAAAGGGAGGTCTTGTAACTCCACCATCCATCTCCCATACGCCTTGAATTATATCCTCCTTAAAAGGCACAAATGCTTTCAAGCAATGGTGCAGATAGGAGCTAATGTAAAACATTAGCAAAGATGTGATTTCATCTTGCCCTTCTCTGTGAAGACTTGCAGAATTTCATTTCCAAAGGGACTGAGACAGTAATCAACTCATGTCCATTTACACTGACCAGTTATGAACACTTCTACTGTGCCTTATTGAGACAGAAGATAATTTGGCAGACTGCAGGTCACTGGTTCAGAGGACTCTAATGCTAGTACTCAAAAATACATTTGTGTTGAACATTTGTTAGATCTGAAAAGTGTGGTCCTGCTGGCAAGAGCCTTCCAGGACTTAAACTGATTTTTCAGATATATGTACCTGCTCAGCTAGTTTATACTTTTCTGCCTGGTTTGCTTAAGGGCTTTAATTCAGTGACTGTGCAGGCTACTCCAGAAGTACTGTTTGAGGCTATACAACTGCATCATGTTGAGGAGATGATTTTCTGTCCCGCTCCTTGCTCTGCTGGGAGCTGTTTTACATTGTTAGCACTAGGAACTCTCCCCACTCTGCTCCTGGGCTCTTCAGCGCATTAAGTCCACCTTCTAGGTAGGGCAGAAAGTCCAAGGAGTCATAGGGATTAATTGGATTAGCCATGTGAAGTTAAAGCTTCATAGGCAACTGCCAGCTCCTGCCCTTGGACACATTCCCCCTCTCCTATCCTGCTTTTCCTGAAGCCCTAAGGATCCTGATTGTAAATTTTGATCATTACTTCAGCTGTTTGCTGCTGGGGAGCTGTGTTAACTCTGGCTCTCTAATCTAGCTGAAAGAGCCAAGCTAATCTCACAGTCTAGTGCAGGGTGATTCCCACACATGGATGATTTGATTTTTGGGGCTTGAGGTCCTAAAACTTGGGCAGCATTTTCTTTTGAAGTTCAGCTGTTAGGCCGGATTTGGACTGTCAGCTCCAGAAAACACAGCCCCATGTACTGCATCTGCTGATCTCAATGTTTGCCATTCCAAAAGAACCACAACTGTTGTGCTATAATGGCACAGGAGCTCCTGGAGGTAAATGTCAGTTTTTCCATTAATAATCCAGAGAAGCACTGATGTGAAATCAGCTCATTTTGGTCACAGTGCCAGTTGGTGTTCCTCACCCTCCAGCATCAGCGGTCTCAGCAGAAGCGCATCAGACTCAATAGATTTAAGGATTTACCTTTAACAACCCAACCAGAGCCAGGCTCCAAGCCCAGCAGGTTCTGCTGAGTTCTGTCCACCTTGGTGAAAGGCCTACAGGAGCCAAACTCACACCAAGCTGTTCTAAAAGCCCTGGCTTTGCACATCAAATCTTATCAATATTTGGCAACAAAGGTCACTTAATTAACAATCTCCTACTTTAAAAACAGATATGTTATCTTAAAAGCATGCCCGCTGCTTTGAAGAATTCAGAGAAGGATGAAGCTGGGACCTGTAGATAATTCCATGCCACCTCATTGTACCTTCTTGGCAAAGCGGTTCAAAAGCCTTGTTTCACTCCTGCACTGATCAATGGATTGGGTGCTCCTTTCAGGTTATAATACACGTTTTGCTTTGGATGATGCAACGGAGAAGTTGATGTAAATAAATAAAAGAGGATGCCTTTAGAAACCAATTTTTTGGGGAAGGAAGCTAAGATCACTTTGTAGCAAACTGGAAAGTGTCCAAACTGTATCACAGCACACTCATAATGGAATCTAAGATATATATAGAGTGTCAGAAATTTAGATTTCAAAGAAAAGGAAAAGCTACTAGAATTGTTAAAATGTTTTTAAGAGATTATGTAACAATGTTTCAATGTTTTTTTCTCTCATTCCCAGTGTCATTAAGACACAGAAAACTCTTAGTCCATTGATCAGCACTGATACCTCCAGCATGGCAAGAGCCTTGAAAGCGATTAACAAAACAGTTCTGAGGTACTGGAAAATCTCACACACAAACAAAACCAACAAACCACCGAAACCCAAATACCAAACAACAGCTACCATCACAAAAATAAAACAAGTCTGGGTTTAAGAAATGCAACTCATGAAATGCTGGTAAGCAGGGACACACTTTCTGTTCTAACATCCAGCTTTCAACATGGGTAAAAATTCATTAGTCTAATCTCTTTAGGAAACTAAATTATCACAGCTTTCACTCACAATCAATGTGGCAGATGTCTTGGTTTTCCTAGATAGATGACAGCATTAGAAACATTTTGAGAGTCATATACTCACACATGAAGCTAGCACATATATTCATACATGTAGCATTCTCTATCTAAAGATGTTTACATTTCCTCTACAAGCTGCTAATACCTTCTCATAAAATTAAAGACATTAATTATTAGCAACTGATCTCTAAACATAAATTACCTAAAGTAATTCCATTTTGGTCCACATTAAATCCTGCATCGTGCTATCGATTTCTCTTGGGCTCCACTTACAGAATTTATGTTTAAAAAATAAGGAAGGAATGACTGGTAGTGAATAGGAATTACACTGAAATGGCTTAAATTCTCATCACCATCCACAAAGTTTTCCTATATATTTTAAATATAGTGATTCCAAGAGATTCTAAGAGAGTCACTAATACACACTGCAAACCTCCCTCCATCCCATCAGGGAATTACAGCCCTGCAACACAAAGGTTAGGGGGAAAGGGTTTGAGGTGAGATGGGAAAAAAGGGTTCACTAGCACCCTGTCAGTTCAACAAAGAGTTGGAAATAAACTGCTTTTCACCTCCTCAAGTTACAGATTTTCAGAGTTAGTACAAGGCATTTGCATAGAGACAATTATATGAGGAGAGTTTAATTTTTAGCCCTTGCCAGAAAATTTGCTAATTCACCATAGTTTCTTCTCATGGGTATTTGCCTTTTACTTCAATAATGTCAGGGCACAGGTCAGTCACTAATGCTCTGCAGAACATTCACCATGAGACTAGTAATTAAATTAAACAATTTACGTAATCTCACTTTCCAGCCCTCAACCTGAACACAATGGTAAGGCAAAGAGAAAGAAATTTACTTCAAAACAAATGCCTCATAATTAAACTTTAACTTTCATAAACATGAAGAAAGCAAGCAGCACCCACCATCCCAAAGAAGTCAGCCTACTCACTTCGTGCACCTGTGCACATGAACCAATAAATTTTAATGCAGCAGTAGCACTTCACATACGCAAGGACTCTAATCCTCCTTCCAAAATCACCTGCACCTGTCTACGACCATTCAGTAAGGTTTGTACACTGTTTGTACTTGAGGAAAAGAGGGAAGTAAAAATAAAAATTTAATAAGGCTCAGTTAAATTGAGCAGAGATAAAACACACCATTATTCTCAAGCATTAACTCAAAATAAGAGCCAGTCTGCATCAACCACAGCGATCTGCATTTCTTGCTTCCTGCACACAGTTTTGTAAGTAGCGATTAGGTTACTTATAGGAAAGTTGCTGAATGACAAGAACAGGAAAGCACCTCTCCAAACTGCAATAGCTCGGTGTAAAATTCAGCAGGGTCCCTCAGCCTTGGACATCAAGTCCTGCCTGTGGAAATGTCTGCTGCCAGAGCAAGATATTCTCACAGTCCAAACACAGCCCCCAAAGCACTGTACAACTCCCTACTGCAGGTAAAAGTTTGGAATATCACCTGCTTAATCAACCAGCTCATGAGAGGATGAAAACAGAGTAAATACACTGGATGCAGTTTTCTAGAAGGGCAGTTCTACTAATATGCTTACCCACTGTAACTTTCCAAATCAATAAAAGCAGCAAGACAGAAAGCTTTTTGCTGTAGATAGAGACTTGCCTTGCAGGTCAGAGCCATGAGCATGGCACAGAAGCGAAATACCAAACAGCACAGGAGAAGCAGATCTGTGCAGAAACTTTTATCTTGTTGAATACCAACAAGTTACACTCTAACAGTGGAACTCTGTCAAAGTTACTGGCTCTGTCAAGCCTGTTTGCCCAAGCAGAAAAACTCAGATCAATTAAGCCACAACTTTTACTGCCCTCAGTTTACAAACCTGTAAATGTGGACCAGAGCTCCTCAGAGCTTTGAAATTCTCAGAGGCTTCCTTTATTGACACGGAACTGGGAAAATGAAAACAGTTATAAAATTCCAGCTTTTTTTTTTATGTTTGTGGGATTAGGTGACAAACTGAGAACTTCCTTAGTTTTGTACAAGTCACAAGTCCCAGAACTCTCTCACTGCTGACTACATGGACATTAGGCTGCCATGAGACTCAGCAAGGATCAAAGCAGTAGGAGAGCATTTTAGTGGTTTGATTATTATTTTTCATTACAAAAGATTAGAAGAACTGCCCTGCTTCACTAAGGAAAAAATATTTGTAAGCCAAAACAGCAGAACAAGTCCACCAGGAAAAGCTGTAACAAAGGTCAAAATAATTCTCAACATTTTGAGATTTTTATGCAAGAACAAAGAAACAAGTAATTCCACAAAACCTGAAACAAAATGCACTTATTTCAATGAGTCAAATATTTTATTTCTTTCTTTCCAATTCATTCCATTAACACAGTTTGAAAATATGGTTAATAATGTGTTGCACCCCTTGGGGATGCCCAGTTATGTATTAAGAAATTACGCTGTAATGTTCTCTGCTGTAGACTCCTGATGCAGCACTCAACCTTTTTTGTTGCACTTTATCTACTGCATAACTACAACTCCCATAGAATTCTGCATGAGCCCTTGCTAAAAAATAGCAGCAATAATTTTTTCCCCAAAATGCAGGTAGGAATCCAGAGTCAGCTGTTTTAAAATTTATGAAAAGAAGCAGTAATTTAAACATGAGATGGGAGCAATTTTATTCCCATTTCAACTAATGCTAATGTTCAGATTTTAGTTATTAAAATTAATTTGCTTCAATTATATTGAAATCAGTGGAACTGTGTGCCACTGTATTGATGGATAATAGCAATAAGCAGTAAGTGTGATGTTTGAAACCTCTACTCATTGTCAGCAGGAAGCATAAATGCAGCCACAAAGGCAATGGAAAATGGAAAAGAAAACTCATCCCTTTCATAAGACAAAAGCAGAAAACTACACATGAAAAATTGCTATCCAAAACCTAAACTTCTGCCTGCATTTTAGGTGAATCATACTTTTATACTGATCCCATATTCGTGGACTTACTTGAAGCCTGGGCAGCTCTCAAAATTCATCTCTTACAAAGTGCCCCTGTGTTGCTTTCTCCTGCTTTTCCTCCTGCCCGGCTAGCTCTGCAGGAGAACTGGCAACAAGTCTTTCTGGGTCTTGGAAGGGAGGTGAGGTACAGGAACCTTACCAGAGCTTTCAGGGAGGATTCTCTTGGCAGCATGTAGCAGCTAATGGCAGCACGCAAGCAGGAAAAACACCACACGGCTTTCGAGGGTGTTGGTCAGACAGGATTTATTTGGGGCTCCCACAAGAGAGAGGGGGAGGGAGAGAAGGGGGAAGGGAGAGAGAGGGCAAGAGCAAGAGAGCAAGCAAGAGACCAGCGCAAGAAAAAGGGCCTTCCCTCTCATCTCTTCAGCTTAAATAGGCTTTTCCAGCCAGGGGGCAGACCCAAGGCTTGGACCGATGGGATACTGAGGGTAGGAAGGGTCAGGTAACAATGGGGTTACAATGAATGACAACTTAGGGGGGTGGTTTACAACAACTTGGTAATGAACTATACATGTTGGGGGAGAACAGAACCATTTAGGAAAAATGAATCACAACACCCTTGTGTTCACCTTATGATGCAGAGTTGATCAAATTCTCCTGTGCACTTCCTTTACATCAGGCAAAGCCAAAGACTCTGGTTTTCCCCCCTTGTCATTGCCAAAACCAGAGATTTTAACTCCCAGCAAAATGTATGGGTAGGGCTGCAGAGCAATGCTTGGAAAAAAAATGCCTTCATCATCTTGGTAGTCTTTAAAGGAGCTTTGATTGATCTTATTTACAAAAGGGTTCACATGGATCTAGTTTTACTTAAGATTGGAGAGCATGTAATAGGAGACCATAAGGCTAATGGAAGTAAAATTCTTCAATATTGTGATCAATTACCAGCTACCTTACATTTATCACAAGTGACTGTTTTTCTCTTAGCTGATTCTAAGCCCTTTATCTTCTAGATTTCCCTTCTTCCTTTTTCTTTTTTTTTTTTTTAAATAAGTTTATTGCATGTTTAGAAAGCCTTCAATACAATGCAGAAAAGAAATGAGTTGGTAATATATTTGTGCATTCAGGCAAATCCAACTGAAAACCAAACTCTCTCCTCATGGATGCAGAAATCCTTCTCAGTTCTACACATGGAACAGAACTGAATACTTAGGAAAGACCTGCCACAGACATAATATTCCTAAGAAGACACTTTATTCAGTGACAGCTGTAATTCATCAAGCACAGCCTCTTTGAGGATGATGATATTATGGGACAAGTACTCGTGTCATCTGCAGCATTCCGTCTTGCTCTTGTTTGAGCAGCAACACCCACAGAGATCCACAGTGCTGGGAGGCAGGAGCAGACCCTTCCAGATTTCGCTGGGATAATGATCCCAAACCTTAATAAAATACCTGCAATTTTGCTGCTGAACAGGTTTTTTGTGACTTTCTTTTACACAATTCAGAAGATCTCAGCTCTGTTGTTCAATGGTGCTGCACCAGAGGCACACCCATGGTTTTGTGCATCCTCACAGCCCATCATCCAGCCAGACCACGCAGCAATTTCTCAGCCCTCCAATGCTCCAGCTGCAGGCACAGCAGTTCACTGAGCAGCCCCTGATTGTTGCATAAAGGGAAGAACAAGCCCTAAGGCTTCAAAGGCAGGAATTATTATTGTCTACAGCTTGAGAGACTCTGGAATTGTAGAGACTGAACCAAATGGTGACAACTCAGTTAACCAATTACTTACTTAGCTTTGAAAGAAGGTGTGGTACTTAAAAATACACAGGGAATGGCACCAGTTGGAAAATCTTGACTGGAGACAGTAAAATAGAAATAAAGATTGTCTGAATGATTGAGAACTTGCTCTTGTATGTTTTCATATACTTCCAACCAAGACAGCCTTTAGACAAGACAGCAGTGCAGAAATTAGAGTTTCAGAGCTTGGAATTAATTAACTGGATTATGACACCTTTGTTTAAAACAGTGTTTAAATATGCAGGTTGTTCCTAAGCAACATTAGTCCCTTAGTCCCTAAAGCTGAGGAAAGATCTGCTAGATTGTAAACGTCCCTTTTGAACAGATCATTCATTGCACCAGGGTTTTCAGGCATGATAAATTATTCCAGCCCAAAAGTTTGCATTTACCTCCGGTTTTCATTGCCTTTTACTTCTCCATGGCAGCATTAGAAGAGTTCTCTTTAGGGCTTAGGTATTATATTGCAAACTAACATGGACCTTTGCTAACATTCTGATTTATTTGTAGTGCAAGTTATAGAACCCTTCAATGATATTGAATGGCCAAATGATGTGAGGTCAAACAGAGTTTACCAAAAGCTAATGCATCTCATACTAGACTGCATATGAAACTTGTCTGCTATCATTCTTCCACCATATTATTTTATTATTATTATTATTTTAATCTTTATCTTCTACCTTTGGAGAGGACAAGACAATCAATATGGGGATTCATCACACAATAGGCAGGCCTTTTCCAAGCAAGGAGCAGGCTAATGGAAATCTGTACATTTTAATGAACCTTGAGCAAAGATTTGAGCTTTTCTTTCTCATTTTTTTAAACACCACATGAATTTTTATTAGTATATTACTCCAGACTTGTTTTGAATACTTAGGGGTCACCTTCCTCGTTGGAGCCTGCATAATGGCAGAGAGGGCAAAGTGGAGCGGAATTAATAAATAAGGAAAGATTACACTGTATCTTTCAAGGACAGGAACTACAAACAAAGTTGGGGGGATTGTTTGTTTTGGTCTTTTCCCTTTTCTCAGGTTTAGCCTTTTTTTTTTACTCTTTAAACTTGTCAACACCTCTTGCACTTAGGAATGGCAAACATCTGTCATACTTTGGGACTGGAAATTAATCTTTTTTTAAAATAATGTAATATTTTTCTGTCAACCAGAAGCAGTCTTGATAATTCAAGCTTCAAATTAGTTTTTGCCTAAGGGTACCAAGTAAGAGCTAATGACAACTTTGTTACAGATGTCATTAAACATTTAACCTGACCACGGTTAAGGAAAGCCTACCCCACATTCTGCAGTCAACCAGGAGGAAAAAAACATATACTCTTCGAACATAAAATCTGATGTATTCCCCCAAAAAATCTGGGGTTTATGCAAAGAAAAGTAAAGCTTCATCACTGATAGAGTGTAGAGGTGTAAACCCTGGCTCTTTGCAATGGAAGGAGGATGCAGAAACACAAATTGACTCCAAATGCCAAGGCCTTGGCCAGCACTGATGTGTGGATTAATATCCAGAGCATTCTACACATGAACTCCTGGGGACAAGGGCATGTAAAGCTCAGAGCTAAGGAGTGGGGTGTGCCCAGACCTCAAAATTGTTCCTAGAGCAAGAAGGATTAAAAAAGCCAATTCATTGCCAAGAGTGGGTTGCACATTCAAAGCCTGATGGGATCTCAGGATTAGGAAAGAGGAATCAGGAAGCACACAAGGAAGTGGTTCAGCTTTTTAAATAATAATCCAGATCACTAACATCCTGGCAGTCTCCATGGCAACTGAGCTAGATTGCTTTGGAATGCAATTGTGGGTTACCAGTTTTGAACCCTTGTGAATAAAGGGGCATTGGAGAAGCCCACTTAGGTGTATTTGAAACTGATTTTCATCAAGGAAGTGATTTAGTATACATGTACTTATACATAAAAAATATTAAAATTATTTTTATTCATTGTTGGAACCAATAAATGTAGATGAAATACTCCCAAAACCTGGAAATAAAATACTCTGCACAACCACCAGCAGTGGAATGTGAAACTTCCAGTGGAATGGGAAACTTCCAGTAAATATGGGCTTAATTGTAACTTCCCCAAGAATTTTTTAGAAAGTAATTTTGCAGCCACCTAAAGAAGAGATAATACTTTCTGCATGGCAATGGACAACATAACCAGGTAAATGTGTTCCCTCACCCTGGCTGTATTGAGATGTTTCCTCAATTTAAATAAAATGTAAAGCCATGCAGGGGTCCACAGCCATTAAACAGCAGAAAAATATTTTTAATTGTCATACTTGTTGCACGGGGGGTTAAATCAGAAACCAGTAACTCTTTTCAAGCTACAAGTAATGGAGCCACAAAATCCAGAAGAAAAACCCCCAAGACTGTAACACTGTAAACTCTTAAAGCTGAAGAGCACATTTTACTGTTTCTTTGTTAAACATATCATAGATATTAATAAATGTGAGCCAAATTCTGAAAGGTTCTGAGCACATTTGATGACAAATTACTTATCCCTTGACACACATAGCTGAAGAGGGCAGCAGATTCTTTATGATATTCTCTGTAAATTTAGGTAAGATCAGAGTTATATTTGACAGAACTCCCACATGAGGGATCCCTCACCTAAAACAAGATCTACTAGCTTTGCCATCAAGTTTGTTGTCTGTTTTCTCTTACTTCAGGGGCTGATCCAATGCATTCCTAAATTTCTGGTGGCAAGGCAATTGAAACCACTAGAAGAACATTTATTGTGGCAAGCAGAGCTCAGGCATATGTATATCAGAACGCAGCCCCAAGTCAGAGTAAATCTATCAGCAATGTGCCGGTCTTTGCTTTGCTCTGGCCACGAGTTAGCTATTGGACACCTGCTCTGCAACTGAACATTTTCTCCTTGAGAAGAGAAAAGTAGTCTATTTTTATCATTTTAACTGTCAAAAACAACTAGGATCAAGTTTCTGATCTGACAGATTTTTATTTTAGCAATCCACCGAGCCTAGGTTTTGTGGACATAGAGTTGGGGTTTTTCTGACCCATGAACACAGCCAGGATTCATATCTATCTGTCTTCACTTGGTCATGACATTGACAGGAATTGCCTGATTTCATTCCACTCAAGTCAACATTTTTGAAGTAATTTAAAAATCATATAGGGACCTGTCCTCAAGTGTAGTAACAGACTCCTGCTGTTTTGCTCCTGCAGTGTAAACCAGACTCAAATAAGAGTCCCTTATTCCACATCACAATTTATGAATTCATCAGTTTGAATTATCAGAAAGGCCATTATCAGAAACTCTACAGAACACAACATGGGCTGTGGTACCTGTCAATGCTGAGGTAATTCTGCCATGATTGTTTTATGAAGTGTTTATTAGCAGCAGCTAAATTTGGCTCACAGTCAATCCTTTGGGCAAAAGGGAAGAATACAGCAAAAATGAAAACATGCTATAGGCATCTTGCCAACCTTAATGAACTGTCATTGGCAAAAATGCCTTTTCTTGCTTCAGAAGTGTCACAATTTATGCTCTATCCAGAGACATTACTTGAAAAACACTGCTACTTCCACATGGCAGCCTCTCATTTTATACCAGCAACACTCCTTTAGCCTATGCTGAGGGATGAGCAGCTGTGAGGATTTGTGCTGCTCTTGCATCTCTTTGCAACTTCACAGGAAGTCTATCTGTATTAAAGGATTGTAAAAATCCAGCCCACTTTATTGTCTCAATTTCACTAACCTGAAAAAAAAAATCACCTGTTAGAAATAATTGAAGATGCCTCATATAGTTATTTAAGGTTTTATTTCTCTTCCAATCATAGTTTGATAGATCATGACATCTATGCATATGACATCTATGGACAACCTTCATTTTCATCAAATACCACCTTAATTATTTCACACATCACATAGAACCTACCCTAGGAGCACAGTCACCCCACAAACTGCACAGAGATGTCTACTTAGAGCTGCAAGAAAAGGTCACACTTCTCTTAGGCTGCAACAACACTTTGCTCATAGCTACTCTAGATTTCTCCATTTTTCTGGTAGTTCTGCGTATCAATTTCTGGTATTGATGGTGCAGAGGATTAGGGTATGTAAGGGTTTGCATTGAAAGTGAATTCTATTCAAAATACTTAATACTGTCACTTTTTAAGCTTTTATTTTACTGTCCAGAGTTCTTGCTTATAATATTGCTCATTCTGTGAGTTTCTGCCATGACTTATCCTTATAGGTCTCTGAGACCCATGAAATAGTATTTCTATTGAAATACCAGGGATAGTATTTCATCCACATGCCACCCAGCAGCCTTATAATGTCTGCCTTCAAGTCCTGCTCATCAGGAATTACAGACATCAGGTAAAAACTTCTCTAAAATGTCATCCCCAATTCTTTATTTGTTTTCAAGTGACTTTTAATTAAACATTGATGTGTGAAAAATGTCAAAACTACCTTTTCACAGATCCCTGAATGCAGTTGTGATTAAGTTTTAAATAAATAAATAGTTGTCACTTTATTCAACCACACAAACTCCCGAGAGCTGAGGCAGGAAGCAGTGCAGGAGCACATTCAGAACACAACACAGGTTGTGTTATAGGTGTCCCAAGGATACTGCTGTTAGGCTCTTCTGCTCTTCAGGAGTAAATAGATCAAGCAGGATGAGAACTAGAAGTCAGCAGTCTAAGAAATGGTCTAAGTTGCTGGTAGTTAGTTTTCCAGAAACTGTAATTTAGTGAAAATTTCATGGAATATCTAGCATCTGCATATTCTTGTCAAAAATCTAAATTGATTAAAACTTGAGTCTGCCAGCAGCCTGAAACAACAGAAATGTATATATTTATGACTGATGTGTGAATTTATATAATTTTAAAGCTGTCAAGACGACATATAATTAAAGAACTGCATTATTTGTTTTTCAGAAGATAAAGAAAAAAAGAAATATTTGAACAGGAGTCTCTGTTGCAGATGAGTGTGAGACACAGACTTTAAAGAATACAGGATTTTAGGAAAGTTAAGATTTTAGTTAGAGATAGGCCTTGCTGTTGCTGGGGTTAATTAAAAGTTTTGTAGTTAGTTAAGAAAAACTAAACTTGAGTTAATTTTTTTCAAATAACTGATTGCTTGTCAACTTTATGTTTGCTTAGCTGTGCTTGCAACAAGAAATAGAGAACCTGAAAAATAGATTTAGGAACACAGTACAATTACAGAGACTCCCATACTCTGGAACTCATTGAAAGTCACGTACCTAAAGAAATGGGAGTCCTACCAAGGCTCATTTGTCACATTTGCATTGAAAAGGTAGAAAGTTCAGAGCGATGAAGAGTCATTTTACTTCCTCATTTTAGGCCCACTCCTCTTGAATGGGACCCCCGACCCAATTCAAAGGACAAACTGCACATGCTTAATTGCTTTTTTGCTAATTACCATACGAAGAGGGGAATGGGATGTACCAGGGTAATGAATATGCATTTGTATTTTGAGTATTCAACGGTTTTGTAAATAAAATTACTCTGTAATGTTCTGTAAAGCGCGGTGTGTTTCTGGGAGCTATCCCTCATGCTGCCCGGCGCTGTAATAAACACACACTTTCTAACTTTGAACTGTTAGAGAGTTTTTTGTCCGTCTCAGTTGGATATTGGTATTAGGTCGATATTCATACTTTTAATAAATTGGGTGGAGCTTGACAGTGTTCATCAAGTCCTCGCAGCTAATTGGCATAGAGATAATGAGCAATCCAGGGTGAAGGCAGGCATGGGGACAGACAGAGCTGCAGAAACAAATTCATCTCCTTCTCGAGTGTGTGCCCAGGACATTGTCAGAGACCCTTTTGCCCAGTCATTGGCCATCTCTCATTTACAGTCCTACATCACAATATTGAAATAATCAGGCAAGCTTTCAGACCCAACTCCTCCTGCCCCATCTCTCCTTCCACTCATTATTCTACAAGAAACCTTAAATCAAGGAGCATACAAGTCAGTCAGTTAACTTTCATCTATGAAAATATTGTATTGTAGCTTGAATACAGATATGCTAAAATTTAGTCCAGTGGCATTTGACTTTAATTCTACAATGACTTCTGAATTAATAAGAAGTTCTTGACAACATAAGCTCTGTTCCAAATAGATCTCTTAATGCCACCCAGATGAATGGCAGAGGTATTACCAGTGATTACTGTTGATTGGTTTGCCTGCTATGTTCATTTTGTTAACATGCAAGAACAACTGGCCTTATTAAAGCACGTGTTTGAGTCTCTAACTTCAGTTAGTAAATCAATATAGAGTATTTTCCAGAACTGAGAAGTCCGCATTGTATCATACAGTTCTCATGCAAGCAAATTGTATTTAAATAAGCAACTAAAGAAGACTATGAAATATATTAAAAATACCCTTATTAAGCCCAGTTTAATATTTTTTTCATTTGGCTTGAATCCTAAAAAACAAGGCAGGTGATCAACAGCTCCACTATTAACACAAGTGCCATCCTCACACTAGTACACTCCCACGAAAAGAAAGCAAATACATTGTAGATTGGTCCAAGAAAAGTGTTCAAAAGCACAACGTTGATAATCAGAAATTAATAAATTCTTCCTACAGTGCTTTAGAAAGCATCCCACAATACCCAAGTTCAATTGAGCTGTGCTCCTATGCAATAAGTAGAGGACTTCACATTTAAAATGACCACTGTCCCTTCCAACTGGAACTATTGCAATTAAAAAGGTGTTAAGAACAATCATAATCTGGTTCAGAATTAAATCCATCTTTACACCGTGGTTAAGGATTGTAAATTAAATAGAAGATAACTTTTCACCGTTGAAATCTGTAGCAGTATTTCTCGTTAATATGAGCTCATTAAGTCCAAGCTGACTAGAAATGCCCTGAAATCCCCATCACCAGATAATTCTTTTAAGTAGGACATGGCTCTGTTAGAATGAGATATGCCAGTGTGTCCCAAGGTTACACACAGGCTACAACAGCGCTGCAACCTAGAGCAAAACAGTCCAGGAACTTGCACAGAACCAGAAGCTGAAGAGGTAAAAAGTTACAGCTAATGCAAAGGACACAAAGAGCTGTCATTCTTCCTGGGAAAATAAGATGGGGTCAAAATAAACATGAATTACTCATTTTACAGGAAGGCAGAGTAGCCAATCTGAACATTCTCTTTGGCCCCAGGATCTATACATTTTCTCATGCTTACGTTCAGTTTCCTCTGGCCTATATTCAAACTTGCATTCATATGGTTTTTTCCTGCATTAGCGATCACACTGATCAATAGATACGGGGCACAGAATAAGGTCTGAAGCATATTTATCTATAAGAATTCACAAGAGTTTATGTAGCTGGAGATACTGAATTACCTACATCAAGATACTGTCAGAGATCCTTAGGACATGTCCTCCTCCTTTAATCAAATGGAGCATAGGTGCCTTTAGATGCCTAATTTTGATTAGAATTCATTGAAAACCCATCAAATCAACCATTTTTAGACCTGGCCGGGGATTGTTTAATGCCATAAGACTGAAAGGATAGAAGCAGCCAGAGAAGAAAATGGAACAGCAATTCTGAAGCCAGAGCAACACAAGGGCTCTGTATGGAAAAGCAAAGGAGCTCAGGGTATGCTCAGTACAGTCAATGCCTTCTCAGAAATATTGGTTAGAGACAGACAGAGTTTTCCTGTGGCTGCAGTGGCTTTGGGAGAGATCTCCTACCTTGCCTCGGCCAGCCCTGCCACCGAGAACAAGTGAGGTACAGTCCAGTACGCTGGCAAACCAGGCTGATCCTGTGAGCCCTTTCAGCAGCAGCAGCAGCAGTGTGACTACGGCGAGGAAAGATGAGAGGAGAACTCTGCGGAGAGTTGTCACTGAAGGTTTACTGGAGCCCCCAAAGGGAACAACTTCACCTCAGAGAGTCTGCCTGGGCAGAGCACAGACTGCCCTGTGATTGTTACTTTCATACGGAGGGGGGACAAGGGGAAGGGTTAGGGAAAGAACCGATCAGGAAAGGTCAGGGAGTCACTCCAGGGGTGAGAGAGAGTACAGGGGACAAATCCTCCGGGGAGAGGAGGGGACCCTCGACATCCCAGACAACCACTCGACACTGTCCCTGGAAATTTCCAGATGCAGGGAGAGACTGAGTCGGGATTGACAGATCTCAGGGGTAGGGAGGACAAAGACTGACATATAACAGAAACTGGGTAAACAACTGTGGGATAACCCAAATGGGAGTTAAACAGGGGTATATAGAACAAACCATTGACAAGCAGAAAAACAGGTAAATACCACACCACTACATTTGCCTATGGATCAAAGTATGATGGATGCAAAGTAGGAGAATGAGGAGGACATTTACTGAACCATAAACAGTAAATTTTATGGAAAAATCATTATTCTTGTTTTAAGCCTGTTTTGTAATATTAATAGAAGGATTTGGATTGGAAGGGACCTTAAAGCTCATCCAGTTCCAACCTCCTGCCATGGGCAGAGAAACCTTCTACTGGAGCAGGTTGCTCAGAGACTCATCCAACCTGGCCTGGAACACTTCCAGGGATGGGGAATCAAGAATTTCAGTGGTCAGCTTGTGCCACTGCCTCACCATCCTACAGTTAAGAATTTCCTCCTAAGAGCTAATTTAAATCTACCCTCTGTGAGTTTGAAGACATTCCCCCTTTTTCTATCACTGCATGCCCTTGTAATCATTTTATCTATGGGGAGTAACCTAATCTGCAGAGCACACTCATCAGACCAATGAAGACTTCATAAACATCACTCTGAAAAGGAGCCTCTCCCCAGTAAACATCCACTCTAATATGATCACATCTCAATGCAAAGAGGGACGGATGAAAAAGAATGCCCATGTTTGATACATTTATGAATTTAAAAGAACCCTGCATAAAAGGCTGTAGCTCCACAAAGAATTTCAGCAGTGGAGAACAAACTGACATACAATGCCTTTCATCCCTGCATAGCTAGGGGTCATTAACACAGAGGCCTTGGGCTAGGGCATTAATTTCCCCAGCTATCTAAGAGTGAGATGTACAATATAAGTTTTCATTGCATATTTGAACAGTACTAGATTATTAGACTGCACCAGGACTGTGGAGTCTTGGCTCAGTGGGGTGTGTTTGTGTGGTGTTGTTTTATTGTTGGTTTTGATTTTGTTTTTTATGGTCTAGCTGTTTTTTATCTAAGTGAATATGTCCTGCATTCTAAGACAGTCACATGTGGGTATGAAATACAGACTGGAGTTTAACTTGCCCATCTTTCAAGAAACTTTAAGGATGATAAGTTCTCCAGAAGCATATTCCTTTATAATCCTTGCCCTTGTTAATTCCTCAGAAATATCTTCTATGACAAAAGGTTGTCAGAAGAGCCAAAAATTAATACCAGATAGCTGTACTTTCAAGTCATTTGACTTCCTATTGCCATCCATTCTGGATTTGCCCCACAAAGCCCACACAAACTGGGGGCATAGACATTCCAATCATGCAAATGTGGACAGGAGCATCTATTGCATCTGAAAGGCAAGGGAGAAATAGGAGAGCTGAGTTCAAGCACCAGTATGTGTCTCTGAGTGCTAGACCACCCATAACCTGATAAATATGGGTATGACAGGCCTGAGTCATTTCCCCTCATTCTACTTGGCTGAACCAGCTCATTATCACAGTTTATTTGGGCACCTAATAAGATCACAACATTTGTAAAAGGTACCCTGTGTCTGCATTTACCACAGAAGGACATTTTTCAGCCCAAGAAAAGGCTATTTTACAAAACCTAATGATAACATGAATATAAAGAAATTCTTTACAATTTTGAACAGGAGGGAAAAAAAGGTGTACCTAATTTTATCAGTTTGTGGTTTTTTTGGTTTTGGGGTGGTTTAGGGTTTTTTTGGGTTTTTTTTTTTTGGGGGGGGTTTGGTTTTTTTTTTGGTTTTTCAAGACTCTCTCTGAGAGAAAGAAGTTGCAGCGGTATTTTAAATGTGTTGGCCAATTGAGTGGGTTTGCAAAATAAAGCCAGATGGCAATGGATTACCCAAATGTTTCACTGTGGGAAGTCAGCCATTTGCTGTGCCTCCAACAGGATTGTTTCTCAGATCCCACCCTGCTCAACACTCCCACAGCTTACACACCACCTGCTGCCCTGCTGTGGGGTTTATGGCACGAAGAGTAGCTAGTCAGTGGCCAGTTGCAGGTGGCCACTGCTCCATCAGCTGTGGGGACAGCAGAGAATGGAGTGGAGACTCCTCCACACACAGCTTTCAGTGCAAGGTGTGAGTACCTGTGGCCAGGTCCTACTTGCTTTGGAGTCACTAAAAGCCGGCATGACACTGAAAGCACAAATTTGAGGAAATTGGTGGTGCCCTGGGTAATTTGTAATTTTTTGCAAGCGTATGAAGGATCAGCTCAACTCAGAACTGTCTAGGAGCCCAGATTCTTCACTCACAGTGATGCAAAGTGGATCCAGATTAAAGAGAAAGCACAAAACTATAGCCTGTGCCTGGCTAAAACACAGAGTAGTGCAAATCACTGCACTAACAAACTTTCCAGGATGATCATCACTCAAAAATGCGCCTGCTACCTGGGCAAAGAAACTCCCAGGCAATGACATTCTGGGAAACCAAATCTTTGTTGCTCTTCTAAAGCAGTGTTTTTAAACAAAAGTATTTTCAAAAATAATCAGTATTGTAATATCAGTTCATATATCTGGTTCTCTTCCACTACAGCACCAATAAGGCTCATTTGCAGGGCTGGCTGATGGAGTAATTCAGACACAACTCTGAAGCGCGCTGTTCTCCCCATCATTCCTTCCTTTAAGTAGACAGACCAAAAGACAGTAAAAGTTCACAGTCTCTAAAGCCCCATTTTATTACAAAATGCAGAAATAATAAAGCAGAAGATAAGTCCTCAAATATAAAGAATTCCCAGGTCTGCTGAGGGAGACAAAATAAATAAAAGGTTCAGAAACAACACCAGGAAGGATGACTCGAGTTCTTAGTGTACCAAATTTGTGCATAGCTTGTTCTGCAAATTTCTTCCTCTAACATGGCTCTTACCATGTTCAGGCAATGCTTTTATTTTTTCAATAAAATGAATCCATCCTCTGCTTTCCACATCCATTGCAGGTGACACTCAGGCACCTTAAATTTCTCCTCCATAACAAGGAATCATTCACTTACATGCTTGAAAGCATTGTGGCTACTTAAAAGTTTTCAGTCCAAGCTGGGGACAAACAACATGGGACATGGATCCTCGTGTCCCTGTCCTTTGCCACTGCCAAACTAAAGCAACCAACTCCTGTGAGCCATGGGATGTTCAGGGCAGGTAGTACCTCTGCCTTGCATGCCAGAAGTCTGTAAAACACCCCCAGCCATCCAACAGAGCTTCCTGGGAAAATAGCATTTTAGTACCTGTTTGTACAGATAAGCTGAGGCAGCTTTTATCTTTTTCATGGTACTGGTATTTCATGCTGTCTATGCAGACTCAGCTTCAGACAAAATTCACACAGACTGTACCCCAATCTCTTATTTTCTTTCTTATATTCACACATAATAATGAAGGAGGAAAGGGGCTGTCAAATGCTATAGGAAATCAGGAAAAATAGCTTCACATTTCAATTACTTTTACATATCATTAGGACTGCTTTGCAAATGTCTCCTTTGCAATTTCAGGAAACCATTTAAATCATCCCCTTCCAAGAGCACTAATTCAGACATTCCTACAGCCAGGTAGCCCTAAAGTGAGTACCTTTGCATTAAACCACTGAAACTCCGAGAGAGGAATTTAGAGCAGCTAAGTTAAAAGTCTCTTGTTGCATTAAAGAGTTTCTTGTTAAAAAAAGAAGAGGCTTGTTTCTCTCTTGTGACATGACTGAACACTGGGATCTTTTAGTTTAGGTCATTAACACACCAGTAGAAATCTGTTTCTTACCATTCAGTTTCACTCATGATCCCTGTGACAAACTATGAAGATTAGGGGTTTTCAGAATAAAACTGTCAGTCAATTCAAACAAACTCATAAAGAATCACAGAATAGTAAGAATGCATAAAATGTTGCACTATAAAATTATTTTTTCAATGGAGCCCTGAAAGTGCAAACATTATTAAAAACAACAAATGTGCAGCTATTTTATGCAGCCTATAAAACATTTTGCCTTTGACAAGATTAATGTGAGGGCTGAGACTCAGACTTTCACACAAGCAGGACTAAAAAGCCTCACTATAAAAATGTCAGCTCCACTTCAATAACAACCAAATATCTGAAATACTCTATTTTTTGAGGGAGAACAGAACTGAATTGAAGATGCTGAATTAACCATTGCCAGTTTTAAATGTGGGGGGCGGGGGCGGGAGCGGGCAGGAGGGAATGAAACAGCACAATGCTTCAAACTTTTCTGCCTTGTGCCTTTGTGCTCTTTGGTCACAAAGGCAAACAAGCCTCATTCAATGCCTTTGACCTTTACCAATGGTAACAGAGGCCACATTACTACATTCTTACCCATTTGCAGTTAATCAGATGAAATGAAGAGGATCATTCGGTTAATTAGGTGAACAAGGCTCACTAATGGTAATAAGCAAGAAAATGCACAGAGCAGGCTTCAGTGGATAAAATATAATGGCAGCTACTGGCATGGAGCATCCACAACTATTTAAGTCAGTTTCTGTTGAAGAAAAGGTGAAGTCTAGTCTAGCAGAGCACAAAACCCACAGCCAGCATCCTGGCCTCACTACTCACATGACAGTCGGGCCTGAAAAGAATTCTTGAAAAAAGAGCATGAATTGCAACCTTGTTCTGCGAATCTCTTCCTAACTTGGAGGCACTTCCATTAAAATTCACAGTCAAAATTTGTAGTCTGGAGTTATGTCAAGGAGAAAGTAAAAGTTGCCTAATTTACCATGTGCAGTTCAGCTTTGACTCAGATTCTATTCTTGAGCAGTACATTATGCAAACTACTTCATAAAGCTCCATAATCCCCTTAATGCAGCCCACACTGGTTTAAAAATTAAAAATCACTATTGTTTCCATTATCCTTTTAATTGGATGATGGCATGACTAATATACAATATAAAAGTCAACTATTTAATCACACCTAATCATCCAGTTTTACATTTTATTTATGCCAGGTATTTCTAAATTCAGATGCTATAATGTCAATCAACATAAAATTTATAGCCTTTAAGATTTTCAGACACACATTACCTCCAAGTCAGTAAAATATTGAAGCATGACTTAAATGCATGGTAGGAATGCAGTGTAAAAATCAATAATTGCATAGCAGAGTGTGGATGTTCTAAACATTTCATGTCAGGTTGTTGATTCCTCTGTGTGTGTGAGAGTGGCAGAGGGAGAACACAAGGAGCATTAGCCCTAATAACAGGGCTTGTTGCATTGGCATCAGCTGCAACACTCCTGGGAAACCCAGAAATTCCTTTCTGCTTCTCTACCAGAGGAT
The DNA here is from genome assembly GCA_017589585.1 of Phylloscopus whistleri. NCBI lineage: Eukaryota > Metazoa > Chordata > Aves > Passeriformes > Phylloscopidae > Phylloscopus > Phylloscopus whistleri. Next base: position 1,713,141 of record JADMLD010000864.1, on the reverse strand, counting down.
GAAGGAAGAAAAGAATGAGGAGACCACATAAGCCCCTGCCTTACTCAGCGATTGATGAGTTGATTTCTATGCTAAAAGGAAAAAAGGCATTAGAAACTGCTCTAGCCATGCTCACTTTTCAAGAGAAATCCTTTCTTGCTGAAACAGTTCCCCCATGCAGTATTACATGGATATTGTAGATATCATCTGGTATTTTACAGTATTTTAGTGGCTGACTACATAAATTATTTAGTTAGAGGAAGGACTGCACATGGATTGTAGCAGGCAATATCAAAACAGAACAAAAATGTCCAAAATTATAGTACACAAGCAATTCTTCCTGATTGCCAACAGAGAGGCCAGACAGTACATTCTTAGTTAATGTTCAGTGGTCTTGTCTGAGTTATTTTCTCAAACATCTCCACTAGAGCTGCTCATTATTTTAAAGTCATTCTTAATAAATATTGATTTGCTAATAATTTTTGTGGAAACAGTTATGCCATTTCTAAAATACATTTTATTGTCATGCAGATCAATTTTCTCTTCTGGCAGAGGAAAAAAAAGCAAACAGAAAATGATTAAGTTGATGAAAAGTAATGTTTTGACATTTTATAACCAATTTCTTCACACAGATTTCAGAATTACAGAATGTTTTGATGTTTTCAGTTTTTGTTCAAAATGTAGGACAATAACTCAATGAAGTGCCTTGATTAACTTAGTCCATACTTTTTATATTCAGTTTACAAACCATTCCAAGGCTTGAACTTTACACTCCCACCCCAGAAATATTTTTCTGAAAGATCAGATGTTCATTAGGCAGAAAAGCTTTTCATTATTCATTCCAGTTCCAGCCTGCATTTCCTCTTTAAAGATAGGCTTACCTGTTTTCCTCATGGTGAAATATTAATGGATCATAATTTATATAAAGGAATTAAATATAAAGTAATGCTTCTAAGTTGGAAAGAAGGTAGTATTTTTTATAATAAGGTAAGAATAAGTTACATGTAATTAGAATTGTAAAGCCATTACAGAAAGCAGGAGTTCCTAATGCCTATATAACAGTGTTATTACAAAAAAAAGAAAAAGAAAAGCCAAGTTGTTGTTATTAGAAATAAGTAGTAACTGGCTGAGCTGTACAATTCCCGAGCTGTCAGATGAAGTCACTCTCTTCCTGAATTAAATAGCTGCCACCTACAAAGCAGATACAAAACCACTTCAGATGTGCAGAATCAGTGTAATCTGAAACAAAGCAAAGAACACCAAAAACACACTAGTGAGAAAGTAAGACTTCTGAAAACTAGAAATGCCAAGGTTCTCCAATATTTGCCAAACAGGCTCTAGCGTTGTCCATAACAAAGAGGAATCAACAAAGCTTAGGTGTTATCAGAACTAAAAGAATCCACATAAATGGAGCAACAATAAAATATTTGATTGAATTTGAGAGTTTTGGGGGGCTTGGCTTGGTTTTTCTAGCAAGAATTGCACATGTAGTATGTTTTCTAAAGGTTTTTGAGAACTGCCAAGCAAATAGGAGGTTTATCTTTCATCTGTAAGGTCCTGTAGCTAAAATTTCACAGTAGGTCTTGCAGAAACTATGAAAGTTGTAAGTTATAGACTGATTCCAAAAATTCTTACATGAAATCTATGGCCCTATGGTGTTAGGCAGGAGGTCAGGCAAGATGATCACAGGGGTCTCCTTGGTTCATAAAACCCAGGAGGAGGTGGGAATGGGAATGGCCATGGAGTGTCAGTGGCTCAGCTTTTCCCCTGACACAAATATTGAACAGAGCCTGTTTACAGTTCTGTCCAACAGGACCAAGGCTTAGCAGCCTCCACTGGGACAACTGGAAACAAGGCTCAGGTTAGGGGACTGTAGTCCCCCTGTGACACCAGCACTGTCTGCAAACCAAATTCAAAAGCCAGGATTCTCCTTCCCTTTTTGATCCCAGTACAGAAGGTTTCAGATTTATGTGGCATAAGAGAGGCCAGGTCAGTGCCCCTAGTTCCAGGACCATGTCAGTGTGACTGATCAGAGCTTCCCAAAACAGAGATTACAAACAAGCATATTTCCAACCCCCTTCGGCCCAACCCTCTTCATGAAGGCAGAAAAGGAAATATTCTGGTACTTCTATCTACATATTCATTTCCTCCTCAACATGGTGCACTCCGTTCTCCCTGTGTTCCCCATCCACTCCTTTGATCATCTCTGTTAAGAGGGGTAGAATAATTGAACTTGTGAGCTTTTGCCCAGATCAGCTGTTGAACAGACCCCTGGGTATGTCCTCATCAATGCAAAGGCAAAATATCTGCCCCAAAGTATTAAAAAAAAACACCAAATCCAAACTTCTGCAACAGGTTTACTGTCCTGAAGATAAGCTGTAGAAGATTGGATGAAAATTGTTACTGTGCCTGGGAAGGAATAAAAGCCTTTCTTGAGGCAGAAACAAATGAGAGTCAGAGCCACAACAGCAGAAAAAAAGACATATAATTGTTTGCTCATATTCCTCTCTTTCAAGTGAGTGGAAAGCGGCCCACAGCATCTATAAGTACCTTTGTAGACCATTGCTGTTTGCTCCTCTGTTTTTATAGGTATGGTCTTTTTCAGAGTGCTAATGTGTTTTGTAGATGAAATAAATCTAAATAAGTATTCATAAAGACTTGGATTTCCCCAGAATTAGTCCCTTTCACATGCCGGCACAAGCTCTATCTTATTTAGAGTCTTCTGTAATGTAATGTAGAGCTACTACATAATGCTGTTTGATAACTACATCTATCATTGACTTCTCCCCCTGAAAATATAAGGAATGAAATCAGCCCATCAGCCCAGTTAAATCACAGATGGCTTAAAACTGGATCTTGTTGTAAAGACAGATCTTCTCACAACTTCTGTAAGTCATTATTTTTTTTTAACTTAACAATAAGAACAGCTTCAATTTCAAGCTTCAAGACACCAGGTTTGGTAGGTTTTGTTTTTGTTTCACCAAGAGAAATTTAAAAGTATATTTAATTTTTAAAAAATGTACCATTTACTCCACATGAGCTTTCTTCTATTTTTGTTTCCTGCACTGTAAATCTGTTGAAATTAATAATTTAGTTATTTTCCGTAAGACTTTAAGTAGGAAAAACTAATGTAGAATAACATAAACAGTTATGTAGAACCAAACCAAAAACTTCAAGTTTGATAAACAAGCACTGAAATCAAGTCTGCCTCTGCATGAAAAAAGGCATGTGATTTTTTAATGGAAAAGAATTCAAACTTCCCATATTATGTAGTATAAATTCAATACTAAAGAAAAAAAAAAAAAAGGATACCATTTCAATGTGAATCAACAGCACCAGCAATTCCAGTTCAGATGCCAGGCATTAAAGCGCTCCTATGAGCTGCTGACCTGGTATTTGTCAAAGGTGACATCCCACCAGGAATCCTACTGGGCACAGCATCCAGAGTGTGCAGGGGATCCCTGAAAAGCCACCTACCAAATACTTCATCCCACTGAGATAAAAAGGGATTTGTGTGGCTCAGCTTTGCCATTGCCCACAACATGCACTGTGAACTCAACATGTACTTTGGGTTTGGTTTTCAGGTTTTGCATAAACTCTCTTTTTTACCCTCTCTTTCTTTAAGCTGAAGCAGATGCTGGTACAGCATTGTAACAAAGGTTAACTCTTGTTTATATAATATCTATACTAGTAAGAGACTTAATAGCATGAGCAGATTTCAAAAAAATCCAGCTTGGCTGGTTTCCCTACAGAACTGCAGTTGCACAAATATTCCTTCACAATAAAGGAACAATTCAGAAAAAAATAATTAAAAATGTAAACATATGAATCAAAATTATCCACCTTCTTCAGTGGATGCCTAAAGCACTTGTACCCTGAGTGGAAACCCCTTTCTCCATTCTAAGGATGATGTATTTGCAGGCAGGTGAAGGCTCAGCAGCTTGCTAATGCAGTAAATTATACAATGGGGGAAAGTGAGGGTGATAGCATCCAGTTGTAACACCAGGCATATAAAATACAGGTAAACAGTTTAATTACGTAAACCTTGTCAGCTCTCCAGAGAAACTGGTGAAAGATTAGATTTCTTTTTTTATCCCCTTACTTTTTCCCCATGTGAACATTCCCCTCCGAGAAGTACAACCCTTCTGTTAAGTTAAATAAACACAAACACAGTCTGCCCATTTCTTCTTAGCTTCACTTCAAATCAACCTTGTAGCACTCCTAGTCCTTCTTCTTGTCTCCTACATGAACAAATATGTTTGTAGTAAATCATATTTTCCTTTTCTTGGTACACAGTCAAGTCAAGGGAAAATCATTCTCTGTGGAAGAGTTTTGCAGCTCATAAATAGGAATGTAAGGCTTAAATAATCACATATCCTACAAAACATCAATGTGGCACATGACCTGTGGTGGCCACGGGCTCCAATTTGTGGTTTGGTTATGGTGGTAACAACAAGGCTGCTAGGAACTTCAGCTGAAACACAACTGATCCACTGCCCTTGTCCCTCCAAAGCCACTGCCACCTCCAAGAGCTCTGTCCCTTGTTCATAGCTCCCAGCAAACAGCACCAGGTTGTGCACTGTGAGTGAGCAGAGCCAATTGCTCAGAGCAAACCAGACTTGTGGAAGTCTCTCCCAAGTGGAAGAAGCAGATTTTACTATGCAAATGGAAATTGCAGCAATCTTTACAGAGAAGCTGTTGACAAGCTTTAGGCAAGGTAAAAACAGACAGAAGAAAACAATTAATTTATTATTTTCCTGAGTAAAGAACAGTGTATTGGTAACGGCCCATTGTAAGCATGAATAATACTGAAGCTGGGAGCAACATGGTATAATTTTAACATTCTGTAGCCTTTGTTAATCAATCTTATTGATGTTCATCACATCCATAAAGATGAAAAGAATGGGTTTACTAAACTTAAGGAAAATATAAGATCTCATTTTGCGCTTTTCAGTTTCTTCATTATGTTGCCATAATGTCATCAGTGTAATATATTTCACCCTTTTGCCTCTGTTTTAGCATTTATTTTTTGATTCTGCTGTGATCATGTCTGGTTCTTTGAAGCAATGAAATGAATTATGGATATTGCTTTTACTCCACTGCCACATCCAGGAGAGGAGCAGGATGTGCTGAGAGGAGGAAAAAAAATGTTCCCTGCTTTAGGACTGGGAAGTCAACACTAAAAACCAGAATATCTCATCATCCTCCATACTGTAGAACCAGTAGAGCCACATGACTTTGCAGGAAGACTTTAGCCAAAGATTGGCCAGTTTACAAAGAAAATCACAGAATTGTCAAGGTTTGAAGAGACCTTCAAGATCATCTATTCCAACCATCAACCCAGCAGCACCAGGACACTGTGCTGAAGCCTGTGGTATAAAATGAGATCCAGAGAACTGCATTATTCCCAGGACAGGGAGGTCAAAGGATCTGTTACATCTTCCAAACCCAGACTTTGGGGCAGAGCTGTGGAACAGACACATGGTCATTGCTGTCCCAGTGCCCAGAGCCCCGTGACTACACCTGGACAAAGACTGCAAGATAAGGTTTATTTAAGCCAGTTCTTCCACAGAAGATATGCAATGTTCTAGTCTAACATGGTAGCTCAGCAACCTGTAATGGGCAAGATCAACACTGCATATTCCTCTGAGCCAGCAACTCACTCTGTACTTGATAGTTTTAATTAGATAATCGAAAATGAAACAGCTCTACTGGAGGCACAGAGGTATTTTGGTTATGAAGGCCTCATTAAAAGTCCAAATCAGGCAGAAAAAGCATTTAATCTGAGACCATTCAGCCACTGTGGCTTAAGGCACTCTTGCCAAAGTCCTTCAGAGTTGGGTGGGAAAAAAATAAATTATTGTGCTACGGCTCATTTCATGTTTCACCTCTCTTTCTTCCAAAGCCCACCATCCTCTCTCAAAACCAAGAGAGATCACTGCACAAGAGCTGGGATTTAATTAAGAATATAAAGTAAGTTTGAGAACTGAAATACATTGAATTTTGTCAAAATTTTCTGCCTGAACGAAATATCAGAATAATTTTAAACTTTCCTTGCAACAGACATGATATAAAAGGTAAAGAAACAAAACAAAATAAAGATGCACAACCAGGGAAATGTTATCTGAAGGATTTTGCTTTACACAAAAAGTTTGTGTTTTACCTGCAAAGTTTTCAAAGTCATTACTGAGCATCGTAAATGAAATTATTCAGATGTTGTTTGTAACCACATGCTTGGCCTCAATCTGCCTCATCTTAGTTTGCAATTCCTTGGGGAGAATGACACTTTTTTTAAAAACAAAAAAGCAGAAAACTGTGTATTGGAATCTTGCCACTTTCTTATTAAAAATAAGCATCTACACCCAACTAGTTGTATGCAGACCAAAACAAAAACAAAAACAAAAAATCTCTGAATACATAATTTGAAGCACAACAGCATGCAAATATATTCAACAATTCATCTTGCTTAAGAAGCCTGAGGAAAAAGTCACACAAAACAAAAATGTGTGTGAAGCATTCCAAGTGTATCCTGCTATGTTTGTAGTGATCCCTTAAAAGCAAAAAGGGTAAAGAATGAGAATGATGACTCATTAAAATGGTGATCCAAAGAGAATGAGGCCACAGTGACATGTTCACCATCAGTCTGTTTACAACAGCTGGAGCAGCAGCTGCCCTGCCCAGCCACTTCTCCAAGACCCCCTAAATTAATTCACACATTCCCGTGAAAGGTGGGATTAACACCTCAGGGAAGGAAGGCTCATTTAGCCTGGCAAAAAAAGTTTACATGTGTGGCATTTGCCCCCACATATTCTCCGAGGGTCCAGCCCTGTGCAGAGTGCTGGCTTAATAATAATTAGAGGGACCACATGATCAGGTGTGACTTGAAACTCAAAAAGGTTTAATAAAATAATGCAAAATAATACAAAAACAGCAAACCAAGATCAAAGCCGAGCACAGTGTAAGGACAGATCCTACACCTGCTACAACACCCCAAAAATGCCACGAGACCCTTTGTTCTGTCACTTTTTCTACCTAATGGTTGAGGATGGATCTATTGGCAAACTGCCAATAGAAGGAGGTACAGGTTTTGACAAACGGTGACAAGGTCCAACAGGTGCTCTTTTTCTGGCACTGAGCCAATTACAAGGAGAAAAACACAGAACTTTCTGGTTAAACTTCCTAAAATGTCCAAAGGTAAACTGAAACCCTTTCCTTATACAGAACTGCCCTCTCAGGAGTGGGGGGTGCATTACTACACACATGTAACTATAGGCTAACAAACTACAGATGAAATATTAACCCCCTAAATGCACATTTGAATAATTTAAGCCACCCAGATCCTTAATTAACCTCCATCTAAGTTTCAATTAATATGATTCACTGCTAGATTTTTTTCATTGCTTAATGAGTTTTAAAGAAACACCATGAAGTTCTGAAGTTTTATTTTGTTTGCTAAAACAGATATTTAGCCTACTTTTCAACTGATAATATAGTGAAATATGTAGAATTAGAAGCTTTCCAGGGAAGGCAATTAGCAGTTTTACAGATTAGCCTGCTCTATACTGGAAGCACAACACTCAAACAGGCACAGTCCAGTGTCTGTAGTGTAACACACACTTATCCAGTCCAAAACCCACATATTTCCACATTAGGTGATAAAACCAGTAGGTGCCAAAACCAGTGCCTATCAAAGCTCAATTAAAAATCCAAGCTTTGGACATAGCCTTAATACAAGTTCATATCCTGTTCAAGCTTTTACTTACTCTCAGGAATCCAATTGTTGCATAACAGTTATATACCTGTTTCCTTTAGTAAATAACCAGGTAAGTCCTCAGGGACCTAGGCGACAATGGTCAAATGTGCACCACATCCACAATCTTATAAGTGGGAAGGAAATCACAAAGTGACCAGTCAGGAAACTCCTATCACATTCTCCTATGACTTATATAATAATGAAATGTTCCCCAAACTTTTCTTTTTTTATCAAAATGCATCACAGTGGCCAAGACTTAAGCACTCAACATTTGCTTGTAAGAAATCTCTCTCACTTCGAGCAGATGTTTGTAAGAAGGTTTTTCATTTGGATAAAGGTCACTGGCTACAGCTGGACAGGTCACTCTGTGCCACATGGCAAATTGTTTCTTTGACTCAACATGAGATTTAATATCCTGTGAATCAAAGCAGAGCATGCTTTTTGTTTGCTTACAAAGAGGTTTATTACCAGCACACACCAGGGATCACTGGCAGAACAGAGTGTAATGACAGAGACATACAAACTTCTCTGTCCTAAAAGCTCCAAGCACTGGGAAGTGCACACTAAGTGGTCGCAGCACAGGGAAGAAAAGGGATGACTCTGACTGTAACAGCAGGGTGGCCTTTCTCTGTTTCTCGTATCATTTGTGCTTTTGGCCCCCAAGGCTTTTTTCTCTTTTCCACAGAGACAGAACCAGAAGCACTCAACTGCCTGGGTGTGTTTGAACCAACATCTCCCTTGCCTTCACCATTCCATGGCTTTAATCAGGGACTCATTCCCAATTTCAGTGAGATTGGTATAGCTGGCTCTGTAGGTGACACAGGTGAGATAATCAGGCACAAGCTGCTTCTGGGTTGCTTCATGGCCTTGATGTATGAGTTTAGTCAGCCCTGACAGCATGAAAGCATATCAAGTTAATCCATAAAGTGTAAACAGATTTCTTGTGTGCTTGGATATTTTCCAGCCTGAATTTAGGGTAAAAATATATATTTAATACTCCACAAAAACCTCTCCACTCTGGATTTTACTGTTGGGATTGCAGTAGAAGAGCTGCTGTGAACAAAGGAGAGTTTGTGCTGCTTTTCTACAATATTTCAACACCATCATCTGTTTTCATGGATCTATCTTACTTTTTCTTATCTTTATTGAATGGTTACATGGAGGGCAAGATGTTTCTCTCCCATATCCTCTATCTGAACAGCATGAAATGAATGAGTAAAACCCATGACAGTGACATTTGTGGTGTCAGAGAAAGCTCGAGACTTGAGAACTTGATGTAATAATAGTGGCTGATTAAATGCTTGACCTCTCAATTATTTTTGCAATGTATAGAAAATGAACACAAGAACCTTGCAGAAGCAGATGACTGAACTCATCCCTAGGTATTCCAGATCCTAAAAGCTTCTATGATCTTTTACTACCATGTTTTTGTCCTGCCTCAGTCTTCCACACCCACCAATAACCCCTGTGCTGTGAACCCACCTTGTGAAAATTCCAGGGAAAACATACCACGAGAACAGGCTGAGTCTGCCCATACAGCTCCAACCCTAGATACTTATTTTGAGGTGTTATCAAGCCTTTTAGTGCATTAACATTCGGGTTAGGTATTAGAAAGCACAAAAATATAACTGCAACAGAAGCTTTCTAAAAACAGGCAGATAAATGTAACAGGTCCTGCCTGACAGCAGCTGCAAATCCCAGACTTGTGGCTGCCTTTCCCACCACACTTCATTTGGGAGCCCAAAACTGTGAGCACCAAGTGCCTGCTGTGAAGCTGAAGGCACAGAGGTCTTCATGACCAGAAAGCTGAGACACATCCCCTTTGACTACTGCCAAGTGCCCCAGGGTGGAAAACCACGGCAGCACTCAGACAAGGAGATGGTTTGGAGCAGGAGAGTCTTAGGAGATAATGAGCCATAAATCATTTAATCACAGAGAACATCCAGAGAGCAAAGAGACTTATTTTGCAACAGTTTTTCAAAAGATAGTAATAATAATCTTATTATTCAATTAGCAGTGTTCTTTAATGACCTTGTATTCGGTTTCAAGGTCTTACATTCACAAGGTATTTTTACACTCAGTCTTCTGACATTTCATCTCAGACATTTTACAAGCAATCACTGATTTAAATTCTACTTGATTTATTCTTTACAGCACCACACACTTAAAAGGTATCAAAGTATTGAACATGGTACAATAAGTATTTAATTCTGTTATATAAAATATTTTCATCACCATCCAAAAAGATAATGCAAATAGCAATTATGATAATAGTGCAGATTATAGACTATAGCACTCATAATTTACCTGCTACAATTTTACTAAGGCAAACATTCTGTAAGTCTCCATACTGCACGTCTATTTGCAAATTCACTGTTCAGCCTGCTCTGGGTGATGTTATATGTATTCATACATATTCAAATGAAAACTGAGAAAAGTATATGACTGTGAGTGCTTATTAGAATGCACGTCTCCCAGCAGATATATTAACAGGGAGCTTTGGGTTATTAGCATTGCCAGGGCAGGACTGCAAAAAGGAGCATTGTCAGCCTTGCTGTTCTGGACAGGTTCCAGGGCTGGTAATTGCTTTCTGTATGCTGGAATCATCCCTGCATTTAGAGTCAAGACCTCCAGTTCCCCAACACTGTAAGCTGAAGAAGACTTTGCACCAGCCTGCTGGAGGGACTATAATGTGTTAAATGACTACAATATCACAACAGAAAGCAGTGTAACAAGCCACTGTAGTGTACACTGCAGAGATCAGAAGCCTCTAAGTGTAATTTAAAGGTGGTAGTCTAAAAGGAAAAAAGAAAGAGGAAAAAAATAAGAAAAAAAAGTCCCTTCAGTTCTCACAAAGAGCTTCCTAAAAATGTGTACTATTAAACCAGATGTAAACCACAGAGAAAAGGGATTGAAAAAATAAATCCTTTCTATTCTTAGTGACTTGGTGGACACTCATCATATTGGTCTTGTTGGCTCATGTTCTTGATTAGCTTATCCTCAGGATGGTGGAGGAAAACTAACAAACCAGATAAAGAGAAATATTTCACACTTCTCTTTCAAGATCTCTTGTTAACCTCAGGGTTTTGTGTTGAGTGTTTTGGGGTTTTTTTGCCTCAGCTGAAAAGAAACTAAGAACAAAGAAAATGTCCTTACTCCACATGATTGTGTAGTCACCAGATTCTGTCAAAGTGATGTGCCTCTAGGATTTGTAACAAAAGCTGACACTTCAACAGGTTTTAAAATAAATTTTAAATTAAATGAGACTGAAAAGGAAAAAAGAGATTGCAGGGAAAGGTCCTCAGATGAATGAGAGCACCAACACTAAAGATTCCAGAAAAACTAAGTTTCACTCAAGCTAAAGATCTCACATATTATGTTTTTAAGGTAAGTGAAATTCACTGCTCAAAGGAAAAACTTCCTAAGATGATTTACAACAGCCCATCTGAGCCAATTGCTTGTCAGTGCAAGTGGCTCAATGCAGTGCACCTTTTCCAGGCTAATCCTAGAAGGGAGGACACCCCTCTTAGAAAGGAGAAGTAACACCACAACTTAATACACCTCATGTAGTTATTAAGCCCCTCTTGGATTCCTGTCTATTTTAAAGTATTTCTTTTTCCTCATTGGTATTTGCTACCATATTTTTATTATTTTTCCCATGTCTTTGCAAGGCTTTGGAATCTCTAAGTTCAGTCATGTTGATCTCCTAGGTTCACACATCAAACATCTCCTGCAGGTACCACAGCATCAGTTTAGCAGCAAACCCTCCTGACCTTCCTGTTTATCTTCCTGAGTCAGCCCCAGGAGGAGCAAATTAAAAACACTGAGGGAACTCTGTTCCCTCGGCTGTGAAAGGGAACAACAGTGAAAGTTGACATTTTCTGGTAGGTTTTTTTTTCCTTCAGAAAGATCCTCTCCTGCTCTTTCCCAAAGAATCTAGACTATACCCCAGGCAAGGAAAGAACTGCAAATATAAAACCATAAATCTAAAAAAAAAGAAAAAGAAAACAAAGAAAAAAAAAAAAAAGAAAAAGACCCAGCAGTTTTTTTTTTGAATCAGTGTAAGACATGACCCTCATTTTTAATACTATTTGGAGTAGTACCAATTTGGAAAAAAAAAAAAGAAAAAGAAAAAAAAAATCTCTTTTAGACCAAGTAGCTAAACAGCTGCAGCCAGTTAAACAAACTGAGCAGGGCCTGTTTCGGGGAGCTCTATCATAGAGCATTTGAATTTTAAATTTCTAAGGAAAATTAAATTCTGTTTTCTAGGTACAGTTCATGGCTACCTGAAACTACACCTCTGAGTAAGAATAGAAGAAAATTCACCTAATTTTGGTTATACATAAGATGATTCACTAGTCATATTGACAACAACTATGCTAGGTGCACGTCCATTCCATTACTGGCAGAATTATTGATTTTTTCCCTGGTATCTTTTATTTTCTTCCAATTTTATTAAAGAAAAAAAAAAAAAAAAAGCTCTTATCCAACTGAGACAGCTGCTGCTCAGAGCAGCAACTGGAAAAAGGTCTCTAATTTGTTACTAAGTATTCAGGATGATAACAATCACCCAGACAGCCTACAATGGGAAAAAATCAAGCGCGAATGTTCTGGGAGAAAATGCACATACTCAGTGATTGCCAAAGTGGAACCTCTCTCTCCCTGTCCCCTCCCTGAGATTATTTTATTTTCTACTGAAGAAGCTGTGGAGAACAAGCAGGAAGCACCACAGTGAGTCCCACAATTAGCAAAGCAACCAAAAGGACCAACAAGGGTTTTTTTTTCACAGAATCCACCATATGACAACATGCAGCTGAATGCAAAGAACATTCTCAGTTCTCCATTTGAATCACATACTCTCTGGTTAGTTCACCCTTTATAAAGTTGTCCTAGGATACAATAGAAGATGTAACCAAAAGTATGTGTTCTGTTACCATCTATGCAAGCTGTTAGATAAGTGAGGCACTGTTTTTTATCTCTTCCGTGACTCATCCCACATAAATCCGGAGGATATCTTCTGCTAATGGGCCATCAAGTCTCACTGCATGACTTACAGAATTACATCATCCCATTGTGAGATGGTCTGCCCAGGGGGATGAATCAAGCGTTCCTACCTGGATATAATTTGAGGTTTGGAACACCAGCACCTACCACTGGATTCCCAGAGGACAAGAGCTTGACAACCACCACTGGAGAAGGACCATACCCTTCTACAGGATCATCTGGCTTTGACAGAACCACATATATCACCCCAACAGAACTGTAGCCATCATTTAATCAGTGCTACCACCATCCTGACCAACAGGGTGTCAGGTTGTATCCTGACTGTCAATTTAATCCACTGTTTCTGTACTATTGCCTCTATTTTAATTTTCCTATTAAATTGTAGCTCTGATCTGGAATCTCCCACTGGTTTGCTTTCTAGTACAAAAGTGTGGAAAACCATACATTTACAGAGAAAGTCACATTTAATGGGACACTGCAGCCACTAAGACAGATATTAACATAGTCTCCTGAACAGGATGTTTTAAAATATGTGTAATAATAAAGTGCTAAGAGGTGTCACGGTGTCCCTCAAGGAGTGGTCACTCTGTCCACCTGGGCTAGCCAAACGCCACTGACCAGAGGGGGGACACTCCTCCGAATCCTGGGAATTGAAGGAGTGGCTAAGGGATTTCTCCCTTGTCACGGAGAGACTGGTGACGCTGGCAGAAGAAGGAGTCAGGCTCAATTGGAGGGCAAAATCCAAGACTTCTCTGTCTCCGCAGGGACTCCGAGTCTCAGGGACGCAGCTCCAAGAGAGCCCCAGGGGTACAGGCGTGTCAACAGCTGAAGTACAGGGGAGGTATAAGGGGAGGGGACAGACAATCTCCCAGTGGGAGACAAGGGGGGAGTGGAACAAGGTTGGAGGGACATTTAGGGGAGCAAATGAGGATGCCCTCTGTCCCTGCCCTATCACTCGACGCTCGTCTCCGAACTTTCTAGAAGCTGGGAGGAGCAGCTGGGTGACAGAGGAGGCCCAGAGGAGGGGGGCTAGGGGGAACATAGGAAAATTGACAACTGGGAACATAACACTGTCAGGGAAGCAGAGGGGAGACAAGGGAACAAACCATCAAACAGAATATAACAGGGAGCAAAACCAATAACACAATACAACAAAGGAGTTCTCTCCCCAATGAAAACATCTTGCTTAACAGCTTGCATTCCTCAGCAATTAATTATTCTTTCTGGTTACCCCTTAAGCAGTTCAAAAGCAGAGCAGTAGAAATCCATGCCAGGACAACAAGAGACAGAAACTGAAATGGAAATATCATATGTTCACTACAGAAAGTTTTGACAAGAGTTAAAAATATATAAATATGGACCCAAACATCTCTCAGGTTGCAGTTTCTGCTTTCTCCATGATGTCCTCTGGCACTCAGGACCCACCTGAACACAATCACAGCCTTAAGCAGGTCTCCAATATCTTTTCCCTGAGTGTGCCCTTATGGGGAAATACTGGTCCAGGAGGTGCCAAGCCACTTAGAAATGCCTGAGGCACCAACTTTTGTCAAAACCTTCCATTCTATTAAAAAGTGCCATTTGCCCCAGAGCAGAAGGTCACACAGTATTGATGGGCCCAGTCTCCTGGGCCAGTTTTGAAAGGAGAGAATTACATTTCAGAGGCTATGCCATGAGCCTGTATTTTTAACTTAGATATTGCTGAGCAGACAGAAATTGAACCCTGAGCAATTTTCTTTTCCATATGCAAAAATAATTGTCAAACTTCTAGTTAGAATTTAAAATATCCAAAGAATCTAAATTTCCTTCCAGCACACCCAGAAGAAGTACCTACCAATTTCTTGAAGAGTAAGTCAAATAGTTTTATTTTCTTCTCAAATACAAAGATGAGGCTATTGTGACTCATTCTTGAAGTGGTTTTCACACTAGTAATGAAACCACGATGAACTGAATGGCTATTTCCTTGTGCCTCATGAGATAGTAAAAAATTCCATTTTCCAGGAGAAAACATCAGTTGAGGGAGGCATAGTGCAAAGAATGGTTACAGAGCTTAAAATAAGTCCAAAAACTACCCAGAAAAACAACTCTGGTTTTACAGCTATGAACTGGGATTCTCCTGTAGGATTTGTATGTGCACTGAGCAACATTCACAGAGGCAGGAATTGTCTGAACACACATCTCAATGGAAAACTCTAACATATTCCAGGTGAAGTCCCAGCGCAGCATCACCCAACCATTCCCTTATCATGTCAGGACTCCCAGGTTTCTTCCAGTCATACTCAGACCAGCTGCAATGAAGCAAATCCCTTCCATCAGGAATAACAGTTTCTACAGCTGTCTGTAGGATCCAGGAGCTCTCAACTGCTCACCACTCATAACCCTGGGAGAATCTACATCTGAGAAGCCAGTCAGTGTGTTCTGCTTTAATAGATCTCAATTCAGAAATAAAATGGGACTAATGTGTAAAAAGAAATGAAGGAAAGATTTAATAAAGACTCATCCTGAAAATTTATATTGGAAAATATTGCAAAAATCTTACATGACAGTGAGGCACATGTTGTGAAATGGCTTCACAATGGTTTTGAAAAGGTTACTCTGTGTCTTTCAGCATTGCAAATAGTGCAATGGTGCTCTATTTATTGCAGCTTAGACTGCAAGGGAAAATTGAACTCATAAGGACGTAGGTGAGCATTCCCTAGGAACTGGTGAAGCTTCCCAAGCACATGAGATGCCTGACTCCATGGGGAGCAGATTCCCAGAGCATTTATGCAAATTGTATAAGGTGCCTGTCTGCATCTTTTCATGTTTTATAAACACCTCTGTGAATTTAGCTTTGGGTATAGTACAGGGAAACAAACAAACAAACAAACAACTACAACAAAAAAACCCAAACCAAAACAAAAAAAAAAAAACCAACCCACACTAAAAACAACAACAAAGCCAATTTAAATGAGGTTTCCAAGTTGTATTTTACTTTTTTCCTTTCACATGAAAGTAGAAGATATAATGTTTTACGTTCCCCAAATGAATGTATTGTAGAAGGGCAAAGCATTGTATCCTACACTTTTATTGGACTGGATCTCAGAACACCCTCCAACAATAATTAATTAACATTGCCTCACTGCTCTTCTTCAATCTAGATAAGCATCAGCAATATTTTACACAGCAGGGAATAGGGGAACACAGGTGTTAAGTGCCTTGCCCAAGGTTACAGAGCATGGCTGTACCAGAGTTAGACACCCATCCATGACTTTCAAAGATGCTGCTGAAGTGATGCTGCTTCTCTTCAATTACAAAGCCTTAGAAGTGCTCATGTGCAGCCTGTGAACATTTTTAAAATCCTTCTGAAGAGAAGGCCCTCTGTTTCTCTGTTGTGCTGCCTGAAGTGGGGAGCAGAGCTGAGGAGAAGGGGAAGGGCTCAACACGTATCCAACAGTGCTGTACCCTCCCTTTCTTGCACCTAAGTAAGCACCTGACCTGGCCCAGAACTGTGCATGGGAAGAAGGGAAGGCCAGAGGGAATGAAATGTGCTGAGGTGTTGCACCACTCAGTAATCCAAAAACTAAGAATTCTGGAGTGTATTAATCTTCCATCACCCCATCTTGCTAAGGCACCTTTCTTAAATGTGGAAATAATGGCCACAGAGCAGTGAAGGGTCACTGGATGTTATGGGACATAGCAGATTTGGGGGCTTTGTTCATATGTCTATTTCTTGGAAGTGGAGAAAAATGTACAGCAGAAGCGGGGAAAAAAAAAAACAAAACCAAAACCACCAGTATATTTTTTCTCTCCTAGACAGTTTCATGATCTATATTGTTAATATAATGACACAGCTTGTTCCGTTCTTCAACTGCTTGTCACCTGAACTTGGCAGACTTTGATAGGCCAGAAATGGAGAGAAGGCAGCCAGTAATTACCCAGGGCAACCCTCCCATTTTACTGGTAAGAGAGGCAGAAAATATTAATTATTGGATATCTATCAATCTACTGAAAGAAAGTGGCTACAGTTTCATGACAATATGCTTCTGTTATTATGTAACATCAAAAGTTACCAAGACCATCAGTTTTGATGAGTATTTTTCAACTAAGAATATGTGTATTCCTTATGGTCTTCCAGTTACATTCTTTGTTAGCTGTCCCCTGTGTCTTGGTTTGGAAAGACAGGTATCAGGGAAAGTTGGAGCTTCCTTTAGAATGGAGAATGTAAACCCCTCACCCCCGCCAATTACAATTTTGCAATTAAGGGCTTTCAGGCAAAGATTTGGGAACAGGAATAACAGTTCTTTACTAGGAATATTAATAATACAAATGTAGTAGAAAACAAAACCACCCAACCAAATAAGCAAACAAACAAACAACAATTTTGGAGAACCCTGACAGAGTCAGAGCTACAACCTGACACCCTATTGGTCAGGGTGTTGGAAGCAGTCCAAAAGTGAGTCCTCCTAGAGTGCCAGATGTGGTTCTGTTGAAGTAGAGATGATCCTGAAGAAAAGGGGTCCAGTGATGGTGAGAAGAGGTCCAGTCTTCCTCCAGGAACCGGGTGAAGCCAGATGCTTTCTGTTCCTGAGTCTCAGTTTTATCCAGGTAGGAATGGTTGGCTCCCCCCACTGGGTGGAGCATCTCACAATTAAGATGATGGAATGTGGATGTTCTGTTTTGGGAAGGATATAGTTTGGGGAGGACTGTGCTTTGGGGAGGGAGGGTGTGCTTTGGGGAGGGAGGGTATGCTTTGGGGGTGTCTTAATGGTCCATTAGCAGAAAATATTCCCCTGGAGGGAGGACAGGCGGTGAAAGAGATAAGAAACTCTGCCCCACCTGGTTTTAACCGCTGGCCCATTGTCAGAAGGCATCCACGCCCCCCCCCCCCGCCCCTCCTCCCAGAGTTACAAGAGATAAAAACAAACATCTCCCCAACTAGTTTCAGCAGATGAAATAGAATACACATTTTTGGTTCCATAACCCAAGACACCCTGTTACCCAAATAGTGCTGTATCAATATTGGGTATAGAGTTCAAATGGGATTAAAGCATTTTCTTGCACAAAGGTAAGGCAGTGGGATTTTGTTTTATCTGTTTCGCAGCTACTAGGAGTTTTTAATACACAGAATTATCCTCCTTTAACAGTTCCATAATATTTTTCCATAGTTCATTAAAAAGCTACAAGACTAATTAAGCATCACTTTGAAAATTCATCATCTGCTGGGGGAGAAAAGTTTCCGAATATCATGGAATTTCTCAGTTTTCCATATAAGAAAAGTGACAGTGTCTGACAGAGAGATGAGTTTTCAGCTCTTTTGACTGCTATAGCTGTAACCAGACTGTAGCTGTTGGCATTATTTACCATTGTTTACCACAAGCTAACACTTTATTCACAGGAATAGTTCTTCATAAATACAAGCAGAGATGCCAAAAATTTAGATTTAAGGCCCCATTGCCTGTAACGGAGCTCTTTATGAATAAGGATTACTTGCAAGAGCAGAAGGTGCCCAAGGAGATCACTAAATCAAAACACAGACTCAACCCCTAAAAGGAATGTATTATAATGAGAATAGGAGAAAAGTAAACAGGGCAAATATTTGGACCTGGAGGAGACTGGTAACAGAGAGTAAACTGCACCTCCCACATCCTCAGTAGTGTAGAAAGAATCAGCTTTGCCTGTTGCTGGTAGGAAAGTTGAAATATTGCTCCATTAGCACCATCCCATGGCCTCATGCCTTGTCCACCCCAGAATTCCTCCAGACATAACCCCTCTCCTCACCTTTTTAGAAGGCAGGGGAAAGGGTGGCTGCAAACAGCTACTTCCAGCAGCTTTCTGATGGCAGAGATTTTCTCTTAATCAAGGGAATTCCCCAGAACACTTCACAGATTACTTCAAACAGACTTTGCACTGTGCAATTCCACTTGCATCACGTACATTTGCCTAGTAAATTTAAGAATTTGGTGCTGTATTATGAAAAGATGTGAATCATCAAAATGAAATTCTGAAAAGCCTTACAGGTATATAAGACAATAAAAATTCACCTTGTCAAGTCCACAAATGCTACATTAGTCTATGTAACATGGCAAAATTTACAGAAAATAAATTGCAGATGCAGATGAAAATGGGATCTCTAAGAGGATATTCTTAGACAAGCAGTAAGGGGATTAGAATAACAAATATGAGGTTAGGGTAGCTGCATTTCAAGCCTTCATAGTTTTGTTGAAATGAAAAAGCCGACCTTGTGGCTGAATTACTGGGACAGGTACTAGATCTGAGAGGTATGATGATCACAAAATGTTTTTTACTGATTTTTACTCATTACCAAGACTCCTGGAATTTGAGCATCCATGTTAAGAAACTGCAGGAAGTAGAAGTGTGGGAGAGGACAATGTGGAGAAAGTGAGATGCTGCTGGATTATCATCTTGGCTGATAATGTGTCCTACCCATTCTCTAGTCAACACATCTTAATTACAAAGGAGGCACACTTCACAGTGAAAACAGTCTTCCCACAGCCAAATGGGAAAAATGGACAAAGTCCCAGCTCTTGCTCTATTTGTGTGTTTTGGTTTTCCCCTGAAAGCAGGTTTATGGAATAGAAACCAAGTAGGAGAGTGGGGAAGTGTGACTGGACCTTTATGAGTTATTCCCAGATGCTTCAGTTCAGGTGTAGCTTTTGATAATGCATCACAGGTCACCAGCACTAAAAAAATGCATGTATGCCTTATGTCTGATAAAATATTTAATATGGGTGTACTAGAAACCCTAATTACATGCGGAGAGTTTAAAGTCAACCATCCAGATTGGATAGTGACAATTAACCAGCTGTGATGGGGAACAAAAGGAAAATAGCCTGGACTAAGGAGCAAACAGCAAAGGCATTTACATAATTTACATACACCCTGATCATTTGTAAATCAGGACTGGGAAATATCAAAGCTATTAGCCCCACACAGGGTCACCAGGCATTTGTGTTTCCATCCAACATTTGATTATGAAGCAATATACACAGGTGTGGGTAGGAATGAAAGTCATCCAGAACTCAAGGAACTCCAGATGTCTTAAAAATAAAAGAAAGCAACCTTATATTTACGAGATTAAAAGCTCCCCTTCAAAATGTAACCACTCAGACACAGTATATGATTTATTTTGGTTATATCTGAAAGGATTGTATATCAATACTGTGCATTTCCTGAGAAGATTCAAAAAAAAAAAAAAAAAGTCTCTTAACTGCTTGATTACTTCTCATTGAGACAATTCAAAGAATCATAGTTAGTAAGGGCACACCAAACTTTGTCTGAAAAAGTAATCAGAGTGGAACTGTGAGGCCCAGGGGCCTATTACCAAAATACCTCAACCCTGGAAGGGCCGAAGCAGGCAAGGAGAAACATCTCTCTAGATCAGGGTGAGGAAAACCTTCTCAGGGTCCTTTGCAGTCACATCTTTTAAGTTCTGTTATATTATTGGCTAATAATATAACAGAACTTAAAAAGATAAGTTGATGTCACCCCTGTTCAACCCCCGTTTTGCCACTTTACAGAATGTTCTTCTCTCCCTTAACCCCATTGGCCTAATTTTGCCACGATGCTCCACGCCTGTTATTCTATTGATTCTCCTGGTTCCTAGCCATCCCCCTGCATCACTTTACCCTATCCCTATCGGCCCTTGACCCTCAGTTCCACCCCTTTTGTTTTGTATTTAACCCTGTGCCCTCAGCCCAAGTTCTGCTCTTGTCCCTGAATCTATTAGAAACTACTCTTGTCTCTGGACTCCTTTGCTGTTCTCTGTTTGTGTTCCTGAATAAGCAATCTTCGTATACCCAAACGAGAACCCGTCCCTTCGCCTTGTTGTCAGTGACTTTACAGCAGTGTGCTCCAGACTCAGAGACACAGGTCACTCTCCGGGACCACGTTACGGCACACACACCATAACAGGAACCATTTACCCATTCTGTATAAAGAATATTTCTTACCTCTCATTGACTGTCCAATATTTGATTTAAAGCAGGATTTTTCCTCAATTTGATTTGCAATTGACAAGATCAAGAAAGACATTTTTATTCTTTCTTACTCCTGTGGAAAATTTCTGCCTTTGTATTACCTTCAAATACAGGATCATATTTCTTTCATCAATTCATAATTCAAATAATGCACTCTTTCTTTTCTATAGGCTTACACTGCAACAATGGACATTAGTTAAAGATATCAAAGCATGCTTTATTAAAAAAGTCAAACTATGCTTTATCCATAATTTTCTAAATCTCATTAAAGGGTCTTTCATATTGCAGATAGGATAAAGTAGCACTTTAGACTTCATAACTGGTGCAGTGAATCTATTGCCATCGGTAGTTCCAGTAGAAGACAAAGGAATACCTTGGGGGTGAGCCTGCTCAAATGCAGATAAGGTGCCCTGCAATGAATCACTGTCCTCTGCAAGGGACTAGCTTGTTAATAAAAGGTCAGGGATCACAGCATCAGTATTTTTCCAGCAGAAAGAGAAACAGGGACTGGATTTTCTTTTTCCTTTTTTTATTTTCCCTTTCCTCCTCACTGAAGTACTCTCAAGCATCCATTCGTGTTCCCACTGTGTCTGGTTTGCAGATGAGCGCTGCCTTTTGAGACAGCACAATTGTGTGATGCATTTCTAACTAGCCAGGGCTGCTATAGAGTTGGACTGCACACATCCCAGACTGCATTTCAGGATGTGATTCAGCTCCACTTTTGTTGTTAAGAACACATATTTCTCAGTAACACAAAGCCTCTATTTTTAAAATTAGGCTAATACCAAAAGATATGCCTTGGAGGACATTTCTAATCAAGGATTATCCTCTAGGCCTGTCATTTATGGCACTTTTGTTACTCTTGACTAATTCCACTACATTTTCTGAATGAAAATGTAATAATAAAGGTTTCTCTATATAACTTACCAATTTATATGTCGCAGTCAAGGTGAAGTTTCCATTTGAAACCTTTTTAGCCTCAGGCTGTAATTTAGCAAAGAACTCAACATCATGATCAAGTGTTTTGCAGTACCAGCATTTTGGTGGGTGCATCTTGGCTCCACAGTCATTTCACAACCTAAAATTCCATAAACACCAATCACAGCTAGTTAATTCATCTCATTTAGATTTGCATTTGGCCAGGAGTCTGGGGATACCCCAAATACCTTGATGTGTTGTTTTCACAATAATTTACCTAGTGAAATTTTCAGTTAAGAACTTCAGGGCAGCCATTCACATATTTAGACTGAAAAAACAGTACTGCTTTAAGAGCTCCAGCTAGCCAGGAAATATTTCCCAACAACATCATATATAGTTGGTATAATCCTGTTTAAAATTACCAAATGCACTCTAGGGAACCTGCTCCCAGAATAAAGCAACTCAAAACACATAGACAATCAAGTCCCAGAGATAATCCTTATTATTGCATTTTGCAGCAATTCTTTTTCAAAGTGATCCAAAAGCAGCAGGGCTCCAGAAGTCAACAGGATAAACAGGAAATCTTCCCTGAGAAACCTTCTTGACTGACAGATGGGAGCGAAGGAGAGATTCTAAAGGATTCCAAAGGAAGCATCTGGTTACTGCTAAATGGATTTTATCAAGAGTGGAGGATTAGATTTCATTAACCTATACAGATACACTGGGTACAATTCACCTGAGCAGAGCATTTTACACTGTAGCAGACTTACAAGACTATTGAAGTGTTGTGTGGGTCTTGTCCTGATACGAAATTCTGGGAAGAAAGGGAAATAATAAAGGAAAAATCTTGAAAGGCAGTTTCTCTCACCTGCTTTTCAATTTTCATGTTAGAAACTTACATTACAGCCCCAGCTCATCTGACCTCATCCTATCCCTAGGGAAATCTCACATTTTTAAAAGGCTGTTTCTCAGCTGGCCAGCTATTTATTATGTAAGTAGAGAACACACTCCACACAGTATTTTATGTTTCTGATATGTAAGAATTGTCACAGAACACCAGCCTTGCAGTCTAGAAAGGAATGGCAGAGGGAATCTCATTAAACCTCCTTTGGTCTCCAGTACAATTGTTGGATTAGTCAACTGGATTAATGGAAGCCATAGACCAGACAAGAAGGGTTAACCTTTTTTTGGTGACTGTGCTTGTCCTTTCTTTGTTCAGCTCCCTCCAGCATCTTGGGACATTCCCCTGAATTGTTCTATACAGGTAAGACAACACAGTCTGAGTCTCTCTTGCAGACATAGCAGAACAAAATTGGTGCAAAATTTTAACAAAAAAACTTGGCAGCGTTTCCAACATCCTTCTGTGGATGACCACACCTGTGTGAAGAGGAAAGTTATACAGTGAAGTCCTGTGAAATTCTCCTGTACACAAAATGTTGACTCTGGAATACGTGTATTTCCCACAGAGGGAGGGTGATATCCCTGCTATTTTTCCTACTTAAAATCTTAGAATGTATTGGAAATTCAGAGGAACATGCAATCTACACCACACTGAACTCAATTCTCATTTATACAATGCTCCATTTACACCAGTCTGTCAGCTCAGAGGGCCTCTGCAGCAGGAGTAATTACAGCTATGCACACTTCATGGCCCCATTATTCCGACAAAGTGGCGTAAAGAACCTCTGATGCAGAAGGAAATCGGGCCTACTTATTTTTTAATACAGTGACTTTAATATGGTTGTGTTTTATCTTCAGTTCTATGTGTCTCAGTCCTCTGCTGTGCTTTTGCATGGTATTGCCTGATACTATAGTCAGTCTTGTTGGAGTACTACATGTTTAATAAAATATCAGAACATTAGAGGTGAAGAGTAAGCTCTTAATTCAAGTCACATCCTGAGTGACAGGGGAATGAAAGCCTATGTGTTTTGAACTTGCACCATTTTCATTCTTTCGGATGTATTTGTGGTTCTGCTCTGACTTCAGGTCTGCTCTCAGTACTTTATTCATCAACAGCAGCTCCACATTCACTGCATGATGGAGATTTCTTAACTCAGCTCCTGTGAAAATTTTGAGCTGATTGGATTCTCCTTTCTGGCAATATTCCTTGCTCTTGTTCTCCCCAGCTTTAGGAACTAGTAAACTAAAGGAAAAAAGGTTATTTTCTCCCTTTTAATAATCTTTCTGCCATCAACCAATTACAAGGATAATCCTTGTACTTAACAGGAATTTTTCTGGACTTTTTTTGGCATTTATTCCACCATACTGCATTTTATAAAGTTCCCTAAAACTGTAAGATAAAACACAGGTATGCAGGGACAGGCTGTAGCTAATTGTACCAAGGGATTGAGACACCAAGGGACACATTCTAGGTAACCATCTCAGTAAAGCTCCACGTGTCCTTGGGGTTTTAGGTAACAGAGCAGGGATTCTAGGTAAACATGACAGGGATACCACATCTGCCAGTTCTTGGAAAGCCTGTGGGATATCTCCATAAAGCTTAAAAAAATTCCTAGAAAAAAATCTAGATTAGCAATATGCTTGAAAAAACTCTACAGTGAGAAATTATGAGAAAGCTCAGGAGAAACTCTACAAAGGTTTTCAACTGGGAAATTACTAGAAAACATGAGGGATTTCCCCAAAAGGTTATACACTAAGGAATTAATTAAAAAACAAAAACAAAAACAAAACAAAAACAAAAACAAAAACAAAAACAAAAACCAAACAAAAAACCAACCAACCAACCAAAAAAAAAAAAAAAAAGAAACAAACAAAAATCATGGAGAAATTCAAAGAAATCAGTAGGAAATTTTTAATTTTCTGGAGTGCCATATATGTGGGGTTAGGCATCTTTAAGGAAAAGGGAGAAGTGATGCAGCAATGAGAATAAAGAATAAAAGGAGAGAGAAGGGTAAATGAACAATTTACCCAATTAAGAACAATTAGTTAATAATGCTAATAAAGCATTCCTCATTGTTTTAAGAGAAATCCATTAGTTGCAATCATCTCCACAGTGACTATGCAGGATCTTTGTCTCTTCTCACCACAGAATCCCACTGTGTTGCTGTGTCTAATCCTGATTTCCAGTCTCTTTGGGGGAAACCCACAAACCCAGAGATGTGTTCCTAAATCTGACAAAAGTGTGGAGGGGGCTTGAAAGTACTCTGATCACTGAGTTTTTCATTTACTCCACCTCTGTGCCAGGTCTAGTTCTTGATGAAGATCAGTGTAAGTGCTGTGTAACCACTGTACTTCATGGTTTATAAAATACTATTGTGGTCTTGGTGATGCTGTAGCCAGAAAGGCACCTTTTATCAACAACTGTGTTGAGGAAAGAAACCTGTGAACTCAAGGGTGAGGAAGGGCCCTACTTGAAAAATCTGAGCTGGTAGCATAAACTGTTTTAAAAATAAAATGTGAGGGCAAAGCATCTTGGAGAAAGGATCAAGAGGGAGGCAAGAGGAGCAGGTGGTCTTCATTATCCACGGATCCGTGGACACAGTGAGGTTTCAGAAGGCTGAACTGCTCCTGAGTGAGCCCCTCTGCATGACATGAGCTAAAGAATGAAGTGATGGCATGGGGGAGAGCTCCTGACCTGAAACAGAGGTCAATATGAGGATAAGCACCTCCAGGAGGGAATAAATTTCCCCTACCTGGAGGCCAGCATACTCCACCCAGGTGGTAATCAGGTGATTCACAAACCGGAGTGCACCCTAATTATCACACTCCTCAGTAAACCCCAGCCATTGTCATCCACCCCTCTAGAGGTGAGGCAGCTGACACAAACACAACTTATCTCTGGTACAGGAAAACTCCATGAGTAAGACCTAACACTGACAGAAGACAACATTCTCCAAGTGTTTGTCAGGGAAAAACAGATCAAAGCCACAGGATTTCTAATTTCAGCAGTGGAATCTGTATTTCTTAGAGTGTCAAATGATTTAGGAAATGAGCTGTGCTGGACTTTTTATTGCTGAACCCATTACCCCAAGGGACTTCGATGCAGGCAGAAGAACTAAAGCACAGGTGAAAAAACTGCCTCAGCCAAGCAGAGCAAAAATGCCCTGGCACCAAGAGCCAGCTTGGTTCTGCAAAGCTGGGTTATTTTATGGAAAAAAAAAAAAAAAAACAACAACAAAAACAACAACAACAACAACAACAACAACAACAAAAACCAAAAAAAAACCCAGACCTCTTTTCAGTTTTATTTTCCTAACAAATAATAAGTCTTGTGCTAGAAGCCCATTAGTACCATCTGTGATTTAAATGTCTCTAGGAAACAGATTCAAGAATGAAGGACATGAATTCTACAAGGCATATTTATTGAAATCTATTTCTGTGATGCAAATAGAATGCATGTGAAAGCTTTACTTCCTGAAGCATCTAACAGCTCATATCTGACAATTCTGCTAAAAAACAGGGCAATTAATTACCATGCCAGATAATACTGAAGTGGGGCTGCCCTTCTGCATCTTCTCTATGCAGGCAGTTCCACACCAGTTGTTCCAGTTGTCCCTGTACAATATGTGATTTTTTTGAAAGCAGCCTCACAAATAAAATTAGTATTTCAGCTTTAAATTAAACTTGAATGGAAATGTATTGTTGAAAGGCCACTTTCAATAGAAGTGATTTCAGGGCAAAAAGCAGAAGGTTAGTCTCATACTATATGAAGAGATAAAAATATTTTTCCTATGTTCTGGTCCACTACAAAAGTGTTCCCTTTTCCAAATCTTGCTAACTGCATCCTGGGAAATAATTTCCTGCACACATACACACATACACACACACACATATATTTTATGCGTAAAAAATCATATCTGTGCTCCCAAAACATCACAGAAATCGGGTTTCCATAGAAGTTCCTTATTCTGATTGGCCTTAAGTCTTATATTACATTTAAGTGCTCTATGCTTTAATGCTCTATGACTTCATAGGTACATCTTCTAATACTACACCATCCCTGAAAACACATCTATGAGGCAAAATGGTGAGGAGCTAGCAATTAAAAAAAAATCATATTTATCTCTGTTAAAGCAAATATAAGTTCTATACTTAGTATATATATTTTACAAGTATATCTTAGGCAGGCAGTAAAAAATACACTCTTCCATGCATATTGCATGTTCTCACATGTAGACTGTTTCTCAGTGCAGAAAAATCAGGAGCAATGGCCTTGACTGTAGACATTTCAGCAGGTTTGAGCTCTCAGTCATTTCTTCTTGAACTAATAGGAATTTTCAAGGAATTATCATGTTAATTCCAGAATTTCCTGCTGCACTTAGGAAGTCTCTCATCCTGAACATGTTCCTAGTCCAGGCTCTGGTGCTCTCTTGTGCTGTACTACTGCGGACATGATCAAGCAGCACAAGACAGGACTCATATCAAAAAATTCCCTAAATATTTCAACTCTTTATAACAATTTAGCCACAAAAATATGTTACCAGTGCCCTTGCAGAAGGCTGTCTACAAGGATGACTTCACTGTTTGCTGTACCATGCATGACACATTTAATAGGTGGGACCAAAAAAAAAGGCAGGAGTGTTGAACGAGAACCAGAGGGTTTGGATGCATGAATCACACTGAAAATGGCTGCTATTGTGGTTACTAAATCCTCTACTGCCTTTTTTTTTTTTTTTTTTTTTTTTTTTTTTTTTTTTTTTCTTTTTTTTTCCCCAGACTAAATATAGAAATGCTTCACTTACTGGAGCAGTATTAATACACATGGCTGGAATAACAACAACCTGCTTCCTTGCCCTGGTCCTTGACTTGTCCCCTTCTTTACCAATTCCTGTCACTACAGCTCAGTTAAATTGTTACAGAGCTTTACCCACAATACTGTACGTTCAAAGTAATTCCCAACTACAACCATAAATTATGAAGCCCTCCACTTGCTCCTGGATCTCTGGGGGAAAGTAACCAGTGAGTTTATGCAAGAACACCTTGCACAGGGGAAAACAACTGAAACAAATGGGTGTAACTTAAACTTGTTGGTCAATTCCTGTTTGTTTTATGTGTCTGAAGTGTTTAGCTCAGACAGGACAGTAGTTGCAGGCAGAATTTTCAAGAACTCTCTGCCTGACATCTTAAAGATATCCCTGCTAATCTTGACCTTTATTTTTGCATTGACATTGATATTCATGAAGTGACTCGTCCAGTGGTGGAGGTTCTAAAATGGATGATTTGTGTGTAACATGCCAGAAATGTAGAATATATTCTCTTTGGTGTTTCACACAGCAATACTGCCACAGAAATACACATTGTGAAGGTCTTTTCTTCAAGGTGGCAAGTGGTATTTTAGGAGGAGAGGAAGAAATTCACACTATGACAAGACCATAATACCAAGGAATTCCTAATGAAGAACAAGGGAGAAACAGGTGAGAAAGACTGGGAAATAAATGCAAAGATAGATTTATTGCAGTGCTAATAGATTGAATGAATTGTGGTAGAAAATACAACAAATTGGGAAAGAAATATTGAACTTCTCAGCTGCTCAGATAGATATGCCTAATATTTATAAATTGGGAACGTATGTAATTCCAGTCAGCTGGCAGAAGATAAAGTATTAGAAAAGACAAGACTTTTAGTAACCTTTTCACCAGTTAGCAAGCCACTGATCCCTGAGCTCCTTTGACTTGATCTGCTAACTCAGACTGCTGTGACTAAGGATTTTACTTCATTTTACTTTTTCCTAGTGACATTTTACATTTTTGTACTGAAGAGGCAAAAGAGAAAGAGTTTAATGTGCTTTCACTGTATGAATATAGAAATTTTAATAAACTCATTTATAAATGATTGTCTGTAATGCCACTGTACAGTGCATAAAGAAATCTAATTAACCATAGTGAGTATAGCAGCACTTACACTGTCAGTCAACAGAGCTGCACTACATGATGAACTTATTATGTGTCGTATTTGCTTTATACACAAATTAACATTTTGGATGGTTGGTACCATGATCCTTTTACATGCTGAACTTCAAATAAAGTAAAACACATACCAAATTGAATTAAATCTAATTGAATAATGAATACTAGCCCCAGTCCATTTCTCCCCAAAGACGTAATAGCCTCTGTAGTACTAATTATTAATGACTTGCAACTTGTCAAACAGGTTTTTAATAGTTGAGTTAGGATAGCCACCAGCCTGTAATTTTAAAATTGTCTTTTATTTACTGGGATTACAGATTTTAATAAGTGATGATTGCCTAATGCACTTAATAAATGGTGGCAAAAGATGGTTCCTGTATTCTGCACCTGCAGCTCAACTGAAAAATTATTGTTATGATTCTATTCAAAAGCAGGGCACTTAAATAGTACAAACATCTCTAGCCCCAAATAAAAGTCCAATATCTCTGCAAAAAAACCCATGCAAAATTTATGTGAGCAAACCACACAGGAAGAACAGATCGGTGGCTCTTGGTTTTGATAAAGGTGAGTGTATAAGAGATGACTGACATGAAGAAGTGTCCTGTTTAGGGCAAATTTGGGAGGAAACCTCCAAATGGGGTCCCTCTAGAAAGCAAATTATAGCGGCCCCTCCCCCAACTGGTCTGGGAAAAATTTCCTTAGAGAAAAGTGGAAAAAAACTGTTTATTCAACAAGTCAAATGTTCACAAGCATAAAAAATGAATAATGTGAAACAATAAAACCTCTCGCTGCTCTGAAGAGGGATGGCAAAATTGAGAAAGTTCTTGCCGTGAGTGTAGCTCAACTCGCTCAGTCTCTTGTCAGTCCCTCCAGCACTGGAAATGCTGTCCTGGGCCCCCGAAGGCTGCAGGTGTGAGCTCCCAGTGCTCTTCTGGGTTTTTCAGTCCAGGACAAGTTTAAACAGTTCCAAGAAAAGGAAAAAAAAAAACAGTCCAGGGAACTTCTCTGCCTCAGCTAGCTAAAAACGAACTAAAAAGCAAAGGAGAGCTCTCTTTTGCTGTCCGTCCACAGACAACACAGTCCAGGAGCAGAATGTGGAGGAGTGAGTGCCGTTCCTGAAAACAAACTGCACGCTCCTTCTTTCCCTGCCTTCGCTCTCAGAACAATTCTGAAAGGTGCAGAACTCAATATCCAGCATACACAGAACAGACGATCGGGGATACAAACATCATAAAGTCACCCCAGGACACAAAGTAATAACAAAGTTTATAGATAGTGTGGATAGATAATTTTTAAATAGTCTGAAATACTGCCTCTCTCGTCTCTAGCCCATGGGATTTAGCTCACATACACAAAAACAGGCAGTACGTTCTCCCTGTCCCACAGTGAGGGGCCATATGTGGCAGGGATTGGCAGTGCCAGAAGATAGAAACCGTCAGGCATCTCACCCTCTGGGACCTCCAGCTCCCCAGAAATGGCCTGACTGCAATCATGACTGTCCTGTCACCATAAGGGACCACAGGGGCAGGGCCTAAGGGGGTCAAAATCTGTCTTGACATACCTGCTTTTCTCAGTCATGTCATTTGCCTCTTTTCCTTTCAGCAAAGTGCTGTGAATTGATCCAAGACACAATCAAATGCTTAATCTTAATCGTATGCTAAAGTATTTCACTGAATGAAGACTTCTACTGGGGCCAAATTAGTCCATACATCTCCAATGCTTAGTTTAGTTTACCACTTCTATTATTTTAATGAAGAGGAAGAAATTCATACTATTGCTAATAACATGATTTAAAATGCTATGCATGTTAGTTCCAAACATTTTCCAAGTAATTTTTTTTTCCTTGATGCAGATTATAACTTAAATTTTACCCTGTATGTTTGTTGTCTGGGTTTTTTCTGTTCTCCTGCCTTGGGTTGTGGAGCCAGGGGTGTGTATTCTATTTCATCTGTTAAAAGCAGTTGGGGAGATGTTTTTTTCTTTATCTCTTGTAACTCAAGGGGGAAGGGATGCCTTCTGATAATGGGCCATTAACACCTCCCCGGACTATACCCTCCCCAGAGTGGTGCATCCCCATTCTATCATCCTATTGTGAGGTGCCCCACCCAGTGGGGGGAGTCAACCATTCCTGCCTGGAAAAAACTGAGACACAGGAACACGAAAGCATCTAGCTTCACCCGATTTCTGGGAGGAAGACCGGACCTCATCTCACCATCACCAGACCCCATCTCACCATCACCAGACCCCTTCTCACCACCCCTGGACCCTTTTGCTACAGGATCATCTCTACTTCAACAGAACCACATCTGCCACTCCAGGAGGACTTACTTTTGAACTGCTTCCAACACCCTGACCAACAGGGCGTCCGGTTGTAGCTCTGACTCTGTCAGGGTTTCCCAAAATTGTTGTTTGTTTGTTTGCTTGTTTGGTTGGGTGGTTTTGTTTTTCTACTACATTTGTATTATTAATATTCCTAGTAAATCTTTGCCTGAAAGCCCTTAATTGCAAAATTATAATTTGGCGGGGGATGAGGGGTTTACATTCTCCATTCTAAGGGAAACCCCAGTTTCCCTGGCAGATACCTGTCTTTCCAAACTAAGACATCTCCTCTGTCTCTTTAAGAAGTTTTTTCTAAAGTTCTATTTCAGCCTTCTGTGTCTACCTTTTGCAATGGAGTCTCTCACGATTTTCACATAAAGAACCTATTTGTTACTGTAACTGTCTCTTTATGTTTACATTATTCTCATGAGGAGAAGACTGTAGATGGACTGTTGGGTGGATCAGTGTGGTTGGAGAGGAAGATTTTCTTCCTCCAATCCATGGTCACTGTTGGAATTTTATAAATGTTGAAGTCTGTAAATAAACCTGCCTTTTTGCCTTGGACATCTCAGTGTGTGAGTGTTGTTTCTTTGTGTTGTGCTGTGACATATATCCAGCTTACTCATGTTAAAGAGGTTTCTTGTTACAGTGATTAAAGGTACAAGGACAGAAAGCAAATTGTGGGCACAAAATAACTTGTTCATGAAGGAGTTAAAAGTGTTCATCAAAAGGAACACTTTGAAAACACAGGAAATTCTGATCCATCACTTAGCTGTGGGCTTATGAGACATATACAACAAGCATGTATATTTTGAGATAGTTGACAATGACATCTTTATGTTTTTGTTATCAAAGCTTCCATCTTACAATCCCCTTTGGTCCTAAGTATTGTTAAAAATGTGCCAGGGTTATGGCTGTTCATACCTTTCCACTTCTAAGTGGTACAATGATCAGAGAAGAGCAAAGTTTTATGATCCCTTCAAGGTATTTGAAAATGACATTAAAAGACATTTATAAAGATTTCTAAAAGTCAGAAGAGTCTTCTTTTATTTTTGTGAGCTTGTTCTCATCCTTTTGAATTGTGCTAGATGCCAATTCCTCCACTTTCCTTCTAGAAAAATACAAAGCGTAAGTTTCACATGTCCCATAAATCCACTGGTAGCACCTGCAGATCAGTCATCATGGACTTCTTTCAAATAACAGCATTTCTTAGGACTCACATGGTATTTATTGCCAGAGTTTACTGCAAGCATTATCTGCTGTATTTTTACATCTTTGTGAAGAGTAGCACCATTTTACAGAGGAAAAGTGAGGGAAATGAAACCGATTTAGAAGCAGGCATCAGTACAAGCAATTCATCCCAGAACCTGGAAGATTTAGAGGAAGAAGTTAGGAGAGAAATGTTTTCTTCTGCAAATGAACACAAAAGTTCAGTTCACACAGGAGCTGAGGAAGTGCCATTCCAGCTATTCCAGTTATTGACTATAAAATGCAGTTGTGCTGTATGAGACACTGTGCCTCTCCAAGACTTAAAACCCCCCCCAAAATCTCACTGCAAGTATTGTGTTTTCCCAATATTCTACTGAGGGTCCAGCCTTCTTCAGAGTAATGGCTTAATAATAATTAGCGAGACAGCATGGTCGGGTGTGTCTATATAAATCAAAAAGGTTTAATAAAATAATGAAAATAATACAAAACAACAAAGATCAAAGCTGAGCACAGTGTAGGGACAGATCCTACACCTGCTACAACACCCTGAGAATGTGAGGACCCCCTTTGTTCTGTCCCCTTTTCTACTTAATGATCGAGGGTGGATCTATTGGCAAACTGCCAATAGAAAGAGGTACATGTTTTGACAGTGACAAGATCCAACAGGTGCTCCTCTCCTGGCACCAAGCCAATTACAAAGAGAAAAACACAGAACTTTCTGGTTTAATTTCCTAAAATGTCCAAAGGTAAACCGAAACCCTTTCCTTGTATAGAACTACCCACTTGGGAGTAGGGGGTGCATTACTACATGCATGGTCTCTTTTAAGCACATGAATAATTCCATTTGCTCAATTACTTTTGTGATGAAAGTTATCCAGCTGAATTGAGGCTTAATTTCAAAGGAAATGTGCCAAAAATCAAAGGGTGAAACTCCCATTCACTTTAATGGGGAGAAGCTCAGGCCCATAATTGCTGCTTTATGGACATTTACAATATGTGAGAAGATGCATGGAACAACATTTAATGTTGAGCATATTAATGTCTGGTTTCACAGTACTCATATTAACTGACTTTCCTTGAAAAAATAATACTGGAGAAGTAAGGTATTTTCTTGCAGAATAAAAATCTGTTTAAAGAAAACCTTGCTTACAAAATGTTAACTAGAGAGACAAGAAAGATACTAGCTACTAAGGATGCTTCTCTTCCTTCTTAACTGCTATTCATAACTGCAGAAAAAGACAATGTATTTGCCAGAAAAAAACAAAATGGTTCATGTGTTAATACAGAAAAATAGCATCTAGAAACAGACAACAATTTCAACAAGATTGTGCCTCATATTCCACACATGCACAAACCAAACCTTCCACAGAGAGAGAAGCCGAAGAATGAGACTTTCTTCCTAGATGTTCCTCCTTTAGGTTCTAGAACAAGGCTTAGGAGAAGACAACTTCTAATGAGTTCAT
Source organism: Phylloscopus whistleri (assembly GCA_017589585.1). NCBI lineage: Eukaryota > Metazoa > Chordata > Aves > Passeriformes > Phylloscopidae > Phylloscopus > Phylloscopus whistleri. The sequence continues at coordinate 1,679,654 of JADMLD010000864.1, read as the reverse complement.
GCACCTCACCCTGGATAGGAATCAATGTGTATTCAGAGTTTACCTTTTTCCTGACAAATGTCCTGGTGGCAAATCTTAGCACAATGGGAAGAGTGGCAAAATACCTCTTACATTCTAGTGGGAACATGAGTATTCGCCTCAACCCACCCCAAAAGCAACATGTACTTAAAATTTCCAGCACAGCTATCTTGACTCACACATCCAGAATATTATTATGATATTGCAATCACCATTTCTAAGACATTATATTAAACAGGTACCAGGTGACAATTTTCTGTCGAAGTCTGTCATGTGGAACCAGTGAGATCCATTTCAGAAAATTTTTCAAGATGTGTGTTCTTTACTTTTATAGTGAGATGACAAAGAATTCTCAATATAAAAAAAATACATATTGCTTTTGATCTTTTAAGTAATTCAAGCTTGCAAGAGATAAGGATGAAGGCAGAGAAACAGAAAGCAAAAAGTTTTCTTTCCTGCTTTGCAGCTACTGCAGGTGGTTGTAGAAATAGTCTGCCTCAGAAGTTGCCTGAATGTGGCAGAAATGGTCTTGTGGCAGAAACAGGTCCTGGGGCAAGGTGCAATTACAAGCAGTGTGGGAAACCAGCCACTGGTGACTGTTAATAAAAGAAAGGGTCATAGAAGGGGCACCAATAGAGGCCAAATAGCCCTGTTTTCCTTAATGACCCTGCTGGAACACTGGGACTTTGGCACAACTTCCATCTGCCCATAATCTCTGATGTGAGTCAGCCAAAAGCTGGATTGAAATAATGTCCCTTCTTATCATCCACCTCTCTTGGACTATACTGCAGTCAGTACAAAAACAACCCAGTCCCCAAATCCTGTTTTTTCATCTTTTAATTATTTTTTAACAGGCAACTTTCCTAATCTACTCCCCAGCTGTGGGAAATATAAATTATTATATGAAATATGAATACTACAAGGATTGTAATCACTGAAGTAAACTTCATCTGGCGGCTTTGACACTAAAAGATAAAAATCAGTTTTCCCACTCTATGTGCCTACTCAGAAAACTGAGGGTGGAGTTTCCACATGTAATGCCATAATTTCAAGGAGAATTGTTTGGGAACAAGGATGACTGTGTAAATATAAAATACAAGGTCTCTTTGGGGGTTAATATGTTCTGGATTGGGATGTTATTGTAACAAATTATTTTGGAAAACCCAAATCTGTGGGTGCTAAACTGAAAAGAATCCCAGAAACCTACTGGGGTTTGTTGAGCAACTGCAGGATCACGTGACAGTTTAAACACTTTTGTGACCGAATTTTCACTTACAGAAAAACTAAATCACTGCATTTTACATATGTCTTTTTGAATTAGAAGAATATTATTTCACAAATACTTGATGTCTTAGCACTGTTTGCTGGAGTTCAGACATGAAAAAGGGGAGTTGGATTGAAAAATAATCTTTATGATAAGAATAGACTCACTTACAGGAAAAACACATTGATTGACCTCATAGTTAAGTGTCATTTATCTACCTACTTCCTCTGTTGGAGGTGTTTTTAACTTCCAATAAATTGCATCATTATCTCTACCAGCAAAATGGAAATTCCATCTCAGTTTTGATAAGGACTATCAATACGAGAAAAGAATTACCTTAATGTTCATTGAACAGATGGGTTCTTAGGGGGCTGTGTTTTTATAATGATATGTTATATTTTTATCAGTTTTCCTAGTGAGATCAGCATTATTTATAAGCACTGAAGATAGCAAAAAATATAAGCATGGCAGTTAAAAAATGTGGAACAAGAGCACTAGAAACGATGTGGCAACATTACCACTGAATATTTATAGCCACATTCTCAGCAATTCACCAGTGGCTTTTCAATGGTGATTTTCTTAACCCCTGAACCAAGAAGTTACTTAAGCATCTTTGTAATTTGAGTGGGGCTACCTAAAGGCTTAAAATGAGACACATGACTAAGAGGGCTGAGCTCAGACACAGACAAACAGGAGGTTGTTGTGGGCAGAAGATTGCTGACAAGGATGAATTCCCAACATTATAGCCAAGCCTTTGAGCTCCCTCCTCCTTGCTGACTGGGAACACTTAAAACAGCGTATCTTACACATCCAAAGAGCTGAGCAGGGAAAGCTGGAACTGCTTGTGTTCCCTCACCTCTTGCTGGCCAGTGCTGCCATATCACCTCAGACCTGGAGCACTGATGAGCCATTGCTACTCCTGAAGTGGCCCAAGTCAATCCTGCCTTTCTCACTGCAAAGTATCAACATGAATTCCCTGCAGAATTGTAGCCCATTTTATAAATGCAAGGTAATGAGATGCAGGCAGCTCAGCAGAAGCCACACAATGTTGGCACAATCAGCACTTTAAATTGTTTCCTAATCCCACACTTATTCCTTGAAACTGGAGTTTCACAAACAGGAAATAAATAAGTAATGAAAGTTTGAGTAGACAAATTTTTGTTTCTTACTTTAAAACAAATGTGTATGCAATTCTTTATCATAGCTTTAAAGGTTTGCATGGAATGCACAGAATTTTTCAGGTAGTTTTTTTGACAATTTATCATGACATTTTACTGTCTCTGAAGTTACTGGAACTTGCATGGAAAGATATTCAAATGTACAGCCTAAACACAAAAGCCCTTTCTGTCTTCTGCAAACAATTTAATTGCGATAAAAAACTACTAGTGCAATTTCTACCCAAAGTATAAGAGTAAATAAAGAACAAACCTGAGATGAGGAGGCATGGTGTAGCATTTATGTGCTTTATGACAGCAAGGTTCAATGTTATCATTTTAATAATTTATTACAGGCAACCACTTTCATCTCAATAGTGGTAGAGGTTGGTAAAGTTCCCTGAGCTGGACACCATTAGACTGATGGTCTGGGTGATCTTCAACTGCCCATTTGGGTTTGGGGACCTGTGAACATCTTTCCACCTGAGTGAACTACAGCATTAGCCCTTTCTTTGATTTTGATGTAACATGAATTTTGGTTCATGCTTGTATCCCACTGGTAATTCAGACACTGACTGACAAGTTCTTCCATCATCCCTGCCATGGGGCCAGCAGCCTCTGGGACAGGAGCAATTCAAGAAAGAGCAGAAACTGCTTCAGCTCTGCCAGCTTAATTGCTGGAAAAATGCCAGAATCTTTAGCCAACTTCTACAGCAGTCCCTTGCTAATGTGACTTGTTTAAACAGCATCGAGCCAAGGAATGCACAGGAAAACTCCTGTACCTGACTGGGGGAACATTCAGCAGGGCAGGAGTGAGGAATGACAGCAACCTCTTCCAGTGACACAGGGGAAGCCACAGTTCAACCTATTTTGCTCAGAAGTTCCCCAGTTCACAGTAATTTCTACAATTGATCTTTCCTGATCCAAGCTAATTTTGAGTCAAATGAATCAAATGCTGGCTCCTCTGAGCAGGTATGAACCTGTGTTATATTGGTATAAAAACCTTTCAGCATGTGGAGTTAGTAAGTACCTTTTAAAACTCTGTTCACGGAGCTAAAAAGGTGCTTCTATGTAAATCTGGCCTGAAGAAACTTGGGTGTCCAGCTTCTAATTAATATATTGAATGCTTCTAAGCTGCCAGAAATCCCAGCTGAAAATCTGAGACAGTAAAATCCTCACAACTGAACTACACAAACATGCTTCAGAACCTAAATGTCTGAACCTAATTTGCAGTCATTTTAACTTCCAGACATGAGTAGTCAGTCCAATGACTCCAGTACAGCTTAAAGGTTGTCAAGATTAAGAAGTTTAGCCAACTGTACAAATAGGAATAGAATTCAAATAAATAATAATAAATTCAAGTAAATATCACCCCCCTTCATTTTAGTGAATTACAGGAGTTTTGAATGGAAACCCGTACAATAAAAAAAAATGGGTGCTGCAGTGAGAATTTTTGTCTGTTTGGAATGTCCTGGCAATGTACATAGCAGAGTGATGTTCTGCTCCTGTCTCAAATACACCCTACTATATTAAACCATTTCACTTGGGATCAAACAGACTGTGCCAAATTCTGCAGTGAAAGCCTGATCCAAACATCATCTCAGTCTGCAGAAATATTCCAACTGATTTCTGTGGGCTCTGGAACAGGCCCATATTGACATCCATTCAACTTCGTTGAGTAAGTCTTCCTGGGGAGCTGCAGGAGCCAATATAGGCATGATGACTTCAAAATCAAGCATTGAAGGCCACTGTCAGTCAAATCACAGCGAGGAAATGACAGCAGAATGAATTTATTACTATTTATCTAGATTGAAAAGACCCCAAGTTTCCAAGTTCACTACTGTATTTTCCAGGTGAAGGAAACTTCCAAGTAGCCTTTGATCCCTCACAGATTTTTCAGTCTGAGTCACAAACTACTTCATCACAGGCCTCTGAAATAATTATAAGGTTTGCATGAGGATGATAAGCTTACTAAAAACATGCACAAAATTTAATATATTTGGGACTTTTGGGTATCTGCTAGTAGCCAACATCAACTATCCAATTTTTTTCTGCCATTAAACTCATATTAAAGCCCCACTGATCATCAGCAGGAATTAAACATGAGCTTGCCCTTAGGATTTGGCATTCTCTCATCACCAGTTCAGTTCTTTGCTGACCTAGTGGTCAACACACCCTTTTACAACAGGTCATCTCTCTTGCTTGAGACATTTATTTCCACATGTAATGCCATAATTTCAAGGAGATTCATTTGGGAACAAGGATGTAAGTATAAAATACAAGGTCTCTTCGGGAGTTAATATGTTCTGGATTGGGATGTTATTGTAACAAATTATTTGGGAAAACCCAAAAGAGAATTCGCAGGCAAATCCATGGAAAATATTAATCTGTTTTAGTAAAGGAGCTTAGTACTTACATAAATAGAAATCTTTATTGAGCATTTCCTAGGTGTGTTTACATACATTTAGACTAGAAATAGATAATGCCATTCATACCCTCTATAATCCCAGAACAGGAGATATTAATCTGGATTTTAATAAGGCATAAAGAATTGCATAGAATACTTGAAACTTAAGTATTAAAATGACACTCAGCATTCCGCAAACCTGTCAGGGAAAGGATTCCCTCCTGCTGCACAGCCCCACTGTTTAACAGAAGTCCATCAATATATATGGGAATTCTTGTCCATAAGCCTTGAATGACAATGCCTCATGTCCAGCCTCATCGTTCTCACTGGGCAGATACTAGCAATTAATTTGACAGAATCCTGACTCTCTTTGAAAGCCGTAAGAGATGGAGCAAACATCAGCAGAGACTACTGCAGTGCAAAGAGCATTTGCACTACCCTGGGAACCAGCAAAATGAACACAAGCATCACACTGACTATTAAGTGCCTGCAGTCCAATTCGTCCTTTCAAAAGAGTAATGATTTTGTCCCATCCATTTACTCTAAAGCACTCAAGGATTTCTTGATCTGCCACAATTAAGTATCATCAGGTATATTTGAAACCTGAGAGTTCTACACATTTCTCAGAGACAATGGAAAGAACATAGCCCTGTAGTTTCTTCTCTTCAAGATGCTTTCCTTCCCCATTCAGAGATCCAGGCATCCTCCTTTTGCTAGAATATACACAAAGGTACATTTTACAAGTATGCCCTTGTTTGCCCCAAGTATGCCCAGGTTTGAGACCTGTTTACAAACCAGTCTGTTTTCAACCTATTTTGCATGCATCCCCCGCTGGAGTGTTTGTAATATGACCCCTGCACACCTGCCAAGAGCTAGGAGATCAGTTTGATACCCAAAGCATCTCTCTCCCTCCCCTTTCCCTTATCATCGAAAGCACCCGCAGTCGAAGCGGTTGCAGCTTCTCACACCTGCCCTGAGCCGGGACTTTCATTTGCAGCCCTGAGCCCCAGTCCCCTCCTTTCTTCCACGACAGCCCGAGCCATCCCGCCGGGCGCCGCGGCCCGGGGCAGCCCCCGCGCAGCATCCCGCGCCGCGCAGCACCCCAGCCTACGGCCCCCTGCTTCTGCCGGCGCTGCCTTGCTGCGCCCAGTTCCCCCATCCGCAGCCAGGGAACCAGGCTCTCTCCGCGCCAGGTGCGCCTCCTTTTATTTTATTTTTTTTTTTTTTTTTCCTCCCTGTTGTGGCGGGGGAGAGCAAAATCAAATTGGCCGCGCATTTGAACCCAAGTTAGCAGTATCCTCTGGAATGCAGAAGACAGCCCGGCGAGCCGAGCGCCCGTGGGAGGTCGGTCGGGCGAGCCTACTCTTCCACCCCCGCTCCGACCGGCCCGGTCCCGGCGCAGAGCGGCCCTGCCGCCCGCGCAGGCACCGCCTCCGCGGCGGAGCGCGCCCGCCGGCCCGCGCCCGTGCGCGCCGCCGCCCCAGCCCTGCCGTGCCCGCCGCTGCCGCCCGCAGCACCGGCTGCAGCCCGGGGACATGGCGGAGTAGCGGCGGTCCGGGCAGCACGGGAAACTCCGAGCAGCTATGATACCTCCTGACAGCTGAGGTGGAGATAGGCGGTGGCAGCCGGCAGCTCGCAGCTTGACCTCGATTTGGTTTTGGGACTGCAGGCTGGAGCGGCACGTCCTGTGAGCAGGGAGAGATAACAACCAGGCGGATTTGGGGGTAAGTGAGGGATTGCCTCAAAACTCGCACTGTTTGCTTTTTTGCCACCACCCCCCCTTTTTTTTTTTTTTTTTTTTTTTTTTTTTTTTTGGGCCAGGGAAGGAGGTGAAGCTATGCAGAGCTGTTGTGCCCGGGGAATGCCATCAGATATGCACTGCAGCGCGGGCACTTCGCTAACTCTCAGTTGGAGCCTGCCGGTGCCCTTCCGCCACCAACCCGACAGAAGTTCGGGTCTGAATCTCTTTTCCTTCTTGTTTAAATAAGTTTTAAAATACTGGCGTCCTCAGCCAAGCCGCCCGGCGATGCGCACAAAGCCGTACTTGATGCAGACTCCGCATTTGTGCCGTTCGCATTTGGGGGACACACACACACCCCCCACACCCTCACCCCTCTTTCCTCTGCCAGCCAACCCTGTTCTCACTCGCCGGGGGCTGCCAGGCGCATCCCGGGGCAGGGCTCTCGGTGCGCGGGGCAAGCCCGACCCCTGCAGTCGCCTGGTGGAGCCGCCGCGGCGCGCCGGGATTGCGGCGGGGCCGGGCAGCAGGGGCTGCGTGCTCCGAGCGCGGCGGGGGTGGCGGGGCTTGCAGCGGGTATTAATCTCTTTCCGCTCATTCTGTAGCAGCAGCAACAGGACGGGAATCCACCCTCTCCCCCCCCCGCCGCCGCCTCCTCGCCCGGCATGCCGGCACTGCCCCGCTGAGACGTGCAGAGTTTTGGGGTTAACTTGCGCCTGTCCGCCCCTGGAATAGAGACTCTCCGGATATCCTATCAGTTGGGTTTTGTTGTCTATGTCGTGTTGGGAAATCTGGTGGAATTTTTTCTCGCTCGAGGAGGAAGAGCACGGTGCTGGCAGTTGGCTTCGTGGTCTTTTTTGGAGGGCAAAGGAAGGGAAGGGATCTCGCTTGAGCCGTGCGGAGAGAGAGCTCGGACATGTGTTGTCAGCACATCTGGGGAATACAGTCTGCAAGTCCGAAAGGAAATTTGCTGGGATCGTTCAAACTGCGATATTGATCTTGGTTATTTTTTTTCGCCGAGGGATGCACTTGGCATGAGAATCGGAGGATGGAAATTGTTTGGGAGGTGCTTTTTCTTCTGCAAGCGAATTTCATCGTCTGCATTTCAGGTATGCAGCAAGCACAGAAAGGACGAGGGAGCGGGGGAGATACTGTAAAGGGTTTCCAGGCATCCCCTTATTAAGGGGCAAGAGGAACCGTTAAACCCAGATCAGAGCTGTAGTTAAAAAATCCATGAATGATGTACTGTGAGTGGGTTGTGACAGAAATCGCCTCTCATCACTTCCCTCTCCTGCTTAATTCCAGTACATGTATCTTAATTATCATTCATTGGTTGGAATATACAACATGGTGTACTGATAAAGGAGGTGCTTATAATTCCCAGTGTACCTGATTGTGATAATTATTTGCAACATTGCTGTGATGCCAGAATTTTATATCTCCTTAAGTTCTTAAACTTGGCTGATATGCAGATCCTGAAGGTGTTTTGGTTTGTTGATGGAGTTGTCATGTTCTGGTGCCACAGTTCAGTGTCTGCAAAGGGATGGGTAACAGTAAAGAATGTGCCTCTGCTTTTAAAATGAGCTTTACTGTGTCTGTGCTCTGAATTTTTTTTTTTTCTGTAAAAAAAAAGCCCCATTCAGAGAGCTCTGTCATGGCTGGGATTCCCAGCTTTATTTTAAGCTTGCAAAGATCTCTGTCTCTTCAATATGTAGAAAGGTCATTTCAGCTGTCACCAGAGCTTGTGCAGTTAATGAATAGGCACGCCTAGGTGTCTAGCGTAAAGGATTTGAACAATTTATTCTCAGGGAAAACACTTCCTTTGACTGCAAAAGCCCTGGCTCCCTTGTTAATTTGTCATGTTGGTCATGCTGGCATAATTATGTTGTGGGAGCCAGGAGCTGTGAGGTGGCCAGTTTTCTAGTTTGGGACACTCCAGGGAGCCCTATGGGGATGCAGGCTGCCTGTATCTCCCACTGCTCCACTCCCCACAAGCTGCCTCTGCCCTCCAGCCGTTGCGTAAGTCCAAAAATGGGAACACAAGCAGCACAAGCAAGGCACTGCTGGAGGGAGATCAACAGTCTCAGATGTCCTGGTGGACATCTCAGTGTTCAGCCTGGATGTCTGCAGGGAGAGGCAGCTCCAAAGCTCTCCTGGGGTCATGCAGAGATTGGCCTTGGCTGTGTCCCAGCCACAGCCCTCAGGCAGCAGCACCTGCAGCATCTCCCCTGGCAGTTGTGAGCCTCACTGTGCTTCCTGCAGCACCTCCCAGTTTATCCACCCTTCCAGCCCCTGGGCTGGGCACACGTGAATGTTGGGGGCTCAGCATCCCTGCTAATTTGTCCTGCCTGCACCTGCCCCAAAGCTCCTTGATTCCTGAGCAAATAGCATCGCTGTCAGCCCATGTTGTGCGTCAGCCTTCGTTTTATCCCTACAGACTGGCACCATCTGCCACCAGGCAGCCAGGTGACGCTGCCAGCACCCCAGGCTGACCTTCCACTCATGCCCATTGATACCATCAGAAAAATTTGCTTTCTCGCTTTTTAGAACAGCAAAAGCTGCTGCCTCTTGTCATTGAAATCTCATACTTATCTATTTAGCTCATCATGATATGCCACCTGTCCAGTGCTCTTCAAATTGGGTACTTTTTAAAGTACCACAGTGAGAATGGCAAACTGCAGCTCATCACTCTCTTGGCCGTTGTGACAGTAATATCCTGAGATAAAGAAGCTGTCCCATTCTGTGCAGCTACTTACGCCACGCATTTAGCTGTCATTGTTCCCTGAGCTCCCGCTCTGCTTTCCTGCTCTTCAGACAGGGGAGCCCAGGCTTCTGAACCAGTGGGATTAGTCCTGTAGGGACTTCCATCGCTCTCCATCTCCCTCTAGCACTAATACCTGGTACTGTACACACACCATGTCTTCTTGCTTTTTCTCTTTTTTCTTCTTTTTTTTTTTTTTTGGAGGGAATAAAGGGAATAAGTGAATGGTGGGATGCTTCTGCTGCGTGGTTAAAGCTGTGGTTTCAGATAATTTTGACCACACAGAGGATGTATACAGGCTTCAGCCTTGTTTGCTTTTTTTTTCTTCTTCCCGGGGATTTTAACTTTTTTTCAGGAATCCTCACTATCTGTCATCTTAGTAAAAAGGAATAAGATCTGTAGATATTTGACTGGCAGTAACGCTCTGTATGTTGCCTCTGCCATCCTTTTTACACTGGGTTTTGTAGCAAATTACCTAGCTGGGATGTCTGGATAACAGTGCAAGTAGGAGATGTCATGAAGCCTGTTAAGGGATTGCCTCAGCACAGGATTGCAGACACTGTATTTTAGCACTTCAGCACTGGTCATTCATTTAATGTGTTACTTAAATAACCCACTGGTTGAGCACTAGTGCTGCAAATGACTGGCATGTGAATTAAGGAGTGTGGCAGTATTTATATTCTTTTTTTTTTTCTTTCTTATTCATTCAGTTGTTTCAACAGTGAAGACTCAAGACAGGTCTGCTGTACGTGGATCTTTCCTGAACATTAGCAAATGTTTGATTCAGTGTCTGTTTAAACCTGTGATCTTCCTCTTGCTAATTCCAGTGGTTATTTGGATTAGAGCCTATTAGGGGCTGCTCTTCAAAGGGATAATGTCATTCACTGAATTGAACAGACTGTTAAGTTCTTTAATCATTTTTAATAAACTTACTAAGCAGGTTCAGCGTTATGTCTTTTGCTGTGCATTTCCATAACATTTAAGTATAAATTATGCTGAATGTAGTACTTGTGCTGTGTTTGTTATTTAAAATAAGTAATGATGAAGTTATACAATTGACTTTTTGGTGTCTCTCACATTTGTGAATTTATTGGGGACTTAGTATATGGCACATAGTTTAATCTATTAAGAAGAGTATACTTTGTATACTATGTATACTTTGTATACTATGTATACTTTAAAAATATTTTATACTTAACATTTTTTATCCATCAGTTACTCGTGTGTATGAGAGATTGATTGTTTTGGAAGAAATGATACTGAGAATTAGAAATTGATTTTTTCTAATCAATCAATCAACGCTCTTCTGTGTGTTTGGGAAAAAATTTATCTGTGAACTTCATGAACCAAATATTTTTGTTTTCTAGGCATACTGAATTGGGGCTTTTGCTACTTGGAATTGCTTGTTTGAAGAGAGAATCTAGTTTCCTTGTGCAGATGCAAATGAGAAATAGAAAGAGGCTGAAGGACCATGAAAAGCATTTCTGTCCTTTAGACAGAAATGAAAGCCCTTGCTTTCCTTCAAAGTCATATTTATTCCTTTGAGTTGTAGTCTCTGAGAAAAATAGTCATGATGTGTATTATGACTTTTGATATTTTGTCCTTTTAATGATACTGTTCAGCACAGAAGGAGCGCAGAGCAGAGGAAATGAAGATGTCCTGTAGACAGAATGCTGGAATAAGATGTTGTTCCTTTGAAGATACAGATACTCCTGGCACAGGGATTATACTGTTTATATACAAAGAAGATAACAGTTGTTATATGATGTCCAGAATTTCCTTCCTGAGTAATAATACCACCAAAGATGAATTAGCATCAGTGTTCTCAGGTGGCTGTCACCTTTGCTTACATAGTCATTTGTATGAACCACGAGGAAGGTTTTTTGTGAATTTAGATATTAACAGTCAATTTCAAGGAAAAAAGCTAGGAAGATGTTTTCAAAACTTTGCAGAACTCTTGGTTTAAATAAGAAAATGAAGCTGTTGTGGGTATTAAGAAGGTTTCCATGTACATTTTCTGTCAATACATCAACAAAATGATTTATAAAACCTGCACGGTCAACATATTTGTGCCTTCCTATGAATTGATATACCACCTCTTACTGGTTTGGCTTCTGGGAACTAATATGGATGAAAGCTGTCTTTTTATTTCAAAATATTTTCATCCTTTGCCATGTTGTCAAAGCACATGGGGCCAAATACCTTTTATGATGCAACTTCTGTGGCCTATTTGGCAGCACGCAAGCGCCATAAATCATGTATGATGGACAGCTGAGATGGTGTAAAAATCCCCTCATCTATCCAGGAATTCCACTGTGTATTGAGCATCTGATGTGGCATCTCCTGGCACTGAGGACTAGAGGTGGATTTGGAGCACATTCACACTTCATTTTCACTTGCTGCTTTTGCAGTCTCTGAGTTCTTATCACCTGGCATAACACAGAGATGCCCTATAGGAACTTTAAATTTATGCCAGGGCTGGAATTACGTGCTGAATCATGGTTTGTAAGATCTGATGACTCTTCATTTCATAGCATCACACAACCTGAGATAATTCAAGCAGAAGTACTCTTGTTCATGAGAATATCAAATCTCTAATGTCCAACATTAGAATAGTGAATGGTTCATTACGTAGAACAAAAATGTTGAAACCATGTTAATTATCCTCAAATAGTGTCACAGAAATAGCTTTCTGTCACTTTTAAGTAAGATATGTAATATTCTAGGGGAAAGAATTATTCAATGCATATATATATATATACACACACACACACACGTATATGAAAGAGAGCAGTAGGCATACAGGAAGGTGTAGCATGTAGAGGGTTTCTGGTAACTAAGAACTTTACCCATTACAGTATTTTTCCTGCTTTAATACTGTCTCCAGAGCCTCATGTCTGTGGGCAGACCTTCATGCCTGTTTGGAGTTTGTTGATGTTGCTGAAAATCCACATGGATTCAGTCTGTCTGCTCACATTCACAGAACGGAGGGACATAGGCTGGATGCAGAGACTCAGTTCCTCAGCTTTGGAATGCTTTCTCACTTTAGAGATTTTTTACACCTTCTCAAAAGGTGTAAAGATGTTTCCGCTTGAAAATTCTCTGGAAATAGCCTTTGTAGTCTCCTGTAAATGTCTGCTTTTACTTTTTTTCTGGTGCATGTCTTGTATTTTTTATCTTTTTTTTTTATTTTTATTGTTAGTTTTACAGCTAGTGCGTGACCAGATAGGTGCTAAAGTGCTGGAACAACACATATATTTTTAGCTTATGTTAAGGTAGTAAAAGGGAATGTTTATGAATAGTTTTTGCACATATCATAATATGTGAGCTATTTTCCATCCAATAAACTGGTAGAAGGAAACTGGTTATTGCTGCTATTCTTTTCCAAATCTCAGTGATGTAGATACCCAGTTTTCAAACCTCGGCACCTTGTTGTGTTGCCTCATAGTAATCCAGTTGAACTAGATACCAAACCTCCAAGACAAAATGATTAAAATCAGGAATCAAACCCAACTCAAATTAAGCACTCTCAATTTAAGGGTGCTTTTTAAAATGCAACTGAGGCTGTAGGGAAGTTTTGCCTTTGACATTTTTGGAAAGTTCTCAGTTTCAAATTCTACAACAGCTAGATTTAAAATACAGCAAGGATTGAAATGGCTTTCCATTTGCATTTTGAATATTCCTTTCATAGGAATAAACAAGGAATTCCTGCTTTCTCTAAAAAAATGGTTGTTTCTCTGTTGCTGTTGGTCAAAGTATCACTTTCCTTCTTGGTTGAAAGGTGGTAATTTAGCTGAGGAAGAAGCTGCTGTTTTCATCATTGCTGACTGTTTATGGCTAAACTTAACATGGCAAAGACTGAAAGGGATGATTGGCTCGTCTGGGCTGTTAATAAAGAACTATATAAAACTGTTCCATCATTATCTCATTACCAGCTCAAGCAGCAGACAAAACTAGATGACAGTTAGTTATGGACAATACTGAAATACTGTGATAAGTGTTATTTTGCTCCTGTCTTTTTTTTAATCTTCACTGCACACCATGTTGGGAGGAACAGGAAATAGGGAACAAATTGTAATTGACTTGTTTAGAGGCAACACTGTACAATGGGACTGCATTTCCATTGTTACAATGGGACTGCATTTCCATTGTAATGCCATCAGAAAGTACAAAAGTGCCTGCCCATACAGACGACAATATCAGTTAGCAAAAAAATTGCACTGTGGTAAATTAATTGAAACATTATTGGTAAATACATGAGAAATAATTTTTTTCAAAGGATAATAATCTGGCATTGAGAGAGGGGAGGCTCTACAGCCAAACCTATTTACAGTTGAAATCAAAGTAGTAGAGTATTTTATTGCTAGTTTAACCATCGATAGTTAAAAAGCTGCCAAGGATCTTTTAATGGAATTTCTTGGAGATAAAATAGCAAGTTATTATTGTCATGAAAATAGAGGGCTGAAACACTGTAGACCTATATCCTGTGTAGTGCCTTTCTGGTGATGTAGTGCCTCATTCAGGCACATGGGTGTTCATAAGTGCAAACTTCCAATCTGCCAGTATGGCAAAATTTTTCATGTAGTGCTCAGCAGGTGACAGTTGAGGTAAAGGTAACTTAGATTTACATCCACCCTAAAAGTCCTTGCAACTCCCAAAAATGTTATAAAGGGTTTTGGTGTTACTGAGACTTGCGCCTTAAAAATTGCAAAAATTGAACTGTCAGTAATGAGAAAAGCTTTAGATGGCAGGTGTCAATGCTCCTGTAGACAACCAGGTAAAGCCCGGCAGAATCACAGCCCTAAAATATTTAATTTATGTTTACTCATCTTGGAAAATGGAAGGTGATCAGTTTCCACATACATTGCATTCTGAAATCAGTGGTCAGAACTAAAGAAAATAAATACTTTCATTGTCAGATGTATGTTTCCACATGAAAACATTTCTGTTTTGAATTCATGAATCTGTAACATTTGTGTTTCTGTAGTAAAAATAGCATTAAACTTAAATGCACCACAGTTTTAACTTTTCTGTTTAATGTTGTTGCCAGAAAAATACCACATCAACTATAAGCCACAAAAAACTAATTAGGATGTACTTTTTAGCAAAATACTAAAATAAGCATAAAGGTTTTTTCATCCCTTTATCATTAGTCCTTAACATGGTCAAGCTTTAAGTATGGAATGCAAAGAATCGTGCACTGACTCGAACAAAGTGGCTTCTAAGCACATGCATGGAGGAGGCAGCTAAGCAACGTTATCCCTTTTTTCCCTCTAAATGTGTTGACATCTCTATGTTTTGGAAATAGCATTTAAGTAGATGAATTTAGAGGGAAACGTGGTTTCTGTAAAATCATCCTCTTGTCATTTTTGTGGGTTGTTTCCAATTTAAGTTCCTTCCTGCTGTTAACTACTATAGAGCCCTGTTCTGCTTGAGGAATAATCCTAAGAGGATTTTTTTTTTTTTGCTTTGCCAGCAGGACTCCTATGGATTATTAATGCTAAAAGAAAAAGATAATGAATGCTAGTGAAGGGTCTTTTGTGCATGTGACCATGTACAAGTGTTTGAAGTAATGCTGAAGTGGCTATTTCCTCCAGTGAACCCTGCCATTCCCAGTAGGATGGTGTTTGGGTAGCTGAGGGAGCAGGTCAGGAAGGGTTCCTGCTGCCACAGCTGAAGTTTGTTTGGCAACGTGACATTCTTGGGCTGCTAGAAAGAGCATTAACTTGCATTTGCCATCATGGCAGAGAAAAGAAACTTCAGGAAAAAGGTGGTGCTGAAAATTTATACCTGCTGGTAAAAAAGGATCACAATACTTAAGTAGTGTTCCTGGGAGTGAAATTTTATGCTGAATGAACTGTTTGTTTCTACATCAGTGGAATGCTGCATGACCTGGAGTTGAGACCTGCTATTTCCCATGTGGGAAGCTGCAGCTATGGAAGGGAAGGGCTGGTGCTGCTGGGAGGTAAAGGTATTTGATTGACTCTCTGGTGGTCCTAATGCCACTGCTGGAAAGGAGTTTAATTGACCCTACACTGGTCTAAATCCTACTTCTGAGGAGTGTGTAAACACTTACTGACAGGAGAGTTCTCTGAATGGGACTGCTTGTCTTGGTTTATCTAAAAATGAAAGGTATGAATGAAAGAGATTTGCATTATATTTCAGTTAAAAAAAAATTAAAAAGAATTTTGGTGTCAGAACTTGGAGTAGTTTGTAGGGAATACACACTGTTGGCCACAGATGGAGAAGCTAAGATAAAATGTCATGTCGAAAGTCAGTCAGCAAGACTTTGAGTAGTTGCAGTCCATTTTCACTCTCATTTCTGCCATGTAACACAGGGATTGTCTTTAGCCCCTGTTTGTGATTGGGGTGTGGGGCTGGATCTCCTCAGTGAGTGCAGGGTCACAGAAGGGCCCTGGTGTGTCTCTTCACGGGCTGGATCCTCATTCTCTCTCTGCCTTTCTAGTACAAGGTGTTTTTTCTCCTCATCATGCATGAAGTTATTATAGGATACTATCATGGTATACATAAGAATTAAATCAATTAGAATTTAACTTAAATTGGTTTCCAGGAGTTAGCATGAAATTAAGGTAAAATTCAGATCCAGACAAAGTTCCTCCATAAATTTGTGTTATTTAAATTCTGTTTAAATTATTAAGATTCACTCAGCTGGCCTTTTTCTGGTTCTGTTTGGGCTGTGAGTAACGTGTGGTGGGTTCCTCCAAGTGCAGCACTTTCCTGCCTCGTGTTTCACATCCCCTCAGTGTGGGTGTAGGCGACAACACACAGTAAAGAGCACCAGGGATTTTGGTCCTAAATTTTGTCTTTGAAAGTTGCTGTCAGCAACCCAACAGGTTCCTTTCTATACTGCTGGAATTCTTGGATATACTGTGAACACATACATGAATTTGTTTTGAGGGCCGAAACCTCAACCCAGGGCATTTTTCCCACCATGTCTGAAATCCTCCCATTTTTTATTTTGCAGCATATTAACCTGGATTCAACATTTGTGATGTTTTGGAGGGGTTTTTTGTTCACATTAATATTTACAAGCGTTATCTTTTTGTCATACTGGTTTTTGTACCTGCTGGAAAACAAAATAATCTACAAGGACTCCACAGTCTCCTCCTGCTTGCCCAGACAATCTTGAGGGTACTGTGTGGCAGTAATTCCAATTGGAATTTAAAGTTATCTGCAGATGCATAATTTTTATCTTCAGTAGCTCCCCTAGCACTCTCTCCAAGTTGTTAACAATTAATCTTTGCCAGTCTGTAATTGTGCCTTCGTTCTAGAGTCACAGGTATTTAGCTCACTGTGAAACAGGATGGAAAATAGCGTAATAAATAATATGATTTATTTTATTAGGTAGTAAGTATGTTTCCATACTTGCAAGCTAAAAACTGAGTCATTCTCTTTACATTTTATTTTGATATATTAACAGCCAGATTCAGCAAAATGCAAAACTTAAAAGACATGTTTAAGTGTTCTTTATTTCCCCTATTCTGTAGCACACTAAGCGTGTGTACCATTTCTAATCTGTCTTAACACGTGTACCATTTCTGAATCATGTTTTAACATGTAACTGTATAAAAAAAATTTAGATTAAGGATGTGCTGAAGTGCTTTGCTGAAACAAGGAGTAGCAGTGGTATAATACATGAATTAATACAAAATCTTTGGAAAAGCCCAGCTAAGATGAGCAAAAAATTTCATAATCTTTGTTTAAATTATACAGTTATATAGGAAACAGTTTTTTTTCTGGGTAAAATAATCTCAGTTCTTTGTATGGTAAAGCAGAGATGCAGACTTTTCTAGGGTGATTAGCATATCAAGAGAAACTGTACAATCAGAATTCATATAAACTGGATTGTATTTTGTTAATTCTCACTGTATGAATGCCCTCAAAGGAACAAACACCATCTTCCACAATAGTAAACACAACCAGAAGACTATAAAGTGAATTTACAAGAGGTGAGTGGTAATATGGAATGTTTTTTATGTGAGTTTCTGTTCCACTTTCTTCCCAGCACAAATTTTAATTTTTTCTTGACCTCAAGTCCTGATAAAAACAGGACATCCAATGGGATGGGGACTCACCTGTGGACAAGGTGGTACCTACAGGGATGTTTGGGACACCTCATGCTGGTTCTGTGCAAGCAGTTGGCAGAGTTTAGATTGGATAAGCCGAGTTTAGTCAGACTGAGAGAAAAATGTTTGAAGGGGGAAATGTAAAATACTTGAGGATCTGTCAGTCACTCTGTCCGAGACCAAGCAAAGCAAACATGTCCTCTGCCCTGCTGGTGGCATATTCAGTCTGTGTCAGCAGAAAAATTCCTCATGTTTTACATGAGGTAAGGCTCATTTATAATATTATTAATCAATTTCTACCACAAGCAAAAAAAAAATTTTGTACTATTTATAAAAACAGCTGGACATCTCTGCAATACATTTACATCACATTTATGTATTTGGATATCTACCAAAGGGCACAGAACTTGAAGACTTTTCTCCTATCTCTCCTCCAGCCCTTGTCCTACTTTGCTGTTACTTAATGCTTCACAAATAGCAGCAAGTAACTCTCAAAACTCTCCAATTTTTAGTTCCCTGTTCTATGTAACTGGGACCTTCTGTGTCTGCTGTGTTTTTATGTTTTTAAATATTTATTTGCTATGCAGAAATAAAAGCATTTCTGACTATGTAGTCAGCATCTTACTTTTAATGCTCCTGAAAAGGAACCTGTGGCTCAGATTTCAGGCCACAGGTAGCAACAGCTGAATTGAAATCCTTTTTGCAATGTGTCTCTTTCAATGGCTTCTTGACTGAAATGCAGGTAACTGTTGTGGAGGACTAAATGATGAAATGTATCTTGGTCACTTAATATGACATTACTGGTCATTTAAGAATTGATTCTAGTCACTGAATACTCCAGAAGTTACTATCTTTGAAATAAAGCATTCTTATATTTAAAACCAGAGTACATGATGTAATACTAGTGCATTATTTTTAAAACTTAAGTTTTTTTGGATGTAACTTTCACTGATATTATATAAACTGCACAGAAATAATTTCCCGGCATTTGCTTAGGATGACAGTCATCAGTTCCTACATGTTTGTTTAAAATCTTATGTAATGTAGAAAATGAGTCTTTGTTTTAGACAACTTTGTTTTGGACGTTTTTCAAGGAAAGAAAGCTTTGCTAATACAGGCTGAAATGAAGTGCAAAATAAAATCTTCAAAATCAGCTGTTAGTTCAGGGAGGTAGTGTGCAGAGGAATTACTCAGCCAAAAATGTTGGCGTAGAGTTTAGTTAAACATTAAGCAGAGGTCCCTTGGTAAATAGTCCCATTAGAAAGGTGCCATGACCTCTGCAGTGGGGATTAAGGTATGGGAGAGAACCGTGCTCAGGAGCTTTACTAGTCACGTGTCAGAATGATTTTCAATCACTTTGGTTATTGCTGGATTAAAATTGAGGCTGCAGAGATTAATGGTCTGTTGTTACT
Source organism: Phylloscopus whistleri (assembly GCA_017589585.1). Taxonomy (NCBI): domain Eukaryota; kingdom Metazoa; phylum Chordata; class Aves; order Passeriformes; family Phylloscopidae; genus Phylloscopus; species Phylloscopus whistleri. The sequence continues at coordinate 1,660,813 of JADMLD010000864.1, read as the reverse complement.
AATCCACTAAACCCCTGTTCCTAGACCTTTTAAATTGACTGAACCTATAGATTGTTAAGTAACTGAGAGATATGGATTTGTAATGGTTTTAACTGTCTTTTCTTCATGTTTGGTGTTTGCAGTATCTTACTATTTATTGCTCTTTGAGACTGATTTTGGCTATTCTTGAAGTGGAAGTGAACTTTATACTTTCTTATTTCCCCTAATCTGTAGCACACTAAGAGTGTGTACCATTTCTAATAAATGTGGATGAAGAAAGATTTCATTGTTTATATATGAGCTGGCATTAGTAGAAGTTAAAATAAGAACTGTAGAAATTAAATGTTGGTTTTACTTTGTGGTGCAACTGTCCCTAGCACTTTAAACAGCCCCTATGTCCCTTCAGTCTGTCTGCCATTAACAGGGGTTGTTGTCACCACAGGTGGGTTTTACTGACGTATGAGGATGTGGCCAAAATCACAATGGCTGTTCAATCTTTTGCAGAATTACATTTTCTAAACTAGCAGAGTATTTGGAGTGTCAGGGCCCAGGGCTTTTCCCAGAGATAAAGCACAGTGAGACAGAATGCCTGGAGTTATTTTCTGTACTTAATTTCTGTGCAGGTATAAAAAAAATCCCCAGGTAAAAAACTATGTATAAACTAAAAAAAAAAAAAACAAAAAAAACAACAAAACAAAACAAACAAAAAAAAAAAACCACAGAGGAAGAAAATAAGGAAACAATTCATCTGTCTACTGAGACATGAGGTAACTTTGGACACTACAGTGCAGTGGTTTGGGGTCTCAGCAGGTGTCACAGCACAGCTGGTCTGTAGCTGGACAGATAAATTTTACCATAAATAAGAAACACACTTTGGCTTGCCTAGTTTGATATAGAAAAGAAGTAAACAAGTCCCTGGGTGAGCACTGATAGGATGGATTTGAACTCAAACAGGGAACACCAGCCAATCCCATTCAGTCCTGAATGCAGATATATCATTAACCATGGCGCTGAGCAGCCCAACAATCACTTGTTCAGGCGCGGGAATTTTGAACGTTCTATAAAAGGGAACGCCGAACAATAAGCCAGGCTGTTTGTCTCATGACCATTGGTGAGTCTAGTTGTGAATCTGTCTCCAACCTACGACCATGACATAATCAGGGGTCTGTAAATAAGTGTTTTAGTAGGACTTCATCAGTACAGTATGGGTGAGACGAAAGTTTGGGCACAGGGAATAGGCTGTGGAAGAAACCAGACTGTGGTTGTGGCTGGGGAGCATTTAATCTGTAGGAATGTCTTTACATGGGGCAAGGAGAGGTATGGAGCACCTTGTGTATGTGTTTTGGGCTCTATTTACCACCTCTGTATGAAAGACTGTGAACTGGAATTGTTTTTTGGCTTTCGTGTGTTTGCAGTTTGGTGCCATACCCCATGCTAAAAGTAAAATTAAAGAAGAATTTGATTTTGCGTTCTAGAAGAATGCGAAGTAAGTCTTTCAAAAATTACTTCCTTTGATGAAAGGAGCTGAGTACCTGGTGCCTACCTGTGGTGTGGGCATACACAATGTCTGCCTGACATTACAGAAGGGGTGTTTTATTTTTGTTTTGATTGAATAAATAATGACAGTCTGTCTCTAAACAACAAGGTTTTGGTGTTTAAATAAGGTTCAATGTGACTATCTCCTGAATAGGAAACACGGTTGAATTATCACCTAATTATATCTTGCTCTGAATGTGGTTTTGTTCCTGTCTTTCTGTGATGAAAAAAAGCAGAATTTTTTTGCCTTTGTTTTCTCTGCAGAAGTTATGAAACAGAAGGAAGTATAGTTTTGTGTTTTAACTGTACTTGGAATAATCTGCTTGGAAAAGGGAAATAATCTCTTTGTAACTTGCATAAATTAATAACCCATTAAAATCACAGAAAAATAATGCATTTCTGATTCAAAGGGTCATTGTTTCATAAAATTTGATGATTATTAAATTACTACAAATGTAGTCTACATCTTTATACTAGCATACAGCAAGGTAATGTGGCTTTAACATTATAATTGACTTAAACTCTGCCAGGGAATTCCTGGGATTAAAATAAACCCTTTATCTCATGCAACCATCTCTGTTTCTGAACCCCGGTGACTTGGCTTATTCTTTTGCCTTCTGGTTATCTCAGTTAATAGTACGTCTTGATTAAGGACTGCAAGGAGCTTTTACATCTGTTCTTGTCACAAAGCTTTGCAGGATAAAGTAGGGCAAAGATACTTCATTACGCAAACTATGGACCTCCAGTTATGTCTTTCGCTCCAGCTTTAATATTGTCTTCAAATAAAACTGGGACTGTGGAAGTATACTCAAAGCACTTAAATGAATTTTTGGCAAGCTTTCTTGAAGAAGAAATTAATAATAAAAGACTGAAATGTATATGACTGGATGAAGAAAATTAAGTTTTTGTCCTAGCAGCTATGAGGAAATACTCTTACTTTCCTCTATAGGCAATACTTTATGTAAATCAGCATAACTCAAAAAAAGCTGTTCTAGTTCGTTAATGAAGGAGTGAGCCCAGAGCATGGATCTTGCAGGTTCAGGTCCTGGGATGTGGCATTTTTGTGAGCCTGATATGCTCTGTTAACCTAATGTTTATTGCCTGGTTAAATCCAGGTTCAAGACTGACCTAAATACTGTACTTGCAAAATAAACATGTAGTCTGCTCATTTTTGGGGATTTGTTTTTACAGCAGTCATACACAGAAAACCCGATTATTGATGGTCCGTTTTTCTAAAGCCTCTGCCATCTCATGCACTTTTGGTATTGCTGTTTTTTTCTCAGTTGCTCTTAGACGCAATATTAACAGATGGTAGGCATTGCTCATTAAATCTGCATCTACACCTCTCCAAGGACTGCAAAGATGTAGGGAAACAGGCTGTGTTATTGTAGTGATTGCTTAGAAGGCAGGGACTTACTGTGCTATTCCTAAGCAGTTTTCACTAACAGTGGATTTTGAGCTATTGCTATAGAGTATAAATACACTGGTGAAATGATTCTAACTTAGCCAGGTATGTACATCCATCTCCCTCATTTTTCGTTCTGCATCTGAAATGAATTGACATTTTCCTGGTGGCTACTAGTAGTAAATCTGCTCTCAAATCAGCCCTTTCTGAAATAGCCTTTTCTGGTACTTTTTTCATTGGGATATTTACATGTTAAAGACCTTGTCTAATTGTCTTCAACAGTGCAGAAATGTTGAGCATGTAAATATGACATGATGTCCATACTGTCACCTATAACTAAACAACTCTGTGATCATTAAGCTCATCACAGACATCTTAAAAAAAGAACCAGAACAAAAACACCTCTTTTGAGGCTAATAAAAGAACAAAAGCAAATTCTCAAAGATCAGGTAAAATGTCTGTGTTTCTTCCATACTTGCTATATTCATGCTTTGGCAGTGTCACAGTCAACAGCTCTTCCCTTTCATCTAAATGACTTCATGCTGGACATAAAACCTATGTATATGTAGCCCTTAGTGGCCCACTGCCATTTCCATGTCACCTGAGCTGCTTTTCCTTTGCCTTGAGGTCTTTATAGTGCTGAGCTCTTCTTGCTGTTTTGTCCTCAGTGGTGACACTCTGAGGAGATGAAATCCAGAGATGTTCCATTGAGGCTGTCTGACCCTGGATGTGTCTTTGCTGAAGAGGCTCCGCTGTGTGAGTCAAAAGGACTTCATGCCAGTGTGGAATTCCCTTTCCATATGTTTCTAAATTGGTGGGGAGAGATGCAGAAACTCAACTAGTAGATAAAAATTCTCATTTTGACTTCTTGATTACTCTGATTTGGAACTGCTGGGGTCTGACTCACAATCCCAAACACATCAATATAACCAGAAACATGGTGCTCCCTTCTTGTTCCTCTTAAGCTTTTCTTTAGTGAAGTACTAGATCAGAAAGGTTAATTATTGTTGATTTAATGGTTCATGGAGAGTTAGTATTTAGTTCACATTCATTTCATAGCTGACCTGTGTTAGGGATAAGGAAGCTCAAATGTAGTACTGCATTAAGTGGAAATGAAATCTGTCCCTACCATTTTTACAGAAAGAAAACAACCCTTCTGTGTTTGAAGTAGGCACAACAAGGAGTAAAAATTAAGTAATGTTTCCTAGAATTCTGCATTTGTTGTTTAAGATTTTCTGTTTTCTAATGTTCTGAAAGAAAAGTCTAAATAAAAAATGTATTTTAAATTAATCAGTTTCAATAAAGGGCTACAAAATACAGTATAGGCAGTCTTAGGATGAAGTTAGCCTGGTTTGTATTACTTTAGTTTGTTTATTTGGAAGATGCTGAAGTGAATCCAGTTAAACCAATTTAAATCTCTCCATATAATTTCTGAGCATAGACAAGAGTATTGTCTACCTTATATGCACATTTTTTCCTAGCAATTTACAATATACTCAGGGTGATTTACAATATGAAGGAGCCATCTGAAGTAGCAACAAGAAAATAAGAGATCTTTTAAGTCCCCAGCATCTATTAAATGAAGAGTGGGACAGTGAAGAGTGGGATAAAGTGTTCCTTCACATACAGTTAATAGAAATTGTGTCCCTAAGCAGAATTAATACAGAATTAATTGACATTAATTGTTAATTATTGACATGTCAGTGATGGTTTTTCTGTCACTAGCACAGCAGGATTGATCACAATGCCTAAAGGAGCAAGACAGGAAATGTATCAGTGCTTCATAATTTAAAATAGTAAAAATGAGAACTGAAGGCTCCACTGAGTAACTGGAAGGCTTAAGCTGTGCTTCGTTCTTCCAGGAGTCTTGCTTCTGATCCCAATAAAACCACTGAGGTTGTCACCAATAACTTTCACTCTACCAAAATTGGACTATGGGGCAGCAAGCGACTTTCACCTAAGGTATTTCAAAGCTTAAGCAGTTTGAGGTCATTGACTTTCATTCTTGAGGATAATTTTCTCCTCCTCACCACTGTCTGTCATTGCTTGTACCCAACCCTGAGTTCTGAGTTAGGAGAGAAGGAAATGGCGGGATCAGTGAGAGATCCCCCTCACTGAGAAACAAAGAGTATTTGGTTGTGAATGTTGAAGTAGAAGAGTGAGAAACAGATAAAAGAACAAGATGAAGATTAATAGGGAGAATGCAGGAAGATAGCACTGAGATTGGAGGTTCCATATTGTACTTCACCAGAAATAAATGAGAAAGAGCATTGATGACAGTCCACTTTCCTAACTTGCTTTTGGTTCTGGTCCTAAATAGTTAGGAATTGGATTGGTAGCTCCCATAGGTACAAGACAATTTCTTTGTCTGAAGAGCCACAGAGATAGAGATGTAGGGACCCTGACTGTCAGTCATCAAATCTTGATTTTTTTTTTAAAACCCTTAACTTAGAGCATAGGAGCTGCCAGAATCTTTGAAGACAGAATTGTTAATAACTTAAATGCTGAAGTTCTCCACTGTGTTGCTGTTGACCTTTGAAGAGTCTGACTGCTTACTGAGATTATTTCATTAGTATTTGCACATTGACTTCCTGTCGAAAAGTCAATCTGCTTTTCTTTTGCATGGTTTTGTTATTTTGAAGGTCTTCAGTTGTGGAATAAAATCTGCTATATAACAAAGAGCTGACAGAGTTGGATGCTTGCTAGTAAAAGCCTTCCCAGGTACAACTCTGGTGATGCTGAAATATTGCAAGTGCTTTATGTGGCCTTCTTTCCCTTGTGCCTTACCTTAACATCCCTGTTCCTGAAGAAAGGCAACAGTTAGAGTTCCCACTGTCCTCAAGTGAATCTTCTCCTTGTTATTTACTGGGTATAATTTATTTGAACTTGGGACCTTGACTTTGCTTTTGTTCTTTTATCAGCCTCAAAACAAGTTGGTTGTTTTTTTTTTTTTAGATGTCAACAAGGAGCTTAATGATCCTTTGATGTTTAGTTATAAGTGACAGTATGGACATCATGTCATATTGAGGTGCTCAACATTTCTGCATTGTTGAAGACTCTTAAACAAGGTGTTTAAAATAACATGTCAATATCCCATTGAAAAAAGCACTAGAAAAGGCTGTTTCAGAAAGGGCTGATTTCAATTCGTTTCAGATGCAGAACGAAAAATGAGGAAGATGTATGTGCATCATCTCTTCTTTTTATTCTCTTTCCTTGGTTTCCTCCCCAAAAGGAGAGGAAGGTCAGAATGTCACCTGAAAGATCTGGATGGAGCTATCAATTTCCCATAGGCAGTTAAAGATGTCTGAACCATGAATGTCCTGTTTATTAAATCTACAGGGCTAAGATCGAAGGGTTTTTTTAATGATAGACAGAAATCGATGATCCTGTCAAATACCTGGAGCCTGGAGGATGAAGGTATGTCTTATAACTTATCATTAGGCTCTGGGTTCCATCCTTTAGTCTACTGGCAAGGCCTGCATTCCACAAGGAATGCATTAAAGTAATTCTCATGTTCCAGTCCAGTGAAGTAAACCAACAGCTACAATCTGCAAATGTTGCAGAATCAGGCTGAGTTTCAAGGAGAGCCCAATTAGAAGCATATGAAGGCAGCCTAGCCTGTCTCCATGGAATAAGGCATGACTGACTGTGGGTATTCATCTGGTGCCTGATGGGATGGAACTCTCCTCCTAATTGGTACTTTTGGATGCTACTACAGCCTAAATGATAATCTGCACAGTAAGTCAGCACAGCTCCACTGATCTTTCCAAATATACATATGAGTTGTCCTAGCTGGAGACTGCCTTTTCCTAGAGGTGAAAGCTGTGAGGATTATAATTCACAGTTATTCCTAGGTTAATGCAGTAGAACCTCTGGCTCAGGAGATTCCTAAACTTCTACCTGTAATGGTAGGAAGGTTTAAAATTAAGGATCTCTCTTTGCTGCCTATTTTTGTGTTCTTTTTTCCAACATTTTGCTGCTTACTAGTGCCATTCGGAAACTTGTTTCTACCTGCATCCAGGGCGTGGGATAATTGGAGATGAAGCAGTTTTGAAGAAAAAAAGCTGAAAAAGCAGATGCTTGGCTTGAAAGCTGTGTCGCCTGGTTCTGTCCATGCTCCTCAGGTGTCCTTTCATTGCTGTAACTGCTGGTCTAGGGACTCACTTCAGGCATATCCCCTCTGCTACTCCCAGGAGCTCTTCAGTAACCCATTCTTAAAGGAAGCACTCATGTCTCATCTCCTGGGTTTTTCCCAGGTTGCTTGATCTCATCTGCTGTTGTTATTTCATATAAATCACATTCACACTTATTATGGTTGCAAATATTATGCCCACAGATGCACACCACATCACACACATGCAGAGATGTGCATATATGAGTTTGATAAAAATGCATTCGGCATCTGAGGGAAACAGATTTCCTTGGTAAGCTCAAAATAAGTTCCAAAGCCTACGTCTTAACAATCTAGCTTTGTGCTAGATTTTGGGACGTGCTATAACTGGGAATGGCTGGGTGAAGACGATTGTGCTGGGGTGGACAGATGAGCAGACACTTGCTGTGGCAGAGATTGCGCCCCAAGGAGAAGCTGTGGTATGGTGGAGGCAGAAAGAGGAGAGAAAATTAGTCTGAGAAAGTTGTGAGGTGAGGGACAAAGACTGGAAAGACCTCATTTTGTAATCACCTAGGCAGATACTAAATTAGGCTGTTTGGTTAAGGGGTTATTTTTACGTTTTCTTAAAAAATGAGAGGAGAAGCAAGAAAGGAATTTGTACATCTTCACAACTAAAGTTATCTTAACACTTCAGAAATTCCATTGCAAAGGTTGTGTGGGAAAAGACACAAATTTAGGACATTCTTGTTTTAATGCAGAGGTTGTAGGATGCAGTGAATAAAGCAAGGGATTGCAGGAAAAGAAAAGATAGTCATAAAGGAATGTAAGACTTCCCTAGAGAACAGAATTTTATCACAGTCTCTGGCAGAATTTGTGTTGCTTGGCAACGCACTTGAACCAAAATTTTTGAGGGTGGTCACTAATTGTGTGTTCCTAGTTTCCTCCAAGGCCTGATTTGGAGAAGCGCTGAGTGAAATAGATCAATGAGAGAAATATTTTATATGTATCAAATGACCTGAAAGTCTAAAGCCTGTAAAAATGTACATTGGGGCTATCAATTGTCTAATTAAAGGTAGAGAATCTTTCTCTGACTCTGGCATTTATTTGCACATTTGAAGAAAAGGGACACCACCTCTTCAGAAATGTTCAGGGAATGAAACTGAAACATTTTGGAAGTTTGAATTGTGTTCTAAAAATCTATGATACTTCTACCTTGAAGTGCCAGGAGCTCTGGCTGACCTGGCCTTTCATGGCACTGCCTGGGTGGCTTCAGTTAATGAGTCTTTGAGGGTTTTCTTTGGCACTGGGGGTCTCAGCAGCAGCCATTTCTCTCTAAGCTCAGTCCTGAGTGACAGGGTGAGGGAAAAAACCTCAAACAGCCATCTTAAAGGAAAGCATAAAACAAAGCCAGTCCCCTTCTTTTAGTAGTAGCTTTAGTAGTCCCCTCCCTTTGTAGTAGCTTTTCTACTTCCAGCTACCAGCCTCAGCTGAAGTTCTAACAGATCATCTGACCTAGGGACCATTAGGTTCTTCCATAATTGTTGGGTGCAGATCTGGGTTCAGATCAAATTCTGTTGAAGTCATTGTGGATTTGACCAGACTGCAGTAGAGGAGAAAGAAGATCATAGCATTCACAAGACAGCTTTTGTGTCCTGCTCAGCAGAGATACCACAGCCTTTTAAGGACAGCAGTCCTCTTGTTTGCTGTGGTTTAGAATGAAGGTTGGAGACCTTTTCCTTCGCAAAGTCCAGACAGGTGTTTTTGATACCTTTATTAGAGGAAAGAGCAAACACTAAAATTCATCTCATTTTTGTCATGTTACTATAGGATACTGTTAATGTGACTGTGGGCCATATGTCATTTAGAGGCTTCATCCAGCCCTTTGAGTGCTGATTAATTTGTGTATTGAGGATCACAGACCATCCAGCTCTATCAATGAGTGGAAGAGTATTCACAAATTTCTATATTAGCCTTTTATCAAAGGATACCAGCATGTGTAGGAGGTAAGTAAAACATGTCCTGTTCTCATCTAGTAGCAATGACTGTGGTTCTTAATTCAAAGCCTGGGGAAATGTAAGCTATTAAAGCAGTACTTTCTACTTTTACAGTATCTTTTAGTCTAATATCTCAAACTATTTTCCACTACTCATTATATAGAAATAAAGAGATGCTGCTGCTCAGGGTGTACAAACCTCTCTGGGTAGGTCAGAGACAGTTGACTCACAGTGTACTGCCAAATCAGAATGGTCATGCTCTGCAGTGCATTTCGCAAAGATAATTGCCTAGACAAGTTATAAAGTAATGAAAAAGCTGCCTTGAGGGTCTGGAGGCTTACAGGTCCAAATCTTGTATTGTTGTTAATGCAGATTTATGTGAGGCAGGGCAGCTAGGAGCTAGTTGATACTCAAAATAGGGTAAATTACGCCAGTTTTTATTACATTACTTAAGCTCAATACAGCTGTCTCTGTTAACATTTTAAGTGGATTCTGACCTCATTTATGCTGATTTATGGTTGAAATTGTGTTTGGAGTTGTGACACTAGCCCTGCTAGTACTGTACTAGTTTCTATTGACTGACTTCACATGAATTGATTGAGCCCCTCTGGGTGTCCACACAAGACTCTGACTTCATTGAAAAACAATGCTAGGGAGAAGGATGATGATGAATATATGATGAATAATACAAAATACCTGTTTAAAATAATAGTTATCCTAAGGAAATAGGCCATTTTATGTCCCTCATGTAATTTACTACTACATTGTCAACCACATTTCCACACAGCACCAGTGCAGATAATGCCACACTAAATTCAAGAATGTTGCCAAATGCAGCTGGACAGAAAGCGATGCTGTTATTTAAGCAGGGTTTTGGAGTCTAGGGTTATTTTTTTTTTCTTAGGTAGTCTGTCTTTAGCATTTCTTGTCACTTTTTTTACTGCTGGGGTGAATAAAATGTTGTTCAGGGGAGAGCAGAAAGATTAGCACTTGAGACTGGCAGTGGCAGGATTTCAGAATTGTCATGCTTTTTGATACAGTTGAAATTTGCTGAGCTTCCAGATCACCTTGACATTTACTGAAATTCCAGCAGAGTTATCTCTGGGTTCCCACTGTGTTTAATAGCAACAGGATGGGGAATGCCTAACATTTTAATGTGTGCTTACCCTCTGATCTGTGACAGGTCTGTAATTGTGTATTAAAAATTCTTTAAAGATGCCTAATGAAAAGTGATTAGTGATCACTTTTAGATTATTGACTTAATTTCCAAAATGGAATATCCAGTCTTTGGGGTTTTTTTGTTTTAATATTCAGTAATGTAGCTTGATGGCCCACAAGACTTTACGTTTTGTTTTGTTTTGTTTTGTTTTTTTCTTTTACTCTTTGATGTAAAATAGCTACTGAAGAAATTAAAGGAAAGGATATATTGACAACCTTATGTGGTCAAGGTAGAGTTTGCTAAATGCCAGTCATGCCAAAGTGTTATTTTACTTATGCCAAATTTACCAAAAGGGTGATCAAATGAATTAAACACTACCCAAAGGGGAAAAAATTGTTCTTTTACTGTGAGCTGTTTATGGCATAGAGGTCTCCTTTCCATTCAAATCCAATCCACTGTTATGCCTACAAAGACTGTTAGAATAAATATTGCCTTACAACTGCTAGGATAAATATAGAGCATTACTGGATTGCCATTGAAGAAAATCTTTTAAGAAAGCCTGAACCCAAAGTTTATTATTTTTGGCTAGTCTCCTGGTTCTTTGGGACTAAACAGATACTACTTATTTCCTTACTATCAGAGGTTGCTTTGTGCACTGTCCTGACATCTCCCATTCACTCAGGCTTGCTTTCTGAGGGCAGAAAATAATGAGAGAAAGTAAGTATCACCATTGTGTGGATGTGCTCCTGGCATAGCCCTGTATCCAACCAGCAGAGCTGGGCAGCAGCAGCACAAATCCAGTGCCACATTATTCAGATCTTCTTCAACCCTGCTGAGGTTTGAGAAAATCACAGTTAAAGAAATCCCTCCTCAAAAAGAAAGATTCTGATGCAGATTGGTCATGAAAAACCTTGTGTTTGTTCTGTGCTGGTACTTGGTGCATATTTGAAATCATCAGGAGAATTCTATCAGTCTGAGTGCTTTGGAATGCCCCTGGTGCAAGCTGCTGTGAGAGCACCATTTATCAAAGTGTCGTGTTCTGAAGAGTGCTGCGTCAGTTTTGTTAAAAAGTCTGATTAATCATCACTTGGACAAGAAAACTCTCAGTTACATGGGCTTACTGAGAGTTATAGACTCAAGCTCCTTATGCTGTGCCAATAAGAAGACCATAAAAACACATGAATTAGAGAATCATGGAAGGAGGACATGATCTAACTTTAGGAGCTGGAGACACATACAGAAGGGATTTGGCCAAAAGTCTGACAGAATAGTTTGAAGCAGGTGCATCCTTGGTTAAACTGTTTATTCTCCAGTGCAATAATGGGATCTCCCAAGTGACCTGTATTTTACACTGGTTCTGCCGTATGGCCACAACAACTTTTGCGGGGGGGGGGGGGGGGGAAGAAAAAAAAAAAAAAAGCAGTCTTATCAACATATTGCTGTACAAGGTTGTGTTGGGGATGAAACAAACAGATGCCACATACACAGTACCATAAGGGTTTAAGAAAACTCTGTTACTTTTAGGTATGTGGCTGGATCAACTCTGAGCATGTGTGGAAGGGTGCGGATGAGTCTGAGTAAAGTCAGTTGGCATCTTCTGGTACTGAGCTGAGTTTCCTCTGTAGCCGACGGAAAATGTGGCTTTGCCTCATGCAAGTTGCAGTGAACCTAGCCTGAGATGAAGTTGAAAACTGGATAAATGACCTAGTGTGAGATACTTGCCAGTTCTGTCATTCAGTTTTGACCCTAAGAATCTACCTAACAGGTCTCAAAATCAAATGTACAGAATCAGTAATATTGTTTGTTGCATAATCATATGGTCACCCAGCCAGAGATGGTGGACTTTGCTTTGTGTGCAGGATTCATCAGACCTCACTGGGTTTCCCTGGTGGTCACTGCAGTTTCATGAACAGCTCAGCAGGAATTTATACCCAAAGGGAGAACTGAATTAGCTCAGTGTCTCCTGACAATTGTGATATCTGTGAGGCTAATGTCAAACTTCCTTATTTTGTGTTGACACAAGCAATATTTTGTTTATTATAGATTCATTTGTATTCCAAATATTTTTTTAGAGACTGCTAATCTCCTGAGTAGTTTGCCTAGCATTCAGGAGGTTATTTCAAGTGGACTTGAAGATTTTGTAGGCTGACTGAGATACTATGCATAAAATTCACTATATTCTAGTTGGAAGATCAAAGGACTGGAAGTAACTGGAATCAGACTTCTCCCATCAGCATCATTGCTGACTTCTGCAGGCCCTTCCACCCTTTCTTTGCCTTTCTCATTTGTACCTCCAACCTTTTCTTCATCTGTAAATCCAAGGCTTGAGTGGAAAAGGCTGAAAAATGGGGAAGGAGGTGAGTACAGGAGACAGTGTTTAGGAAATAGATCTGTAGATAGGCATATCCCACTGTTCTGTGTTCTCATTCACAGTGCTCAGCATATGTAGGTGACTCAGCAGGATTTTTTTTTTTTTTTTTGTCAATAATCAGATATGGGCTGGCTGTGTCTCTAGGGTCTGTAGTGTGTTCTGCAGGCAGCTGCACAGCAGTGAATTTGCCAGGGTTATTATCCGGCTTTGTTCATTGAAGCATTCTCTGATCAGAAGTGAGTACAGTAAGAATCTTAACTGAAAGAAACAAAGCTACTCTGAATTGGCCTCAATTCAAGGATGTTTCCCTCTATTTCTGACATTTTGAAAACTGGTGTACTGGGCCTCTACGAGTTACTGCTGTTAGAGTATATTATTTTGTACTGTTGCATTGTGGTTGTGGTTTTTAAGGTTGAAATCTAATTCTATTAATATATGGACAACTGTTTAGTATTTCTATAAATTAAATGAGGTAGGCAGTGAGTATCATTGATGGGCAGGTGTCAGAAACCTGAACAAGAGGTGTAAAGCTCTCTGGTTTTCAAAGGACACTGAAAACTACTAGGTATCTCTGCTTTAGATACACCAGGCTCATAAGAAATGAAACACATACATTTAAAATCTGTGACTTTTACTTTCAGTTCCTTGGTTTTGCCCTTACAAAAAAAGAAAAAAAATCTTTTCCCTTGCTACTGGCAAGAATAAAAAACTGCCTGAAACTTCAGTGGATTTTGATTTGGAAGAAACAGGACCACAAAGATGAAAAGAGGGAAAGCTTGGAAACACCTGATGAAATCTATGCAGTGGCATATTTCTCCTTACAGTTCTCTTGAAATAGGTACATTTTTTAAATTCTTATATTTGGTGGCTTCTAATTTTTTTTTTCTTTTATCTATATCCGAAATCTCATATCTCAAAAGACTGGAAGACAAAGCCATGAACAACAGGTACCTAAATAAAGATGGGGTTTTTTCCTACCTGGGATTTCTGCATCAGTAATTTAGAAAGAAATTAAAATTCCAAACCAGAAAAATGTTCTTCACAGCCAGCACAAAACACCTCCCATCTTAACTTCAGAACTAAAATGGAGAGAGAAAACAAGCAAATCCAAATTACTGCTTTTGACTCATGGCTTAAGTGTTTGAGAAGGATGAATAGGGGACACCCTTGCATGGACCAAGAAGCCAAGAAATGCAGTTAGGTTCAGAAGAAACCCAAAGTGCACTACTTCTAGTCAGGAATATTGTTAGTTGGGGTAGGGATAACAGAACAGCTGCATCCAAGTGCCAGAGTAGCACTGCTGCCTCAGAAATCAGCCCAATGAGTGGGAAGGAAATTATTTCTTGCAAGATCAGTGGATAAACACAACTATGTACAGATGGATGGTAGAAGTAATCTCTTGGGGGATAGTCCACAGAACTGCAGGGAAGCAGAAATAGTGGGGAGGAGGTATGGAGAGTGATTTGTCTCTTGGCAAGGTTAGGAACATGACAAAGTAAAAAAAAAAAAAAAGAAGTTCTTTCACATCTTTATCTGACAAGCAGGATAAACACAGTGCTTTCAAGCTGGTACAATGTTTAGGAATGTCTTTTGAAAATAGTCCCAAATATGGGACTGTAGAAGCTGTATGTTTAGGTAATTAGTATGGGTGCAATCACTGTAATATCTAAGCAATAATTAATGAATTGGAATGTTGACACACAACACGGCTGGCAATTGAGATGAACAAAACGTTATTTTCTTATCTGTCTTGACTTACGCTGGCAGCTGTTCTGACTAGAATGACTTTTCCTCCTGTTCCTCCGTCCCTCCACTGCAGGTTCAATTTTTCCATAATGATTTCCCATCTCTGGTTTTAGAAGTCTATAAAAAAGCTGTTCTTCCCTCTCTTCTGGATTTGGATAACTTCTCACCCTAACATTACTGGTTGTATAGGGTAAACAGGTAGAAGTGAAAAGTGTGCTCCATTTTATCCATCAAGGTAACTCTTCATTTGGGCTACAGGTTGGTGAGTGGATTGAGGTGTTGATAAGGTTACTTAATTTTCTTCTCTAGTTTCCTCACCTTCTAACATTTCCTAACCGTTGTTGTGTTATAAATTTAAATAAAGCAAAGTAAGCTACTGCTGGTGACACACAGTGTTCAAGTTTGTCTTGGGGCCAATTTAATATAAATGGGATTCTGGGCTTACACTTCATTTAATTTTAAATGATTTTGAGTTCATTAATGGTGTGGTGGGGGAGTATGATGGCACTTTACAACCTAGCATAGCTTTGGATGATACCGGGCTAGATTATCTACTGGCTTTTTGAGGATTCTAAGACTTGTTGCTCTAACTTCCCCCAGCCATATCAGAAGTAAATATCCTTCATTAATCCTTTTTCTTGCCTCTAGTGATAAACACTTATTTTTCACAGTTTTTCCAGGAATGTGAGTGAAGAAAACTTACATAAAATCCTTACTTATGTTGTTAACGTGGACCTTGGAATTCTTTTATAGCCTATGACATCTCATTGTTTGTTAGCACACAGAAACAAACTGCCCCTTTGGGGCAGTTTAAAAGGAATTTTGTAAGTTCATTGCTGTTCAAGATTCTGCTACATTTGCCATGTATAAACTGCAGGGGTGATCGTGAGGAGCAATTGCAATAAAGTCACACTGTGATGTTTCAATTTTCTGTCATAATGCCACTGCCTCAGTGAATCCATAGCTTGGCTTATCATCTAACACTAGATTCCTTCTTGATGCTAGAAAAGATTTATTATATGGCGTCCTGTCCCACTGTGAAAAGGGAGTCAGGGAGGATTTTTTTTTTTTTGATAGATTTCTCGGACGAAATAAAGCACAAACCTGGCAATATTATATCTGAGAACTGTTTATTAATAAAGAAGGGTAAGTCTTCCTATCAGAGGGGACCAGAAAAGAACAGAGAGGGAAAAAAAGGGACGGAGAGAGAAACAGAAGACGGGGACAGCGTTATCACAAGAACCCTGGCGCTCTGTCAGCATCATTTCGGCAGACGGGAGCGTGTGTGCCGGAAACTGCGATGAGTCTGCGTGGCTCTTGTGGCGGGCTGGGCGATTTCCAAACAGCAGCAGGCTGCGTGTCCCTTCCGTCAGTGGAGAAAAGGCTGCTGTTGCCACAGGTGCACTCCTGGAGCAGCTGCAGGAACCCAGGGTCGGGGCATGGGGGCTGCGACGGCCACAGCCGGGTGCAGGCAGCAGCTGCTCTGTCAGGGAAACGGCATGGCTGGCACTGCGGGTCAGAGAACAGCAGAGCACCAGGTCATGGCTGGCACTGCAGGCCGTGGTGGCTCTGTCAGAGAACAGCAGAGCACCAGGTCATGGCTGGCACTGCGGGCCGTGGTGGCTCTGTCAGGGAATGGCGGAGCACCAGGTCATGGCTGGCACTGTAGGCTGTGGCTGCTCTGTCAGAGAACAGCAGAGCACCAGGTCATGGCTGGCACTGCGGGCCGTGGCGGCTCTGTCAGGGAATGGCGGAGCACTAGGTCATGGCTGGCACTGCAGGCCGTGGCTGCTCTGTCAGAGAACAGCAGAGCACCAGGCCACGACTGGTGCTGTGGGCTGTGCCTGCCATGGGCAATGCAGGAAACGCAGTGGCGGACACAGCTGGGTGCAAGGGCAGTGTCCGCTCCGTCACGGAAGTGGCGGAGCACCAGGGCATCCAAGGAGCTGCCTTATGGAAGCGGTGAAACAGGGCAGGATATGTGTGGACTGGGAAGACAGCCAGGGAAGAAGCAGGACTGCAGAGAGAAAAAGGCGGGGGGGCGGCGGTGGCAGAGGCCAAGCTAACCGTCCAGGCAAGCGCCCGCTCCTTCCAAGAAACACGAAGAAAATGGCCCACTGCTTGTGTTGCAGTTAACCGATTTTATCTGCTAAGTCTCCTCCCACAGCCCTTTTTCCGGAGCATCGGGGCATTTGCCCCACCAGCCAGTGAGGGGGTTCGCTCACAGCCCCATCGTGGAAGCATCTCTGCCTCTGGCTGCAAGAAGAAGCCTCCCCCGGCACAGGGCTGACAGCACATGTACAGCTCCTTATAGGAATTCTTCACCTCGTGTGTAACATATGTTGAGGCATAAATAAAAATCAGTTTGGTCCCTCTCATATGGCCAGAAAAACTTGTTTTTTTTTTTTTAACTTGGTGATCTCAAAAATCTCCCAGGACATCAAATTTAAGTGCTGAGGATTTAGGTTGTCCAGTGAGCTGTGAGATGATCTGGATTATTGCCCTGATTGTCAGCCCCAGAATGTCTGAAAATCTGGGACTCTGAATCCAGTTCAGTGTAATAAAAATAATTTTGCCTCCCCTTTGCCATTAGGTTTTGAAGGATAGTGTTGTTTGTCACATTGCTTTTGCATGGGTGTCAGCCAGGAGAAAAGGACTCTGCCTGTCTCAGGCATGGGCATCATTTTGCATTGACTCAAGCTGAGTAAAGTTTGTACAAGACCCACAAAATGCCACTCATGGTTCTGCTGAGCCCTCAAGGGACATTGAAGGCACCCTTTCCCCTTTTTCAGTTATGTTCCTTGTCAAAATTATGGGAAATAGTCATAATAGTACTGCTTAAGTATTTTGAATTCTCTGTGTGATATGAATCTCTTTGAAATGTTTCCGTATCACGTTCTGGACTGCAAGTTTCCACATACTGTAGAATTCCATGGGATTTGAGGATATGTGTATTTTCTAGGATCAAGCACCCAATATTGATGCCATACTGTTATTTTTGAGGGTAATTGGAAGACCTTGTTTTATACCCCTTCAGTCTGCCTAGTCAGTGATGAATACTTAAATTCTGGACACAGCCCTTCCATGGGAAGACTGATGAGGGAGTAATTTCTCTTTCCTGAAGTGAGAGATTTGGGAAAACAGAAGAAAAAAAAAAAAGGTGCCTGTGGCAGCTAATGGGACAGTCCCCAATTTTTTCTGCTACTCCTGATGAGTTGCTAGGTGTTTAGAGAATGCAGAGAGCAGCTGGGGGCAGAAACCCAATGACATGTCCATACTGTATGTGCTGCTCAGGAAGGAACTTAGTGGTTTCCTTTTAGAGGAAACCCTATTAACTTAGCATTAATTATGCATTGAACTTTAAAGCCTCAAGAATATTGAGGCCATTTCTTTGAAGTTGCTGAGTGTCCCCAGACCATGCTGAAATTGGTAATTGATGAGAGTGGAGGGTGTACCGTGCAATGGAAAGTAAGAGCTGCTGTGAAGTTGATATCACAAGATACCTTGCTGCTTGTTATTCCATTATTTTATAGAGCTTTTCAGACTTTATATCTAGACACAGTTAAACAACTCAAGGGAGAGGAACTACCCCATCTAACACAACACAGAATAGGCTGCTGGGTTGTGCTGAAGTCCCATCAGAGACCTGGGGGAACACCAAGACAGCCAGATTTTATTAATGTCATTTGGGACCCCTGAAGCCCTGAGTGTGCCATCAGTGACTGAGGGGAAAGGTGCTGTGTCCCCCACTCCTTGTAGTCAGGTATTATATTCCAATTGCTGCTATACAGCAATATTTCTTTCTACAGCAATAATTTAATTGCTTTTATTTCTTACAGTACTTCAGCTTTGGAGAAATTCTGACTCTTGTGCCAGAAAAGAAAGAGAGCAGTACCTCCTTCAAGGGTAATATGAACCTTATAAATATGAATGGGACCTGAGGAAGCAGAGAATTGCATCCCTAGTTGATAGTAATTTGTAGGTAAAACCTTTGGTATTCTTTCACTCAGAGCTGCTCAACTTCCCCAGACAGGAGGGGGAGCCATACAGAAGTTCCCTGTATCTCAGTTGTTTCAGAGGTGAAATTTTGCCAAAGAAGAAAACACAAAACATGTATTATTTAAAAACTGAATCAAATAACATTAAGTGTAATGCTTCCTTAGTATTCCAGAAAGTTTTTGGAAAGGGTAAATACCATCTTTTACATTGTGAGGTCTAACTCCTGGACATGTGTTTTAGTCACATTAAAAGCAGCTTTATACGGATGTTTAATATTCTACAAATTGAGTTAGTGGTGGAGAGTTTAATGTCCAGTTGGGTGTT
Organism: Phylloscopus whistleri; assembly: GCA_017589585.1. NCBI lineage: Eukaryota > Metazoa > Chordata > Aves > Passeriformes > Phylloscopidae > Phylloscopus > Phylloscopus whistleri. The sequence goes on along the minus strand of JADMLD010000864.1, from coordinate 1,642,189 downwards.
CTTCATAAACATTATTGGGAATTATTCCTGCTTACACATAAGCTTATTTCAACACATTTGATAATATTCAGAGATCAGAAGACAAGTTGTTAAATAATTTTATTTCTACCCTCTTCAGAAGCCAGGGGGCCAGTAGGTGCAGCAGTTAGCTTTGTTACAGTGTAACACCACGTTGTCACTGCTCCCTGCATCTATATGAGCCTGCCTTTATGAAATCTAACCTTTAGGCCAAGCTTTATAATTGGAATCTTATCGGAAAACAAAATCGCAATAAATAGAAAATAGACAGAATAGTCAAGTCTCTGTGCCAGAGCAGAGTTCCCATGGTAGTGCCTTACTTTTGCCCTTAGATGTGATAAAATCAGGTCACATCCGCTTTTCTTGTGTTGAATACTGGTTGGAATTCACAGCAGCAGTGAGAGCTTTTACACATGGGGATGGAGGAAGAAGGATTTATGGAACTGGAGAGTATTAACTTGATGAAAGAGCATTTGCATGTTTTCTGAGCAAAACGTTATCCAGGAAAAAAAAGGAAAAAAATAAATCTGTCCTAGCTGATGAAAGCATTTTATTTATTGATCCCTTTATAATCCTTTGTTTTGTTTTTCCTCCCTCAGTGTATGCTCATGCTCACAACATAGGCTGTGGGATTCATAAGCAGGCCAACCTTTCTTGTCCCGTAGCTGCACATCTATAAATGATGCTTTATTTAGTGCCTGAAATATCTGTTGTTAGAGTCTTTAATATAAAAAGGCTGCATAAAAGCATCTTAAATACAGCTGCAATTACATACAGACTTGTTTTAAACAAACTAAATATTAATTACAGAGGGCTGAATCTTCAGCTAATTGCATCTGCTTAGTTCCCCTGCTGCCAGGTCCACTTTGTACATGTGTATCCTTATTTGCTTTAAGAGGCATTTGTTGGTGTGAGCCAAAAGCTGGGACTTGTATGACTGAAGGTGTTAAAAGTTGTATTTTAGACTGAGTAAGTCTGTCTTCCCTCCAGATTTTAGATAACCTCCCCTTGGGTTTAACAGTGCACAAAACATCCATATAAAATTCAGTAGTCAGAACTACTTAAAATAATTACAAAGCAGGTATTGCCTAAAATTGTGGAAATGGAGTTCAGGAAAAATGATTTAAAATTTCTTTACAGCTTTTATTTTGTTTTTAACTGCCCTGTACTGTTTTCTGCAGGACTGCATTTCGGTTAGGACTTATGATCTTATGAAACACTGCAGGGAAATTCCTCTAATTTTAATCTCTGCCATTAGGCACAGCTGTCTTGGATTACTTGTCAGTGACTGACTGAGACACCTTGAGAGTGATGAAGCTGCTCATAGGGAACTGTGGAACTCTGGTGGGAAATCGAGTAGTATTAAATAGCCAAGCAATAGGATTATGCTGGCTGGGAGAGAACCAGGATAAGGTCTCTAAATGAAGATCACACCAGCATCTAATACCTTGTAAACATATCTTTCACTTACAGTGTTCACGACTGTTATTACAGATTTAAGGATTTATTTTTCTTGCAGCAGACCCTCTGCCATTTTTCTGTGAGTTTTCGATAAAAGTATTAGCAATGACTTAATGCATTTCACTAAGTTTATTATGAAACTATTATACTATTAAGCTCATAGTTGCAGCTGGTTTTCTTTTTAATCTCATAACTATGCAGAAGGAGTAACAATGATGAAAATGTTGTCATATATCTACTGCCAGGGCAATACGAGTAAGGTTACCACAAGCAAGACATCTAGAATGTAAGATGAGATACACCTGCAGAATAATTGATACAACAATCAGAAGAGCTCAGATCAATAAAATCCAGGTGAAGAAAGATCTTTCCTAACTGCTGGCAGCCTGATTCTCCCCAGTCTTGCATTTTTCATCTATGTGAAATGGCAGTAAAGTGAATGGAGAATTCTGATCTGGCAGGATTCTACTCTTGGCTCAGGCTCAGATGTGAATGACATAAACAATGTCATAAGATAAAAGCTGACAAATACTTATTTCTTGTAAGTATAGAGAGTAAATAAGAAGTTGTAGAATGGCTTGTTTATGTCTTGCAAATAGGCATATTTACTGAGGGGCATTCTGTATTTGCTGCAGCATTTTATATTATGTCAACATCAGCATTCCAGCAAGATGAAGACTTCTTAGCACTGCAAATGCTGTGCAGGTATTCCAGCATCTGCATCATGGTACCTGGTATCCAATACAATGCTATCTGATAGTTTTTTAAAAAATACATTTACAGACCAAGTAATAGCTTTTTTCTTTTTTAAACATGAGGCTCATGTTAGCCTCTAAGCTAGACAGAGTTAACTGCTGACTTTATGAGGCATTGGCACCTTTGCTCTTTGCAGTTCAGGCTAACTCGCTTTAGCCTCTAAGCTAGAAAGAGTTAACTGCTGACTTTATGAGGCATTGGCTCCTTTGCCGTTTGCATTTACTGTGCATTTTTATGATCCTGTACAATGCTGCTTCCCTGTGCATGGAAGCCACTAGGAAACAAGAATGCACAACAACTTGCAGAATTTAGCCTGTAATTTTATGCTCCACAATGAGACGTACCTACAGTAATCTGACAGAATGATAGCAACAAGTGTCATATGAGCTCCAAATAAATATCCTGTCTCTTCTGCAGCAGCTTTACTGAAAGAGATCTGACCTAATGGTGTTGTATCAGCAGAGCTACTAACCTCAGATACCAGAGATTTCAGTGCTAGGGGAGGGAACACTGCACAAACGGATGTCATTCAGTATCCTCGAGCATTTTGACAAGTGTCATTTTGGACTGTGCCTGCTAATGGCAGAATACAGTGCTGTTGCTAAAAATTGCTGTTACAGAGCTCCTGTGCAGGTAACCTGCAGAGTCTGTTCAGAGGAGCTTGTTTATTTTCATGCCTTGCTAAACCAACAATGTTTCTAGGAAGCAAAAGCCATACTCTGGGTTTTATTGGTAAAAGCAGGAGCCTCAGAGGTATTACAAATGGAAGTTGTGGGGGTTTGGGGTTTTTTTTAGATATTCCTTCTTCAGGAATACAGGATTTCTTTCTAGAACTTTTGTCTCCCCCTGCCAACAAGGAGCTGCTGTGGAGGAGCAGTGTTCTAGTAGCACCACAGCAGTGTCAGAGGCCACACAAAGAGCCCATGTGTCTCTTTATATGGCCCTTGAGTGGGAGAATTGCAGGAAGAGGTACAATAGTTTAATTGAAATCAGAAGGATGCTGAGAGAATCTTGCTATTTTCATGTGTCATGAGGTGGCATATAGGAAGAATCCATTTCCTTGGCAACAATCCTTGAGCCAGAAGGTTGAACCTGTTTACTCAGGCACAGAGCCATTCTGTCAGATGGGCATTAATACACCAATTGTAGAGAGCCTGTCTTGTATGTGCATCAGGTGTGAGTGTCCCAGATAGGATTCCCAGCAAGGATTGTCCATATGGCTGTTCATTCTAATTTTATATTCCCTTGTACCATTACTAATCTGGGTATGGGTCTGATTATGTTTCAAAAATAGGGAGCAGCTTTTTCCTCCTTTCCTAAGTCCTCTTGCCCAGTTGCATAACACAGATTGGAGTGAGGGTTTAGGAGAAGTCTTTGGAAGACAAACTTTTCTCCCTGGCCTTAACAGACATCTTCTTTCTGCATTCAGAGAAATGAAAGGTTTATAAATCTTTTCCCTTTTTAAGTAAGGTCCCTGTAGAGTTCATCCAAGTAAACTTCGGCACCAAGCTGGATTTCACATGCACTGCAGAGTGGAAATCTGTGTTCAGTCACTCTCGGCATTACTTTGCAGGATGTTTTGCTTGGACTGCTATAAAACATTGAGGTTTCAGGGTTCAGGAAAGTGCACAGCACTGAAGATTGTCACCCTAACTGCCCCCTCACAACCCAACCTGCCTTGTCTCTTGGTTTCCTCAGTGGACTCAGTTTTTTGTACATCAGCAGTGCTGCCAGCATTGCTCTTGCTCTACCTTAGATATAGCTAGGGCACAACATCATAGTTTGGTATTGTATTTTCTGTGTTTCATTTTCATGTGAATTGAAGAGATAAGGATCTGATATCTGTGGAATGTACAGAGTGATACCAGGTCATGCTCTTCTCTGATAGCTTAAGCAACTGCACTGGCATCCAATTATTTAGTACAGAGCTTTGATAATCTAGTTTTCTTGCTCATTTCATGCAGCCTGTTCCATAGTAAAGCAGCAGATATGAAAAAATGTCATCATATTTTTTTCCTGCTATTCCTTTAGAATAAGCTATTTTAAGTATTTGGGGTAACCCACTGAAGCAGAACTGCAGAGCCAGCATATTTCAATTTTGGTTTAATATAAATTCCAAATAATGGATTATACTTCTCTTCTGGACCTGGCATGTATCATTCAGATTGCCCCAGAGTGGGAAAAAGCAATATATTTTTCAATTGTATACATTGTGATGAATGCTGGCATTAGGCAGCTGCATTTGAAAATATCCATCCTACCCAAAGTCTTGGCTTGCTTTTATATATATATATATATATATATATATATAGTTTTTAAGCCACTTCTAAAATGCATCTGCCTCTGCCTGGCTGAACCAATTTGAGCTGTGTGTATGACTACAAGATGCACTTTAATGCAGTGTAATTTCTTGGAAAATTTTAAGTAGAAGAATTGTGACTCTACTTTGCTGGGACTCCTTAGTATCTTCTCCTACTGCCATATTGAAATCTTTAAGAACTTCTGCTGAGGACATGAAAGCAGGTGTTGAGACCCAAAAAATTGCAGTTCAGACTGGACAGGAACAATGCTCATATATTTTGATTGTGAGTTGGGATTTGCCATTTTCCAAATGTTTGTACAGTGCAGTCTAGCACAACCAAGCCATCCACAGTTGGAGTTCTCCAGGCAGTGTTATAAAAACTAAAATATGTCGACAATTTGATCTGCAGACTGTAAAGGGTGTGCAGTCCCTTCAGTGTAACACATCACTATTCAGTTAATGGAACAACATCAGTCCTGCAAGGAGAAATCTGCATCCCATCCCACTGGCATGGCTGGATTTTGGTAAGGCAGCGTATTGGTACATTTAATTAACTTCAGCTTTACTTTTGTTTCTGCAATATACAGTCAGTTAAATCATAAATACTGTTTTGTAACTTGATAGAACAGTATGTAATGGTCCTTATCTTGTATCCCTTTTAGCCTGAATTTCACATCCTCTTAATCATTTTTAATGACAGCAACAATTTTTATTATACTGCTGGAACTTTTCCCAGGGTAGTTGTGTTTTTCATAAATAGGATATAATTTAGAAGTGAAACTGCAGCAAAAAGCTGCTAAATCCAGCATCTTCTGTAGCTGCATATTTATGTAAAAAATTCTTGACCTAGTGAAAGAAAGTGAAAGTGTCCTTTTAAAGAAGACAACCCCAAAATCTAAGTCAAATGATACAGAAGGTAACTGAGTTTCTGCAGCTCAGGGAGAGTTGCTCTAATTAGGAACATACCAAGCAAAATACAGGAGAAGACATAACATATTTGTATATTAGCTCTTCTTTCTTATGGAGATCAGCCGAACGTTTCTCTTGCTTGTGTGTCTGTGTGCCCTTTGAAAATATTTCCAATTAATAGAGACTTTACATTTTGACCACAAAATTTGCTCGAATTCCAATTTCAAGGCAGAGGTGATGACAAAGAGCAGCAAACTTGACCAGTCAAGACGTTTCTGCTCTTGGCTTATCATGAGTTTAGAGAAATCATTTAGGCAACAAGTCTCATGAGGGGCAAACCTCATCCAAAGCTTAGGCTTTTTGTTGCTACAACCTTCAAAATATTGATCAAAGAAACCTTTTCTTGTGTTCCTGTTGCTGATGATGAATACAGGAATACAACAAGAACACACTGAGATCATGCAGCAACAGCTGAATTTTCTTGTTGGGCACCCCCCTTATATAGGGGCTTCAAATTTCCTGTGCTTACACACAATTAGATAAAGGTCTTAACTCCACCCAGCTTACTGGCCAATGATGTGGGTGCATTCATACTTCAAAGGGGTTGGCGGGGGTGTAGCCACAGTTTGTGCCTGCCATGTTTTGATCTCAGAAAATTCTTTTGTCAGAGACACTTGTTGTAAACAAGTGCATGTTATTGTAAACTATCTTGTTTTTCTACATTCTTTCCCAGAGGAAGAAATTTGTTTGATGGTTCCTTGGTGTGACCAATGGGCCCAAGGATCCCACCTCTTAGTTGGGCTCGTTGTGAAAATGTATAAAAGGCAGGTCTTGATAATAAAGCCAGACTTTGAATCTTCAGCCTTCTGATAGAGTCTGTATCCTGCCTTCGTGCTCTACAACGATACTGGGGTCCTCTGTTTGAGTTTAAATCTGACCTATCAGTAATATACCCCAGGACTTGTTTATTTCTATCTTCTAAGGAGGCTAGGCTGGTTGAGTTGGTGTCAGTTAAGCCATGTTATCTGTGCAGCTATAGACCAGCTTTAGCTGTCACATGTTCCTGCAAAGTGCTCCCAGCTGCTCTCACACTGTGAGAGCTGCATGTCAGAGACACCAGTCACAAGCATGTTTTTGCCAAGCTACCTCTGTGGCTGAGGGGGGGAGACGGGAGTGGGTGCTCCATTGCAGACAGAGAAGATGGAAAAACCAAATTCCTGCCTTGGCACTGGAACCTGAGCCAGTGTTGGGGAAGCTGTGGGCTGTGCCTTTCTGGCCTGGTTTTGGAGCTCAAAGCTCGTGGGATGAGATGAAGCAGTGACAGACACAGATATTATTGGTTGTGGTTCACTCTGCCACTTCTGCCCACACAATGTGAAAGATTATTGGGAAACTCAGAAAAGAAAGGGGAGAAACTCCTTTTCGGTCAGACAACTTGGACTCAGGTATTGACTACTGAGCACTCTTTTTCTCTGCATTTTTATCCCATATTGACTTCATAGGTGGTACAGAAGCCACTGGTAGTGCTATAAATCCTCGTTTTCTACCTGAGCTGTTTAGTGATCAAGTCTTCCAAAGCAGAGTATATTTTACTGTGTGATGAACAGGGACAATGTTCTCTGAGATGCATATGCATAGCACGATTCTGTAAATTGAATAAAGATCACTTGAGTGATTCTTTTGTAGAGGATAGTACCCTGTTTAAAGTTCCTAAAGTTTAGCTAATTAAGTCCTATGTTTTGCCCTAATTTTATAGTTTCTTTCATTATTTCTTTCTAGCTCAACAGAATTCACCAAAAATCCATGAAGGCTGGTGGGCTTATAAGGAGGTGGTCCAGGGAAGCTTTGTTCCTGGTAAGTGTAATTTTAAAATTTTAGCCTTTCTTAATTTTTTTTTTCACTGGAATTAATATAGTTTGATTTGGAGAAGATATTTTGGGTTGATTTGTTTTCATTGCAAAGATTTTTAGTTGACAAGTACTCAACATCACATTATAGTGAAGCACAGAAAGGTTTATGTTAATTCATCATCCAAAGATCATGGCTGTTTTTCAGGGAAGCAATCACTTTGATGGTATTCCTGGTTTCTCTCAGTAAAACAAACATGATGCTGCTTTGTGAGAGTGTTTGTTCTGTGTGTAGAAAAGGGAAAGAGACTAAAAAATATTACTGTTAATTGGATGAAATAATTTATCTGTTGCAACACTTCTAGGTAATTGCATTTCTACAATTTTAGATTAGATTTTAGAGTAGATTAGGACAGGAACCCACTGCATGCAATTTTCACTGATTTTTGTTTAGTAAACAAACTATGAGTGAAAAAAATTAAATAACTGGGCTTCATTGAGATTTACTAAATGATAAATAATCAAGAGGCAGCTAAAAGGATTCTGTGCAGTATCTTTTCAGTGTGATTGAGAATATACATTAATTCACATATATTAGCTATATCTTATAAGGTGAAGCAGTGCTTCAAGTTTTATCATTAATGCAACAAGAAAGCTGCTATGTGATACTTATTTTCTCACAAGAGTAGAAAATATTGTTTGGCCGTTGTGTGAGCTATTCCTGAGGATTTGTCGATTTTACCGATCATCAGCTACTTTTTCTGTTGTGAGAACTGTTACAACCTGACAGTCATCTGAAATTCCCAAAATGCTGATTGTCTTGTTAAGAATTCTAGTGCAAATGAGATGAAATATTTCAGCCCACACATTTCTGGCACTGAAATGTTTGTGAAAATCTACAGGCCTGGAGCTTAATTACATATTGATGTAGCATAAAGTAGCTTTTCAGATTTACTTGAGATTGGTTTGGGCTGTCAGAAACACTCCAGTGTATTGCTGTGCATGCTTAGTTCCTCGTAGTGACAGCAGGGGAAGAAACCTGGAGAATATAATCACCTGCTTTCAAGATATTTCAGCCTTCCTGAGTTGCACAACTTGGGTAGATGCCCAGCAGAAAATGAATGAAAAAATACTTGCTAAACAGGCCTAAATTTAAACTTACTGAGACAAATAATATAATTGTCAGGATGTAAAGAACCTGAGATCAGTTCATGCTTGTAGTGTTCTAGTCTTAATACTATGAGAAATTTTGGCTTAGGAACATCCTCAGAAGATGAGTGAGGAAACAGTGATGATTCAAAAACTTCTGGAAAGGAAGACCTTTTAGGGTGGTATGGAGGGACACCTCCTTTCTAAGGGAAACCTGAATTACCAATATATGTTGAATATCTGACTAACCCAGCACACATCCTCGAGAACTAGTCCAGAAAGTCAGTAATGAACAGCTCACTGAAGCAGCCATGAAGAAAGCAAGGGGAATTGGGGGGGGTACCTTTCTTTCAAATTCAACTCTGGAACCTGTCAGCCTCAGCAGAAGAGAGAAATCCCATAAGACTTTCCAGAACAAAGAACTAATTTTTTTTTTTTTCAGCAGCACCTAGATTTGGGAGCCTTTGAAAACCATATTTAAAGCATTTCAAGGCTGCATTTGTGGCTGTGCTCTCAGACTAACACATCACAAAGGATCTGTTGGTGCATATTAAGTTTATCCATGCCGGTGGCAGTCAAGTATCAGATCTCACATGAGATGCTAATTAGCACCTGAGAGGTGAGAGCTGCCAGGCAAGCTGAGGAGCTATTGCTGGAGTTGCTGACTGATGTGTACTGAAGCAAACAGCTACAGCCATCTGCCAGGACGCTTTCTTTCCACAGCTGTTTGTTCTGACCCAGAGCTGGAAGTGAACTCCCCCAAAGATATAAGAAAGGAGTGTTTGTCCAAGAGCCTGTCACTGTAGTTCAGAACTGGCATCTAATATGATTGACATGAATCCAGCTCTGTAGCTGCTTTGGGGAGCAGTCACAAATGCAGGGATGATTAATTAGGGGCAATATGATTGTAAAACACTCCAGGAGGAGTTCCTGGAGTTTGTCTATCACAGCTTTAGCTGGGTGAATACTTTTCACCTACTTCAAAGCAAAGTCACTGTCTCTCTTTGAACTCTCACTTCTTTCATGGAGAGCTGTGTAAGAATGCAGTTAGGAGTGCATCACAATATGTCTGGGTTAGAATGTGCCATTCATAAATCCTTCTGCTTAATCTGTTTAAGTCAAGTCCTAAAAACACACTGGATCCTGTGCAGATTTGCCACTGAGCAGTTCATAAAATCAAGCCATACTTCACTACGTTCCCCAAATGCCAGACTCCCCATATTCTGGGATAGATTTTAGAAAAAAATATTTTAAATCACCTTCATCTTGGATACAGGTTTCTTCCTGCTATAAGTCACTGAGCTGCAGTCAGTGATGTGTATCTCACAGGAGGGAAGGATTTAGGCAGATACGAGGTACAAGAACTCTCACAGTGTCTTTCCCAAATTCGCTTCTTGCAATGCTCCAAGAGAAGGCAGCAATGAAAGCTAGCAGGTTTTCTCAGCACAAGAACTGTGGCTCAGGTCTGTCTTGGTGCCCAGCCTTGAAAGAGAGATGCAGAGTTCCCAAGTGCAGGAGAAAAAGTTCATTAAGGCTGGATTTGTGTATCTGCTACTGGTGCAGAAACCACTCTCCATCTCTCACCTGTTCTACAAGCAAAGAATTGCTCTTATGATTTAAATCATGTAGGCAAACAAAGTAGAAAGTAAGTACAGCTTTGAAATTTTAATTGAATGCAAATTAGGTTCCAAATTAAACTTCAGGAAATGTTCAAGGATGAAGAAGGAATACTTTCCCTTATGCACAATGATTTGCATAATAATCAAATAATTTATGTTATTACAAACACTTACTACATAGAGCTTTCCAGTGTGGAATATCAAAGTAGTTCTTGATGGGTTAAAAGACCTTTAAGTAACCTTTTTCATATCTTTTCTTTGGCTGTGACTGTGAATGTGTTGTGTCACTGAAGTGGTGCAATCAATTTCCAGGCAGCCAAGACAATCATATTCCAAATCCATTGGTACCATTGTTGTTACTTTGAATAGATGTGTATAACCTTTGATAATCTTTGTGATTGTATTGATTCTTTTCACGCTGGTCCTGGTTTTTTCATAGCATTATGAAAGTGAGCTTTGGTAAGCATAAAATATGAGGATGGTTGAATCTAATTTGTGATCACAGAATGCACTTGCCAAACCTCCATCCTGTTATAGAAACTCTGGACTATGTGATAGTACAAGCATATAAGTTTTTCGTTCCCAGGGAAGACACTGTGTATTTGAGCCCCCCCTACTGAATTATACAAAATCTTAAGTTACTTTACAGGGTGCTAATGCCAGTCTCAGCTAACAGGAGGAAATCCATCAAATAATGAGTGAACATTGCTGAGGGAGCAGATCATGTTCTCCTTCTTTGTAATAAAAGTTGTAAATGAACTCTAATTTCAGATGAAGATCTACATCCACTAGGTTTCATTATGGCCACAGATCACTAGTCAAAGCCCACCTTTTCCCCTGAGGTTCTGAGATGAAAAATCCCCTGTTCATGGTTCCTTCGCAACTTGTTTTACTCTAAAAGGGAAAAGACTGCTGGAGTTCTGTGATGTTGTTCCTGCCTTTTGCAAAGATTTGCAAAGATAGGTGGGATTATGCCCTAACCTTGAATAGCTGGCAATGTTGCACTGGCTCAAAACATGGGCAGTGGTTGTGAAGCACTGAGAAACTGCCTTCAAGGAGGAAATGCATGAATTTCATAACGTTTTACGAGGGAAAAGAAGTCTGAAACAATTGACAAGCTTGATCATGAATGCCAAAACCTCATTTTAAACTTCCTGCTATCCCCATGTGCTTTTGCTGTGGCCCGCAGAGGCAGTTCTGGTGTCATCTGGTGTCTAGTTTCTCCTGTCTGGGCTTCAGGATTTTCTTTTATTACAGCTTTGCTTTTTTTTTTTTTTTTTTTTTTTTTTTTTTTTTTTTTAAGTTAGAAATGTCTTTATGCACACGTTCAAAAATAACATTTGATGGGCAGGTCGCTGTAAGAACCATGAACTGTTTGTCCATGGCTTGAAACTGAGAGATGCAAAACTTAAAACCCACACACTTGTTAAACTTCCAGCTCTCAGTTTGTCCCACCCTGCAGTCACAGAGGGGTCTGTGCCATACACTGAGATGGTGATCACTTAGTGTGGCTGCCTGAAGAGCAAAAACCAAACCTACTGATTACTACTCCTGCACTGCTCACTTTTGCAACTATAACATCTCTCCTGGTCTTATTTTGGAAAACTTCAGGAGGCTGCAGCATCACTCACCATCTGGTGCATTTTGCTTATCAGTGAAAACAGTGGTGAAATCTGAGCTACAGCAGTGCTTTAAACAGTCTGCACATACCCTACAAAATCATGCAGTCTGCTGCTGCTTCTGAGGAATTAACCAGCCATATATAATTATTTATTGTAACAATAATAGCAGTTTTATTTTAGAAAGCAATATTTTGGAACAATTCATTTCTTTGGGGTGATAGAGTATAGATTCGGGAAATCATTCACTTACTGATTTGAACTTAGGTTAGTATATGTAATATTTTAGCTTCGGTTGTCAGTTAAAGACAGCTTGGAGGAAGTGTATTTCATGCCAGATATTTTCCTGGTTTCTCACTTCCTTTGGTGATTCTGCAAAAAATGACTCTTTACAAATCCTGTAGCTAGAAAGAAGACTAGATTTTTTTGATTTTTTTTTTTTTTTAATTTGTGGGAGTTAAGTATAATACAACATGGACTTTTTCTCTGTTACACCACCTGGTGGCACCATGATTTGGTTCCCACAGCCCCCTTTCTCACTTAACCAAGGAGCTCGGGCCTGGGGATCACCCTTTACAGGTGCTTTTGTTACCACCGTGAAACTCAAAAAAGTTGCTGTCTTCAGATCCTTCCCACTCCTTTGAACACCCATCTATGCAGTCCTTTTTAAAAGGGCCTTGCTTGTTTTACATACAGCCTGTGACTGCAGCCATTTTGCAAACAGATCTCTAAATGCTGTTTTTCCCTCTAATTCAGTCCTTCCATGAAAGAAAAAAAGTTTTAGGGGGCCAGCAATGTGAACTAACCACAGTAAAGCGCTCTGAAGACCTAAAATTTTAAGCCTTGACAAACTTGTGACTCAAACACAATTCTTTGTTAACGTGGTCTCAGATCCCTTTTCTTTTAACAGCCTAATTATCTTTCTTTGCTGTGGCTTTTCCTCCTCAGTTACAGTTGGTATCCACAAAAGAAAAATTGCATGTAGCAGATGCATCCTGGCCTTTGCTTTGTTATCCTGACATGACCGAATGATTCAAGTTGTCTTCCTGCCTGTTCCTAGTCCCACCAGGCACTGCAAAGGTCAAGCTTTCCCTTGTTATAACCAACACATGAAGTGGCAGGTTGGACCTTGCTGTGCCACCAGCTGTCCAGGGCCTGTCTTGCTGCACCTGCAGGTTCCCCTGCCAGGACATGAGCAGTGTCCCTCTTCTGCGTCAGGAATGTGCAAATAAGGAAAACCTTGAAGGCAGTGACTTGCAGATCCTTGTAAATTCTTGCCCTTCACACTTAGCTGCTAAATTAGATAACATTTTTTGGTGTAGGAATACTCCAGATACTTTGTGATGAAATCCTCTTTCCCACTATCCTGAAGTGGATGCTGTTTACCTTGCAGTGCCACTAAATGTGGGTTATTAGCACAAAGAACAATTAAGTACCAGAATTTTTGGTACAACTGTAGCTACCAAAACCTGCATAGATGATGGCTTCTAGCTGGGAGGAAGTTCAAGGGGTTTAATACCATTTGGGCCATCATATGCTCAGAGAGCAGTATTCAGAACATCTGCTGTCCTACACACTCTGTGTTTACTACAAGGTTCACTACAGAACCTTGAAGACCTGTGCTATTGGGAGAGTAACTGCCCTTTCTGCAAATGTAATACAATTTTTTTTTTTTAATATTATCCAAGTCCACTTTAAATCAGTTAAAAGTGAAAAACCAGCAAGCCACCTCTGTGATCTTACCAAGGGTGTTCACCATTGCATGATGAGCACATCCTCTTAAGCTTTTGCTTAAGAAAAGAAGGATCATGCCTATGCACTACCTTAGCTAGACAATCAAAAATTTGGGTTTGGGATAAAAAGGGTAAGACTAGTATTAGGATTCTTTCTTTTCTTAGGTTCCTCACTGTGACCGGAAAGCAAGGGAAGGAATTCCAAGGATAAATACTGGTGTATACAGGAAAGGGTTTAGGGGGGTATAAGGGGAGTATAACTGGATGATCTTTAAGGTCATTTCTAACCCAAAGCATTCTGTGGTATTCTTGACAAGCTGAGTATAAAAGTAGCTGGAACAGTGGTCTGTGACTAAGTCATTAATAACTGAAAACTCATAACTACTTACTTGGAAGGATTATTCTGGAAAGTTCCAAGGGCCAGAAGCAAGGCTCCCGTACAATGCTGGATGTATGTATTGATATATTCAAAATGTTTTAGCTTACCTTACGCCTTCACAGGGTATCTAAGTAGAGTTCTTGACACCCTTTGGCACTGAACATTTTAGTGGTGTCCCTGACTTAGGGGAGTAGAAGTGAAGTACAAAGAAATCTGATGGAAGAATTTGTTGCTGCTCAGAGACTCAAAGACCTTTTTAAGCTAATAATCCAAGCTGAAAATGAGTACTGACATCTGCCACAGTTCCTTATATAAGGAGGGGACTTGGAGCTCTGGCTATTAATTATATTGTAGAAGTAGTTTTCTTGTGGGTGTGCATGTGTTTTTGTACAAAACAGTAGCAATCATCACTTCCTACATAACAAACCTTCTTTATAGATTTTCATGATACAGTGTAAAATAAGTTAGTGTCCTTTGGCAGAAGAAGTCACTTAGAGTAATAAGGAATAGTATTTTTTCTGTGGTAATAATGTTCTTCCCCAGTGGAATGTAATTGGACTTAATCAGAGAAGGGTTACAATGCTCCAGCTTATGTTTGTTTAGGTACTTCTGCCATAAATCTGTGTGGGATGAAATAGAACAGGGATTGCAATATAACATGGAAATAGGGATAACGAGTGGCACTAAGATGTTGCCTTACTGCTACTCTTGTTATTATCCCACTTACAAAAATTACTCTTGTAAAATACCTTGATGAAAAATTACATTTTAAGAGTCCTACAATTACACTTGTGATTGTCAGGTAGGAATTCACCTCCTCTTTCACTGAGACTGTTTACATGAGGATATCACAGTGACTTCAGGAAGATGATTCCAGTTTACACTGGTGATGGACCCAGCACCAATGAGGATGTTAGATAAACACAGTGTGCAGCTTTTAATTTGTACATCTCCTTAGTGCAATTTAGTGTAGAATTTGCCATGTCATACAGAGGAAAATATGGTCACTACAGCTACGCCCTCATCTCTGGTTAAAATAAACTGAAATAAGATCACACCACTGCTCTATACATGGTTATACAGAGTAACTCTGCCTGTTGGTTGTTGTCACTGAAAGCTTCAGTGGTACTAACAAAAAGCCTCTCTGTCAAATCCTGTCCCCTGCTTAATTAAGAAATCAAAAAGAAAAGGAAATGAGACTGTTACCTAAAGGTGGATAATCCTATGGTATGCAAGTACTTTCCTAGTAGACAGCTATGATTTAGCGTGTAAATATGGATTCAGGGGCTTATTTGATCATAGCATTTCTTCAGTAACCTGCTAAGATGACTTTATTTCTGAAAGTCCATGTGTGTGTATGTGTAGGATTCCTCAGACTCCTCAAATAGAGGATTGCTGGAAACTTGATAGTCTGAAACCGCTCATTTGTACTTAGTGAAAATTTCCTGCTATCATAACACCTCTCTAAAAAGATCACTTGTGAATCCACTGAACCATGAATACATTGAACATACTCAGGAGCAAAATCCATGCTCACCATTTACATCTGCCTGCCTAGGAGGACATGGAATTATTATTTGGGTAAGTTTTACTGCTGTTGTTACTTACACAGATTAAAGTACAGATATATATATCTATACCATCACTCCATCATGGCATTTCTGGGTACATGCTCTTTGTGGTCAGTGAAAGATTCATCCTCTCAGAACTTACCATAAAATACAGTCACCTACATAATGCATTTCCAGGTACCTGCTGCCCCTGCAACTGTAAATTGCATTATTATGGTTAATGACTCTGCCCAAAAAAGGAACCTTCCTCATTCTTACTGATTTTTTTTTTCCTGGCACTGAAAATATTACTTAGAATTGTCACCTTTTACCTTTCTGAATAGAGACTGATTTTATATTAGGGCACTTTTTCATTTTATATTTATAAAACATACAAAAAAATGCATTAGTGTTTCTAGTCCAAGCAGTCACCAACTTTATAGTCAGGACATAAACCCTGGAAATAACAGCATAACATCATAATGGGAAACCTGACAGGTCATTAACTACAGCAGTGCAAATGGCATTGCTGTAATTCACAAGTGCTTGTAGACAACAGCCCAGCCAGCAGCCTTTCAGAGCCTGCATGACAAATAATACTCAGGGATGGAGCACAAAATAACCAGGTCACACTGGAGCACCAGAGCACACCAGAGCACTGCTGACAGATGTTCCACCCCAACACAGAGGTGGTTCTTTAGGACCCTTTTATGACCTCCTTTATTTTATTCTTCCTGTGTCTTTAATATGTATGAGTTTTTCGTGAGGATTTTGGTGAAGAATGAAGGTCTTTATTCAGATAGGTCATTTTACAAATATTAAATGAGATGCAGGTATGGAAAAACGGATAAGCTGTGTTCAAGACAGCAGTTGGAGGCTGGGAGATGTTCAAGCAGCTAGTGCAGATATACAACACTGGTCTGCCTGGTATCCTTGTGCTATTGATTAGAGAAGAAAAAAATGTTCCTGCAGATCCTTTGAATCAGCCCGTTTTGCGTTGGCTAACTGACATGAAGCAATGCAACTGCCCCAGCAGAGGAGCAGCAGGATGGGCACTGAGGGCCTGGCACCGCTTGGACTGACATCACCAGAGCTGCCACTGTAGAGCCTCAGATTAATAAGGCTGAGAAATGTTACAAATTATTATCTGTAGTGACATTTTGGCACTATCTCATACTGTAATTTCAGAGGCAAGGCTGGAAGGGGGGTGGATATGTCCAGGCAAGGAACAGCCCCATTCCACAGCCACTTGTTCCAGTTCAAAATCAAACCCAAAGGCTGAAACCACTTGCAGTGAAACAATGTGGCACTTGGTGCCATGGTCTAGTTGAGGTGTTAGAGCATGGGTTGGACTTGATGATATTGAAGGTCTCTTCCAACCTAGAAATTCTGTGATTCTGTGAATGATATTTCAATCAATAGATGAAGAGATGGGGATTTTTCCTCCTTGCTTATAAAATTGGTCAAGTTGGGTTTAGTTGAGTCTCTGAAATCCAGGCATCATGTAGTTCCTACGCTAGAATAATTAGGATGCAAGTCTGGCTGAAGTAGTCACTACAAAAGCAAGAGCTGCTGCCAGTTTAGAAAATCCTAGGTTATTACTTTTGGTTGAAAATAGGTCACATTGGAAGCAGTGGGATCTGCTTGCTGAAACAAATGCTACATGCCTTGAATAAAGGCCATCAGAAGCGGATTCTTTAAAAAAAATTAAAAATCAATATTTACGAGATTGTATTCCCTTTACAGGGGTTTTATTTAAAACCATCTCTTTCCAAGTTAAATGCAGCAAAATTACATATGTCCATAGCTGTACAGTGTAGCCTCCATCTCTTTTGTCCTAGAGTGTTCATACTTCAATTCCATTAATAATGTGCTTTTTGAGGAAATCATGTTTTAATACCGTATCCTTTGCTTCACATGGAGGAAAGGGGCTGAATGGGAGGATTCAGCCTGTGCACTGGGAACATGGTGGTGTTACCACAGCACTAGCAGGTGCTGTGAAGAGGATGCTCAGCTCTGAGAGGAGCTGCTCCTCCAAATCTCAGTCAAGTGCAGTTTAAGCCGTATCAGGATGCAGCTGGAAGTGATGGCTAATTCCCATCTTTAGTCCCAATTTAGAACTGCAGGATTTAGCTGTTCTATATGACACAGAATACAGCATATGACATAGGAAAGAAGATCTCATATTATAGAGTCAACTCTTATGTATCTCCAAACTGGGCTACATAGGTCATGGCTACAGAATTCCCTTTTACAAGTGCATATCAGGGCATCTCCCAGGAGGGAGTTCAGATTCCATTTTGCTGTTCCTATCCTGCAGTTGGGCATCTTCAAATAGCTTTTCTTCCTTCAGATTAGGCTTTCCTAAAATAAAGAGTAAATGACTGAAGTCTAATGGGCTATGGCTGAAACACATTGAATACATAGCCTTGGCAGGCTCTATTATCCATACACTGACATCTTCAGAATTACTTGGTATTTTAATGTACATTTAAAATTGGTTAACAGGAGTATAAATTAAAGCAATAGCGAAACTAGTCTCTCAAGGTTTTATTGCCCATTGTAATTTTAAGTTTATGGCCTCACTGCTTTGTGGAGGACTTGTGTTGATTTAGTTTTAAAGAGCGCATGTACTGGTTTGAAAGCAAAACCAGTGAGAGACTCCAAATCAGAAAAACAATTTAATAGGAGGGAAAAAAAGTAAAATAAAATAAATGCAATAGTACAAAAGATCACTGACAGAGTCAAAATAAAACCTGACACCCTGTTAGTTAGGGTGGTAGTAAGCAGTCCAGATTAAGTGGTCTTGTTCAAGCAGTGATCCTGTAGAAAGGTCTGGTAGCTCTTGTCCTCCAGGAAACCAGTGGGTAAGGACTCCCTGTGCTGTCCCAAATCCCAGATTATATCCAGGTGGGAATGCTTGGCTCCTCCCCCTGGGCAGACCATCCCACAATGGGCTGATATCATCCCACCAGTCATGCAGTGGGTCCTTGATTGCCCATTGAACAGAGGGTACTCCTGGAGGGAGTTACCTCTGAGTCATGCAGCAAGGCATTGATGGCCCATTAACAGGAGATAGCCCAGAGGGAGGGGGCAAGGGAAACACTGCCCCACCTGGTTTCAACAGCTCATGAAGATGGTGATAGAATACATACTTTGGGCACATTGTAACCTAGGACAGTGCAGTAGGGAGAAGGTGGTGCCTCACCCAGAGCCTGGTGAAACCAATGGAAGTCCTTCCATTTAACTGTCTCAGGGCAATGGTCACGTGATTCTCACTGCCAAAGACTTGGATTTACTTTCTTATTTAAGAACATTGTCCAGAGAAAATTCATATTTAGATATAATTTTAAATACTTTTTCCCAACTCATTTTACATTATTCTTCATGCAAGTCCTATGCCTGATTTATTAACAAAGGAGTAACTAAGAGGGGAAAAAAAGATGAAAATGTAATTTTTATTGAGTTGTGACATAAGAGTTGTGTGTAGAA
Source organism: Phylloscopus whistleri (assembly GCA_017589585.1). Classification (NCBI taxonomy): domain Eukaryota; kingdom Metazoa; phylum Chordata; class Aves; order Passeriformes; family Phylloscopidae; genus Phylloscopus; species Phylloscopus whistleri. The sequence goes on along the minus strand of JADMLD010000864.1, from coordinate 1,623,355 downwards.
GCAGCTGCTGCTCTTGACTTTAACAAGCGCCTTTTTCCCATGAGAAGGTGCATACCAAAGATCATCTGCAGCCATAAATACATATGTGAGAATGCTTGTATTAAGTGGCCCAGAACACTGGGCCATGGAGGCTGTGTGGGATGTGTGAGAGTTTCCAAGATAAAAGAGCAAGAAACATATGCTCTGCCATTTCTTTGCATTAGTCTCCTAATCATTGGCTGCATAGTTTGATCCTAAACTTGTACACTGAAAAAATAAATAAATACTAGTGTGTGCTTAATAAAGTGATTCTGGCGGCTTAGAATAGGGTCTGTGTTTTTTCCGGTCGCTACACTGTACGTAGAGCTATGACTCCATTCCCACACCTCTCAGGGAAACCACAATAAAATTCTGGAATGGCCAGAGGAAAAGTACTAATTAAAGTGGCAAAAATTTCATTGAATTAAAAGACATGAAGCTCTTCTCCTATTCTCAGGTTTGTCTGCCTTACCATTATTTTTCCTTTGTTGCTGATTCTGTAACTACTCTTTTAACAGCCTTCTCTCAATTAATACATTAATAAATTACATCTGGGCAAGCTCAGGTACTTGCTTAAGGAATGAAATAGGGCTCCAAGTAATCGCTGTAGAAGATGACTCAGGAACTCTCCCAGCTTGTTACATCAAGTCATGAATATTTATGGTTATTGGTATCCATTTCTCGTAATAAACACTTCATATTTGCATAGTTTTTGCATTAAAATTCTGCCTAAAATACCATTAGATTGTAAACATAAAGACATGAAGGAGATCCAGAATGTGAATATTATGAAATACAGAAGAAAAAAAAACTTTCTTTGTTTCACAGGCAGCACTTTTTGATTTAGAAAGTGCAGATTGAAAACACAGGATATTTTTTTTTCTAACAGTGTTCACTTTCATAAGTGGTTTAGCAGTCCAAGTTCCAGTGGCTTTTTAAGATTGATGGCCAGAGCTGTACACTTTATTTAAGTGCTTTAAAATGCAAATGAAAAGGCCAAGGAAAAGAAGGTAAGTATCTGAGATACACAGCTTCTCCCAAAAGGTTCTGAGAGTTTGGCATCTAACTTGCAAGAAGGTAAGAAGATCCCAGAAGGCACCTACTGTATCATTTAGTGCCTGAAGAACCTCATAATTCTGTCTGAAGTTCCAAAGGACTTAAACAATCTTTAAGTAAGAACTTAAGTCGTGCCTGGAAGAGTATCCTCTGTTCTCTTAGGGGTTGAAAGTGGGGTAAAAACCCTGAAGAATCAGCTAACTCCCCACCTCCTAAACCCTGCCACAAATGGAAATCCAGAGAAAAATTACTTTAAAGAACAATAGGGAGCAGAAATGGGTTCAAGTGAAAGATGTTCTTGTTTCTTGCCTGCTTCTGGAAAGATTTCTGGTAAACTTTTTCTAATGTGCCCTTCAGGAAGCTGTTACTGAGATACTGGCATTTAATTTTCAATTTCCTGCTTGACCTTGTTCTGAGTTTGCATTGGTTTTCATGCATAAGGTACATTAAGACACCTTCAGCTACTCAGTTCATAATAGTGTTGCTGGGCCATATATTTACATGAAGGATTTTGTGGAGCATGCTGATCCTAATTGGAGGAGAGGGGATTCTGAGGTGCAGGCTCTTAAATACAAAGCTCTTGGAATAATGTCAGCTGGCTTTAGTAAGAAAATGTTTTCACAAGTGTTTTAAAGATGTGGTTTTGCTTAACAATCACACACCTACAGTCTTCCTAAACTGCACTAAACTGCAGTAATGTCTGCCTCTGAGAGGAACAGGACACTAAATCCTGTACCATGACCTGTTGGCAGACATCACCTCTGTGGGACTGGGCAGAGGAGTGCACTGGGTTCTTCATGAATTTCATATGCTTTTATACACTAAAGAGTTGTCAGCAGCTCTGCCTTTTATCATCCCTGGGCAGAGAGAGACAGTGAACATTTCTGTCATGCTTTTCTGTTCTAAAGGCAAAAGGATTGGCACAAAAACTTCTGTATTGTGTCAGTAAAGAAATGCTACACTTTCCCTCCAAATGTCCCACTCTGTTGCTTGACATATCTGCTTTTATAGCCAGAGTCTGCAGTCAAAAAGTGTGCTGGGCACTCCAGCCCAGTACATGCTTTTCTGTGATTATGCCAAAGCTCTTAACTGATGTGACTTCTAAAACTGTCTTGAGTTTCACAGGAGTCCTCCATATTGTAGTGTTAAATATGTAGGAAATTCATATTTTAGGGAAGTGCTTTCCTTTTACAGCAGGAGTTTTACAAATAGAACCAGATTCAAGTGTCCTTATTCAGAGACTAAATTTGGTGTGTGTTTTCACTCCCTAATTTGCATCTTCACTTCATGACATATTTTAAGAGAAGCCAAGATGATACTGTGCCTCAACTCCATATAGCTGTGGGTAATCTTGTCACAGAACAACTTGATTTTCCGTTCTCTCCCTGCCATGCTTCAAATGAAAGTAACTTAAATATAGAGAGAATTTCATACTATGAATGGACAGAATTGCAGATACATAGAGAATTTCACATTGTGGATGGACATAATCCCAACTATATTTACATCTCCTCACTGGCTGTCTGAGCTAATGCCCAGATCTGTTCATTGTCAGAATCTGAACTAACTAGAAGATTAATAGAAATGGTCAAATGTTAGTCTTTTTGTGAGCTCAGTTGGATATTTCATCCCTTAAACCCCACTGCTTCAGCAGAGACATTCAGCCACCAACAGAGCTCCATAAAACCACTTGCTGCAAAGTGATGCAGAAATTCCTGTATCTTTAGGCATTTCACTAATGAATTATCAAATTCTGCTTCCTATATTTGCAACCAAAACCGCCAAACCGACCAAGCCACTGTGTAGTGCAAACTGAAATATCAACAGTCAGAGAAGAAGATCACAATATTATATTTTACCAGCCTCTAACACCTTAATGTCATTGTTCTCTTCATGCTGATATTGGAGTTTTGGGGTTTGTCAAGCATCTTTTTTAGAACCATCTTCCTTCCCATATGGCTGTCCAGTTGAGCTTCATGCAGACATATTTATATTTGTATAAATACCTACACCTACAGATTTTTCATATTTAAGATTCAAATGTTTGCTACACAAAACATTTATCTACAGCATGCCTTCTGTAATACCAGGAAACAATTTATGTGTGGTAAAAATTAATCTAGTAGTTGAAGAACAGCAAATATAAATTATTTTACAAGAGAGATCTTAATTAGTGGAATTTTATGATGTGTGAAGATAGATAGAGTGCTCCTTGAAGGCCAGTGTTTTTGCATAAAGATGCACAAAAATTTTCAAGTTGGATTTTTTTAAATTGCTTTTAAGAATTAAAACAACTATTGGGATGCAAACCTTTTTTTTTTCCCCAGCATTTCTTTTTGTGAGTCTGTTCCCTTATTTTTGCATTTTTAATGGTTTTTAACATTGAACATTTTTTGTGAATATGTCACTGATAGGATTTGGGCTTTTAAAAATCAGTTTTCTAGAAAAAAGCCACAGGAAATCAGGATATAATATCTAATTCTAAATTATTATCAGCCAATGAATATTGGGAAAAGCCTGTAGTGTTATTTGTAGATGCAGAAGGTGTATAATCTTGGTAGTTTACAGTGTCTCTGACATTTTTATCCCATTTCTTATTATTCCTAAAGAATTTTTACTCTGTTCTCTTTCTTTGTGATTTCACTACCCCAGGTACTACACTGTATCCAATGCTCAGCTCTAGTTTCTTCATACACCTTCAGAATACTCTTGAAATAATTTTAAATAGCTTGTACCATGTCATTGGCAAATAATGTATTTTATCCAAACCAATGTTTTCAGTGAATTGGGGATTTGTGCTTATTTTAAATTTCAAATACAACATCAATGACTGAACCCTCAAACCAGCCTGATTCTACTGTCACCTACGAAAAACACATCCCAATTTTACACATGAGAAATTCTGTGCACATTTCTAGTATGGAATCTACTGCAGGTAATAAATTTGATAAAAGATCACAGGAGTTTGGGTATTCCATTCCCTCATTTTTGGCCTGGTGAATGTGCAGTATTCTGTGCACACACAGGAAGCTACTGGGGCCAATCAGCAGAGGAAGAGGAAGTTCAGGATAGAGGAACAACATTTCCATATTGTGCAAAGCAAAGCAGCAGAAGAGTTACCACTTTCACTCTGATTTAGCAATGCCACTTAGCATGTGCTCATCCTTTCCAGTTGCGGTATCTAAAGTTAGGAACGTACTTGGAGGAGTAGCAGCAACCCACAATCAAGCATAAGAATGTCAGCAGAAGACTTAGCTCTCATTGCAAGGTGCATGAGCAATGATTTTATGCAGAAATGGTTTTTGCTTTGACCAAAATAAATGCAAGATTTTATTTAGTAAAAACAGTGAGAACAGAACTCTTTAACAACACTGGCGGCTGAATCCAAGAACATATGTCCAGTTTACTGTGTGGGCAAGGCATTTCTACAGAACTCTAAAAATAAGTTATTATGTATGTTTTCTGAAAGTGGGAGTGACCTTCTGGATATACTTGAGCTTTTAGGAATCATCTTCAACAGGAAATTAATCATCTACTGAGTTCATGTTTTGTAGATATTTCTCCTTCTAAATTGAGAGTATGCAGGACTGAGCCTCTTCTCACCATTTTTACCTTAGATTTGCCCCAGTATAAAGGGTGTGGAGAATAATCTCTGCGTGGGGAATTGCTTCTGAATTCTGCCACAACCAAAATGATAGTAATAAGGTAGAAAGTTAAAATTTGATCAGGAATCATTACAATCCATGTGTTTATAGATACACATGCATATATTTATGTATACATTATGTATAATTATGTAAGACCGGTGTGTAGCTCCTGTTCTAATCTCCATTTTTAAGCTGATTATAATTAACTGAATAAAATGAAGTAAGATTTCCTTGTTAAAATGCATCCCAAAGCATGTCAGTCTTAAAGCAATAACCAACATCCTGCATGTTTGAGGTTTTTGTTCCTCAGCTCTGCATAGCATTTCCATTCAGAGTGTTAAATGTGATTGTAAACAAACAATATGGAACCTCAAGGTTCAGTTTTTGCTTCAAGAAAAAAGAGGGTTTTATTTCTCTCTACTAGATAAAGTTCTGTTTTACTGAGAGAACAGAAAGGTAACATGAGAAACCATCAGCTGTCCTCAAGGAAAGGAAGAGATTCAAGAATATGGCAAATTATGTAAATTGGGTATTCTTCAGCCATGGTGTCTGGAACAGGTCATGGAAAGTGTTCATGTTGGCAAGCCAAAAAGATGGGAGAAAAGACAGAAGTCCTAAGTAAACACTTCCAGTTCTGCTGTCAGCAACTCTCCTGAGAGTCACACAGCCATGCCCCCACCACAGCCAGTCAGGAGAAGCCCTGGAAGTCTGAGCTTTGGAAAGAAAATCTGCTGCTCACCAGCTTTCAGAGTGAAGAAATACCAAGTGATTCTTGTTTGGAATATGTGCTATGATTCCATGGGAAGGCTTCCCAGAGATTGTTTGGTGGCACAGAGAAGCCTCATGGCAGCAGACCAGCTGGCACCTTCAGCAGCACGCCGTGATCTCTGGAACCCCTGAGAAACAAGCAGAGCTTCCTCCACAGATGGCTATCAGCCTCCTCCTCATCCGCTCCACAGCCTGTGACTCCCAAATCAATATTTTCATAGGCAGTTAAAAATTCCAGCTGGACCTTCTTGTGGTTGTGCAGTCCTCCAGCCTCTGCTTGTAACCATTTTCTTCCATTTTTACATGGCTTTAGCCAGTGGTTTCTGGTGTTGGGAGTCTTAATCCCCAATAGCCAGGGGCTGCACTTTCTAAAGGAAGTTATGGCATCATGCAGTTTGTCTTCAGGGAACCCTGCTCTCCTCTCTCTAGAACTAAAGCTCTATCAAAGCAAAAGAAAGTAACTTTGCAATTGCAACTGGACCAGATTCTAATTAAAAAAACCAAATAATTTTCCAGCTCTAGTTTCTGTGTTTGCCCTTGGCACTTGTTCTGAGTTACTTGAACTCATCCTTCAACATACAGAGAGAATCAGGGGTTTCAGAGAGGGACCTCCTGTTTTCTCTTAATGAGCATCCTTAGTCTTATACATGATTTTAGTCTGGCACCATCATATTTGAGAAGAAGAAAAGACTAATTCTATCTTGAAACTTATATCATGAACCAGAGTTTCAGGTAACAGTATTTGAACACTTGAAATTTTGTTTTAAAACATCATAATTAAAAGAATACCAAGGGAAAAGTCATGTGAAAGCAGTACTAGAGGTCTTTTGCTGTACCCTAAGATCCTACATAAAGGCATTCTTGCAGTTCAAGTTAAAAAATATCTAATTCACTTTCATTAAACATTGTTTTATAAGCATTTCCTTTACTGATTCATGTTACTAGATCAATTTAATTGTATTTTTTTTCCCCCGGGGACACAGAAATGTAGGCAGTGAAAATAAAAACAGAGGTCCCAAAATATCTATACAAAGGTACTTGCTCTGGGCTTTGTGTTGTCCAAAGACATTTTAAAATGATTGTTCCTCAGTTGTCTTTATGAAATAAATGGATTACAAAGTAACACGGAATAGTGGACATGCAGCATTTCTGTGTTTTGCTAGGTATTAAAATTACCATCTTTCATCTCTGCTACTATTTAAATGTGTTTTCTGTATTCTGTCACTTATGCACTACAGTGTTTCATTTAATTTCACTGAAAACCTATTACATTTGGCCAGGAATAGGACCATCACCAGAAAGCTTATTTTTAGAATATTTCAGAGCTGATCTGAAAGGGCTCTGTGCTCAAAATAACAGAGTAGCTCTTTGTCAGACCTCCAACAAGGTATGATTTAAAAACCTTCATCATAATTTTTAACAGTAGAAGCTTGTGGTTTTGTACACTCCACATATTCCATATTTTTAATATAAATGTTAGTAGCAAATTTCTCTGTGTTTTTCCAACTCTTCACACATCTCAGCAAAGCATGAAAGAGCATCGACCTGGCTTTGTGAGAACGTGGTCCAGCAGCAACCCTTGTGTCTGCAGAATGTTGAGGCTTTTGTTGTACTTGTTGCTAAACCACTGCCACTGTCCTAACAAGCTTTTGTCATGTTTGTCTTTGAACAGCTAAATAACTGAGGTCTCTTTCAGCTGTATTGTCTTTGAGATTAATTGTAAACATCTGCCAGCTGATGAGGACAGTAATCCTTGTAGTTGTTCAGCAGAGTTCCTGAAAGGACACTGGTTTATTTATTTTGTAAAGCCCTGCTTTACAATTTCTTTGTAACTTGAGATTGTGTCTGGATTTTTCCTTTCTCCTCCTCGTTAACAGAGGTTTTATGTACGATTTTTTTTTAAAATGTTGTAAAAACTGGAAGTAGAAATCATCATCAAAGTAAAATGAAAATTGCCCATTAATGCTGCATTTCATTTTGGAGATGGCATTAGTCAAAAGTCTGTGTTTATGTAATAGATATTTCTCATTGTCAATGAGAAAAATTAATTTAGGAGTTTCACTGAAACCTGTTCTGTAAGGAAATAGAACTTTTACACTATCACACAACCATTTCTGGGAAGCAAAAATGCTTCTTTCAAATGCCAGTAGAAGCAGGAATAGTTGTGTACATAGATAAGCAACCTGAGCAGATGGTTAGAAAAATGAAAGTGAATGGCTGAGTAGAGGTCCCTCTGACATTCACTATTAGAGACAACAGTGGCTGTTAATAAAGCAGAGTTAATTCTATAGCAAGGAGTGAAATATTTAATCAGCAGTACTTCATACATAATTCAATTAACTGCCTTCAGTCATCAGTATTAACGAGAGCTGGAGCTTGGATTAATGTGCTTGAGTTCATCACAGCACTCCCAGTCTGCTTAAATGCTGCCAAAACTTAATAAAGTGCTGTCAGTCAAATTATAGTATCTGAGCCCAGTGTATCAATGTGCTGATATTACAAATCATCCTCTGTTTACAGCATTGTTTGCTAATTCCTTATTTATGCTGATCTCTGCACTAAACAGTTTAATTAGTGCACAGTGGTAGAACAAGTTAAATTTCTTATCCCTTCCTTGGTGACGTCTTTAGTATCATCCAAGTTACCGAGCAGTCACTATAAATGGTGTATCCATGTGTTTTCAACCCCCCTCAATTTTTAAAATAATTGTTTTAATCAGATACGTGGATTGCCACAGAAGAATTTCTACTGGTCTGAAAAGAATAAATGCTAAATTAATTTCTGTCTTGGTTCTAAAGAACATTCCTATTGTGGTCTGTGTTTTTCTCTGTGTAACACAGATCTCACCTTCAGTTCCCATGAATAGCCCTGATGGTGCCACTTGCTGTGGCTCGTATTCCTTTTCCTTTCTCTCCCTTCAAGAAGAGAGAAGGGGCAATGAAGGTTTCCAAAGTATTTTTCTTTCTGCTATTGAGGGATTTGATTCTCAAAAGGTGATAAACCTTCCTCAGCAAAAGCTGAGATAATGATGCTTTGACACTATATCCCATCCTGTCCTACCTGTGACCAACCTCACCCAAGAGGCTTTGGAAGAGCTAAGCCCAACCTTAAGAACTGCTGAAGGGGAAGGGAGGCAGCCTGACACTGCTTATTCCACCTTAAACTGTTCTGAAATAAATCTCTGCTGCTCCACAAAACCCTTGGCTACTTTTCAGCTGGGTGAATTGAGGCCAGACCCTGGCATCCAAAAGGAGATTTGAAAAGTACTTTGAAATGCAAGTTCTGGAAGCATTATAAGCTATCATAAGAATCACAGCTAGATAAATGACATTACAGAGAAACGGCAGAAGGGCATGGTTTTTTAATTAATTTTTTTATCTTACCAGAAGAAGAGAAATTAAGATAGCCGTTGCAGGTTTTGGTTAGAGCCAAGGACCTGAGAGTTCAGGAGTCCACAACATGAGTTTGAGGGAAATTTCAGTAATTTCCCAAATAAGAAAGTAATTTAGAATTGTGAAACATTCAGAAACCTGTTTTGGGGGGACAGAAAGGCACATGCAAGTCACACTTGACTTGAATAGATCGTCCCTTTTACCTTGGCTTTTTGATACTATTCCTGGAGTATGTGAAATCCAAGGAAATCAAAGGTGTCATAACCATCCAGTTCCTCAATCCACGAGGTGAAACCAGTGGAGGCTGAATTGGAAGTAGTGTCATTCTTTTGGGAGCTGTAGCCCTGTACTTGGCATCAAGTCTTTTGAGGATAAGTGAGGATTAGAGAATGCAGTACAATACATGAAAGCAAGAGACAGCAGCCAGAATTTCTCAGAAGAACAGAGAAACTGGGTCAGTCAAGAACTACAGAAGGAAGAATGCTCTTTATGCTATATGTTCAGCAAGTAGTGCCATCTGAGGATTTAGCAATTCATCCAAAAAATATTAGAGGTTAAGGCTAAGTTTGCTACATTTTTAAAACAGAAAACAAATGGAGAAACAAATGGAGAATCAAACCCTCAACTCTTAATAAAAGTCCCCATAACTCCATTCATTTAACCAGAGCCTCACTAGTTCAGAACCTGTACCTTGCAGTTAGTATTTGTCCTTTATCATGATTTGATAGGAGTGTTAGCAGCAGCAAATTATATTCTATGTTGACACCAAGTATTTCCTGACCCCATGTCTTAATCAGAACCTGTATAGTGGTCAGAGATTTGCAGGTAGTAAAAGTTTCTCTCTTAAAGGTGCATAAAATGAGCTATGTCCACACTGGAGAAACAGTTTGAATCTGCTGATAAAGTTGAAATCCTACTTTATCCTTTTGAGTTCTATTTAAAATAGAAGATACAAAGATCATCTAAAGGGTAAAGTACAGTGTCTACCCAAAATCTGGTTTAGACTAATAAAGAGGCACTCAGGCTTTCAGCCTTTTAAAAGAAGAAGGAGAACCACTGTCTACATAATTTTCTAAGTTTCAGGCACTTTTGGTGACATTGAAAATAAAAAAAAAATTGATCCAGAAGATCAGCAGACAACTCATGATGTGAAAGTGCTGGTGCAATGAGTGTTGCAAAACGGAAACAGTAGAGATGGTTATGAATGGGCTGCACCAGGGTGTTTCTGTGCAGTGGCTGCATTTGTCAATGAGATAAAAACCTGGCAGCAAATACAGCACTATTAACTTATGAATGATCTGGACAGACTCAGTTTTAAAACAACAGAATAAGGAGCTCATGCAGTTCACTGTAGCAAAAGATAATATGGTGCTTGCAGTGAGGGGACATTAGAAAACTTTCTTGTTCCCCCATGTGTAGTCCTGATAGTAATTGTCAAGAAAATAAAGAAGTTTTAATAGTAAAAAATGAGAAAAAAAATAATAGATCCTCTTGACAACCTTTTCTGCTTGTGAGCTTTCTGCCTTACACACAGGGAGTGACACAGGCTATGTGCTGAATGTCACTGTCGGCCAGAGCTCCAAAGCAGCTGTAAATTCACATCTCTAACGGTGGGAAGATGGTGCCAGATAATGGGTATGGATTTTTGTACATCATGACTGTGTGTCATCCAGGTACCACTTGTACTGAACCTAATGATTTGTCTGAATAAAGCAGTACTCCATAAACTTTACTGCTGAGCAAACAGCATGCTGTTGGCAACATCATATTCTGTTCTCCCTTTCAGCCCATCAAAAGATGACTCAATTACCATTTAAAATTTTATACTGCCTATGAAGTCAAGGACTGGAGAATTAGTAGTCAGCCAGAAGGTATTTTGAAAAGACCAAATGTATCTTAATGTGAAGAAGTGACAGGTTTGCATATTAGTGTTAAAAGAACAAGCCAGTGTTGGTGTTAATTTTAACATGCAGGGTGTGCACAGTGAAGAACAGGCAGATGAAAATGATGGATTCTGTCAAGATCTAAGAGGGGGTGATCACCATTCAGAGATGCCCAGATTCAGGGATTAGAAACAGAAGAACTACAAATTACAATTTCATTTTCTTCTGGAAGAGTCAAGGCAAATGGTAAATGGTTAATTAGAAATAGGCTTGTGAAGCTTGGCGTATTTTCCTTTCTTAAAAGCTGTGGTAGGTGTTTGGCTCTATGGTGCTTTTATCTCATAGCAGAATTTCAGGGAACCTGCCTTAAACTTACATTTTATTTAAGGTTGAGTCTAAGTTCAAAATATGAGTAACACCTTATTTAAGAGTGGAAAGAAACTTACTTCATTTGAAACCTATTTATTGTGCCCATTGCCACATAGTCCTGTACAGTCAGTGACAAGAACAAGCACTGCCAAATTCAAAAATTCATTTTCTAATCCAAAATTTTATAAAATTTCTGTACAATTTAGAAATGCTAATATACAAGGGATAACAAGACCTAGAAAACAGAAGGAAGAATTGGAAGAGAAGAAAAACTTCTGATAAACTCAGGAGTTTCCATGCATTTAATTAAACCTCATTCATGAGGTTTAAACATCATATGAGGATGAATGTCTGCAGATTAAGAAGCTAAATGTATTTCTGAGTTTCCATGCTTCTATATTGTGAGGGATTTTTAAATTATGAGTTATTAAATGTGAACCATGGAGCATCCTGTCAGATACTGCTTCATGCAGCTGAGTTAGGAAAGAGACGACTATGGAAATATGAGAGCAGATAAAATGAGACAAGCTATCTGCACTCATCTGACATCAAGGTAATGCACCAAAACTCATCTAATAGGTGGTTTGCTACAATCAAATTTTCTTGCACTTCAGACTACAAAAAGAAGTTAAATACAGAATACTGAATTTAAAAACAAACCAACTAAGAATATGCTGCGTATCTCAAATTAAGAGGGGATTGGTATTCATGCCAGCAAGTTGCAGTAATCATCCTAAATCTTAACTGTTACCTAAAAGCACTTTGTGACAGGGGTCTCGTGGACCATGACAATTATCTTCTCCTAAATTTGGGTGTCCTCATTAGATGATTTTCTTATTGATTGGGTGTCCACAGGGTTTGTAGTACCCAAGTAGGTTTTCAGGGATCCCAAGGTCTAGGATTTACCATCCCGGTGATTCTGCCAGAGGGTGAACAAAACTTCCTGCAAAAGATTTGAGGAGAGGCCCCTTCTCCTGCTTGGAGAGGGACCAACCATGATTTTACCAGAAAGTCCAACTCCTAAGTGTCACGATTGAGGGAGATGGAGAGGTAACACAACATCAGGTTCATGGACCAGAGAGAGTTTAAATGGCTTACACAGCTCTTACACAGGCTATTCGAAAGACTCTGCTTTTGAACCTGATTGGCTGTGATTGTCTACCACCTTCACTGACCAACAGCTGCCTGCTTACATTCATCATCAGGGCTTGGCTGGTGTCTGCTCTCCGTAGCCCAATCCCTCCTCCTTTCAGGCTCACAGACCAGCTGTTTTGCTGTCATACCTGAGCAGATAGGTAGAAGTGGATCAGTCACACAAGAGCTACCTCTAACCTCCACATCAGGAATAATTCCTAGGAGAAGACTGAGTCTGTGAAAATATGCAGGGTTTTTAATACTGTTAACACCTGATTTGAATGTGAGCCTCAGCCTGAGGAGAGCAGCCATTGCCTTGGAAGTTGATCTGTTTGAGTGCAGAAAATGAGGCTTATCTGCTTACTGAGTTAGAGTGTTTTCAGACTTTTAAGGAGTTATAAGTGTTACCTCAGGAAAAAAGAGACCTTTAAAGAAACCTCACTAGGCTGCAGAAACTGTGCTTCCTACTTTTTCAAAGAAATTTCTAGAACTGGAGGCTTCCTAATCACTGGCATCTGTGGAGATGCCCAGGCAGGTCTGTGATGAGTGCTGGGGACTGGAGCATTAGTCAGTCCATCTAAAATGCTCTATCCAGACAACATCTCGTAAGAACTTTTGATTTAAAATGCATCGCAAAAATCCTTCCACCAGCAGAAGTAGCTTCAGATGGTATGAGAGAAAAAATTTCCCAGAGGTTACAGGTTAGGGGGTTTTATTTCTCGCAGATTGGGAGTGTATTTTTTGAAGGAAGAGAAAGTGAAAATGGGCCAAGTCAATTGTGTGAACAAAAAGAGATTCTTCTTCAGATGCCTAAAATTATCCCCTCTGTTTAAAAGGTTGTGCCCGCTTTGATTTAATTATATGCTACACTGCAAAACCAGAACATGCATGAAATGTGTGGAAGTTAAAGGGGGAATTTTAGGGATTGTAAGGGATGTCAGGCATAAATTTGAAATTAGATGTGGATAGCTTATTTAGTATCTTTTGGCAACTGCTGTGTATTCAGAATATATCCATGATTCAGGGGAGCACTTAACTGTAAGCACTAAAATTATATTGTTTCCTTCTAAAGTTGTCAAGATTTTCAAACTTAGGATGTGGTGATGCTGAAGGTTTCAAAGGAGTGATTAATACTAAAAATCACTATCATATCAAATCAGTGGGCTAACAAGAACTCCAGGCCTTGAGAAGTTTGTGAAATAACTCACACGCAAATACAGCAAAAAGTATTATTTCACATCATAAGGCTGATGAGCAAATCGCAGAGATTTGAATCACTGAGAGCCAAATCTCGAGAAATTATGTATAAAGACCATTTTTTCTATTAAATTGGCCACAGCTAATGCTACAGAAAATAAATTGATGCTCCTGTTGTAGCAGTCTGGTTGTAAGTGGTCCGGGAATTGCCATTCTATGGCTCTGCTGGTTTCCTTTGGCAGCATAATAGATATATCTGTTACTTCAGCTGACAATAGCAAATAGTGCAGAACAAAGAAAAGGCATCACTTATTGATGGAGGTGAAGCCTCCAATGACAATTGCTTGGCTGAGAGACACAGACTTTGCCCTGTATCTCTTTAACTTTTAAAAAAGTTAAATTGCCAAGGAAACTTTGGGTAGTACAGTCCAGACTTTAGGAAAATAGTGCAGCTAATACCAGCCATGAGAGTATTTGTTTTGCTAAGGTTTTGTGATTGACATTTGACTTTCTACTATTCTGAAATGAGCACATTCCATTTTCCTCATAACATGTTAATTCTTTTCTGTTAAAGAAAAAAATCAGAGTGGAGCACGTTTAGTCACTACACGTAGTTTATAGTTGCTAAACTCCTGCTGCCCTTCTGCTAAGATGACTTCAACTCAAGAGGGATTCCATGTGTACCACTCCAGTTCAGCAACATTTCTACAGCTGTTTGAAAAGCAGGGTAGGAACTTCTTAAAATACCTTAAAATACCTTTCTTAAAGCTCAGATCAGAAGGTTATTTTATGTATTATACAGATCAAGATGGAAAGCTTTTTTTGAAAGAAAAAGTTCTCTTTGTCCCAAAAATCTCAAAAATTCCTTCCATTTCCTCTCTGCCTGGAGCAGTGCTGAAACTTGGCTAAATAAACCAGAAAAATACAAGTTTGCAAGACTCATGTTCACTTTTCTTTGGACAGGTCATACTGAAAAAAACCCTATTAATAGTAAACACCTGTAATGAATTTGTATATGGCAATTTTAATGGGATTTATGATTACTGACTTTGGTAGCTTTGTGTTAGAAGTTTAAACAGAACTAAGAACACTAAATAGAGCTAATCTGCATTTACTAAACCTTCTGGATATTACTTCTATTAGAAATGTATAAATAATAAAAATAAGTCACGTTGCCCGATACGTGAAACACACAAGGCTCTTACAGAAAAATAAACATTGTTGCCATAAATAAGAGTCTGTGTTCTCTTTTTCACTGAGAGCACAAGATGAAATCATGTCAACTAACACTAAATGTATTCAAGTCAGTTAATACAATTTGTGTTTAAAAATGATCACTTTCTTTTTTGCTTGTGTTAAAACCAGACTGGTACACTGATGGAAGGTACTGGTCAGTTTATGGGACCAGTTTGTTCTGAACAGCCCTTTGGTAGTGCAGAGAAACTGTAGATTTATTCAGCTAATTCAAATTAAATCTTAAAATCAAGTGGAAACTTAAGTCAGAAGAATTTTTTTCTTAATAAAAAAATTATGTAGGAACAGTTAAGAGTTTGTAGTTCCAAAGTCTAAGGAATTGCCATGAACTAGCTCAGTTAGTTCTGTTTTTAGGATTATTCTGTGCATTGACTTCTAAAAATATTAGCCTGTGACACAGAGGTCAATTGAAATTTATATTTTCAGTGTTTATGAAGCTACAGATTTTCCCTCTAGGCAATATTTTTATTACCTGGTATACTTGATACTCATAATAAATTTCAGAGTTGATTTAGAAGCTTGGGTCCATAAGGTAATTCTTGACACCTTTGCAGTCCTTTCCATGTGCATAGTTATAAATTTTCTAAACAATCTTGATGTAACCATTTAACACTTTTCTTCCTAAACCTCTTTTCATAAGGCAGGTATGATTTTATTCTTACTGCTGGAAAGACGATCAAATTCTGTATCCACAAAATAAGATGTATTCAGTTCTGGGGGAAGGTCACAAGTAATAAAGCTTCCAAGGCACTATCTTGTATTGAATCTTGGCTGCCAAAAAGGCAACATCCATTATCTTCTACACATCTCTCTTGGAAGCAATTGATGCTCATTCCATCTGAGCTATTACAGTCTCTGGCAGGAATGGGCTGTCGGGAGTGTTCCAGAAGCTACGGACCCTCTGTGACACACAGACACAGCAGATTCTTCTCTTTGTGCTTGCAAAAGATTTTAGGGTTCTGCATTCTGGCATTGCCCCTCTGACCAGTGTCCCATTGCACTGCTGGAGGATGTTTGGTGCTACTGAGATGTTCTTTGAGGTGAAGCAGTTACCTTGCAACTCAAAATGTGCTCATGCACTGCTGTATTTCTCACATAAACAGTGTGCTGGCTACTGGCGCTTTTCACAAGCTAAGTCCTTACAAGCCACAGAAAGAAAATATCACATGGTTATTGCCTTACAAACTCAGGCCCCCTGCCAGCACTGGTCAGATGAGCAGCACTTTTTGTGATGCCATGTGATTGACACTGAGCCATGCAGACACCCACAGGTTAGGCAAACAGCTGGATAAGGAGACCTCTGAAAAGATCACCGCTGTGCTAAACAGCTTTTCAGTCAGAGTTTGTGGAGTTGCTAGTTGGAAATAATAGAGGGTTCTGCTTGCCGTGCTATTTGAGCTAACCTTGAGCACCCACCTGACATCCACAGGTGTGTCAGGGTGTTTTCATGCACTGAGGGCAACACAGCAGTACAGTCCCAAACTCTGTCTTACATCCAAGAGAGAGCATCCACTCCTTTCCTGTTCACTGCATCCATTCCTGCTGCTGCACTTAGAGCAGAGTTGATCTTGTGACCCGGTTGCTGCTGTGAGTTGTGCTGTTCTGGCCCTTTGGCTCACATGTGCAGCCTCCTTGAGCTGTGTTCAAGCCGTCCCCTGAGCAGTCTGTCCTGGAGGTCTGCTCTCTGCCCTGCTGCTCAGCCCTGCTTTAGGGCACAGCCCCCACCACTGTCCTGTTCTGGCTCCTTTGTGTCACTCCTGGCCTGTTTTCTGCCATCCACCCCATGCACCATTTCCAAGGAGACTGCAGATCCTGCACTCAGGGGAAGCACAAAGCAGGTCCTGCCCATTCCAGAGCCCTGACACAACACACAAATCCTTTAAGAGCACATGATCTGCCCTCTCCTGGCTGATTTTTGGTGGAATAGTTAAGGTAATACCCTGACATGGTTTAACTCAGCACTTCTTATTTAATGAGAGAACTTGAAAAGGCCTTTTCCTAAATTCAAGCATGAAAAATAAAAAAAAAAAAATCATTCATGTCCTGTTCTTACCTAGTACAATTTGTTGGCACTCAAGATCTAGTCCTTGTAATAGAACTAAAGGTAGAGAGAGATACATACACTTTTACCTGTTTTTTGCAGAGTGAGTTTTAAATTTAGACAGAAAAAGGATGTGAGAGTACAGATCCAAATCTGTAATCTGTGCTAAGTTCAACATGAATTTCAGCTCTACAGTCTGAATCTTGCTGCTGAAATTTGTAGGTGATCATTTTTTCCAAAGGGTGTGGGATGGCAGTGTGTCAGTCACACCCTCCTCACCTCACACTGCCCTGCCTACACTGTCCCATCACATCCAGACCTCTCCTCCCTTTCTCCACTCCCAAACAATGCCTAAAGTATTTATTTGCTTCCTTCCTCACCCCCATTCTAGTTTGTTGGGGAGTTGGAGGGATTTTGGAAGGGTTTGGTTGGTTTGTTTTCAGACAAAAGCAGCCATTTCTCCTGTCCAGTGGGAGAGCTGCAGAACACTCCTTTGTGTTCAACTGCCAAGACAGAAATTTCAAAGTAAATGAAAACACACTACTATCATTTAATACACATTTAGGTGAGTATTTAAGAATCTTCACAGCCTTGTGAAAACAAATATATTTTCAGAGTGTTTCCCCACTGACAGCAGAACTCAGCAGTTGCTGTATCTCTTTCCAAAAGCCTCATCAAGATCAGCATGTTTGTTTGGAAGTTCAGATTCACAGGAGAGTTCAAAACGGAATGCATTAATGGACCTAATGGTTTGAAATGTCACCTTGTCAATAAAAACCTGTCAGTATACTTGAGCATGACAAATGGCAATTAATCCAAGGGTAGACGATTTTCTAATGTTGGCAAGTTCATGAAGGATGAAAAGCAGAAAACTTACTTAAATAGCATGTAAAACATGAGTAAGCATGTAGTATTTGCCTTGCATTTTCTAGAAAAGCCAAGATGGCCAAGGACAGACCCACCTGAACAGCTCTAACAAGCAGGTTTGGAACTTAAAGAGTAAATTTACATGTAGTGTGAGATGTCTTCCCATCTATGTGTCACATTTTAGCTATTTGGTGAAGGTGAATAATTTCATTTGTTCTCTAGGTTGCAGGGGATAGCTTTGCAGCAGTGCAGTTTCTTTCCTCTTTAAGAAGTTCTTCAGTATTTGTGTTGTTTATAAACAATTTTTCTGGACTAGTCACCACACTGACAGACTTTTTAGATTATGTAAGTGGCCCATTTTTTTCAAGAAAAAGTGCATACTTTCCTATTTTCCCTTATTTTCACCTGATTTCAGAGAATTCAGACAATACATTTCAGTCTTTCTGAAAATTAGGTGAGTAATGACCAGCCTTACACCTATCATAGTGGTGACCATCTGACATTCAGCTGATTGATGAAGCAGGAATATCTTGGGTAAGAAACAATTCTATGTCCTAGGCAGTGTATTAGTCCAGAATACAGAAATCAGACAAAGTGGCATGAAACAAGAAATACCCATGCACTCAGCTATCCTGTTACATCCCAGAGAGTAATTCCTGTGCCAAGAGTTGCTTCAGAGACCTGCAAGATACAAATGTTGCTCAAGAGGAAGACAGAACAGAAGTGAGACTTTCCTAGAGGCTCCTTAGTTCCTGCAGCTCCCATAAAAACAGGTTCATCCTGAGTGAGAAGGGCCACAAAGCCTGTTGTGCTTCTGCCTGTTTTACACAGAGAAACGCAGAAAAGTATTTCAAATTAATCTCTGGGTACAAGAGATCTGAATTCTCCACGAACATGGAAATTTTCCTAGATAAGGATTAAGCCAGCTGTTGTGCTCAGCAGCCTGCAGGGGCTGAGTGCCACATGCTGTGTGTACAACAGGTTGTCGGGGAAGCAGGAACTGCATTCTGCCCCAAAAGAAATATCAGACTTTCAGAGTCTTCACCACACAAAGAAAAATGGATCACTCAGTGAAAGATCAATCACTGGCCCAGCAATGACCTAAATAGTTTGATGTAGCCACTGAGGGGATGCAAAGGTTTATTTCCATTCCAAAATATTTTGCAGTAATGGCTCTGTTTAGAGTTGTGGCTTGGCAGCATCAGGTCAGACTTCTAAGAGATCAGGATTGCCCACACAACATTTTTTTCCAGCCTGTGCGTAAGTGCATCAAGTCAGCTGTGCTCACTTTTGGCCTTTCCAAGAATAATTGAAGTTAGAGTTGGTAATCTCACCGCAGAAGCAGCATCCCCAGGCAGACACAGAGCCCTGTGGGATGGGGTCAGAGAAATCTGATTGCTCCAGAAAACACCAGAGCAGAGAACATCACTGTTCCTGTCTTCAACTGTCATTACAGATACAAACTGCAGCACTCAGTGCTGAACTCTGTGCTGGCTCCTCACTTATCTTTTCAAGACAGCAGAGGCTGGACATTTCTGGTTCCCTGGCTGTCATTAACTGCAGGAGTCTTGGGGGAAGCCAAAATAGTGCAGAGCTACAAGTAATTCTTGAGGGGTTGCTATCACACACAAAAATGCCTTGGAGAATGGGACTGGTTAATCCCTCTTGAGTGCTCCTTACACCTGCCCCTCACACCTGCCTTCTCCAAACTGAATCCCCTAATGCGCTGCAGTTCCAGAGTGACATGCTCAGTAAAGCCATCCTAAAAGATGCACCAGCAGGCATGCATTGGATTTGGAAATACTTAAATTCCAACTTAATACCTGAGACTTATTTTACTAACAGTATACTGTGAGGCACTGGGATACCCAGAAAAAGCACTTATGATAGAATAAATACACTTCCTTTGTTATTTTTTTATGTTCCTAGTTTAATTTATATTTTCAGCAGAAGGATCGGTAGTATCCCAAAGACATTAAAATAAAGCTGAATCTACACATTAGAGCTCAAAGTATCTGCTGGAAAAGCAGTCTTTTCCCTTAAAACAATAAGTTCCAATTTACTTATTTCTGAACAGCTTTTTCTATTCAGTTTCATTTATTTGAGTCTTTTTTCACCTTTCTTATGGATATTCTTTAGATTCTTACATCTCACTCATCCTGTTTCGGAATAGTCACTCATTTTAACAGCACATAGTCCCGAGTTCTACAGCATGAGCCACAAAAAACCCAAAGATGAAGAACATGAAGAGGAAAGATTAGAGATCACAGGATAGCTCAAAATTTCCTGGATTTTAATGCAAAGTCTCATTTCAAGTCCAGAATGACCATCACAGCTTTTTTTTTTTTTTTTTTTTTTTTTGCATTTCATCTTTTTCCCTTTCAATCTACACTTCAACCCCAGGCCAAACTCTCCCCCTTTTCCACCACCCAAATTACAATGAGTGCCAGGCAAATGTTCAAGTTGTGATTGTGCCTGGTTCAAGGGAAGTCTGTTGGACCCTGTCAGTGATTGATGGCTGAGGGACTGACCAGATCTGGTTAGAACTTACCGGCTGAGTAGCAGTAATTGATGGCAGCTCGTTAGTCATACCCACAGCCCAGGCACTGGCAGGCAGAGGAGGGGAGCTCAGTGTCCCACTCCAAGGCAGGCATGGCACAGACCCAGTCTACAGGGACTGGGGATGGAAAAGAGGGAGAGGATGCTGCCTTCCTCCCCTGCCGTCCCCTGCCGTCCCCTGCCGTCCCCTCCCCTCCCCTCCCCTCCCCTCCCCTCCCCTCCCCTTTCTCATTTTTAGTTCATTTGCCAAGAAGGATTTCCCTTACCGAAGCCTTTTATTTTCATTGCTTTAATGAGCAATCTGTGCCAGCTCCACTAAGCATCCCAGTTGCTTTTTAACCTTTAAATCAAACTGTTCTTTCATCTGTTTTAATTCCCACCTTTTTTTTGCCATTGTTGTGCTAAATCTTCCAGCAGCAAGACCTTCACTCACATTACATGGAAAAACACATTTCCCTCAAAACTTTAGTATCTTTTTGAATAGAATGAGAGAGAAACACATACTCTTTTCAGAACTTTAGTAATCCTGACCCTAGAAGATTGTTACCTGCTTTGTTTGGACCTGGATATACCTCTCCCTATAGGTGCCTCTTCCTACTCCTGCCATATTAATAATGAAAAATGAAAAGTCAATATGGAAAGCATCTATAAACACCTTCATAAGCAGCTGACCTATATTTTTCAGAAGCCTTAGTGTTTGATTGTATAGCTTTAGTATGTGTGAGTTCACCATGGGTGGCAGAGAAAAATGCAATTACATACTGTTGTATAACTATTCTTTACCCCAAGATTAGCATAATTTATAGAAGTGAATTAGTCTGGTTTAATCACTGTAATGAAAGGAGTGTTACAGTGTTCTATGCTTGTTTCCCAAATATAGATGAAAATAAGCAAAAGCTTTACAGAGGTCGCTAATTTTGATTGCTAAATACTTTTTCCCAGGTAATACTGTTAATTTAAGAAAGTTTTTAATTAGGCATAAATAAGCAGTTATAATTTTAAAGGTAGATTATAGTGGGTATTGCATGATGTCTTTAAAGGCATAGCAGAAAATGGCCACTTTTTAAGACTAAATCTTTCTAGAATCTTAAATCCTCATTTTCCTCTTCCTGTTTTCTGTTATCTCTCAATTAACAAGTACAGTGGTTGAACTTTTCTTCTCACTGAGAATCCTTCATACAGAGGGAAGATGACATTTGAACAGACCATGGAATTATGAGTATGGAATTCGCAGTATGTAATATGATGCTGCTGGAGATCTTCAAAACTTTAATCTTTTATATGTTTCAAGATTTATTGATGAAATTTTTAATTTTTATTTACTATCTCTTGAATAATGGCAATGCTGCCTTACTCTGGAGGATATATTTCAGCTCTCAATGCTTTGCTGCTTAAAAAGAAATCAGAATATTTTCAGTTGCCAAATTTGAAGTCTTTGTGGTACTGTCTAATATTACTACAGTTGGGAGATTTCTGTGACCAGTTACTGAGATGAATGCCATTCTATGCTCTGTCATTTCTCTGGTGTCCTGATTTATCTCTTGAAGCCTTTATGACTTTACCTTTGGCTTTTATGTAGAGGCAGAGCAGGTTGTGTGGTATGATGCAGAGAGGCATTGGTATGATAATTTTCTTCAAGCTGAGTAGGTGGAAATAATTAATAGACTGCTTTATTGATGTACATAGATCAATGATTCTCTCTGTGGTTCCAATTCCTAACCTCAATAAATTAGCTTGAGATTTGATTGGAGGGACCAGTAATTACACAGGGCAAGAATAATCGCTGCACAAATACAATCTGATGGTGTTTTATGCCATTGCCAGGGCCAGTGCTAAGGCTTAAAAATATAAACAAAGATGTGCTGCATGGATAAGTTGACACCTTTCATTTAAATTCATGAACTCTGGAAAAATTTAAATTCAGAGAATCTGTGCTCTTGGAAGTTGAGCAAACTTCAAAGAGGAATTTACAGGCTTGGTGCAGTAAAACAGAAATAACTTGACTGGCCTAGACTCCACCTCGTGTCATTGATAGGGGTCAGGAGCAGATACCTTGGAAAAAACAAGCATCTATAAAAATAAACACCCTAAAAATGGGATCACATTTGCCACTTTTTGTCTCTCCAAGCCTGGTACAGATTTTAAGCAAGGATTTTGGCAGTTCACATCACTGTGGTATTCATCCTAGAGTTCTTTTCTGACCTGAATGAATTTGTTCATTTTATCTGTTTATATTAAAAATTGCTTCTCTGATGCTTGCCCTTGATCAAGCAGAATCAAGTATCTCAGATCAAGATCAGTGAATCAAGTTTCTCAGAATCATTCCCCATAAAGAAGCTCCTGTGTGGGAACATCCCTTGGCACTTTTTTGTCAGCAGTAAGGAAAAGAACGCATACAGCTTTACTGCCACATGTTGCCTGTGCTGCTCTTACAACCTGATCACCAGCTGGTCCTACACAGTAATCCAGTGTCCTTGCTTCTCTAAGAAAAGTTATTGATGGCTTTTAATTTTTAGAAAATTTTTCTTTGATATCTTCTTCTGGTGTGTCTTACTTCAGTTTTATATTTAACTGGTAAGAGTTTATCGCCTTTTCCATTTTTCTTATTTTGACAGCATTTTTTGAAAATGCTCCCTTACTCCAGCCACCCTATTTATTTCCTGTAATTTTTCTGGCTTCTTTCTCCTGTTTAAACAAAGGCTCAGAACAACCCAGAACACAATTCTGGTGGCCATTTAAATAAGATTCCTCATTTCTATCTAGTTCTTCACTGGGTTACACAAAAGTGAACTACACAAGGCTTTTCATTCCTACAGAGATCTGAATTCAGTGTAGTGGGATACCTATTACACAATCATTGAATCACTAAGTTTGGAAATTATCTCTGAGGTCATAGAGTCCAACCCTTAAGCCAACCCTCCAGGTCCACAACTAAACCATGGCCCTAAGCACCAGATCTACACATCTTTTGGATGCAAAAATGTTGCTTATATAGATGCAGAGTCCTTGCCTTGGTCAGACTTAGTCATTTCACACTGGATACCTGCCCACAGCCCTTCCAGGATGCAGACCTTTGAGTCCAGCATGATTTTTATTACAGTCAGGCAATTCAGATGTCATGCACAGTACACCTCTGTTCCCATCCTGGGAAAACTGTTGGCTCCTCTCGGCACAAATGCAGACTGTTCCATGTGGGCAATACCATTCTGCTTATCTGCAAGTTTGCTGTCCCTGTGGAAGGACATCCTCTTGGGACACCATCGCCTCATTGCTTTCCTCTGGAGAAAGGAGGCTCATATTTATTTCAGCAAATCTGTGGTACTCATCACCAGAATAGCTCTCAATCCTTGCTTTATTGTTCTAGCTGCTTTTATTTCACTGCTGTTATGCATAGGTTTGGTAAAAGCCATCAGAATCCCTCATCCTTTTGTGTCATGCTGATGCTCAAGCACCTTCATCTATCTCAATATAAATTGTTCCCAGTAAATTGAAAAAAGAGCAGCTGCAATAAGATACAGACTAAATAAAGATGCCAGAGATTCCTGCACAGGTATAAAATATAATAATCCACCTCACCACATAACAAACACACACACACACAAAAAAATCTGTTGTCCATAGTGTGCCAGCACACAGAAGATATAAGCTCTGAATTTTTTGTTAGGAGAAGTTTGAAGACATTGATCAGACACAAACTTGTGATCTGAGGTGTGTGTAATATGTTTGCAACAACTCAGCTCCCAAGCAGTGCAAGTTTAGGGGGATTTATAGAGGAAACAGAGATGACACAGTCACCATATTCAGGCTTTGGGTACTATAACCAGGAGCTGGAGCACCTTGTTAAATGATATTTTGAGCTGGTATTTGGCCTGCTTGTAAACTAGAGAGTCACAGTAGCTCCTGTACAGCACAGGTACGGTCTAAAATGCTTCAGAGGTCCACACCCAAAAAAGCAGCATATTCCACACTAGTAGATTTTTATGGAAATACAACATAATTGTGGGAGATACTGTTTCATTAATGACTTAAGCCAAAGTAGAACCTTGTCTGCTAGTTAAGCTGGAATATTCTTTATTTTTATATGTTTTCTTACATTCATACACCCGATTTCTTCAGACTAAACAGTTAATTCAATACCTGTGTTTAATTTAAGCCTTGGCTTCCTACATGAACCTTCTTAGATTTTTCTGTTACAGTTCTGAATACTTTTAGATCACTTTGGGCATCTAGGCAGCAGCACTAATTAATTAAATGTAATCACACATTAATATTGCTTAATATCCCCATCCTTCAGTCAGCTTAGATGTGTAGTCCTAAGTTAGTCATCTTAATTAACCTTGGTCTGAAGCACAGGCAGAATCACTCTGATCAGTGGGGTGAGTGAAGCAGTGGGTAACTTTTCTCTTTGTGTGCCCAGAAATAGCAGCAGGACTGGAGAGGGCCTGAAGCTTGAGTCTGGGGTGTTCAGAGAGAAATCAAAGATTTCAGATCAGACTCACATGTCTGATGACAGCTGTGATCTTTGCAGGGCAATGCCACAACTCTGCAACTCCTTCTCCTCAAGTTCCAGGCTGGTGTGACAGATATGGCACAAAACGCAGGGTTTCCTGTCAGAAACAGGACTAACATTATAAAACAACTCCTCTTAGCAGCTCTTTTCCAGTGCAGCTTTTCTGGGTCAATCCCAGTTGCATCATAAAATCAACATGAAGATAATGGGCTGAATGTGTTTGGTTTACGCTAAGTTTTATTGCACTTACCATTGTCTAGGTTTTTTATTTTAAAAACTTGCTAAAAACTTGGTTTTTACCAATTCCAGGAGAATTTCTGACCAGAATGTTGGGGGTTTTTTAAGTAATACTGGAAACCATTGAAGCAACAGATTCCTCACGTAATATTTTCCCCCTTGATTCTACAGCTCTACAGTTTCATTAATTCATTTTTTAAAATAATACCACTAACACAACAAGGAGATTAATCAAGGGAAACCAGGCTCTCTCAATTAAACTAAACTTTTATTTTAGGCCTCTGTATAAAGGAGATTTTCTCTTTTAAAAAAGCTGAACTGAGCTGTGTCTTGGGTTATGGAACCAAAAATGTGTATTCTATTTCATCTGCTGAAAGGAGTTGGGGAAATGTTCTTCTTTATCTCTTGTAACTCTGGGAGGAGGGGGGGCGAATGCCCTCTGATAATGGGCCAGCTGTTAAAACCACGTGGGGCAGTGTTTCTTATTTCTTTCACCACCTGTCCTCCCTCCAGGGGGATATTTTCTGCTGATGGGCCATGAAGGCTCACTAAGGGCATGACATATTCCATTGTGAGATGCTCCACCCAGTGGGAGGAGCCAACCATTCCTACCTAGATAAAAACTGAGAGACAGGAGCACAAGTTATCTGGTACTACCAGATTCCTGGAGGAAGACTGGACCCTTCTCACCATCACTGGACCCTCCTCTCTCAGGATCATCTCTGCTCCAGTGGAACCACATCTGCCACTCCAGAAGGACTTACTTTTGGACTGCTTCAAACACCCTGACCAATAGGGTGTTAGGTTGTATTATTCCATTTATTTTATTTTACCTTTTTTTCCTCTCTTCTCCTATTAAATTGTATCTCTGACTGGGAGTCTCACTGGTTTTGCTTTCAAACTAGCACAAGCTGTTATGGTATATCTCTTCAGAAAAAAACCACAACTGCTTAGTTTTAATTACACTACACTTACTTAATTCAATTTCAGAGCATTAGCACTATTGTTTAGTATATTCTGTGAA
This sequence comes from Phylloscopus whistleri, assembly GCA_017589585.1. Lineage (NCBI taxonomy): Eukaryota > Metazoa > Chordata > Aves > Passeriformes > Phylloscopidae > Phylloscopus > Phylloscopus whistleri. The sequence goes on along the minus strand of JADMLD010000864.1, from coordinate 1,597,399 downwards.
CCTCTCTAGGCTTCTAAGTCCACAGTGGATGTGTGAATTGAGTGGGAGGGCAAACACAAAACTTTTTAAGACAATACTGCCAATTTATTTTTCACTTATTTTAAGGGCCTTCCATCTGACCTTCTTTGGGGTGGTGGCACGCAGGGTTTGTTGCTCAAATAAAAGACTACTGAAACAATTTGATATGGGCACCTGCAATTCCACCCATTTTGGGTGCTGTTCTCTGATCATTGCTTTCCATGGCTGTGAAATATTCCACTGTCATACCTCCTCTGAGATTCTCATGCAGTATATCCTAAGAGGAGATGCTGATTTGATCATCTGTCTCAGGTGTTAAAAAAAGATAAGTCACCTTCAAATTTAAAGTATGAGTAGCACATAGTCACATAAAATCTGTATGCAAGACAACTTTAAGCTCTGCTGGCTGCACCACGTCAATTATGGCTGTTAGAGTTCATCTGCACCTGTAGCATCTGTGGCTGCACAGACACACTGGCACCAAGAATGAAAATGTTTCAACTGAAAACTTGAGTTTTCAGATATTTTGTAATGAGAGTTAACATCTGTAGGTGATAACACCCGAACTACTGGAGCAGGCAACATCTGGAAAACACTTTCCATCACTCCCGCACGGGCACAGGGAGGTTTTGCTGTGCAAGCAACAACCTAAGAATTCCCCAGAAAGTTTATCTAATTTTGTAGAAAAGTGACATTAAATATAGATTAATGCAGCCAAAGTTTTACACCTACATACACTCAAACTTTGAAGGCAAAAGGAGCTGAGTTGCATAAGGGAAATACCAAGATCACTCTGGTCCTAGGGCTACACTAGTCAGAAAATATTTTCCACCTTTCTCCACTCCAAGGAATATCCTCTCAAAGTGTTAAGCCTAATGTAAATGTGAGGCTCAAATCCAGTTAAAATTCTATGTAGCTCCCACTAGAGTAGCCAAAAACTGCAATCAGGAGCAAACATTCATACTACAAAGTCCTGCATCCAACTGACTGCAGCAACAAAAAAGCTTTTTATAGCCCAGGTGGGTTATTTCTAGCTCCACCCACCAGGCAAAGCAGCTGTGCTCCTGCCCCAGGGCCCCAGCCTTCCCCAGTCTGGGTTTGGAGGCTTTGGTTTGGACACAGAAGAATGCTTTGAGGCTTAAATGTGGTGAAAACTTTTAGCAACATGTAAAAAGAAAAAAAATAGAGCAAAAAAACCCTCACAACAAGATTGTGAAATTTCCAACTCCTACATAAAACTACAGACCAATTCTGACAAGGTCCAATTGCAGACACAAATCTAAATGTGTCCTTTGTGTGTCTTGCAATTGCACTCCAGCCATCTACAGAAATGTTTTCTTTATCCAAAGAGAAGTCCAGGTTGATCTTGTCTGTAAATTGCAGATGAGATGCAATGGGACTCTCAACTGCAGTTCCCTGATATGCAGCAATATCACATGGGGTTTTTTTTCCAATTAGGAAATGCAGGAGTTAACTCAGTTAATCCACAGTTAGGGTTTCCTCCTTGTTCCAAGCCATTGCATGCCCAGGGAAGGAATTTAGCCTTCCTTACCACCAGAGTGTGTCTTCCCCAACAAGATTTTTTTTTAAAATCAAAACTTTATCTAAAGAAAGATTCGGGTGAACAGAAATAGGTAAAACCTCAAGAGAGCAGTCCTGTTCTCCACTATCACAGTATGTGTTTCTCTTACAACATTCCTGTGGGTTTTAATGAATTTTTCTAAATATTTTAAGTATTTTTTTAAAAGTTGAGTAGAATGGAAGAGTTTCAGTCCAAGGACACATGGAATATATGCAAAGTTAGCATAAGGACTAGTGAGTCACATTGCTATTCCTATTTGCCACATTCTGTAGTAGCAAAGGAGCTGTTTATTCTTTAACCTGGGATTATATCTAAAAGGAAAAGAACTAACCCATCTTCTTTCCTGGTACAAAATTATATGAAACCATGTTTTGGTTGTGTTGTATGAAGTTTTAAATTTCAAATGCAAGATGAATTTTCCTGTTTTCAGTTTCAAAGTGTGTGTGCAGACAATCTGAAAAGTTTAATTACTTGGCCATCTGCCTGGCATGTACTGCCCCAGTCTTTCCAGACTTCCCTTAAACTTGCACTTTCTTATATTTTGCAGTGCCCTCCTTTTGGGGTTTGGTGAACTCAGCTTGGAATCTTTGCTCTGTTGGTAAAAGACAGTCACCTGTCAATATTGAAACCAGCCATATGATTTTTGATCCCTTCCTAACTCCTCTTCGCCTAAACACAGGGGGAAGAAAGGTAGGTGGTCTCTCCTGTTCTGATGTATAAAATAAATGGAGTTAGTAGACTTAAAAAATATTTGCTATATTTTATTTTTCTAAAGTATTTTAGAAAAGACTTTCATTTGTCAGCTCTGAGGCAGAATTACAATGTAGTGTATTTTAAAGATATTTCTCCAATCACTGAATTAATCGATTCTGCTTATCCAACTGAAGGATTGATATTTCAATTCTGAAATGATTTTATCCATAAAACATCTTGAACCTTTTAGCAGTCTTGGCAATAGTCATCAGTTTATAATGGTTTTGTGTTGATTTTCTTATGTTGGGATGCCTAAAATGGTATTTTAAAGTTGTCTCTTACCCAGCCTGTGTTACAAACCAATGCAGGTGAAACGGCACTGTGAATTAGAGTATCAGAGCAAGCAGAGACTCCAACAAAAGATTATTTGAAATTATTTATTGTTGTCATGACAAATAAGATGTCCACTGAAAACAGCATGACATTCTAGGAATTTGTTCTGTATTTCCCATGGAGATTCTGGCACATGTGCAAATGCATCAGAATTGATGTTACAGATGAGTAATGCAATGGCTGTCTCTCACAATTAAAGGATGAATATTACGTGTATGTTAGAGAAGTTTTATTGATGTTGTGGTAATTTGGTGTTAAATTTCAATAACTTCCTCAACAAAGTTGAGGAAGTTATAAATTGACAAACCAATTAGAAAGAGGTTCATCTATGTGAACATTCGAGAGTTAAATACTGGAGGTTCCCAGGGAACTGCCCCTTCTCTTTCCTTCCTAGCAGTTGAACAGGTAACATTGACTTAGGTCATTCTGTTAGAACATCCTGAGCCAACCAAGGCTGGCCGTTCCCCCCCGACTCCCCTCTCCTGCTGGGACAGGGAGCGGGGAGGGAAGCCGGCCCCAGGCCTGGCCAGGCTCCACCGGCTCCCGTCGGGGAAAAAAGAGGGAGGCTGCGGCTTGGGTCCCTGTGGTGGTTGCTGGTTGCCCCGGGCCCTGGTTCCTGGTGCCGATGATGGTCCAGGTGATGGTCCAGATGGTGCCGATGGGGGAGGATGGGATTGGGATTCCTTCCCCCCACCCTGGGCTCCAGGAAGCAACCTTGAGTCTGGGTCCATGGATGAGAAGGGGTGGGGGGAAGTGGGGAAGACAGTTCATCAGCATTCTCAAGCATGTTTCTCCTCCCCACCCCCCATCATCATCGGCCTTGAAACTTAACACCATTTGAGCCAGCAGCTGAGGGAGAGAGGACCTGGGCCGAATTTAACTCTTTCTTAACACAAGATGAAGCTTTCAGAACTCCAGTCCTTTCCCTAAGTGAGAGAGGAAGGACAGGTGATTTAAGACATAAAGAGACAGCATGGTACAGAGTCAGCAAAGTAACTGATAAAGATTATTGGAAGAAGGGATTGAGGAAGTGGACATTTTTGACTGGACTTCTCTGGATGTAAACCTCAGAAACTGGACTAAATTATTCCTTTAAACTGTGGAAAGTTGTGCATTTTGTTGTTTGTTTAAATAGTTGATTGTTTAAATTTATGTGTAGATTTTTGAGCAAAGGTGTTTGTGATGGACTAAGTAAAATTGATTTTATGAGATGCTTGAACAGAGATAGAGATGAGAAGCCTTCTGTGTGCAGTGAAGAAATGAGAAGATAGCTCTGTTCCTTGAGATTAAGAATCCTTTGCCTTTGAAATGGTTCACCTTTAAAAAGTGACACCCCAGTCTGCAGTGTGTTTGAGTACATGACCCATAAGCAGCTTGGGAAACTGCTAATGGGAGGGGTCACATAAGCAGAGTTTACCAGGCACTGTTTTTGTGACAGTTAAAACCCACAAGAGAACTGTTTTAAGTTCTCAGTGGGATCCATGGGACACTAAGAGAGACTCCTCTCCGAAAGTGATGAAAGATTATGTTTGAATGGAGAAACTGACTGAAAATCACAAGTTGTCTCTTTATGTTGTTTGTAGAAAGTAAACATTAGTGGGGGAAGGAAAGAGTGTTTTGAAGTTTCATTTTCATTTTTCTTTTTCTCCTTTCAGTGTGTGAATAACATATCCTATAACTTTTAAGTTTTAGGCCTCTTTTGCTTTTTATTCTCTCCTAGTCATACCCCACAAAAAGTAAATACTAAAATCATCCCAGATGTATAGTTATGTTATTGTGATATCTTCTCCCCATATTCCTCTTTCCCCTCCCCCTCCTATTGTTGTCACAGGACAGCCTTTGTAACTGGGGCGTTTGGGGGGGAGGGCAGGCTTGTTACTAAGATGCGCAGCATGGCAACTCCTGACCTCCAATCTAGTTGCAAGAAAGTAGTCTCCACCAATGGACGGCAAAGAAGAGTTGACTGATGGACTTTGGGAGGGGTTAAGATTACCTGATGGACCGCCAGGTGTATAAAAAGGTGGAGCAGCCATTTTGTGGCTGAGCACATGGCGGTTTAGTCTCATGCTCCCAGCGCTGTAATTTTCCTTATTTGGTCATTTTGTTGTATTTTATAAAGGTTTAATAAACCTTAGAAATTTTAAAAGTGAGCATCATTTCTCACAGCTTCATCACAGAAATGCTGAAATGGTGGTGTTGTTATTACTGGAGGACAGTAATGCTTCCAACTCTGGCCTGAATTTCAGGGTAATATTTACATTTTGCTTTTTAAATGGAAATGTGTGGAGGATTTTAGTTTTTGATACAAAAAAAAAACAAAAAAAAACAAACTAAAAACAAACAAACAAACAAACAAACAAAAAAAAAAAAAACCCCAAAAACAAAACAAAACAAAACAAAACAAAACAAACAAAACAAAAAAACACAACCCCCCCCCAAAAAGCAACAAAAAAAAAACAACAAAAAAACCACAAAACACCAAAAACTCAGAGTTTTAGTGACTCTGCTATGTACATAAAAGCTTACACATTTCACGTTATTTATAAATTACAGAATGACATGAAATTCAACAATGTGGAAGTTGTCAGTGAGTCAAATACGGGAGGTTCAGAATATTCAATGTCTTCAGCAGTTCTAAGAATTCAGCTGGGGTTTTGTACCAGCGCAGAGGGAAGCAAATGTCTGATTATTGATAAAATGACAAGCTGGGAGATGCTGTATCATCTTACCATGAGGTTCTTACGATGCTCACAAATACTGCCACTGATAACCTTCTATCATGTTACAAGAACAGGATTTGTTCTTGTGGTCAGTTAAATCAAAATTCTCCTTTGAGAAAAAGGATTGCATTTTGATGCCTTAATAAAAATTCTTCGTTCATAGTTAAGGCTTCACTGAGGATTTGATTAGGCAGGTAGTGTATTTGTGTTCACTTTCTCAGTAATGTTTTTTATATGTTAAAAATAGAGGTGTGTTTCATATGGGCTGAAGCATTTCAGTTCTGAGCACTCTGTAGCAAGGGCTGTGACAGCCAGGGAATTTCTTGGACAAGACTTAACTGTGATTATGCTGTACATGAAAGGGTTTTATGGAACTGATCTTAAGAAAAACAATGAAAAAATAAAAAAGGGATTTGATGTGGTTTCAAATCAAAGTTATAATAAGCTAGCTTACATGCACAGTGAACAAGACACAGCTACTTGCATACAGTCACAATTATAAACTTCTTGGAAAAGTGGCTGGGAGGAGACTCAAGCTCTAAGAGATAGCAAGATGGAAGGAAATACTCAGTTCAGTTGTTCTTGGAACAGTAACTTCAAATTCTTAGTGAATTTTTTTGCTATTAATTTAGAAGTTCAATTTCTTCTGAGTTTGAACAATATTTATGAAATTTTGAAAGCAACATATCTACTTTGTGTGTTTCATTTTGGAAATTAACTTATGAGGAACAGAAGTGGCTCACCCACAGGAAGAGAATCCAAGACCAATCTGATCACTGACTTAATACTTCCTCTTACCCCTTTCACTCCTTGCCACTCATTTCCCCTGGGCTTTATTTTTAGTGGAGAGTGTTGCTTAATTTCTGTAAACCAGTTACCTGTTTAGTTCCCCTACTCAACTTGGCAGACCAAAACTGTCCCATTCCACTAGAGAACTGGTATCTAAAGTTTCCATTGAAGCACATCCCTTTCTAGTTCCTTTAGATAGTTTATTTTATTTCAGTGTTAATAGTGGAAGTCTTAATAAACCAGATTGAGACTTTCCTACAGTTTCTTAGACTGCTTGGAAATAAAGCAATATTCTTCTTTCTCCTTAAGAGAAGAAATGGTCTGACAGGAGGGTATGAAGGACAACATCACTGTTTTCCTACCCTGAAGCCTACAAGGGGAGAAAAGCCCATTCTGTGGCCTGTCACACAGCAGGCAACTTAATGGTTACTTTTGGTCTGAGGCAGAGAAGAAAATTCTTCCCATTCCATTCAGAAGTAAAAGGGATGGCAGTGCTATTTGCCAAATATTTATTCCTCTTTGATCCAGTTTTTTTGCAGTAAGGTTGCAGTGAGCAGTGATATATTGCTTTTTGTGCTGCCCAATGATTTCAGGGCAGCATCAGGTCACACATTTACAATTCAAGCACCATCAGATGTTATTTTGAGCTGTACTCTTATTCTGTATGTGATTCTCCATTTCCTGAGAAAGTAGCTTTGCAGGTCCTGAAGTCTTGAGTGTCATTGATACAAATAATTGGATTTCAAGATCCAAAAGCTCAGCACAAGATATTTAATGAGTTTACATGCAGAATAAGAAATGCTGCTTTTGAGGAAACTCCCCAGGTTCCATTTCTCTCTCAAGCCCACCTTTGTCTCTTGGTTATCCATTTTAATTAATTTAGCAAGCAACCCATTTCAGATAAACAGCCCTTTCTGATAAACAATGCCAACCCTTATTCATTTGCAAATCACACTCCTCCATGTCACAAAGAATGGCTTTTTACTTCACCCTTTTACTTTCTCTGCTCTTTTTGACTTGGATTCATTTAAGCACCAAAGCAATCAGCACAGCAGAATATCTTACATTTAGGCAGGAAGCACCTTGGGTTTCAATCTCCAAAGCAGGGATTTTCAGCCTGTTATGGATGACTGTGGTAGATGAACAAACCACCCCACTTCCCACTGATCTGGTACTTTTCTGGGATTCCTTCCTCAGTTCACCTCTGCAAGAGATCTTCCTTTTGTCCCACAGATTTTACTTTTCTGTAGCCCATCTGTCTTTGGTCTCTTGCTTCTCTGTGGACTTAACTTCAAAAGCCCCATTTCTAGAATTCCTTAAGACTCAACTACAGTTCTTGGCCATACTTTTTTTTTTCTTTTTTCTCCTAAAAACATGTTGAGCAGCAGCATTTGCTTTAGACACCAAGTGCATCCCTTCCAAGTAATTAAAACTTGCAACATCAGGGACCTTATGTCTTATGAGTCGTTTTAGGTCAGATTCAAGGACTGAAATTGTTGCCTAAAGAAGGAAAAGTTCTGTTTAAAACCAGTTTATTTTTAAGGCAAGCAAGGACATTATACCTGATGTTGACCTCTGGGGAAATAAGAGGAATTGATGTCTGCTGGCCAAGGACTGTTATTCTATAGCTCAGTGTGCATAAATGGAAGTTACTCAGCAAGATCCACACTGCTTAAATGGGGCATTAATGAATGCAATCACGTATCATTTAAATTAACATCCATATAAATAATTAGTTCATTTTATGCATCACAAGATAATGGCTACATTCAGCAGTTTCTAAACTAAAACAGGGTAGGAGAAAAGAGATTTATGGATTGAAATCAGTTTAATGGTTTCTCTGCCAGTTAGTTCTGATTCCATGCTGTTCAATCAATTCAGAGTAATACTAGCATTTTTCTCAAGAGTGCAATATATGACAACTGACAGACTTTGCTTTGGTGATTACTAAAAGGACTGGTATGAAATGTATTTCAGCATGGCAGGAATATAAAAATTAATTGTTAGAAATGGTCCAGTATAACTGATTATAGCTAGACTATACCTGCATAGATGATTTGGCATGGCAGATACCAGCTCAACCAGCCTAGCTCAAAGTAGACACAACAAGGATAGGTAGAATTCAAACTCAGTCAGAGGACCTCAGCCAACTCCTGTGAAGCACATATACACCCATATCACTGGCCAGTGAGCTAGGCAGAGTTAAAACCCTTGACCAATCATGTCTGTAGACACAGGAAATTTGAAAACCCTATAAAAGGAGCTGCCGGACAATAAACAAGATTTTTGCCACACGATCGCAGAGTGTGTGTGTATGTCACATCCCTGTCTCTGACTCCATTGCAACATTTGGTGACCACCTGATGTGATAGCAGCAAGCCACCGTGGTATTGCGGGGAGACAGGGGGCCAGCAAAAATTTGCTGCCAGCAGCCAGTTGGGCTGCGGGAAGCTGCGGGCAAAAAATTTTTGCAGGCATCAGAGAGGGCCGCAGGCAGAAATTTGCAGGTGGCAGAGAAACTCCAGGCACTAAAGAACTGCAGAGAGTAAAGGAACACTGTGGGCAGTAAAGAACTGCGGACAGTAAAGGAAGAGTGCAAACAGCAGAGCACTGTGGACAGAGAAGAAGCTGCAGGTGGAAAAAAAATGACGCAGACAGCAAAGAGTGTGGCGAGGAATGGTGGGGAAAGCCGTGTGGGTCTAGACCCCCCTTTGTGAAGTAAAGACATCACCAGGAACATGGGGGCACAGGCTTTGATACCAGAGGACCCCCTCTTGCAGATATGGACACTTATTTTAAAAAAATAGGTGGGAAAAGTATGACAAACGGGCTTTACTAGCCCTAATAATGTGGTATGAGAGCCACGGGCTGGATGTATCGAAAGAGGGTCAAGCTAGTTTAATAGCCCCTTCCTCAAGAAGGAAAACTGCAGCATCTGCATGTGTTGAAGTTGAAACTAATTCATATAACAAATCTTTGTTAGCTAGTTCTCTTGCAGTTGCTGTGAAGGTGTTGTGCCACTGATGCAAATATGGACTACAGCTTGCCGAATATGTCTTGAAGTTTATAGTAGAATACTTGCTGATTTTGGTTTTGTGCACTCTGTAAGCATCATGCTTGCCCCATCAATCTGAAAAACAAAACCCACTGTTTTGAATCTAAATTGTTAAATGCTATCAAGAGTGTTTGCAGCTGCAAGCTGAACTTGTTGTTTCCTACAACTAATTAATAGAAATTTTCTACTTTTATTATTCAAATAGAGATTCCTACACGATTTAAGGAGTCAGTAAGTTGCCACCATCCTAAACCTTCATTTAAAATTTCTTTTATTAATAGATACTGCTGTAATAATTCTAATTGTAAACTATCCTTTCAAGTAGAAATTAACTGATGTTAATTTTAATTAACTGATGTTAATGATGTTTTTCAAAGTACCTTCTAAAGAAAAGAAAACATTAAGTTACCTCCTTTCCTCTTCCAAAAATCTTAGAGTTTCAGTTATGGGATTTCAAAATCTAAAATAAGTTTTGTTCTTAGTTACTTAAAAATTGTGCAACAATAAAAAGCTCTAAAGCTTAGAAGGAATGCCGTTCCCCCACACTGTGGGCTTATAAAACCTTTGTTAAAAGAAAAAAAAAGAGCTTTAATCATACTGTTATTTTTAATGAGCTTAGATCCTAACTTCTCTACTCTGGAACTCTATTCTTAAAGAGACAGTGCAACCCTCTTCTGTGCTTCACCCCAGCACTCATGGGGGCAAGTGAGCAGCACCCCAGAGATATTCACCTAGACTTCATTACCTTGCAGTGTTAAAAGAGATTTTCTTGCTGAGAAATAAAGATAATACCTCTATTCCAGGCATGGAAAAGCCACTTAACAGCCAAAGTTCTAAATAAAAGGAAAATATTTTTTAAAAAATAAAACAAACCCCACAGGCGAGTAGTAAATTCATAATTGCTACTGTGGAAGAATTTGCGACCTTCTTGTCAATAACTGTAAAATGCGGAAATACTTCAGGCCATTAAAGATAAGGCAAGGTATTTAGCCCTATGCCTTTTCATTCAATACATGATTTATGTCAGCTTTATTTTTCTATTTTCCAGTAAGCCTTTCTTCTCCATCTTCTCTGGGCTACAGGGCTACATGGAAGTCAGGAATTCTAGTGAGACTGGAGTTTTTGTGCAGTAGTGAGTTGTGTGTCACTGCTTTGTTTGCTGGATTCTACTTTGAGTCTTTGTTCTCAAACCCACCTCCTGCACACCTTGATATTGTGATGTATTGACTAAAGTAAAAATACTTGTAAAATAACTTTAAAGAATTGCATTGAATACACCATCTTTCTATCTCTGTCTGTTGCAGGAAGTAAAACTACTCTTTTATCCTCTAAAGCCTTGATTATCTTCTCCTGGTCTTAGTATCTGTTTAAAAGAAAAGTTTCCTTGCAAGTTCAGGTAGTGCTTCTCTGTTGCCAAAGGAAGTGCTGTCTGTAATATCAAATTTTCTCATTTAAATACTTTCTCAGTGTTCTGCTCTTTTATGTTTGCAGCTGTTTTAAAGCACCTTAGCTGAAGCCTTTTGAAGTAAAATACACACAAATGCCCTTTATGAACCTTTCTGGCTTTGTCTGTCACAATCCCTAATAATTTTCGTGGAATGCATACATCTTCCTTTGGCAGATGCAGGTGGGATTGTCAGAGTGGCTTTCGGCAAACAAGGGTGCATTTTAAATGATCAGCAGAGTGCCTGTGAAATCATTGCACTGCATTGTTAAAGCTTATCTTTCTATTTTCATGGTCTGTAGTCCTCACACGGATTTATTTCTTCTGTGCTTGCACACAACTTTGATGGTGCCTTGTACTCTGCCCTTCTTAGACTCGCCATAAAGCCTCATACTTGAAGGATAACGGTCATGATGAGGGAACTATACAAGGCAATAAACAGCTTTTGCAGGTGATTAAACACACTGAAGCAAAGCTGAGGCATTTGAAAACCCCAAAAGCTGTTTATTGTGAGCAGAGCAACACATCAGCTGTGTTCAACAAGCCACAACATTAAATAAAAGCTTCTGCCTTGTCTTTGCAAGAGCTGGGAGGTTTTGTCCACCAAACAGATCTTTGCTTCTCATTTTTAATGCCATGGGTCTCACATATGGTTAACAGGAGATGGTTCCTGAGTAACTGCTTGGGATAAAAGCAAATGTCTTTCTTCAAATCACTGTGGAAGTTCTTGATGGCAATCCTTTCCTCCTCTCCAACCCCACAAGAATCCCCCTTCATTCCCAGCTTCTTTTTGCCCTCTTGCTACTACTTCCATTTTCCGTTTCATCATTTAATTTCTTGGTTTGGTTTTTGTTTTGTTTTTGGTTAGGTTTTTTTTCTATTCAATGGCATCTTTGCCTCCACTTTCCCCAGCACTTCACAGAGTTTTCCTAACCAAAAAAAAAAATGTTAGGAGCCTGAGGCTGGAACATTCAGCCACTTCAAGGAAGAGGTTAGAGCAGGAGTATTATGAGTTACAACATTTGTAGCACCAGGGAATCTCTGTTCCACAAAGAGCACTGCTTTGGTAATGATGAGCTATATAAAACCAAACAGCCTTTTTTTAGCTATTATAATTTATCAAACCATGTGATCTTCAAGAGTATTTTCTTTAAGACAGGATGAGACTTTTTATTCCAATGGAGCAACACTTGATAAAGTCAAGCAGATTTCTCTGGGTCTTCCTATCAAATGCAGTGAATAAAACTGCATCTACCCAGCCAAAGGCCATTGCAGCCCAAATTTACTGGCAATTATAATAGTAGATACTACTATGGCTATTTGTGCAAGTCAGACTTCAGTTATCTGCTGACACAAACTGCATGACAGATAAATATGCCATAGGACAATAACCCTCACAGAAAATTGTAATTTTCTATGGATGTCAATGGAAGGAAATTTACAGTCTAAATGAAAGAATGTTTAATACTTTCACAAAGACAACATTTTTGCTGTTCACAAAGACAACATTTTTGCTGTTTATTGCTGAGAATTGTAGCACAGTCTTTCTCATTTATAAATTAGACCTTGAGGCAGTATCTTCTATGAAAGCAAAATATGAAAGGAATAATTGAGGTCTGGTAACCAGCTGAGACTGAAGCTGTATGCTGTGAAACAGAATTAAAATATAAAGTGATCAGAAAAAAATCTGGTTGTTAATTCCAGGTAGGAGTTGGCTGAGGTTGTTTTTTTTTTTTCTTTCACCTTGTCCTTTCGTAATTTCTACAAGAGCAATGTTTTTGGGAAACTGATATTTACTCATTTATACATGGAAAAACATCACAGCAGCATTATAAAAACCCTGTGTATGTTACATTCTTGTCTCAGATAAACACAAATCCAGCATAATTCTGGATTTGCACTAGTATTACTGAAACACAAATCTATCCTTGAATGTCTTTATCCATTGTGCCCTGTTAAGTTTATCTAGGGCAAATCCTGAACCACTAAAATCATGGCTCAACAGGGAGAGGCGCATTCCTTACCCTCATGGAGAGGCAACTAGGGCATCCCTGGCACAGCAGCTCTGTGGAGAATTGCAAGAACTGCCTACAGATATGGGCAGGGGCTGTGCTGACTCCTTGGGAAGGCAAACCAGAGCAGGCACTGGTGTGATAAGGAAAAAACACACCCAGGAAAAATACGCTGCATCTACAGTTGCTGGGATATATCCAGGGTAACTGCTCTGCTCATTGTGGATTGGGCTGTGCCTTTCCAGGGAGTGCAGAGACGTCACATCCTCAGTGAGGAAGAGTACAACTGCCTGCTTCCTGAGAAGGTAGAAAATCCTCAGGTGCCACTTGAAAACATGACAAGGATTTCAGCTGTCATATTCAGAATGGGAGATAAAGCTAACAATATAAAACACATTTTAGGAACCTCATTTTTCTCTAAAAGGAATATGAGCTGTTCCCATTTCAGGTTGGGAAAGAAGCTCTCAGAGAATGTTTTGGATCGTTTCTCACAAAGATTAATCCTCAAACTTTGTTCGGCATTTACTCTTCTCTTGTTAGGCTCTGCAATGAATATGAAGTAAAGAACGTCCTTAGGTAGCTTTTGATATTTATTTGTACCTTCAGATGTGGTCAGAACAATACAGGGATCAGATTTGGAGAAATAGAATAGGATGTTTATTCTTCTATTTTTTCAATAATTTTGAGTTAAGCAAGACTAGTTTTGTTAAATAGATTTTCTTTCTTTTCTTTCTTTTTTTTTTTTTTTTTGCCAGATATGTTACATTTTTCATTCATGAGTTGCACCTGTAGATTATATGTAACTAAAAGAATGTCTTCCTTATGAGCATTCAGTAAAGCCAGATGCTTTTATTGGGGGTTCTTGGGTTGAAATAGATTTGGTGGGGCTTTCCCCCTGTTGTACTTCCCATCAAAATGTTGCTCATTGCAATTAAAAACATAAATTCTGTTGTTTCCTGCACTATAGAGATAAATGTCACAGTAAAGACTAATTGAAAAGAAATGAACCTATTCCAGGGGGTTTTGGGGTTTTTTTGCAGTGAGTTTTTTTTTTGGTTGGTTGGTTGGTTGGTTTGATCTGAAACATAAAGCCATTCCCGTTACAGAATTTTCAGAGAAAACTTTGCAAGACACCTGGGACTATCTTTTCAACATAGTTCCATGCCTAATGAAGATTTACAAATTTTCTGAATCCCATTTTCATCAACAGAATTTAGTGTCAGAATATGTCTTTTTGCCTTTCAAAATCACTTCAAGTGTTTATTTGCATCTCAAGAACTGAATTAGTTTTAAAATTCTGACTCTTAAACTTCTGTGAAGTAAATACCCATTTAGGGCAGTGTTGTCCTCCACTAGATTAAATAGACTTTTAATATTGTATCTTCATCTGAATAGATTTTCTTTTCATCCAGAGTTAATATGAAATATATTGCATTTTGTATTTATACATGAAAGGAAGACTGATTTATTTCACGTACTTTAGGCTATTTTATTATTCACATCAAGATCTCATTTATTCCCTCTGCATTCATATTTTATAGTGCTTTAACTGACAGATTTGATTTGACCCAATACTTCGATGGCACCTTTGCCATGGAGGCTGCACACACATAACACAAATCATTTACCTGATTCTTTTCAAAACTATTTACCTTATCCTTGGGTTATTTTATGAACTTCTGGCCTTTTGGTTCTGACCAGATTAACCAGTAGACAAAGGCAGGTAAAACACAAGTCCCCAGTCCCCAGGGGTAAAATCCTTACTTACTCATTTATATCATCATATTTGCAGTGCTGTAAAATAGAATTGTTTTTATTCTAATGCAGCAAATACTTCAGAATTTAGCCTTGGATTTGTCTAATTTCCAAGGCACCTTCTGGTCCTTGTTTTTTTTTCTATCTGGACTGCCAGGTTTCATTCCCACTGAAGTCATGTGAACAATACTGACTCTCGCCCATCTGAATTTGCTCATTTTGTGACACAGGAAGGCAAGATAAGTTTTTATTCCCAAAACCCTGGTTTTACTGCAATATGTGAGGTAACTGTGATGGTGAGGCAGAAACAGAGCCTGAATCTCTGCTTCCACAAACAGGCATTCTGCATTATCCTTCCTCATTTTGAAACAATTTAGAACTGTACTGTACTGATTAGTAAGAAGCTTTTAATAAACTAATTGGAAATGGGGCCTAGATATCAATTCTTAAAAAAAAAAAAAAAGGCACTTAAAGTATTTTTAGAGAAAATAGCAAAGGAAGTCTGAGTATATTTCAAGATTTCTTTCCCTTTATCTGTTTTGTTTTCTGTTTTACACGTTCATGCATCACAATGCAGGAAAAGCCAATGAAGAGAGTTTTGTTTTACCTGGGGATTATCACAGGATTTGGTCCTTCTGGCAGTAAACTTCCTACTGCTTTCGCAGTTATGAATGTGTTTCTGATTGGGATTATGGCTCATTCAGAACCTTCTCTAAATTTACACTAAATTTACGTTTGGTAAATTTAAATTTTTACATGGTTGCTCCCATCCATGCACTTTGGGATTCCAGTACAAATGCCAAACTCTGTTTTAAATATATTCCCATAGTAGGTCATAGTCCTGCAGCCCCTTAAGCAAAACTTGTTTTATTGCAGAGTTGCAGAGGAAAAAAATCAGAAAGGCAAATCCATAATCTTTCATTAGGAAGAGAAACACACGTTTTGCATGTGTATAAAGTCCAGCTCAGTGAATCTGATTAACTGCACTGTAATTCTAATGTCCTATAAAAAGAAGTACTGGAGGAATTCTCTAATAGAAATTATTGCTATTCCCAAAGGTATCATCAGCTAATAAAGAAATCACATTATTAACCTAAATTTCAAGGTAAAATTTATATCTCTCTGTTACAATGATTTTCCAACTGTGAATTCACATACTTTATGGTAGGTTAACTTAGTATTGGCAAGGAACTCTACTCCAAACTGTTACTTTATAATTCTTTTTCTACTTCAGGTTTTCTTTTTCTGGTTGTTTCTGTGTTTTGTTGTCATTTTTTAATCCAAAAATCTAAGTGCTGGTGTACATTCTTCAGCCAAAATCTTTACATCATAAGGATTAAAAACTGGTGGTGATTGTGTGGCTTTTAAGTGTCACCTTTCTTTACAAATCCTATTTTATGTTTCATCCTCTGGCTTCACTTCAGTTTACAAACATGGCAAGACTGTTTTAAATCTCAGAGAAAGGTAAAATAAAGTGTCCAAATAACAGATTGTAAGTGGATAACCTATTTCTTTTTGGCTGGAAAGCTTTCAACATCTGGCTTTGGCAAACAAAGGCCATTTTGAAATGGTGTTTGGGCTGTGACTGAACCCACGTGGAGGTTGTATTTACAACACAGGAGTTGTCAAATAACAGTCAAAGTAATTTGGGCATCACAGAAAATAATAGGAGTGATTCTAGTGCTTTCTGTGAAAACCTTTAAACTCCCATTTCATTAAAAATTCCACTCTGCAGCTGGTAGCAGAGATTTGCTGGGTTTCACCATCTGTGCAGATTAATGTTTCCTAAAGGAGAATGAATGCAACAGATGAGATGGTTGGCTTTTCAGATCAAACAAAACCCCAAAGTACAATCTCTTCCCTGACTCTTGCATCTTACACCTGTTTCCTTCTAATCACATGACTGAATTGTTTAGGAGAAACAATTCCAGCTGTCCTTAAAGCTGATTGATTTGAAGATTGCAGATCACCAAGATTCTTGTGGGGTGGTAGCTGTGGAGAATTGGTGATTTTATTGAGTAGATTTTATTACAGATCAGTTGAGCACCTTCTTTAGATGTTACTGTGTTCATATCCAAGAAAAATGTCTTCACCCAACAAGCACAGTGATTTAAAGGCATTTCAGTGTGTGCTCCAGGCTGGATTAGCAGTGACAACCAATATGGGGAAGGTCAGCTGCCTCCAACCTACACTCCTGTTGTTTTCAGTCTCATCTCTTTCTTTTTGACTGACCAAAACTAATCTTTCCAGGGGCTTGAGCATGTGATTAATTTCAATTGTGATTTTAAATCAATCCTTTGTCACTACATATTTTACAATGTTATAATTTTAAATTACATTAGCTTCCATTACATTACTACACATCAAACACCAAAATAAATTCTTGGCAGTGATCACTGTATTATGATTCATCAGTAAAATTAATAGAGTTTCTGGGTTTGCCAGGAAATGGGATCATTAATTTGACTATTTCTTGAGGGCAAGAAAGGAAAGCACACTACCTGCTTACCAAACCAGGTATCAATCCCTGCCTGGGTTTCCTGGTAAATATTCCTGGTTATTTCCCTGAATTAAGGATGTTTTACTCTATTCTGATGGCTAACATCAGACACTGGTGCTGGGGGAAGGCAGATCCATGGCATGGTGGGCTCAGCAGTCTTCTGGAGAGGATAGGTTGGGACCAGGAGTGGGGCAGCTGCCCTGTCCAGGGCAGGGACTGCCAGACGCTCCTGTTCCTGAAAAAAGACACTCACTTGGCTCTGCATAAAGAGCAGCAACAGCACAAGGTTTTACCATCCCCATGGATGGACACTAAAAAAGCCAAACACCCCAGAAACCACTTGATAATACAAACATGAAAGTGGGTAATTAAACTTGCTGGCAACATTGGTCCTTGCTCTCTCTTGCATTTTTCTTTTATTGAAACCCAGCTGGTCTCTGGCTGTTGCCAGGGGTAACCAGCAGTGACATTCAAGGTCATTGATGAAAAACAAGCTTTTGTCCCCTGGATATTTCCTACTCCCTTTTAAACTTGCATCCTAGAATAAATTCTTAAAACAATGAATTTTGGTCAGTGAAACACTTGGGTTTGTTGGGTTTTTTAATTCCCATTCACTGCACTTCTTTGGTCAGTCCACTACTGCTCCTCCATGTTAATTATAAGGCACAATATCCCAGAGAGCTTCTGGTTCAAGGAATGTCTCAGAAATGTGTCACAGTGTCACCAAGGCTGCTCTGTTGTCCTTTAGGACAGACTGATGACACCAGACTGCATATGCACAGCACCAGAGTGCTGTGGAACCAGCAACCCTCCTCTATCTATGTGTGTTCTACCTGAGCAGCTGTAACTCTGTTCATTCTTGTATTTTGAAGATGTTGAAATTGTCTTTTCCCCTTTCTGTAGCATTGGGATTCATTCACCGAGTTTTCTGCCACAGAAATAGTTTATAGAATTCATTAAAGGACTTTCAGAGGTAAAAAGTCAGAGTTTTATGGGAAGATAGGGAAAAAGTCCATTCTTCTAAATGGGAATTTTGTGGTGATTCATCATGCAGTTCTATTTTATATGATGTTCAAATGGTTAGCAATGTTCTGTATGGTTTAAGTTGGGTTTTTTCTTTTGTTGTTGTTGTTGTTTGTTTAACCTGCATTTGTCCATTGCTTGGTTTACACTTTTAATGTAAATAATCTGCCTGATTGTGAACTAAAGAGAAATTAATATTTTCAAATATGTTGGATGTTGTCTGTGAGCTCCCCTTGCATTTTTATTATTTTGTCAGCTTTCCAAACCAATATCTTTCTATAGAAAGATGCTACTTAAGAAATGAGTATCTGGGAACAGAGGAACCAAATTACAGTTTTGCTTAGGTGAACATAACTGCTTTTGATGCAAGTGGGAGTTTCCCTTGTTTATCTGGTGTGTAATTTGGAAAAGTGCATTTTACATCTAATTTGACCCAGATTTTCCTACATCATATTTGCAAGATAGAGGGAACAAGCATAGCAGACATCAAAGTGTTTATTTGGTACCTACCCTGGCCTGAGAGTATAAACTTTGAAGAGTTTTGCAGCCAGAGACCTGGAGGTGAAGAGAGCTGTCAGCTCTACCTCAGAGGGAATTCTCTGTCCCAGGCTCAGCCCAGCTTTTCCAGAGGTTCCCAGTTGGTATCTAAAGACACTAAAGTGGTTTAGGCTGAGTTATGGAAGGTGCAAATGACAGTATTTACCTATTTTACAAGCAGATTATGATGATGATGAAGTATTAATTGCTTATAGGGTAGTGGGTAGATTTTAAAACTCACCAAGATGGCTTTGCAGCTTCTCCATGGAAGTTGTCTTGATGAACAAATGTCAGCTCCATCTTAGCAGAACAGTTGTCACGCCCAAAGTGTTGCAAGTGCTGGTGTGAAGCTGACAGGGGAGATGATCCAGCTGGACTGAATCAGGGACTGAAGCTGGAATGTAGTTGTAGGATCATACCTGCTGGAATGGGGTGAGGAAGGATGGAACCTGCACACAGGTGGAGCAGGAGCTAAGAAGGATATGCAAAACCAAGCATCCCACAGCAGGAGCACAAGATGGATGGGTTATCATCCTTTATAGGATAAAGGGATTTGATTTGTTCTGACATTTTATCTGTTCTGTGTGCATATCCATGGCAGGCTCTCAGTGCTGAGGATGGGTGCCTGTGTAACTCCCAGTCTGTCACAAACATTCATGTGAAGCACAGAGCAGCTTCATGGACCAGTACAGAAATTCAGAGTATAGAGCTTAATTGGAACAGTATTTGTGTTTCACTGCAGGAGTCAAGGCTACTCCTCTCTTTTGTTTTATTGCCCCTGATTTCTTCCTTTCACAGCCCGAACGGTTGCAGAGGATTTCAAGTTAATTTACATCCTTAGAGGGTAAATGGCAAAAACTGTTTCTTACAGCTCTGCATTAGGACTGACTTCTGGAAATTTTGCAAGGAAATCAGGTCACTCCTTATTCCATCAGAGGAGACGTATTCCTTTGGAATGGAGTTACTCTTTGTTACCTGTGAGGCAGCATTTCTCTGATGGGCCTCATCTTCCACTCCCACCTGGGTGAAGTAGATATTTGTACCTGTCAAAATACACTTGGTTCACACTGTGAAAAATAATTAGTTGGACAATGGAGCTGCTTTGAATTTACATGTGACTCATCCCATAACCCTTCCTGTGTTTGTGGGATTGGACCTTGGATTTGGGAAATGATATAAATATTCTTCTAAACACCTATGATTTCAGAACAATGGATATTGCTGAAATGTCAGCGCTTCTGAAAATGGCAATTTGTTTACTAGGAAATGAAAAGATTGAGCAGCTTTTGATGGTCGGGGGAGCAATGTATGCGTGCTCTTGAAATTTCTGAAAAATATATTCATATTCTATTCTACTTTGCCTGTGGTTCCCACACACGTGTGGCACCACTGACAATATCTCTTAGGAGAAATAGTCCTCTGTGTAGATTCTGAAAGAGTGGATCCAGCATTAACATCAACTCCATTTACTCTAGCATATTTTGATTTGCACAAGATTAACGGTGTATATAGGACCCAAACCCCCTTTTTTCCTCCCTTATACAGATTATCGCATTTATTTCAATGCATTTTTCAAATGAATAACCACTACCCAGAAATATTGTTATCTATGAAAAAAGTGCTTTGCTTAGTATTACAGACTTTGAGTAGAACTGAAATGTCGCTGTAATGTATCCACACATAATATGACACCAAATAAACATCTTTGGTGACTTGTGAAACAAGACGTTTCCACAGACTGTGCCTCTTGTGCCACTAACCTCTTGTTAACAGGATTAAGAAGTTAATAGTTATGCTGTCAAGAGAATGTAAATCTTTCCAAAGATGTTGTAGGATATTTCTGCCCTAAGTAGAATGAAGTAATGTATTCTTCTAAGTAATGAAGAGTGTGCTGACTGTACTGCATGTTCATAGTGAGTTGGAAACATTTCACATCTCTCTGAAGTTCTGGGAAGAACTGTTAAAATACAGGTCGTACATGACTAATTCAGAAAAAAAAAAAAAAATAAACCAACCCATGAGTTAAACCTATTTGAAATCCCTAAAGTATAAACATGAACTGATGTAAATCCATGGATACATAGCTACAGTTTGACACTACAAATTTACATTGCTCATTGAATCAATACAATGCTAAAAAAAACCCAGTGCAGATCTGTTAAGAAGTGTTTGGGTTAAATATGTCACATTACTGAGCTGACAGACTTCAGCTTTGTTGAACATTCACAAACCAAACCTATTTTCTCACAGCTGTCTGGAATGCCAGAAATCCGTGTTTTTAAAGTATTCCCATAAGATCCTGTTCCACTTCTCTGTTCATCCTATCGCTGAATGCATTGTTTTAGGCCCAGCTTCTCTTTGGTAGACAACTGACTGATTTGTTGATCAGAGAGGCACTTGCAAACCTGTCTTTGTGGAAATACAGGCATTTCTAGAACAGCATATTCTGCCTATTTTATACTTTTTCCTGATATTCCAATCTAAACTTGGTGAACCCTCATGCACGTTCCCACCAACCCACATTATCCTGTTTAAAAATAGCTACACTGATATTGTGAGCTTAAACAGGACAGATTTTCAGTTTTCTGTATTAAATATAGTGAAAGCTGTGTCAGCAATGAATATGTTGTTCTAGAAGAGGCATGTTACAGACTAGAGAAAGTGGGACCGTCAAAGAGAAGGGATAATGTCAAGGCAGTGTTTATATTTCATATGCTTCATGTTTATATTCCAAATGAGAAGGCTGGGAAGAAATCTGGAGAACAGATGTAGTTTGGGGAAATGCAGACAAACAGGAAAGACAGCATGGGTTTTCAGATAACTGCAGACAAAGCTATTTTAGGTGGCCAGACATACTGACAGAAGAAGTGCCCCTAAAAATGTTCTGCTGGTTGTGTGGAGAGCTGTGGAAGTTGATACAGACACTGCACTCAGAGTTCTTCTTTAAAAACTTCAGGGGGCTCCAAGCAGCAGCATCTTGTTACCTAGCAGTCTCTCATACCTTTTCTCTGCAATCTCCCATGGGCAGCTCCACACAGCTCTCAGGGTCTGTCCATTTATACCAGCAGCTAGTCTGTAGACTCAATGCCTCAGCTCTTCTTCTACTCTCTTTCTTCTCCTGTTCCAGCTCACTCTTTTCTGTCCCTAGCATGGCCACTTATCCCTGTCTGTCCCTCATACAGTAGCTTAACTCATATATCCCTTGCCCACCCTCCTGTCCCTTCCTCCTCACAGCACAGCCAGCAGACTCTAACTGAACCCCTCACAGCTAACTCACTCTTTATTGCACCCATAGCTGGGAGGGCAAGGCTGTTCCCACTGTTTGATAATTAACACAGCTGCAATGTATCAGAGCATTGTCTTCCCACAGAGAAGTGCACTGAGCATTTGGAATAGTTTCTCAAGGCAGAAGCTTGACTAGCAGACTAGTCCAGTGTAAAACTTCAATATTAAGTGTCCTGCTGCACCTGTGCTTGCAAGCAGCCTTGGCAGAACCCTGTCAGGTTGGAATCCCAGCTCCCTCCAGTCCCTGTGCCAGGTGCACTTTGAGCACTCACTGCAAGGGTTGTTTCTGCCTGGCTTTGTCTCAGATCAGTGTTAAAGACACAGTGCAGATCTGGAAAAGGCAAACTAGGCCTTAATCAGCAATTTGGCTTTTAGAACTCTGGCCTTGAAAGTAGAACAGTATAAAGAAGGTCTTATGAAAAACAGAGGGGAAATTAACTAAGAGCAGTTATAGACAGATTTGGGAAAACAGAGCTATTACCCACCCCTTACCCAGCATTCAGGTTTCATTCAGGCTGCATCTTTATCTGCTGTGTGAAGAAACATCAGGAGAAGCTCAATGAAAAACCATCTGTGGGATAACTGTCCATTTTTTCCTTCATTTCACCCATTTTCAGTGAAGCTTAGAGACCCAGCACCAAAACTTCACTAGTAAGAGGCTTCCCCTTGTATCCAGACCTTCTGACAGCTGGAAGACAACTTCTGGTCTCTGTAACCATGCTCAACCACCTAATGACATGCATTTCCCACTGCCAGAGTAGAGCACCACAGGTACAAATAAATAACTTGGCAAGTGAAACCCCCTTGTAAAGCTCACATCCAGTTCCCTGGACAAAGGAGAACCTGTGTCCACCCAGGGGCTCACCAGGTCTCACAGCTGAGAATGTTCCACTTTATAACATACTCCCCACCTGCACAGATGGACATTCAAGGCACATTTCTTACTGTGTTCTCAAGTACTTCCTCAGACCTCTCTCCATAGCAGGTGAGCCCCTCACATTGGACTGTAAAAATTGTCCTGATAAGGGATCCCTTCTCACCTGCATGATCAGCTCCTTATAATCCAACCAAGCCAAGAGAGTTTCTCATATTTATAAGGGAAAAAGAAATCTTTTCCCACTGTAACAACTACAAAGCCAAGGGCATGCCCTGAGATACTAGTGGCAAATCAGTGCCTTCCTGAGCAGATTTGACTTGACAGCCCTGTGTAAAAATCAGAAATAAAGCCATGAGTTTATACACTCCACAAGTGCCACAGTACATGTGATGATGGCAGATTTAAAAAACAAACAAACAAACAAACAAACAAACAAAAAAAAAAAAGAGAAATTAAGATTTCTGGGAACTTTTCAGAGCTGAATTGGGAAAATAAAAGCCACCACTATATAAGTTTGGCAGTGTAAAACTTTACAGGTAGTTGTGGAAAGTCTTAGAATGTTGAAAAGCTAATGAGCTGAAGCTGTCTGTCCCCCTGGGGTTTGCCATGTTCATGACACTTAGGCATCAGCTGATTATTCTTTTTTTTTTTGTCCATTTTAAAAACAAGTATTTTGTCCATAAAGAGCAAAATTAATTGGAATTCTGAACATAAAAATGTCAACAGTGATTCATCCAGTAGCCTCCTGTGGAAATACTCCTTTTTCAGTGGAACTGGCTGTGTTGCCTGTGTAGCCCTTCCAGTTTCATCTGAACTTGTTTCATCAGACTCTTTAGGAAATTCTCTTCAAACAGCCAAGCAGTGTTTACAAAGGCTTCATTTCTAATAACTGGTTTGAAAAGCCACATATACTTAGTCATGTTTTTTAGCCATTTCATCATTTATATGTACTTCCTTCATCAGTGGTTCCTCAGAAATCTAGTCTGTTTTTATCAAGGTTATTTTTCAGTATGCATCTGTATTGGGATGCTTTCCTATCCATTTATATTGGTCCTTCTTCATATACTCACAGAGCATCAAAAAAAAAAAAAGTATAATTTAGCCATGATCTCAGTTTTTGCAGTGCTTTAAAATTTTATTAGCAGTGTTGCTGCCCAGCATGTTCAAGGAGAGGGGAGTAATGCAAAAGCATTAGAGGTTGAAATCATGTATACACCAATGCATGCACAATGGACATTAAGATTACTCCAGGTTTATACGAATAGAAGAAAAAGTAAAATCTTCAATCCTGTGAACTCTGTCCACTGCTCTTTGTGCTCTCTGCAGGCTGCTGGCATCCTTTAAAGCTGTCTGAACCATCAGCTTGAGAAATGTATTTCCAGAGTGAGCTGAGATGGCAGATAGCTTCAGGAAGAATTTAAACAGTTATTTAAAAAAAAAAAAAAAAAAAAAAGATAGAAGCAATTCTCTTTGGGAAATAGCTTCACATATTTCACAGCACCTGGCTTAAGAGCGGTGATGCCCAATCCATGTTAGCATTCCCCAGGCACAGGAGAAGCACAAATAGTGGGCAGCTGCTTTGTGGAGGCCACAAACACATCATCAAAAATTAAAACAGGGTTCAGGGGTTGTATAAAGGAGATTTACAGAGCTAACAGCAATATCTGGGCTGTTTTCACAAACTCCCCTGCAATCAGATTCCTTAGATAGGCTGCTGCTTGGCCTAATTTGATTCCCATAGCTTCTCTTGGACAAAGCAAAACACCCAAAAATTTTAATTTGATACTCTGGGAGGGTTCTCACCTGGAAACAAAACAAACATACCTTGGGAAGCCTGAATAAAATCTAAGGGTCACATTATGTCCTTTGGAGTTGAGGCTAAAAGAGGGAAACGTGAGAAAAAGCTGTCCAAAACAAGCTTTGCCCAATTTTTCCCATTCCCTCTTACAGATAAGGAACACATCTGTTTTGAGCCTGAAGCTTTATGGATGATTTGTTTTTTTGATAGGAGGACCTTTTGAGATGCTCAGAAATTCCTAAACTGGGGCAATATACCTTCTTAGGAGGGTTAAAATAGAAGCATCAGCTCTGCCTACTCCTTCTGTCTCCTCCTGCATCCCTGGAGCACTTCAGTCCAGATAATGCAAGAGAGGAGGAGCAAGCACCACAACTTCCTAGGATACAGCTCCATTGTTTCCAGGCTGCATCTGGTCCACAGAGCTATAAAATACAGGCATCAAAGCAGTAATGCTGTTTTTATTGCCTTGAAGAGTGTGGATACCTGATGGCAATGTTTTTCCATGGGGGGACTGGGAGAGGGAAGGAGATGCACAGCAGGAGCGAGGCAGGGAGGGAGCCCTGCTCAGGGCTGATGTCCTCTGAGCTGGCAGGTGAGTTTTACAGTGCAAAAAAACAGCAGTGCTGGGAAGATTCAGTGGGAAATAAACTGCTGATGGAGCACATAGGTTTGGAGCTTTGGAAAAGTTGAGTGACAACACGTTGTCTGGATGAATCTGTAGGTTTTTCTCTTTCAGTTAGAAACTGGCCCCAAACCAAATTGTCCAGGTCAAACAGGCCAAAGTCTAAACAGGTTAAAATCAAATCTAGCTTTAATAAGCAAAAAATGTAGCTCATCTTCATTAACATTTTCTTTGCTCTTTGTTTAAAAAGAACTGGATTTTTATGGGACTGGTTTTTATTTGTTTTTTAAGTATGGCTGAGTACAGAATGCTTGAAACATGCACTGGAACCATATTAAACTTTAACAAAGTGCTAGAGTACCAGAGATTTAGTATTAGGCTAAAAAATGTTAGGTCTGGAAAAAGGAGTCCAGTTTTCCATTTTTATTTACTCACATAACATTAATAATTAATCTAGGTTTCTATTAAGGAAGACTTTGTTGTTGATGGAAAGGATAAAAACAGCGTGCAGAGGGCCAGTGAGACCAATGTGACATGGTGTAGACTTGCTTAGTCACCAGCTTGTGTGGTAATACAAACTTCAGAAAAACATACAAGTTCTGCATAAGAATCCTTACAGGTCTTTGGCTTTACTCTCTGATTTCTATACTTTGTCAGCAGAATGAATAATTGCTACCATTCTGCTTTTGTTTGTATTTCCTTGTAGTCCAACATAGTCTGCACCATCGAGATGGGATTCAAACACAAGCAATAAATGAAAGCAGCTGCCATGGCACCTTTATTGTTTCTGCAATTTCATCAGTTGACACTGGATGAGTGGGGGAAGATATAGAAAAATCCCCACAATAAAAGTTATGAGGGGGAATTTAAAATTTTCTGAGCACCTGAGTTTGTTTCAAATGCTGATTCAAATTAAAGTCACATGAAATGTTATGTGTCTGCTCTGAGCCATCCCAATAGCTCCAGGTACTGCTGCTAAGTATTTTTGTTCCTAAGATGTTCACCTACAGCTCAGATAAGGGGAAGCAGAGTCCACTTTAGCCCTAGATGTGTATTATATCAAAAAAATTTCATCCTACCCATGGGCAGGGTTATAGGAGGCAGGAGAGTACATCCTGTGCCTGGCACTAGATCCTACTCAGAGGAGTAAATCACAGGTTCTCTCTCCTCAGGTAACAGTCCCAAGGCATGGCAAGGCCTCTTCTTCTCCAACTGGCCACTTGAATATCTCCTTTGAGAGATTTGCAGACTGTAAATTACAAGAAGTCAGTAAAATAGTAAAAAGAAAGACTAAGACTGTGATCCTGGCTTACACTGTTGAGCCGTATGAACCATATACCTAAAATTATGGGAAGAAATAAATACAAAATTGAGGCTGAGTATCAGGAAAAACTTTCCAACAGTGAGAGCTGGTAGGCCATAGCCTGCTCCCACCGTACCTCCCACGTGAAACAGTTGGTGCTCTTAGTACTTGAGAGTCTCAAAACTGAGATTGGCAAAGTGTTCTGTGAGGAACATCCTAAAGAACTCTTGCAAGATGATCTTTTTTTCCTCATGTACACAAGGCAGTATGACCTTGAGAGGAAGTCCCCATTCCTCTACTTTTCTTGTCGGTGATGCTCCTTAAGTTTGTTATTACATGAGGTTATTTGGTATTCTAATTAGCTGTCACACCTCCTGGTGGTCGTGAGTTGGGGTCTTGGGAGAAAGGCTGACGTCTTCCTCAGGTTGATCTTTGCTTCTGGGCAGGTGTGGTGGAGGTTTGGTTATTTTTCAGGTCACTTTGCTCTTGCCAAAGATGAGAAGCTTGATTTTGCTGGATTCAAGCCACAAAGTTCTGCTTTATCGATTTCTGACAAATACCTAGGTCCTGCTTTACTGAGTTTCAACATTATACATCTTACCTGTATGACTTCTACCTAGTAACTACCTAACAACCAAGCTTAATAGCTAATCTTCCATGTATTCTTAATACAAGCTGTTTCTTTACTTCTACAAAATCACCGAAAGTTGCTGCTAAAGTCCTGTATTTTTATATTTATAAACATCCTCCATATCAGATCCAGATTTTGTTTATTAATAATTTATATTGTTGCTGAGGTACAGTGCAGCTTATAAGAAGACAAAGTATTTATGCTCTCTTAGTTTTCTCAAGAAAAGATAGCATTGAGAGTCATCAGATTATATTATACTTCTGTAGTTTAAAAGATTTTCCAATTTTATCTATTGATAAAATTACTTGAAGCTGAGGATTAAAGAGAACGGTTTAAAGCAGAAAAGCTGATTTAAGACTGAAGATCTTTCTTAGCAGCATCCATTTAAAGTTAATCTTTGATCATCTGTGAAGCTGATTACCTAATATATAAAACCTATAAAAATTATCCTCTCTTTTATTATGCAATACAAATATTGTATTCTTTCAAATGCAGTTGATCATGAGTAACATTCAAAAAATCTGTTAAAAAAAATTAGTCAGAAATGTAATAGAGAGCTCTAAACACACCACAAGGATGGAAGGAGGGGAAGGATAGAGGAAAGCTTTGTCATTGTCACTCTCAGCAGTGAAATGGAATCCCAGGATCACAGAGAGGGGCTTGTAAGGCAGAGTTCCTACTCCAAAGATAGTGAAGGGTTTAATATTTAAATATACAAGAGGATTGTTATATACTCTTACAGTCTATCTATTGATTACACATCCTCTTCAGCCCAGATACGAAATACCCCAGATACTCCTTGATGCATCATTGCGAAAATAAAAACAAAAACTCTCTTCAGCTTGCCAGAGTTTCTCACTGGGTCTCCTCAATATTTGCTTCTTGCAATCCCCTCAGTAACTGTGTGATTTCAGCTAACTCTGTGTCCGAAGTCCAGTTAACAGCACAAACATCCACCTGAGGCCAAGGGCAACCCTGCAATCTCTTAGTAGCGGAGCTCCAAAAATTACTCCACTGCACAGTCTCTTCTGAGCATTTCTGCCTGTCGGGAGGTTTACAAAGAAAGTAGGAGAAGTTTCCTGAAGTTTTCACATCCTCAGACTTACTGTAAATGGAGGGGGTTTCATAGAATCTTTATTGACTCCCCAAAACCAAAGGGGGTGGAGGTGGAGCAAAGAAGATGGGCAACAAAGGCAACACTACTGATGAGCAGAATCCAGGCAAAAATTAAACACCTAAAGAGTCATTTCTCAGTTTATAAATCACATTGTTTCCATCCTTGCACTTCGTTTTACACATTTGTTTTGCATTATATAAGAGCTTTAAAGTCCTTTTTGCTCCTATCCTGTTTGTATTCCAGAGGTTCAGTTAACAGTGCACTGTGCCAAATAAATTAAAGTCCAGAACAGTCTTGAGCAATTAAGAAAGCTGCTGGGGCATCTTGTTTTCTATACCTTCAGAGTGTTATCTGTTATTTCCATTTATAAAACAAAACAGAGGGCATAAAACTGAGACTTAGGATTATTTTAGCTGGAAGACAAAGTCTTGCTTGCCACAGATCAAGATCTCCCATTATCCAGATGTGAAACTTTTCCATCTTATTTCTGTATGAAGCTGTGACAGGGTGTTTGTCATGCTTTCTGTCACACAAACTCATCACACATTTGTTTTTCATGTCCATTATGTGGCCCTTAGCTTGAAATTAGGGGGCAGTTTATTAGTCTTACATTTAGGCAAGATTTTGATAAGCATTTTGAGGGGAAAAAAATCTCTTTTCAATATCTAATATGGACAAAAAAGATTTAAATGTAGGATATTTCTGGGTAAAATGTGTCACTGGCAGACCAGCAGTGCCTTTTGCAAAGGGTTTTCATGTTATCAGAAATTGCAGCTATTGAGATGATTCCAGATAAAACCATTTTACTCATTAAATGTGGCTTGGCTGGCACAAGAATTTGTCCTGGGAAGTGCATTTTCTGAACTCAAGTCTTTTTTTTTTTTTTTTTTTTTTTTTTTTTTTTTTTTTTTTTTTCTTAATCTTTGGGGTTTTTTATGACTTAGAAGACTTGGTATCAATGAGCATTAAATTCAATTTCATGAGGTTTGTGAGACCTTTTTTCTCAGAAAAATGCTTCTCAAGGCATAAAGTTACTGTCACAACAGAACAAAGATGAAAGTGCTTTCCTGTTTTGTAAATGACTTGAACTGTTTAGAGAGTTCCTGTTTTAAATAGCCCAAATAATTCCAAATAATTCCAATAATTTGCTTAGAGAAATAAAATCTAATTTATAGTAATTAAAGCACTAAACTGATTATAAATTATCTTCATCATCCTGTATTTAATACCCAGTAGCTTTGCTGCTAAGGCAGCAATAGTTTATGCTGCCGAACTCCAAAAGGAAAGGAAACATGTTAAAATTTGCTATTGCTGTTTTAGCACATCATATTTTTGTAAGTGGCACAAACAAGTGGAAATCGCGGACTACAACCCTTGGGATCTTTCTGGAATGAAAGTGTATAAAAACTTTGTCTTAAGTATGAGGCATAAGTTATGACCTATTAGCACAGAAAGTTTTCAGGTAGAGAAGGGGTATTAATCTTTGTTATTTCAATAGGAGAGAAAAAAAAAACCTTTTAACTTTTTAGATTCTCATTCTAACCTTCTGTATTCCTTTTGAAATCCAGATTTAGTTTTTTTTTCTCTTGAACACTAATAGAAGTTGTTGGAGAAGAATCACTACAACACTGCACTGTAGTGTTGCATTGCAAGTTCTTACTATTCTTTTCAGAGGATCAGATTCCGTGAGCTAGATTTTATTAATTACAGCCTTGCGGTAACCTTACAAAATCAGAGGCATTTCAAATATTTGAGTGGAATTCGACCTACCATCTCATTAAGTTGTTAAAAAACTCTTCTTGGAGAAAGGATAGCAAATAGGTTGAAGATATTTTTACCATCTGCAGTTATCTAACTGTAACTCATGTTTCATGTTTCAAAGGAATGTAAATGACGCTTTTTTTGAGTGAATTGGGAGTTCATTAGTTAGAAACAATATCCCATTTAGCAGAGTCAAAAATCCTACATAATACAGAGAGTAAAAGGAGATACATAACCTCAGAGGTACCTACCTATTTTTTTCTAGATTTCAATTTCCAATGAGTAAAAAAAGCAAGTGCAGTGTACAATATTACATTATAAACTGTAAGTATATTAAAAAGAAATAATTCTCATATATCATATCCTGATTTTAAAGGAAAATATGCATTAAAAATATTTGTTCAATCATGGGTCTGCCTTCTAGCATCAGAGATCAATGTCTCTGATTAAGTTGTGCTCTATGGATTTCTGCAGTCAAGTTCATCAAAGAACTCATTTCTCTTCCTCTAATGATTCTTGAACCCAAAGTTCTTCTCCGAAGTACTTTAATTTTCACTTGGTCATTACAAGACAGTAACTTAATAAACTGCAAATAGGATACAAAAGAAACAAAAATCATTTTTGCATCCTTTTTTCTGATATTAGCATAACACTTCTTTCATAATTTTAATGCCTCCAGTTTTTTCTGCACATATGATGGTAAAAATTATACTGCATTTTTTGTAATCCAGCATACCAATAAAAAATATCAAATCATTAGAATAATCAAGCTAATTAATGCCAGAAAACTGTAATATTACTTTACATTGTGCTACTGTAACTCTTAAGAGTGAGTTTCCTGCTGAGATAAAAAACATTTAACATTTATCATAAATAATCAGTAAAAATTTGTAAACTATTCTTGTGTGAAGACCTGCTGCAAAACACTTACTTAAAAATATAAGCCACTGGTGTCTTGCCTTGGTGCTTCTGACTGAAGGTAATATTCAGTACTCTAAAATGAGATAGTAATTGAAGATATTTTTTCTGGCCTCCTGTTTCTTCTGTGCAGTTTTTTATAACCTCAAAAATCATGTTGCCATTATATTTTTCTAAAATAGCAACTAAGTCAATCATGCCAAAGAAAATACCTGAAAATGTAAAAAAAAGAATAAAAGCATGAATCACATCCTAAGGTAGTAAAAAGCAGAGTGAAAGGACAGGAATAATTGCTGGTGTCATTTTTCTGGGTTCAGTGCACTGGCCTGGAATCTCTTGCACTGTAGGCAGTTGGGAGCCAGCAGAAAATGAGGATTCTAGAGGATGAGCCTGGCAACAAACAGGCTGATGTGCTTTGGAGACAACAAGGAGTAGTAAAGCCTGGCCACATTTGGAACATGGTGCAGCCCCAGCTGCAAAACCCCTGGGATTTTTGAGAAAGTCCCTTTGTTTCAGAGTCAATAAAACATTTCTGCAAATTTCCAACTTCAGTTCTGTGCAAAAATCTGTACTAACAGCAATAAACAAAAGGCAATGCCACATGGTATATGAAAATAAAATAATGAGTGTGAAGCACCTGCTCTTTGTTCCAAGGGCATTCTCCTCGGTCTCCTTGGTACTTCCAGAGAGAAGAGCCACTCCTGCTGCCATTCTTCCCTCACTCGCCCCTCTGTGCCCTGAAACCAAAGGTGAAATTTTCTCTGACAGTCCTTTTTTTAATGCTACATTAATTTTGCATCCCTATTTTTGTTCCTACCATCTGCCTATTAATGAAAAGTTTTCAATATATTAAATTAGGGTAAGTTTTCAGTACCACTGGAGTGCTTGTTTTAACTCCTGAGTGTTGCTTATAGGGGGTGAGGTCCTTGCACTTGCCATGTTCTGGAAAGGTTCTGACATATATGTATAAATAAAATTAATATTTCTGGTCACTGGAGCCTCTTAACTTTTTTTTTTTTTTAATGGAATTAAAAGATGGGTTTAATTGCAAATGAATTATTCAAAATTGTCATTTATACTTCTACAGTGTAATAGTTTGAAAACAGTAAATATTTTTAGCAGAAGTGCTCAGTGAAAACTGAAAGCAGTGGCTAAAAAGGGATTTTATGTAACTTTTGGAAAATAAGAATTTTCTCAATTTGGCACTGCTATACTTCACTCTTTATGAACAGCATCCTTATAAAACCAGAATGGGGAGAAAATCACTGCAGTAGCTCTGCAAACGGGTCCCTCAGTGGCTTTAAGCATTTGTTATTATACACAAAATAACACTTAGGGTACTGAGCATCCTCAAAATGAAGGAATAAATTCTTAACAGGCAATCCTGGGCAATCATGTATACAGGTGATTCTCCAACAATAATAAACTGTTTAGCTTCATGTGCTTCAATGCCTTTTATGCATTTCTTTCTTCATTTATTTTAGAAAATTATCTTATTTCAGTAGTACCTCCAACAGGAGCTATTGGGCAACAGAAGCTGCTTAGTACACCTTTAAGCATCTTGTGGTATTTTTGAACAAACATAAAGCTACTTGAGATTTCAGTTCAGCTTCATGAAACTCTCTACAAATGCAGGATAAAGCATTAGACTTCTCAGTTGCAAAGAGACAAATGCTGTTACTTCTGCTCCCTCCTGGGATTTGCTCTACTAACCATCAGAAGAGGAAAAGAAGATCTTTTGCCTTTTAATTACATACAAATCACTGGCATTATCCAGCTGTATTTAGGACTGGGATTTAATCCTAAAACAAAAATTTCATCATCAAAAAATTATTATTATTCTTTGTGCATTTCGTGCAAGTGACAACTTTCCTTCAGCATTAAAATTTCATTTTCAGAAATACATGCAGTAGCATGTAGTGGTCACTGTTAACTGTAGTGGTCACTGTTAACTGAAAGTTAATAAATTGCAGTTTTCTGTGTCACTCTGTTGTTGTTATCATAGATTTATAGAATATAGAATTTATAGAATGTCTTGGGTTGAAAGAGACCAACAGAGTTTCACCTCTGATATGCAAGTTAAGTGATAAGGATTTAATCCAGATTTAACTGTATTTTACTGATTCTGTAATTTAATAATGTCAATGACTTAGTTTTCCTGACCATCCCTTGTGGAGAGCTGTCCAGAACTGTGGCTGACAAACCACTGCCCCTACCCCATGTTCTGACAACAAATAAATGCTGCTGTGGGCACCTGATTTCATTGAAGAGGACTAATATTTTCTGGTAGTAGTTCAAAGTATAATCTATTTAAAATACACTTGCTCATGTGTAATTGCAGACAGAGCTTGTCTGAACATACCTGTAGAGTTTGTAGTTGCATGAAAGCGGAAGAATTCATAGAATCATAGATAGATTCAGGTATTGTCATGGATCCCAGCCATTATTCTTGGCTCGTTTTTATTAAAATACTATTTTGCTGACAAGCTGAGATGAATGCAGTGAAATGGGAGATGGTAGAGTCCCAAAATATCCAGTGCATTTACTGTACTATGCTATCTGTATTGTAAAAAAAATAAAACTAAAATAAATTAGGTGATGCCACTTCTCCTGTCATATTTAATGGTGCAGAACATGGCCTTGGTTTGAAACCCTCTCAGGTCATCCAAAATTTCCAGCTAGGATAGAAGGAGGGAAAAAAGCTCTCCTCATTCTCTTATATCCATCTTGCACCCTCATCAGGCAAGTTAACAGAAGTTTTGAGCAAATACCTCTCCCTTGTTTTTTGTTCATCCTTCCTGAGAAAAAATCCCAACCTCTTCTTTCTGGGGAATAGAGTTTGCATTAATTGCTGCTTCAAACAGCATATACTTAAGCATGGAAATTCAGTCTGAGATGAAACAGTAATGGAAATCTTGCCCCCAAAAAGGCAACAACTTCTCTGATAAGGATTCTAGTGCAAAAGAAAAGAGAGGGAAATATGCTATGGGGAACATAAAGAATGGATTCCAAACAAAATGTGTTTCAGAGATTTCCCACAAGGCATTAGCAACTTCTTAATGCAGCTCATTCCAAAATTCCTCCAGGGACCCAGTAAATAAAGGCAGCTCATTCTGCATCTCCACAGGTCCATGGGAAGGAGAGTATTAAAATGCATGTGAGGATGCAGAGAGGTGCCCTGAGCTGCTGCAGCAGCCCAAGCACAGTTAACCATTGTCAGGCCTTTGGGCCTGACAATTTAGGTTGAGCAAGGGTCAGAAGTCCCCGGTGGTGCGGGGACCATTCCCTAATTGAAATTTGATGGCAGCCGAGCAGCTCATTACCCTGGATGCCCAGGACTGGAGGCAGGGATAGCTAAATGAGCACAAAGAATTCTCCTGGTACAGCGCTGTTCAGTCACCCCTCTCCCATGTCTAAACTCATGCCAACCCGCCAAATTCAGCAGCAAGGCAGAAATCCTAATGCATTGCAAGGACTCTGCAGCTGAAACCGGGCTGTAACAGTAACTTCACATTTGGACAAGGTACTTTTCTCTCTTTTCTATGCTTATTCATTCCGTTTTAAACAGCTGTAAAGAGAAACTGAAAGCAAAGAGTAAATAAGAAGGGAAAGGCCCGGTGCAGAGCTGAATCCAACTACATTAAAGATTAAATTCTTTCTACAATAAATGAGTTTTTGCAAGCTCTGTAGCAGAAAATCTGTTTTGTCCAGATCATCCACAAGAGCTCACCAAACAAAGTGGAACATTATAAAAAAATATATTTTTTCATAAACTTCCCATCATGGAAACATGAGATCTTTCCAATTACCGTTTTCTGAGAGTTTTCAAAAAAACCCAAAATATACAAACCCTGTCCTAAATTTAAGGACTTTACACTGTGAAACAGCTTCTGAACTTGAAAGGTCGCAACAAAAAATCCGTACAAATTCAAAATACACAGTCATTCCAGTCTCCTGCAGTAGTAGCTTGATCACACACACACATTTCCTTAAATCTCTTCTAGGAGTTTGGGCTGAAGATGATTGAAAATATTTTTATTCTTCATAGTATTCCATACAGGGCAAACACAAGGTGAATATGTATCCAAGTGTGTATGAATATCCTAAATGTACTTCTTTGCCACAGAACAATGGACAGTATTTTTAATACCAAGAAAGATGACAAGGGAAGGAAAACTAAAGAACATCTGTAAGTGACTAGTGTTAGTGACTGCACACAAGTCCGGGTGAGATTTTCCTCAGGTGAAGAAGAATATATCAGTATGAAAGAAAGGTTTGTGAATTAGATGTGAAGTCCTAAAGGAGAAAATACTGCAGAAGAAATAATTATGTTGGAAATATTCTTAATTGTTTGGAGAACATCCACTGAAGTGATCAGGTCATTCCTGATGCGTCATATATTGATGATTCAAGGATACCATAAAATTATATTTTTAGGATAAAAGAGATGCCTGTGTTTCTTATGACTTGTAAGTCAGAAAAATTCATATGTGAAGATAGATTTAGGTAGATTTTTTTAAATTTGGGCATCAAATCCCATCAGCCTAAGGCTAACCAGTGAAAAATGAATGAAAAGTCAGTGACTGATTAAAGAATTAGTCAACATGAAGCCTGCTAGAATCTGAGGACATTCTTTTATGCCATAGTCATTAAGCAGAGCAGTGAGCAGTTGTGTTTACCTTTACTATCAGTTAAATACCAGAACATGGTATTTCCTTGAAAATGCCACAGATGGGGTGTTCATCAGCAGTTGTGTTTACCTTTACTGTCAATTAAATACCAGAACGTGGTATTCCCTTGAAAATCCCACAGATGTGTTCATCAGCACACTGAGCTGTGCTAGGTCTCCAGCAGCCATAACTTTAGATTGGCAAAGCACTTAAACCTGAAAAATCCCTTTTCTGTCCAGGAAATGTCTCTGCACTGGCAGCCTGCAGCTGCTGCTGCCTCAGACCAGCTCTGGCTGAGGAAATGCAGCAGGCAGGTGTGGGGAATCCAGTATTCCAGCAGCATCCAACTGCCAGAACCCGGTCTGTGGTGCTTTGAAACCTGGGCAACCATCTGTGAGACAGGGATTCAAATGACCTGGAAAGAAAATTTGGCTGCACTGAAATCCATGGTAAAAGTCTCTTTTTTATTCAACAAAACCAGGATTTCACTCCTGGCAGTTGCCAGGCTGCTGTCTGTATGGAATTGTTTTCCTTCTGAAGAGTGTTGATTTGGGGTGGGAGGAGGCTGTTTCTCCTGGAATTTATTCTGTAACCGAGCCAAAACCTAGAGAATTCATCTCAAGCAAACTACTTCCACCTTTATTTTCCCAAGGAAACTTGAAATCTTTCCTTGCCTAATGCCAAGGAAATGAGGCTTCTTTTTCAGCAAAACACCCTCAGTTTGGATGCAATTTGCAAGCCAAACCAAGCGGTTAGCGTCCTGGGTTATGGAATCAAAAATGTGTATTCTATTTTCATCTGCTGAAAGCAGTTGGAGAATTGTTCTTTATTTCTTGTAACTTTGGAAGGAGGGGGACGGGGGGGAGGGGCGGGTGCCTTTTGGGTAATGGGCCATCAACAGACTATACCCCCGGACTATACCCGCTCCCCCCAGAGCCCCAGAAGCCCCATTTGCATGCATGGTCCTATTGTGGGATGCCCCACCCAGTGGGGGGAGTCTACAATTGCTGCCGGGAAAACTGAGCCGGCCGGGGACAGATTTCACTTGCTTCACCCCGATTCCTGGGAGGAAGACGGCACCCCATCTCATCTTCGCCAGACCCCATCTCATCATCGCCGGACCCCATCTCACCATCACCTCACCCCTGGACCCCTCCTCATCACTCCTAGACCCTTTTTGGCTACAGGATCGTCCCTGCTCCAACAGAGCCACGTCTGTCATCCCAGGACTCACTTCTGGACTGCTTCCAACACCCTGACTAACAGGGTGCCAGGTGGCAGCTCTGATTCTATCAGGGCTTTCCCAAATTGTTGTTGTTTGTTTGCTGGTTTGGTGGGGTAGTTTTGTTTCCTACCACATTTGTATTATTGATATTCCTAGTAAAGAACTGTTATTCCTATTCCCAAATCTTTGCCTGAGAGCCCTTAATTGAAAATTTATAATTTGGCAGGGGTGGGGGGTTTGCATTCTCTATTCTAAGGGAAACCCCAGTTTCCCTGGCAGACACCTGTCTTGTCAAACCAAGACAGATTTTGGCGCCCAACGTGGGGCACAAGGGCATTGAGACAGAGGAATAACAGTTTTTGTGTACTAGATAGAAGTCTACTGCTCAAAATCATGTGGTCCAGCTTTCCCTGGTTTGGCTGGCACGTGGTTGTGGCTGTATTTCTGCCATTTGCTGGCCCTTATCTAAACATGGGCCCTATAACCAAGGCTACTGTGGCTGGCATCCAGTTTATTTTGTGGGTTAATAAGGTGAGGAATTCGTGGATTTTTAACTTCCTTTGGAAAGCAGGCACATGGATTCAGGGCTATCATAGACTAACTCTGTGTTTCTGGGGTTACTTTAATAATGGTACATATTGTGAGGAAATGGCACCTGGGGAAATTTTCTCCCAATCCTTCACTCAGTTTTTTGGGTCTACTCCACCAGCTTTTCAAGGGTTAAATTTCCCTCTGAATGCTAATGACGTCATACAGTGGTTGGTGCTGCTTATAGGCCTATTCTATTTGGTATTCAGAGATAAAGGGAGACTGGCCTGGGTAAGCACTCTGATAACTACCCCAAAGAATAATGATGCTGCCCAAGAGCCCACCCCTGTCCCACAGCCAGCCTCAGGCATAAACCACCCGGTTTGGGTGAAGGCTCTGATAAAAGAAATGCATGAGATGAACCAGATGCTGAAAGAGTACATTTCCCCAGCTGGTGAGAAACCTTCGCCCTGCCCTGACAAAAGAGAATCTGATACAGAACCCGCAGACATTACAACTGTCCAGGTTCCAGCTGACACACAGGGGCAGTCACAGCCAGCAGCAGTTGCCCCTGTGGAAACAAGGAAATCTAAAGTGAAAACAGCAAACCCAGAGAGTAAAGATAAGAAGGGAGGGCCCTCACAAGACACAAGGGAATCACATGTTCAGATCATCACTGAGACCCTGTCGTATGAAAGTCTCCGTAATCTGCAAAAAGATATTGTACGGCGGGGACGTGAGGCTTACACTGCCTGGCTACTTCGGGTTTGGGATCTTATGGGCACAGGTGTCCAACTAGATGGTGGGGAGGCCAGGAATTTGGGACCCTTGACCCAGGACTCAGGTATAAATCAGGTATTTGTAAGGGAGCCTGGACCTCTTTCCCTCTGGCAGCGGCTTTTAACGAGTGTGAGAGAAAGATTTGTCCACAGAGAAAGAATGCAGGAGCACCACCATAGAATGCGCTGGAAAACTCTGGAGGAAGGAATCCAACAGCTGAGGGAAGTGGCAGTACTAGAGGTACTTTTTGGGAGGAGTGGACAGCATGATAATGATCCTGACAAGGTTAGATGCACAGCGCAGATGTTATGGAACCTGGCAAATCTGGGGCCATCTCAGTATACTACATTCATTGCAACCATTAATGCTGAGGACAACCGAGTGACAGTGGGGGCTGTTGCCAATAAGCTTAGGAATTATGAGAGCATGATCAATGGCCCGCTGCAGGCTCATATCTCTGCCGTGGTGAAAGAGCTCAAAGAGGAAATGAGGGAGGTGAGGGAGGAGATGAGGAAGAGCAGTTCCAATGTGGCACCGGTGCGAGTCACAGGCCCCAGAGTCAGAGCCCAACGACCCCCAGCCAGAGAGAGAGGGTACACCCCGAGAGCTGACCTGTGGTTTTACCTGCGTGACCATGGGGAAGACATGGGAGTGTGGGATGGGAAACCCACCTATGTCCTGGCAGCACGGGTGCGTGAGCTCAAGGAGAGGAACACTCACCAAAGGGGTGCCACTAAAATGAAAGTATCCTCAACCTCCTATGCCCAGGCTGTCAGTAGTCAGGATGCTGGAACCTCTAGTATGTATGCTCAGGGAGGGAATAACCAGTGCTAGAGGGGCCCTGCCTCTAGCCAGGTAGAGGAGAGGGACAATCGGATCTATTGGACTGTGTGGATCCGATGGCCTGGCACATCTGACCCACAGAAATACACGGCTTTGGTTGACACTGGCTCCCAATGTACCCTGATGCCATCGGGGTATGTGGGAGCAGAACCCATCTCTATTTCTGGAGTGACAGGGGGGTCCCAGCAACTGACTGTATTGGAGGCCGAAGTGAGTTTGACTGGGAATGGGTGGCAGAAACACCCCATTGTGACTGGTCCAGAGGCCCCGTGCATCCTTGGCATAGACTATCTCAAAAATGGACATTTCAAAGACCCAAAAGGATATCGTTGGGCTTTTGGAGTAGCTGCTGTAGAGATGGAAGACATCAGACAACTAAATACCCTGCCTGGTCTCTCCGACGACCCCTCTGCTGTGGGACTGCTGAGAGTTGAAGAACAACAGGTGCCAATCGCCACAGCAACAGTACACCGTCGGCAATACCGTACTGACAGAGACTCTGTGACTCCAATCCATGAGATGATTCGGAAACTGGAGAGCCAAGGGGTGGTCAGCAAAACCCACTCACCCTTCAACAGTCCCATTTGGCCTGTGCGTAAGTCTGAAGGGGAATGGAGATTGACTGTGGACTATCGTGCATTGAATGAAGTGACTCCACCACTGAGCGCTGCTGTGCCGGACATGCTGGAGCTCCAGTATGAGCTGGAGTCCAAGGCAGCAAAGTGGTATGTGACCATCGATATTGCCAATGCCTTCTTCTCCATTCCTTTGGCAGCAGAGTGCAGGCCCCAGTTTGCTTTCACCTGGAGGGGCGTTCAGTACACCTGGAACCGACTGCCCCAGGGGTGGAAGCACAGTCCCACCATCTGCCATGGACTGATCCAGGCTGCACTGGAGAAGGGTGAGGCTCCGGAACATCTACAGTACATCGATGACATCATTGTGTGGGGAAACACGGCAGTGGAAGTTTTTGAGAAAGGAGAAAAGATCATCCAGATTCTCCTGGAAGCTGGCTTTGCCATTAAGAAGAGTAAAGTCAAGGGACCTGCCCGAGAGATCCAGTTCCTGGGAGTGAAGTGGCAAGATGGACGGCGTCAGATCCCCACAGAGGTCATTAATAAGATCACCGCAATGTCTCCACCGACCAGCAAGAAGGAAACACAAGCTTTCCTAGGTGCCATAGGTTTCTGGAGGATGCACATCCCTGAGTACAGTCAGATTGTGAGCCCTCTGTACCTGGTTACCCGCAAAAAGAACAATTTCCACTGGGGCCCAGAGCAGCAACACGCCTTTGCCCAGATCAAGCAGGAAATCGCTCATGCGGTGGCCCTTGGCCCAGTCAGGACAGGACCAGAGGTAAAGAATGTGCTTTACTCCGCAGCTGGGAGCCATGGTCTGTCCTGGAGCCTTTGGCAGAAGGTGCCTGGTGAGACTCGAGGCCGACCACTGGGATTCTGGAGCCGAAGCTACAGAGGGTCTGAAGCCAATTACACTCCCACGGAGAAGGAGATCTTGGCTGCCTATGAAGGAGTTCAAGCCGCCTCAGAGGTGATTGGCACGGAAGCACAACTCCTCCTGGCACCCCGACTACCAGTGCTGGGGTGGATGTTTAAAGGAAAGGTTCCCTCTACCCATCACGCCACCGATGCCACCTGGAGCAAATGGATTGCCCTCATCACTCAGCGCGCCCGTATTGGAAACCCGAATCGCCCTGGGATTCTGGAAGTGATCACCAACTGGCCGGAAGCTGAGAACTTCAGTCTCACCGAGGAAGAAGAACAAGAGCAGGTAACCCGGGCTGAAGAAGCTCCAC
The DNA here is from genome assembly GCA_017589585.1 of Phylloscopus whistleri. Lineage (NCBI taxonomy): Eukaryota > Metazoa > Chordata > Aves > Passeriformes > Phylloscopidae > Phylloscopus > Phylloscopus whistleri. The sequence continues at coordinate 1,556,707 of JADMLD010000864.1, read as the reverse complement.
CATATAACCAACTGCCAGCAGAAGAAGCACGCTACGCTCTTTTCACTGACGGTTCCTGTCGCATCGTAGGGATGAACCGGAAGTGGAAAGCAGCTGTGTGGAGCCCCACAAGACAGGTTGCACAAGCCACTGAAGGAGAAGGTGGGTCAAGCCAGCTTGCCGAACTCAAAGCTGTTCAATTGGCCCTGGACATCGCTGAAAGAGAGAAGTGGCCAAAGCTCTACCTCTACACCGATTCGTGGATGGTAGCTAATGCTCTGTGGGGCTGGCTGGAAAGGTGGAAAAAGGTCAGCTGGCAGCGTAGGGGAAAACCAATCTGGGCTGCTGATGAGTGGAAGGACATCGCCACCAGAGTAGGGAAACTACCTGTGAAAGTCCGTCATGTAGATGCCCATGTCCCCAAGAGTCGGGCTAATGAGGAGCACCGGAACAACGAACAGGTAGATCAGGCCGCGAAGATAGAAGTGTCTAAGATAGACTTGGATTGGCAACATAAGGGAGAGTTGTTCCTAGCTCGGTGGGCCCATGATGCCTCAGGTCATCAGGGCAGAGATGCCACCTATAAGTGGGCACGAGACCGAGGGGTGGATCTAACCATGGACAGTATCTCTCAGGTTATCCATGACTGTGAGACGTGTGCTGCCATCAAGCAGGCCAAGCGGGTGAAGCCCCTCTGGTATGGTGGACGGTGGTCCAAATATAAGTATGGGGAGGCCTGGCAGATTGATTACATCACCCTGCCCCAAACCCGCCAAGGCAAGCGCTATGTGCTGACCATGGTGGAAGCCACCACTGGGTGGCTGGAGACCTATCCTGTGCCTCATGCCACCGCCCGGAACACCATCCTGGGCCTTGAAAGACAAGTCCTGTGGAGACACGGCACCCCTGAGAGAATCGAGTCAGACAACGGGACCCATTTCAAGAACAGCCTTATAAACACCTGGGCTAAAGAACACGGCATTGAATGGATCTATCACATCCCTTATCATGCACCAGCTGCCGGGAAAGTGGAACGGTGCAATGGACTACTTAAGACCACTCTGAAGGCACTTGGCAGAGGGACCTTTAAGAACTGGGAAGTGAACTTAGCAAAAGCCACCTGGATGGTCAACACCCGAGGCTCCATCAATCGAGCTGGTCCTGCCCAGTCTACCCCTTTGCACACAGTAGATGGAGATAAAGTCCCTGTGGTACACATGAGAGGTATTTTAGGAAAGACTGTCTGGATTAACCCCACCTCAGGCAAAGGCGAACCCATCCGTGGGATTGTTTTTGCTCAAGGACCTGGTTACACTTGGTGGGTAATGCAGAAAGATGGAAAAACCAGTTGTGTACCCCAGGAAAACCTAATCCTAAGTAAGAACTGAGTGTAGGGGTTCATTCTGCTAGTAGTTCATTGCTTTAGGTATGATGCAGATGATAATAGAATAAGGGGTGGATAATGTCCTGGGTTATGGAATCAAAAATGTGTATTCTATTTTCATCTGCTGAAAGCAGTTGGGGAATTGTTCTTTATTTCTTGTAACTTTGGAAGGAGGGGGACGGGGGGGAGGGGCGGGTGCCTTTTGGGTAATGGGCCATCAACAGACTATACCCCCGGACTATACCCGCTCCCCCCAGAGCCCCAGAAGCCCCATTTGCATGCATGGTCCTATTGTGGGATGCCCCACCCAGTGGGGGGAGTCTACAATTGCTGCCGGGAAAACTGAGCCGGCCGGGGACAGATTTCACTTGCTTCACCCCGATTCCTGGGAGGAAGACGGCACCCCATCTCATCTTCGCCAGACCCCATCTCATCATCGCCGGACCCCATCTCACCATCACCTCACCCCTGGACCCCTCCTCATCACTCCTAGACCCTTTTTGGCTACAGGATCGTCCCTGCTCCAACAGAGCCACGTCTGTCATCCCAGGACTCACTTCTGGACTGCTTCCAACACCCTGACTAACAGGGTGCCAGGTGGCAGCTCTGATTCTATCAGGGCTTTCCCAAATTGTTGTTTGTTTGCTGGTTTGGTGGGGTAGTTTTGTTTCCTACCACATTTGTATTATTGATATTCCTAGTAAAGAACTGTTATTCCTATTCCCAAATCTTTGCCTGAGAGCCCTTAATTGAAAATTTATAATTTGGCAGGGGTGGGGGGTTTGCATTCTCTATTCTAAGGGAAACCCCAGTTTCCCTGGCAGACACCTGTCTTGTCAAACCAAGACAGTTAGAAAGGGGGGAATTGATGAAGTTGTGCGCTGAGCTGTCAACACACCCTAAAGAAAGGGTTTGCATCCAAATCTGTAAGAAGTCAGTGGTCAGCTCATGTTCCTATTAACCCAAATACTGCTGACTGACAGAGCCATGGATGCAACATCAAAACTGGTGAGCTCCTGGTGGGGAGCTTTAAGTGCTGGTCATTAAACAGCCTGGATGGAGCTGTAGGCTCCTGGCTCAGGCTCAGCTGCTGTGCATTCACAGGAGTATCCTGGTGGCACCAGCAAAATCCGGATTGTCCCCTTCCCTCCTGCAGTCCATGTGCAAGACCAAGATAGCAGCCCTCAGACAAGAGGAGGGAAGCAGTTATATATCTGCAGCCACACAGAAAACTGCTAAATATTAAGAATAAAATTCAGTTTTTTGTGCCAGTGAGAAAGTAGGAGAACCTGTTGTTCCCCCACAGTTGCCGTGGCCTTCTTGCACCTGCACCCTGCAGCTCCATCCAGATTACAGCAGAAATATTCCAAAGCCACAAGGAGGAATCATATTTCTAAGGACCCATTTGGCACTGAAAACCCATCTTTTCTACTGGAAAAGCCACTTGTACGTGTCAAAGTGCAACTGGCATGTTTGGTGACCAAGACATGCTTTTGTGCCACCACGGTGAACTACCACAGTCATAATCTTCTTTCCTGTCCATTGCACAATGTGTCGAGGGCTTTTCTGACATGACAGAATAGATGTTGTGCAAGTTTAGAATCTGAGAGGTTTTTTCTAATTTCATTTTTTAATTGTTTTGGTTGGGGAAAACTAATCCCTGTGCTATTGGAAGGAGTTAAAAAGATAATAAATGTTTTAATACCTGGATTTGAGTTTTAATTTTGTAGGCAATCACTTTAATGTTATAGGCTACTTTTCCCTATTTGGGTTTTAATCCTGAAAACATTATTAAAATAGGCAGGAATTTTCCTTCCTTAGGCCTTAGTTTGTCTTTCACAAGCGATTTCATGTCTGTATGTAATAATTCACAAATACACTGATATGAATACTTATCATTCCAACAAATAGGCTATTTATTTCTGGATAGAGTTACCCAAACCTAGTGGACAATGCGTCAGACCAAATCACTGGGGTTGACTTGAATTTTATTAGAGTGCTAACCTCTGAGCTTTCTGTACACTACGTCATCCTTGCTGACAAGGAAATTGCAGAAATTCAGCCTCTACCTTTATTTAGTTGCACCCACAGTGTATTTTACAATATTTGCTACTAAATGCAAAGACAAATCTACCAATTTATTGAAGAACTTGAGGCAGCCACCACTTCTCTGAGGAAAGAAACTATCGATGGAAAAAGCAAGCACAAGTTTAGAACATGGGAGCAAACTGGTTGATTGCTGCTGTAATACTTCAGTCGTCATTGGAATAATAATTATAACAGAACTGATAAACCAGTTTAGGGGTATTTGAAAATGGCTTGAGCAGACTTTAAAAATTATTAAACTGATGGAGCACACCGTACCAGACAGTGTTATGGTGATACTGGTGTGAGCTGAGAATGACAACATTCACTAGGCTTGGGTCTTACTTCCCTTACTCGTGTAGGTGTTTGCATAATGGCTTTCTGCAGTGCTGCTCAGTTGGGACTGAAATTTACCATTCCCTTAGCTCCTAAAAAAGAATCCAGTTTTTCAAGCCAAGAGAGAATAGTGTGAATTATTCACCTTGCTTCATTATTATAAGATACTTTATGGTGACACCAGAGAAGTCATTATTTATAACATATGGGATTATCTTTTATCAAATATTTTCTCCTTTATTTTCCTGTAAATGTCTTGAAGCGATGAAGTAAATCTTGAATCATCCAGTCAAAAGTGCCCAACAATGATAAATAGTTGCATTATGTGCACAGGATTGCAACTGCAGCATTTGTCTCAGAACCGTGTATTAACTTTTTTTTCTGAAAAACAAGACTTTTGATAGGAATTTTTCCTTAAGTGCTTCACTTTGTCATAACACTAAATATCTACCCTGCAGTTTAAAGGCAAATGGAACAAAAAATTAGGACTAGGGAGACTGTAGGCTTTTGCTTTTGAGAGAGAGTGAACCAAAATTAAACCACAGATTTAAATGTAAAGGGAAACCTATTATTTTCCAGAAATAAGCTGGAGTTGTGAAAGGGAGATAGAGAGGAAGAGACTGTGTTTGTGTGTGTGTGTTTGTGTGTGATCAGTTGTGGGAGTGAGTTTAACTGCAGCTGTCCAACTTGGGCAGATAAATGCAATGGAGGGAAGGTGACTTTTAAAACATCAACCCCAAATTTTTCTTCTGGAATAAGGGCTAGAGCACAGCCAAGGGTACTGTGACACTGAGATGGAAAGCTCATTTTGTTCAAAGATAAAGTGCACATCTGGTATGTTACTAGACAATCCAAAAGAGAGACAGTTAAAACCTGGTGAAATCTTACTATTTAATTGTGGTTTTAATATGATTCAGGTAAGATCAGAAGTAATTTTCCCAGTTTCTGCAAAATACATTTTTCAATTAAATACCTGCATCATTACATGGTGTTTCAGAAAAACCGCATTCCTCACATTAGAGGCTTTGTCTGAAAACCAACCTGGCAGTTGAGTCAAGTCATTTCTGACTTCTTACTAGCTCAGGTCTAATTCTGTCATTGTCTTCACAAAGATATCATAATTACAACAGGTTTCTGGTTCAAGACTTGAAAAGCGCCAGGCAAAATTAAGCCATTTTTCATGTTATGCTTCACTATCCCATCTTCTTTGCATCTGTAAAATCCCAGAAGGATGCCAGTAGGAATTTTGTATTTGCTTGGAGTCTGGGATTCCATTTTTTGGACTTCCAGCCCTTGTGCATGTCCTCAATCATGGAGAAAGCCAAAACACCACAGATTAAATTAATGCTGCTGCTCTATTACTGAGACCAGAATCAGGCACAGCAACAACAGCATGCCTGAAGTGTTCTGAAAGCAAAACCAACAGGGCTTAAACAGGAGTAGAATTCAGTTAGTACCAGACAAAATTTTACCACTGCAAGTAAATGATGAGGGGATGTCTTGCTGATTTATGTCTCTGAGGAGCTCCAGAATGCTGACATTGTGTGCTGTATCAACAGGTTGTGTAAAATTCAGCACAGCCTGCTAAAACTCAATAGCACAGACCAGCCCGTCCTTTACTGCTATTAATAATCTACTTACTGCTGAAACACGTGAATAGAGTGTGCAGCAAATCAAATTAAAATGTTGTTTAGAATATTCTCCTTGAACACCAATAAAGCTTTAATTATAAACTATTTATTTTTTTAAGATGGACTAAAAATACCTGTCTCTTCCAGTTACATTCCAGAAATCAATAAGAAGGAAGGTAAAATTACTGCTCCTTCTCTGACATCCCTGCTATTATGGTCTCAGTGGGGTAAAATTACTTTAATTAGATTTTCAAAAAATATCAGATGGCTTCTGTATAATTTCCCAGGCTGTTTATGCACCTCCCCAGTTTTTTAAATTAATTTCCAGAAGATCAGTCATCGATCTTGAGGAGACTTAATAACCCATTGGTAACTGTAGAAACACCTGCAGCTGCCATGATTGCCCTGGTTAGACTTTATAATGGCTATAAGCAGCAAGTCAATATTTCCAGCAAAAATATGCACATGTTCACAACCTAGTCCCATAAAATCATCTGGAGTTCTGAAAATGTGCATCTACTTCAGAATGTCAGTTAAGCTCCCAGGTGTGCTTTCAAAGCAAATTCCTCATTTCCCACTCAATGAGGTTCCATTCATATCTGGGGAACCACCCAGTGTGAAAGCAGAGATGGAAAAATCTGACATCCCTGTGTGTGTGGGCACCAGCATGGGGATGTGGAGGGCTGTTCGGGGGATTTCAAAGACATTTGAAAATCACACTTCTCACAGCAAGATCTTCGTCCAGTAACCCAAAACTTCTGGTATTTGGAGCAGTGAGTGTTGTCTCACCCAAGGTCTTGTAGTTAGGAAAAGGTTTCCTATCACTACTGAGGAGTTTCAGAGGCAGAAAAAACCAGCAGAATAATTTTTCGAGTATTCTGATTTCTCTTTTTTGGCCATCATAATTCTCTTGCTGATATTTTATCTGAGTTGGTTAAGGGTGATGCCTTTGGATTTTAACTTTGTGTTGAGGAAAAAATATAAACTGGAAAACAACACTTAAACATTAAATAACCCTCCCATGGAGATGTCACTGTGGCTGGACAGTTTTCAGAAGCCATCTTTGGGGTTGTCTGGGCAAGGTGCTGGATTTTATAATACAGAGCTGTGCTCAGTTCCAATCTCCTGTTATTTCATCCACTTTCCTCTTGAGTTTGGGGAAATTCTTCCAGTAGGCAGCAGGCAGCAGCACAGAGACCTGGCACGCAATTTGCACATCTTCTGGAAACATTCCCCCAAGTGCTGTTATTATCCTTAGCTGTTTTGCCATTTATGACAAGGAGGTGGAAAATTATGGTTTGCCTGGGTGAGAGACCACCTTGGAAAGTGTCTTCAAAATGCATGCGAGCCTGGGCAATTTAATAACGTTTGCAGCAATGATGCTGTGCCGGAGTCTTTTAGCTAGCTCAGCCACCACGGCACGGCACCGAGAGTGGGACACGTCTCCCGAGCAGGCGATGAGAGACGCGGCTTAGAGCTTCTTGCTCGAAGGTCTTTTGATGGGTGCAGGCTGGGGACAAGGAATGAGAGGGAGGTCTGTTTGTAATCCAGAGGGGTTTATTCTTCTGAACAGTCAGTGACAGAAAAGACTCAGAATACAGTCTGCAGCATCTTATAAACGGGGGAGGTCCCAGGGGCAGGTACTGAATTGTAACCAATAGGGAGAGGATGTGGGAGGAGAACAAGGAAGAGTTTCATACTTCAGGAACCAATGGGAAAACAGTGGGAGGAGAACAGGTCACTTGGGCCAGTGGGGTGTCAAGGATTAGGGGAATCCCTGGGATGGATTTAGACAGGGATTGGCCAAAGGGAAGGATTGACTTAGAACATTCAGGAAAAAGGGCTTGGGTTAGGTGCTACTGACAACTCAGGGGGTGGAAACAATTTTCGGGACAAAACCATTAATTCAGGGAAACAGGGATACAGAACAATCCATTAACAATGGAAGTTAAACTACAACACAGCAAACTATTTGTTCTTCAAAAATACCTTCATAAGTAGCAGGGAAAACCCTTTAGCTGTTTAGCTGAGGAGCATCTGGAGCACCAGGAACTCCATCAGTACCAGGGAAATCATCCTAATCTTCCCTTTTGTTTGCACTGACATTTTTATAGAGGCTCTTCTTTTAGCACATCATTGATTGAGCTTGAAATAGCATAATCAACTCAGTGGGAATTACCAGTCATAGATTACAGCCAAATTCTGCTTTCAGTTATGGCTGGCTGAGTCCACATAGTATTTCTGCAGTTACTGTGTGTTTACCTCAGGGTATCAGGAATTACAATCCATGAATCTGCATTCCAAGGCACCATGATATTTAGAAACACTGGATAGTAATTACTAATTGAACTTCATTGTTTAACTGTAGGTTGTTTTCCTCCTGAAGAGACCTACCCATTATTATTAATTACCACTACTTAATCAGGATCTTACTTTCCTTCTGATTTCTTGGAATACTTTTTCATGGAATGCTTTCAAAGCATAATTTTTTTTTCCTTATATTTGACTTTAAATACATCCTATAGATTATAACTACTTTTTCTTTCAGTCTTTTTATTGCTTTCTTCTTATGGGTATTTAATTCAGTTGTGCTGAGCTTGGTTGGCTTTTGGGAAAAGAGATCTGTGCTTGAGGTTGAATGCTTTTCCCTCACTTTACCAATTATAATTATGGAAGTTGTGCTTTAAATACAAGGGGTTATTCACATCCTTTCTCAGATTTTTATTTTAAAGTTAAGCCCTCTTTTATGGGGAAGTTTTCCTAGTAATATCTGGAATAAAAATAAGAATTCTGTTATTTTTGATCACTGCCTCAGTGTACAAGCCTGATTTCCAGTGTGATGATAACACAGCTTCCCAGTTCCTGTAATTGCTCCAAGTCCTGCAGTTTGGTCTAAGAAGTGGATTTGCACAAAAGGAAGCCTTCTCTGTATTAAAAAAAAAAGTGCTTGTTCCCAATGGATATGTAAGAAAAATACGGAAATATGACAAAGAAACAGTAAAAGTCAGTAAAAATAGAATCTCTCCATATATTTCTTGAGCCACTCATTATTTCAGTGTGTTTCTTGGGAGTCTGGAATAATTTGAAGTGGCCAAAAAATGAAAGGAACCAATGATAGCTGCTGTTGACGTATCTTGTTTTCCTTATGTTAATGTGTAGGTGAGTCCTTTAAATGTCTGATGTTTATTATAAGTCATACCTTAACAGATAATAAAAGATATTTTGGATGCACTTGGCTTTAGTCATATTTTCAAAGTAGTAGTAGGTGGCTTGGAAATTGACATTGTTTTTGAAACCCCAGCATCTTCTGCTGTTCTCAGGTTGAGTTCCTGGGTTCAAAACACTGCTGCAAACGCAGCCCTCATTGGGTGTCTCAAGATGGATCAGAGCACATGTGGCGTCCCTGTACTGAAGGTGACATAAACATGACCTTGAACCTTCTTTGGGGCCATCAGAACAGAGCTAAGAACATCCCAGCTTCTGAACTGTGTCCCATGGAACATCTTGAGTGGGACATCTCAAATCTGCTCATTTTTCTGGACTTATTGAAGAGTTCCAGGCTGCCAGTGGTTGCAGTGAAAAGCAAAGTGCACACAAAACCTGCCCATATCTGTCAGGTTGGTGACCAGGAAGGTATCTGGGTCTCAGATAATTCAGAAGCAGATGAGAGCCCAGTAGGTGGATAAATGCAAACCTCATCTTCAATGAGCACTTGACAAAAAAAGGTCAGGAATGAAGCAGGAGAAAAGATGTCACAAGTGAAAGGGAGCTAGTGCCTGGTGACACCAGGGAGGAGAAAACTGTCTTTTCTCCACAGATAGACTGTTTCTATATAATAATTTAGCTATCAACGTCTGTTCAGTTTTTAAACTACTTTAATACTGACTAACATTTCCTTTAAATTGTAACTTGTGGAATTTAATGATAATCTTTAATTTTCTTTGACCCATGGAATGGGAAGCAGCAAAAATATAAGAACTAAATTGCAGACATTAAAAATACTTCCTATCAGAAGAAGGTAAAGAAGTGTATGTAGGCACTGTAATGTGTGAGAAATTTAGATGGCTTTCAACATTTTCTTTCCTACAATAACTGCTGTTTGACACTACTTTGTGCATGATTAATATCTTTATTATTGTATCGTGGAAGATCTCTTCTACCCTAGACTGGAGACCTAGTTTTTAGAAACTTTAAGAATTTTAATGTCCCACTGACTAGTGAGAACTGAAATTTCTGAGATTTCTTGTACAAGATCAAAATGGTTATGAGTGCCTATGCACCCATTTGGGCTGTCCACACACCCCCAAAAAAGCTATGTCATAGTTTCTTGTGGGTAATTTCCATCAGTATGTTTGATGATATGAGGCTTCTGGCTCTCTGTTTAATAGTGTAGTGCAGAAGATATTCTGCAGAATTGATTAGATATCTACTTCAAACACTAGTACAAGTGCTTTGGATTCCATTTATCTTAAATTGTTTGCATGTTTGAAAAACAAATCATTCCTTAATGTGGAGCCAGTGCATGCCATAGCTTTTTTCCCCTTGGTCCAGTTTTTATGTGTTGCTGGAGTGTGGCAGCTCTGTTAGCAGTGTCCCAGGAACTTGGAACTTCATAAATAAATCCAAGCACTGCCTTACAGTAACTAAATTTTGCTACTTTTCAAATTATGCTGCTAGTCCTGTCTCCTGTTATGGGAGATCGGAAGGAGCTAGCCCAGGAGGTTTAATTTGTACCCTGCCTTCTCTTGCACAGGCAGGGAGGTTCACTGATGCTGTTAAAGACCACACAACACAGACTCCAACTTCAGAAGGCTGACAATGACTCCCTTTATTTCCGGCAATTTCTTCCCTTTTGTACTGTTCTACAGAGAACAACTCAATTGGTGAAACAAACTTCTTCAATCACATTGGTCAAACCAGAGGGACATCAAGAAGTCCCTCCTAGGGAAAGGAATGTAAACAAAGGTTACAGTTAGGAAAACGTGTCTCTTTGTTGACAGAAAATTCTCTGGGAAAAGTTTCAGAAAACCAAAACATCTCAGGCACGGACCAGGGCTACAGTTCACTAAGATGAAGGGTTTGTTTTTTAGACCTAATGCTGTGGTTTCACTGTATGAACTCTATCAAAGGAGACAGTTCTTAGCAGGAGTGCATTGCCAAGGCTAATACCCGCCCATCTATGTATTTAAGCTTGTTTTATTTTGTTCAGTCAACCTGTACCTCAGATTTCTCAAGTATAACTTACTGGAGAAATAATGGCCAGGGCATTACAGAGAGAATTTTTGTAACTGGCAATAGGAAGGTTCTGATCCTTTACAGTGAAGGAGATTCCACTGAGCCAGATTTGGTAAAAGGACATAGGAACACACAGAAGTGTGTAACTTTCTGATATACTGTTACACTGACCACACAACCCAGTCCAGGCTGAAATTTTAACAATTTAAATGCAAAATTCCAAAGACCTTTTTCACGGGTTATGACTACTACAGAGCTGTCCTGTTCCCATTGCTGTGATGACAACATCAGGTTTAGGTCAACTCACCTACTTTGTTACTCTCATGTCCCAGAGAACCCCATTCACAAGTTCTGTCCTTTTAGCTGAACTGCTGAATTGAGAGAAATCTGGATACAGAAATAGGCAAATGGTTCAGCTTGGTTCACCAATCAATCAGTTAATCTAAGTTCACCTTTCGTTTCCTGGGCTGTTTACGGACACATAAACATATGGACACGAGTGACTTAGAGAAATACAAAGACAATTAATACTATTTGATCTACTTCAGAACCAAGTATTTTCCTTTATCAAGACTTTAAAGCCATCAGAACACCTACATGGCTTTTTACTACAGTCTGTAGGATGCAAAACATGTAAGGGTCCAAGGTATTTAGCAGATTCTACCCCCTCATGACCCAGCCCTTGTCCCATTGCTTGGGCCATCAGCTCCTCTGGGACTGAGATCCTTGGCTCCCTAAAATTGTGTGTGAGGATTGCACTTCATCACGATCATGAATCTTCTCTGCATTTTCTCACTGGTAAGTTTAATTGAAAAATGGGGAAATCAGTGGCCCAAGGTGAACTGACAGCAGAACCTGAGCCTCTGTTCATTAATCTGAATTAAATAAAATAACTTTGACCTGAAAGCAAGCAGGCAAGGCACCTGCTTCCAGCCTCACACCTACATGATCTCCTGTTTCCTCACCCACACATCTCAGCATCATGCAAGCACACATATTTATAGCCTGCTGGAATGGTATTGCGTATTTTCTTCTGCACACAGGCCTAATTAACAGCAATCACTCAATTTATTCTTGATTCAAACATAATTAACAATATGCTTAAGTAATGATTTTGCTTATGTCTATTAACTGCAACCAAACTTGTCAAACTATTGCTCCATTAATTTAATTCTTCCTCTGGATTTAGGGTAATTCAATTACTGTGATGCAGTTAGTCATATAGTAAATGTTTTCAAGTTCTCTTCTGTTGCTTAGATACTTCCTTAGTATTTTCTAGATTATTACAGTTTGTTGCCAAGGGAATGCATAAGCAAAAAAAATGATATCTTTATAAACTGTCAGGTGTACCTGACTATTCTTTACAAGTTCTGTATAAAAATTAGATTCATTTCAGCAGTAAATAATCCAAAAGCATTAGATTAATTTCTAGTAAATAATCTACCAAATGTCTTTTCTTCCACAATATCATATTACAAGGGGGCAAGGAATTGATCAAGTCATTGTGGTGACTGATGTCCTTGTGCATCACTTCCAGCCCAATGCAGGTTAGCAAGATCTTCCCCAGAGTCTGCAGACAGCAGGAAGGAAAATATTCCTCCAGAAACAAAAGAGGAGCCACTTTCCACCTCTTTTCCCTGCTGGGAGCTGGGCCTCAACAGCTCAGGCTCCCTTGGGCATGTGCCCAAAAGCTGCATTTTGCAGCACAGGGTGATCTTAGAAGCTTCTTCTCTTCACTGTATGAGAAACCAGTGTCTTCTTAAAACCCTTCAGCTCTGCCCCCACCACAGCTATTACACACGTTCCTACTTGACTGGTTTCAGCATATGCTTATTCAAGATTTTAACCATAAGAACCTTAGCAAAATCATGGAATCGCAACTGCTCATATCATTTGTGAATTCTTCTCCCAGACTGGCTGGAGGAAATTCTTTCACACACTGCGCATGTCCCCTTAAGTCATTAATATGCTTCAGGACACTCTGGTTTATGTTGTGGTTCGTCACACCGTGTGAGTGTTCCAGAACAGAGGCAGCTTCCTCAAGGTCTCTGAGCAGACAGCCTCAGCTACACTGGATGACTGATGCCATTCACTTGCTAGTAAAATCCTGATTCTTTGACTCTCCATTTTTAGCTCTATTCCTCTATTCAGCTGCCTGGAACAAGGCAAGACAGAGATGCTGTTATGTTGACTCCCAGGACTTGAAAAGATATCCCAGCAGCACTGTCTCTATTGATGTAGGGAGACCTGCCTTGTGCATATTGCTGGCACTTCAAAACACACGCTGAATAAGGGAACAAGTAGGGAAGGACCATGGGGGAATCTAAGCACAAATGTTCTTCCTTGGAGAGCAGCATGTGTGAGCTGCCAGCTTTTGAAAGGTTTGTGGTCATTTGGAGGGAATCTTCAGCCGTCTACACAGCTCAAGGAAGGCTTGTTTTATTCAGGAGAGCTGAGGACCAGGGTCTGCATTTTCTGAGTGATTAGGCCTCTTAAAATCTCTTTTGATGCATGAAATAGATGATATGTGCCTATGCTGTCATCATTTGAGTGAAAAAGACCTGGTTTGAAACTCTCCCAGCTCTCATTGATGATTGCAGAGCTCCAAAACCGAGGGTCCTGTCTACACTTTGCAGTTTGTATCAGTTTATGTCGCAATAAATCAGCTTTGTTCCATAGATAATGCCCCTCTTAAAACAATGTCTTGTGTTTAGTTTCCCTATCAATTAAAAGTAAATCCATGTAAACTCTTACACAGTTTCCAAATAAAGACTAGAGGCAATTAAAGTAAATTGATCTAGAAATAACCAGTTCTCTCATACAGACACACACACACACATTTTGATGTTATATATGAGGAATATGAAAATGGTGGGAGCACACAAGGAACAAAATTGAAAGGGAGAAGTGTTCCAAGAGCTCTAAATTTAGCAGGATACAGAAGACAGAGTGTTGGGCAAAGGGAAATCAAACTGTAAGGTTATTTTCCAAGTGTTATGATGAAATAATACCTGACGGAGCTGTTTCCCATGAATTCCCTACCCGGTACGCCCTCCCTGCTCATTGCAGATTGCTCTGGAGATGAAGCTGCCTTATCTGTGCAGTGCTGCTCACACATCTGGTGCTGGGAAATTACCCATCCTAAACTATGAACAAAAGCTGTGTTGCATCTTAACTTGCTTATAAATGTGTGGTTCTTCTTGAAACTCTAAATACAAAGCTCTGGCATTTGAGCATAAGGGCTCAAGCCTGTCATCCTCCTCAACACATTCAGAAAGGCCCAGTCAGGGCGTTCCTTTGGGCATTTTGTGATGTCCTGCACAGAGCATGTGATGAACCTTGGCTGATTCTAAAGCTGTCCCCAAGGAGGGTGGCACAGAAAGGGGCACCACTGGGAGCTTTGTGTGGGCTTTTGTTCCTAGGATGACATGGTGGCGTTTCAGCCTCACTGCAGAGTCTTTCCATCAAAACTAAGGTCTTAAGCTTTGCTTAGACCTGAAAATTTCACAAGAAATAGGGGTAGGGTGGTGCCTCTTTCCTCAGTAGAAAGAGCCTAATTCCAGCTGATCTTTGAGTCCAAAACCTGGGTTTTAATTTTTTTACAGGAAAAAATGCATGTTAAGTAGCTCATTGTAAATGCACAGATCTGCAAAGCTCTGTATTTGCCAATAACCCCCAAATTTCCTGTACTGGCAGGAGACGTTTCATTACAAAAAAAAACAACAAAAAAAGAGGCATTTTGAATCATAAAAAACAAAAAATATTTAGACATCATGAAATATTTTATTTCAAATCAAACTATAGGTATGTGGACTAAATTGCCATGTGGTCTCCATTGTTTTTTAGGCAAATGCATTTGCCTAAATTCATAGCTCTTGTATGCCTGTGCTAACAAGGGATGAGTGGCCACTTGACTTGTAAAACTAAATAGACCCTCCATTTTTCAGCCATGTTGTTTAGGACAAGTTGAAAATTTACCCTAAATCTGATTTAATATCTCATAGCCTGATTTGTATGTGCTCTGCTATAAATGGTCATTGACTGAGTATTCAAAGCAGGAAAGCAAGTGGTCTACACATAAAGAATGACCACTAATCCTCACAAGGGGCATTTTCCTGTACATTTGAATGCTTTATCTGGTACAATCCTCAGCTGTAAACTACAGGTTTGATTGTCCTCTCACAACAGTGTAAATCAGAAGTAGCTCTGCTGAAGCCAGTTAATTTATACTGCAGTAAATCCACCATAAGAGAAGAATCATTCAATATCGTTACTATTTGGAACAGTGATAGTAACGACACGTAAAAACTCCAGTTTCTTCAGAGGGCATTATAGCAAAGGTTTATTGAAAGACACACTCTTTTATACAGTGTTTTGGTACAATGAATATAATTGGTCATTTAGAGCCTACACCTCTTTGTAAAGATCTTTGCCAGTGAACAAGTTGGAAAAACACCAGATGTCAGGAAAAGGGATATCTACAAGGATTGTTTGGGTTCCTCCTTATGATTTCCCAGGCCAGAGTGGGAAACAGCCTCAAGCTGCTGCCTGAAGCCTGAAAATCTATTTTCTGACAACTGTCAGTTCCCACAAGTCAATTCCCCATTGGCATCAATAAAAAGAGCACCAGGCTCCATACAAGTAAATGGCAAGAGGCTTCCTTGAGTCCATTCCACTTGACAGAAGTTATTTGATAAGTACATTTTAATGAGGTCTGTTTAGGCTGTGTTACATTTCACCTTATGTTTATATGGTAATGCTTAGAAACTGGTTTACTGCATGAAATGTAACATACTTTGATGCAGTCATCTATATGTATATGTGAGAACAGGAGATTGAATGTACCACATATGGAGAAAATTTACAATTCAGTGTTCCCAAATGGCATCTTTACGTAATCGTTAGAATACTTAGAGGAGCTGAATAGCTGTAGTGGTCAAAAAGAGAAAGAGACTCATAAAGCTAATGATAAATAAATATTTGCACACACATGACACACACTAATTTAATGTTAGAAGAGAGGAAAAGCTGCTAGCTGTATTTCCCATAATAAAAAAAAATCATATAAATTTAAATATGGCGCAGATCTGAATCCTGTATTTTGCAGGATTGTTAAATATTCCCTGAAGTTATACTTTCCACTATATTTTTAGTAGTAAGCAAAAGTTTATCGCTTTAGAAGTCTGTGAATTCTGTGAAGTGACAGGTTTTGCTGTAAATAAGATTTTGCTTTGGAACAATAGAGGTAATTCCCTAGTTATCAATGCACCATATTGCAGGGATTGCAGAGACCTCAGTCATTGGGGCTCTTGGCAGAAGTAACATCCTTTGACAACAGTTTGAAAGCAGCCCCCTTGCATGTCAGAGACAGTGTGAACCCAGAGCTGCACAGGCTTCAGCAAATTTTAAAACAACTTTCTAGATTTAGCTCTCCAGCTAAACAGATGTAGCCAATTATCTGCCAGTGGGATCACATCATTTGTGGCTCCAGGGCTGTCTCTGCCAGCAGCAGGTTTTCTGGCTGGCAACATCAGGCAGCATGGCCAGGCTCACTGGAGATCTGATTTTGTTTCTCTGGAATGTGTTTAAGTGGAAGCAGAGCTGGTTTGGTACCAACACCTCATGAAAACAAGAAGGTTTCAGCACCAAGGCTGAGTTGGAGATGTCCTGCACATCTTGGTGACAGGGAGCCAAGTACAGGGAAGAGGGGACAGAGGCCTTTGGGATCTGAGGTATGTGTCAGTGTGGAGACAAAAAAAGTGTCCTCCTTTATCCCCCAAAACACTGCACCACAAGAGTTAAAAGAGAAGAAATTTTCAACTCTGCTGTATGGAAATGTGGGAACCTGCAGCTGAAAATGGAAACTTACCCAACCCCTGAGATGTTTCCAAGAAAGGAGATGCTCCACCTGTGAATTTATCCTGGAAAAGGGAATGCAGTAAATTCCACAGGGCTGAGCATGATAGCTCTGTGGAATTACTCATGTAAAAACATTGTGTACAAAGAAGTCAATGCTTTGATTTTTGTCTCAATTCATGTTGAATCATGTTGCATCTCATAGTAATAACAGTAGTTTTCAGATACCATTAACATTTTTTGAAGCAACTGTTTAATATTCAGGTCTTCTTTTTTGTCTGACTTATCAGTATCATGAGTTTAGAGGGGCTTCAGGGCCAATGTTTATTTGTGCTGGAATACACACAATCAGGAAAAATCTTTTTGCTTGAAAAGCCAGCTCCTCCCTGCTCACTTCTAGAGTTTTCATTTGAAACCAAACTGTCTAATCTTTCTCTAAAAATTGTTTACTGCTCTTTTATTGTCACTTGCTTTCATAAATGCTGTCAGTGCATATGATACCCTCTCCACTTCAGAACTTGCTGTATATTCACAAAGGTGATAAAATTCATTTGATTTCCACTGAAACAAGCTTGAGGGCCCTGTTTATAGAATATCTCTTACAGTCACATTAATTCCATATTGTGGAAATTTAGCTGGGAATTACAAACAAAATAATAATCATTCTGTCCAACTGGGGTAAAGGTTGAATTTTAAGAGTATAATCAGGTTCCAGAAAATGGAAATATGCTCTGTCATACGTAAAAAACTGCCTGCATAGTAAAGCTGTAATTAAAAATTGATTAATATTACTATAATGAATTAATATCAATCTGAATTAATTCTTCCCTGATGCATACTCTTAACCTATAAGTGGGGTACATGCAGTTTAAAACTTTCAGTGAGCCCACTGCAAAGCTTGACTTGAAATTCCTAAGATGTAACTTTTCTCATCAGTGTCCAAATTGTTTTTGTTGTTGTATAGTGTGTCTATACCATCACCTAGTATCATGCAAAACCCACCCACAGCCATCCCCCTCACAAAACTGAGCCCAGGATTATTTTGCTTAACCTTGGAGAACAGAGGAGATGGATCAGAGAGGAGCTCAGACCTCCCTGTTGTTTTGTTGGCCCCTTTCCCTGGCTGGGGCTGTGTCAGGGCTCTGCGACTCCTCTGGAAGGGGCTATATCAGCTCCCTGTTGTAGCCCCACAGTGCCACCACCAAAGAGCTGCTGCTCCTGGTAGTGTGAGCCTGGAGATCTGAGCTTCCAGCCTGCAGCTCTTGCCCTGATCCCAGCAATAGATCTGCAATTGTGGAACTGGAAAATAAACCCAAACCACCAGGCTGCAGCTTTTCCTAAAGCTTAATGATAATCCTTTGTAGTGTTTCTGATTTGAACTATCACTAACAACTGCATCAGTAGCAGAGACTCTGAAGATAGGCTGGTCACAGATCAGATGGATATCAGGAAACATGAAGAAGCTCCTTAATTAATTTCTAATCTTTTTTCAGCCTTAATCTTCTTTTTTATAGTAAGATCTGGCATTATACATTTTCTGCACACATGCTTTCTAGATGATGTAGATTAAGTCTTAGGTCTCTGAATTGCTAGAAGCAGCATGTTGGTAGGTTAGCTCTTACTGCAGCCTCATGTTGGAACGCCCAGGATTAATCTCTGTGGGCTGATATATTCAGCTAAAATATTCATTAAAAGTATGTGAAGTCATCCAGGATTTTAATCCATGCTCTGTTCTGTGTTTCACAAGGGTTTGTTCAATCTCTTTGCCACAGCTGGGGCTGTTTTATTTGTGCATTTATTCCAGAATTAGACGTAAAAATAGCAGTGCTGGGATAGGGAGCAGGAGGGTACCAAGTGAGTATCTTGTTTCCAGGAATAAGAATAAATTATTCTGCAGATATTTTGAGTAAATACTGTATAATCAAGAGATGTGGCTTTTTTTTTTTTTTTCCTTACTAGGAATTGATAAAATGTATTCTAATTTATTTTGTGAATGCATGAAGTAAGTGGAGAGGCCTCTTCTACGACCCTAACAAATAGAGATGCAAGAAAGGTAGCCACCAAGCGCCCTCCTCCACCCTTACCCTGGAGCAGAATCTGAAGTCTCACAATTCGGAAAATTTGAAACATATGTTAGAGAATTCTGTCCCTATCAAATTCCGTAGCAAAATAGTTTCAGGATCCTAAAGAAGGTCCATAATTGGCTTTTTTCTCATGCTTTCTAGAGAAGCTTCTAAACTTCCCTATGGTTAAGCAGGAATTTTCCATCTACATAAGAGGTTTTTTTAATAAGGAGTTAGTCAAATTTAATAACTATCTGGACAACTGTCCCCTGATCTTGCTTCTGACACTTCCAATAGGAGAATTCCAGATTGTAACCATTGTAGAGAACAGAATGTTCATCCCTTCAAACATGGGAATGAAGGTAGGTCAGTGCTGACAATGTGTTTTAAATTGTTCCTGCCTCAGATGCTCTTGCAGCACTACCAGATCCACATTTAGATAAGAATTTATAATCTGTCCCACTGCCCTGGTGCGGAGAAAAATGTGTTCAAGTGGCTGGGCTGCAGCACTGTGCTGTGAAAGTGAAAGGCTGGATGTTCACTGAGCATTTCCTGTTTGTTAGAACACACACGTCCCTGTGCTGCACACTTTCATCAGGATTTAGGTGAGTTCCAGACTTGCAGAAAGTATTCAATTCTTCCACAAATGCCAAGAACAGAGACACACAACAGACAGTGAGTTTACCCAGAAGAGCAGGAGACACTTGAGACCTCCCCATGTGTGTTTCACTTCCTGAGGAACACAGAGACAGGTACTACACAAAAAACAGACTTAAAATTATGGCTATCCCCTATGTATAGGACAGTAAAAAAAGAGATCAAACTAGCTAATCCACTGGAAGATGGAGGAAAAATCCCTTTGCACAATTACAGATAAAAACACTAGGATTCACATTTTCCTAAAAGCCTAAGGGACATATTTAGGAGTTTCTGAGAATTATTAGAAACCTAGAATTTTATGACTTACAGAATTCTGTTTATTTACCACTTCAGAGAAGGAGGTTATGTCAACTAAAGTGCTTGGATAGGAAAAAAGTTAACCTAGGTCAAGATTTCTCTGACTTGGAGCATGTGTGGAGCACTCCTGGTCTCCTTGTGCATTCAGTGCAGGGCTTCATCCTCTGGCAGCTGCTGGAAAATGCTGTGGGTCAGGAGAATTAAGTCACTGACATCTCTCACCTTGTGCCTCATTTCAGGGTGGTGGTCCAGACTTTGAGGAGCACTCAACTCAAGTGTAGATATTTTATCTTAGAGGTTGCTGGTTTGACATTTGCTTTGTTCTCATGAGACAGGAGGTAGGGATTTAGGAGTATCAACCTTTTTTTTTTTTAATATATGAATGAAAAAGACAACAAGCAACAGTATGTAAACCAATCTGAAATCACTTAAAGGTGATTTGGCCAGAATATTTCTATTCAGGCTTTTACTCAATACCTATTACTGAGTTGTCAATTATCAGCTTGTCACAAATCCCTCAGTGCTTTTGTTATGCTCTAGACTCTATAAATTTATGTTTCCAGCTGGGTTTTTTTAATGCTATGAAAGCATAAGCTGGTATGGGAAACAGAAAAAAAATCAGAAAACAAACAAACAAAAACCCTCAATTTTTTAAAAAGAGCTGGAATTATACCCTGAACATGTATCTCTGACTTGACATGCAAATAGCCACTTATGTACTTGGATAATTACATAGATACTTTGAGTCCCCGAGTGGAGATAGATAGATATATATATATATATACACAAACCCACAGTTTTAATACCAAGCTGCACTCACTCTTGAGGTGGAACTTTGAAATGGAAAAGTCGTTCTGATATTCTATAACTGGCACATTTTAGGATGTTTGCCCCTACATGAATTTTCTTATAGTTTGAGGTGTACAAGAATTTTCTGTTGTTTCTATTTTATTTGTTTGGCTTTTAACATTTGTGCCATCATCACATGAACCTTCTGCCCCAGAGAAACCCACAGCCACTCAGCCATGTCAGGCAGACTGATTGAAGACACCCTGACACTCCTCAACATCTGCAGAGGTTTCATATACTCAGAGAAAAGTAAATTCCAACATGAAAAATATTTCTGCAATTAGAGGCAGATTTTTTAATGTTCCAATGTTGGCCCAGCCCTGGGGTTCCCACCACCTTTCCTCTGTGAGCCAGAATGTCATCTGGAAGTATTGGGCACTTTGCCCCAGTGTTCTCGTTGCAAATGAATATCAGCAATGGAGGGATAATGGATGTGAGCTCCAGCAAAACCTTCCCTTTTAAATTCAGCCCTTTGCCAAGTCTGTTGATGCCCTACTTTCAAGACTGTCATAGCAAGCAATTTTGGACACTATCTGTTTATTAAAAAATGCTAAATTCAGTACAGCAATATCTTGTTAGAGAAAATTCAATTCATCAATAGGTTTGTAATTTTAAAAATGATCAAAGGACTTGTTTATTAGGCATCATCTAGGCTTTAGTAATATATAGTTGGCACGAAAATAATAAGACATAAGCCATATTAGACTTACAAATCTTTAAATTACATGAGGGAGTGGACATTTTTCTCTAAGTGAAGCACTAGGAGCATTTCCTGTCTCTACATTAGTCACCAATTACATACCAAAACCTGGTACTGCTCAGAGATTCCAGTGGCTCAGGGGCAGCAGAATCTGTGCATATAAAACCATTAAAAATACCAAGTGTGCTGAAATTTTCACTGGACTCTTGTAAGCAATATTTATTCTGATCTGCAAGAGTTAATTTCTGAAAGCTCCAGTTCATCTTAAGCACAGTCTAATTAGTATGAACATAAGCACATTTAAAGTATTTTCCTCTGCTGCAGGCAAGAACAGCAAACCTGAGTGTGAGAAGCTAAAACTGATCTTTGTTAGGAGTAAAGAGAAAAAGGCTGTCTTTACACAGTAAGATGTTCAGCACCTCTCAACTCCTCAGCTTTAATTAATCCTAAATAGGACTGTGAGCACAGAAGTGCTTGTGCAAGCACCCAGAGCTGGGGGAGATCCCCCTATACAGGCATTTGAGAGCATCCAGCCCCAGTTTGCCAAAAAGAAGGAAAAAAAGGTATAAAAAACAGGAGAAAAAGCAATTGGTGATAAATAGGATTGTGGATCCGTAGCTGAATATAGACTATTGAGTCTTCCTGGGAAGATAATAGAAATGGACTTGTCAACAAGTTTCAACAGATGAAATACTCCTGAAACTTTTAGAATATAGGTGATAAAATACTTCTTAAAAATGAACTTTTCTGTGTAGAAAGCTGAGATTCTCTCTAGTCTAAATTGTATCCCTATTGGAAAAGCATTTTCATATTCTGATTCCTTGCTACCTTTATCCCAAACTCCTTCCTCTTTTCCTTAGGGCTTCTTTTTCAGAGCCAGATAAATCTGTGCTTTGTAAGCAAAGCGACCAAGAAAACAGAGCAGAATTGGTGGAAAATTGGCACAGTAGAAAAACCGATTTTCTAATAGGCTTTTTAAAAATAGTTTCTCACCATTTCTTTAGGGTTTGAACTAATGGAAAAGTGCCTTTCACTCTACATGGGATAAGGCTTGTGTGGGAATGATGTAAGAGGGCAAAGGTTCTTCTTGGTATCCAGAGCCTTGTTTTGGTTACTTGTAAAAATACTGATTTATACAACTGCAGCCTACATGGAGCTTTACAGGAGATCAGTATGTTGAGCAAAGGACTGGCCCTTCCCCTGTAGCCATGGAATCCATAAACACAGCAGGGAATGGGGAAAAAAACCCCAACTAAACAAAAAAAAAAAAAAAAAAAAAAAAAAAAAAAAAAAAAAAAAAACCAAACAAACCCAAACCAACCAAACATAAAAACAAAAAAGGAAATAATAAACACAAAATCTTTTTAACCAAATTAAGAAGAGGAGTGCTCCTAAGTTAATCTGGAGCTCAAATTCATGCTGTAACCCAAATTTCCTACTCTTCTATCCACCTTGCATTGTGCATTGTCAGGGGAAAAAATGAAGAGTTTTGGCAGAGAGGGAAGTGTCAGGAAAAGCAAAAATAGGTTGAAGATAGGGGTTGGTTGGTTGTTTTTCTTTAATTTCTACCTCTTCTGCTGTTTTCTCAACATAAAAAGTACACAGATGCTTTTGAGACAGACAAAGTGAGAACAGTAAAACAATCTTCTGTTAAACTGGAACAGTAATATTTGGAGCTGGAAAGGCTAATTTATTCACCTTCTTTAAAGAAATAGAAAAAGCAGGCTAGGACAAAACAGCTCTCTTCTTCTCAAAAAAAAAACAACCCAATGAAATATGCTTCTAGGCAGAATGACTCATAATTTTTGCATGCCACAAAGGATTTGTCTTGACACACAATGCATTTTATTGAGGTCAATTTTCAAGTTACCTAAATTTATCTAAACTATCTCTAGTTTACCTCTAGAGATACAGGGCTTGGAAAATTATATTGCAATAATTATGCATTTATTCCTTGGCACTGATTTGAGAAGCAGTGAATATTGTGAATAACACTGTTCTCAAAAAATTTCTTAAAAAGCTGGTAAAACTTTTGTCCCTCTCATGGCTAAAAGGCGGAGTTTATAAACTCTACATTTCCACAGAGTTATAATTTCAGTAAAGCATCACCATGCTTCTCTGTCTACACCACAGCTCAGACACTGCTGTTTTTCTTAGGATCAGTTAATGGAATGTCATGGGCTGGAGTGGGCACAAGATCACAAAATCAGCAGCAGTCCATTATTTTAGGGAGTTTATGAAAACTTATTAAGTCTAGAAATTCAAACATCCTGGCAGCAAAGAGAAATAAATAACTACAACAAGTGGTGTTTTCTAGCTCTTGTAAAATTGAATCACTAACCTTAATAATGGTGTGTGTTGACTGTGGTGTAAAACAGATGAGCTTTGAGGGCACATCCTTTACCCTGGGCAGGAAGCTCTGTGATTCTCAGGCACTCGGATCTGCTGCTCTGCATGCACAACAACAACAAGAAGAAAGTTTTTTTTATTAATCTCAGCCTGTGTGAGAGGACATTTTTCTCTTCCTTTTCAAAGTTAGTAAAAAATAAAATATTTCACTTCTGTAGATGTATATGCAGAGATATAAACATGTTAAGATATATAGATGCAGGTAAATAAAGCAGCGAGTGCATTAATAACCTACACAACACTACAGTATTAATTACTTAACCTGAAAGATACTTCTCAAACTAATTTAGCACAGCCTTTTTGCTAATGCTATGCACAAATAGTAAAGTAGAAGATGCACCAACAGTTTAAAAGAGAATTTAAATCAATCAACTGGCTATATCTCTTCCTCTCAGCAGGGAAGGATGTGTTAAGAATAAAAGTACTGAAGGAAATGTAGAAGCAAAATTAAGATCATAGAAAGCTGGAACACATTTATTAATATGCAGTTGATCAAATGAGATTTAAGCATCAAATGTCTAAGTCTGTCTTGCGAGATGTTAAACGTAAGGAAATTAAAACGCGCTAATTTCAATACGCATCCTATAAATTTCTGTCTGATCTGGATTCCTTTGGAAAACCTCTAGCTTTTTAAGCCAAGACCTTTCTGAAAGAAGTGCTCTGAAATCAGGCAGCTCCAAAAGTTAGTGCATCTCAGTGTAACTCACTAAAAAGGAACTCAGGCCCTCTGTTTTTTAATGTATTCAATTTTACCTTTTGAACCCACATAAAAAATGGAAAAAGCAATTTTTCATTGATCTGGATTCTTCACAAATTTATTGGCTTCTCTGCCATTTACAATCTTTTAATTATTTATGTAAGCCTTCAGATTTTGAAAAGCCAGCTCTTTTGACATCCCTTTAGCAGAGACAAAAATTATCCTTAATAAAACTTTCAATGCAGATTCTTCAAACGAAACCAAACTAAAATCACTTTATAGACTGCAAGACTATGTTAGGGTAAGGGGTTCTCCAAAACCCAGTTATTCCTTTAATTACTTTTTGACTTAGCCCATTTCTAAACTAAGGTTAATAAACTAAGAGGAGCATGCAAATATAATTTTTCCCTCCTTCATATAATCCTTGTGACTGTCACAGCACAGGATGAGCATTGTCATTAGTGGTAAAAAAGTGGCTGTGGACACACAGGATTGTGAACAGTTGAGTTCTGCAGGCAGTGAAAGTCTGGCTTAGAATGCCGCAAAATATGGTTTTTTACTCAAAATGGAATATTTTAGATTAAGGAGAGCATGGTATCGCTGCAAAGCTGGTGTCAGCATACCCAGCAATTATTAATGCAAGACATCATAAATTTGGCTGCATCTGCTTTAGGCTCCATAGTTACTAACAAGCAGAAATCATTACATTAATGGAGTAGTGGAAACATAATGAAGCACTTTATTATCCCTAAAAGGCAGCATGTGGCACATGGGCTCTGTGGGGTGTTACCAGTGTCCTTGGAGCAATTTCATTCCTTCACATCCTATGGCATATTTCACGACTAATCATGACCCTGCAGGTCCCCTATTAAAATTATATTTTGTTACAGAATGGAGTATACATTATTGAAGCACATGATTTTGATCAGTGAAATTTGACATATTGTGCTCATTAGCCAGTAAGCCTGAATGTTTAATTTATGAGGTTAACTACACATTTTTTACAGACCAGTCACATGGGAAGTAAACAGGAAAAGCTGCAGAGGAGTGAATGGGAAAAGTTACTACTGAAAATGGTGCTTTAAAAGCAGAAAAAAGTGTGTCAAGCCAAATGCTGGTAGGTGACACATTACGTTAGGCAGGTAAATGGGTCAATTGGGCTCATTAACATCATTTCCTTTTAAAAATTTTTCAACTGAGAAGATGAAAAGATTATGTTAATCTTTACACTTCTCTCTTACATTTTACATTTTTCACACGGGCCTTTTTTAATCAAATATTGATGATGATGCCTGTTGTTCTTCAAAGCACAACAATTAGATTGCAGCTCCCTCCCAGTAAGTGGTGTTTTCTTATCTTTATTTCCCATCTCTCCACTTTTTTTTTTTCGTAAATACAACATAACAATATTGAATTCTTGCCAGAAAAGCTACTCTGAATGTTTTATCTGATGATTAAAAAATCACCAGAGCCTGAATCCCCCAAACTCTTGAGCCGTAGAACAAATCCCACGGTTCTGTCCCACAGCTGAATCTACCACTCCTGAATTAAAGCCACGGATAACAGCCCTGCCATATAAAACAGATGAGTTTTCTTCCTGGCTGTGGCAGTCCCTGTATACGATGGGTGGATGCTGCTCTCTGCTGGCAGCAAGGAATGCATGCAGGAAACAGAGAATTTCCACTAAAATTACTTTCAAAAATAAAGCCTTTGCACAATTTCTTTACATAACGTTGCATACAGTGATTAAGCATAAAGGCAGAGGAAAGGTATTAGATAGCATAACTCTTCAAATGTACAAATATTCATTGAAAGCACCTAAATAAAACTGCATCTTCTGTGGAAAATAATTGCTTAAATAAAATTTTGAAAGTTCTTTTTTGTACATGTATCTCCATACACACAGAAAATACTTCAGGACCAGGATAAATATCTCAAAAGTTTGGAACATTGATAGAGCAGCTGTCTCCCATTTGAATATGACAATCTCCTCTTTAAGAGAAGACTTCAAAACACAACACCCTTTAAACAGCTGTTAAATAACTTAGAATAAAAACTCTATAAAACCATTTTATTTTCCAGCTTGGGCCCCCTCTAGCAGCAGCCAGAGGAATCAACACCATAAAACTACTAAAACTTACTGGATGCCATAAGCATAATATCAAGAGAATGAATGTTCTCATGTAGCCACTTGTCCTAGGTTACAATGTAAGATATGCCCAAAATATGTATTCTATCACCATCTTCATGAGCTGTTGAAACCAGGTGGGGCAGTGTTTCCCTTGCCCCCTCCCTCTGGGCTATCTCTGTTAATGGGCCATCAGTGCCTTGCTGCATGACTCACAGGTAACTCCCTCCAGGAGCCATCTCTGTTTAATGGGCAATCAAGGACCCACTGCATGACTGGTGGGATGATATCAGCCCATTGTGGGATGGTCTGCCCAGGGGGAGGAGCCAAGCATTCCCACCTGGATATAATCTGGGATTTGGGACAGCACAGGGAGTTCTTACCCACTGGTTTCCTGGAGGACAAGAGCTACCAGACCTTTCTACAGGATCACTGCTTGAACAAGACCACTTAATCTGGACTGCTTACTACCACCCTAACCAACAGGGTGTCAGGTTTTATTTTGACTCTGTCAGTGATCTTTTGTACTATTGCATTTATTTTATTTTACTTTTTTTCCCTCCTATTAAGTTGTTTTTCTGATTTGGAGTCTCTCACTGGTTTTGCTTTCAAACCAGTACACCACTGCTGTGAAATAAAGGAATATGATTCTGCTGCAGAGAGCAAAGCAGCTTGCTCTGGCAGGTTATCTTTGAAATTCTGGTTTGGTGCAGTGCTTTCTCACTGCCCCAAAAGTCAGATTTCAGATCACAGACCTGAAGTCTATGTAAACTCTGATTCCAAACTCTGAAGTAGCCTCTGTTTTGCACAAGGGAGGTACTTGCTGCAGTCCAGTCAATTTAAATCAAAGAGAACAAAATTTATCACAGGATATGGTCAAGATACTGTGAACAACCACCAGAACAACCCCATTAAATGAAAGGAACTTGCTTGAGGGACCTCAGAAGAACAATTCAGTTTATCACTGCATATAGAAACTCAAGTTCAGATGGCATATCAGAGATGAAATTTTCCATAGGACAATTTTTCCTAACTGTCAGGAGGAAAATGAACCAACCTGGCAAAGATGTTGATGTATCCCAGTGAGACAAAAAAAACTAAACAATTGCACAATTATTTTGCATTTTTTCACCTTGAGATCCATAGATAGGGGATGCTATGACCAATTTAATATTAGTGTTAATGCATTAATGTTTCATGGCACACCTGTCCCTCCATGGAGCTGCTCAGGGAGAGGAGTTGTGCAGAAATCCAGTGGCACGTCACAGGTTCCTTGGGATTCTCATGGCACTGCTGCCATTGCTGAGGTGCAGAAACCAAAGGTAATGGCAAAGTGGTTCAGGTGCTGCTCACAGAGGAGGAAAGCCCACAGTTCCCACCCCTCCCTGAGCCTGCAGAACTGCTTTCTTTTTCTGCTGGGACACAGGACTCCAGCAGAAAGGGAAAAAGCCAGGCAGCAGATGATGAAAAACTGGTTATTGCAGTACATAAAACCAGGGCACTATAACTCCTTCAAAACACAACTCAAACCTTGGTGATTTCTTTCCCTCCAAGGCACTAGGCCTTCTTAGGACTGTATCTATTTTCTTCCTAAAGAAAGGAACATCTAATATTGCAGATAGGATCCAAGGACACCAGAGCAGGCAGCCATACACAATTGATTTTCCTGCTTCCTTACATTTAGTGCTGGTCCAATGGCAGGTACTGATACAAGTTTAAAAACATTCTTGGAACTAATCTTCAGCCCACTTTTAACTTAAATAAATCCAAAATGTACTATTTCACTATTTGTAAAGGCTCCAGGAAGCGGAGGGCCTGTGCCACCCCTTGAAGGTGACAGTGAACTGCAGATGTAGCACGGAATTGAAAGGCAAAGCATCCATCCCCTTTCCTCTTGCATTCCCTGCTCACATTTCTAGTATGGCTTCACCCTGAAACAGGCTTCTTTTCCTTTGTCTCGGGGTTTTGAAGGCTGTTTTAGCAGAGGCTGTAATGTAAAGATGTAGGCCACAAAGGAAGTTCTGAAAAGTATTTTGTTCAGGACTATTTGTGGAAGAAAAGACAAAGGGAACAAGATATACAGCTGGGACAAAACAAAAATGTTTTCACAGATGCTGGGTTAAAGAACACCATTGGGCGAAAAAGAGGTTTTTTGGACTGGTTTTTATGTGGCTTTTTTGGTTTGGTTTAGGGATTTTTCTGGGTTTTTTGGGGTTTGTTTGTTAGTTTATTTGTTTGTTTGGGTTTTTTTATTGTGAGGTTTTTCCCTAATGGCCATAAAGTTTGTAGTGTTTCAAGATAAATGTGCATCAAAGAGATTGTGTTTCTTGGGCTTGCATTTTTACTGACTTTGTTTATGTTCCATCTTTCAAAGAGCAGGGCCTTTTTTTTTTTTTTTTTTTTGTGGTTGCAGGGCCAAGTTATACAGAGTGACCACAGGATATCCAGATCTTACTGAGAAATGAAGTATGGACTATATGAGCTGCCTATACCCATGTGGATGTCTTGCATCAAAATAAAGAGAGAAAAAATGCTGCTAGAGAATTATGGGCGCAAAGCTCTGTGAAGCAAGAATTAAAAGTAATGAGATTAAATAGAAAATAACTACATCAGGAATATGCTAATAAATTAATTAAAGCCTACCAAAGTTGAAGTGTTCCATAATTAAGACTGAAGCCCGTGAGAGTGCCCTCTTCTACTTGGGGATTTTGCCACGGGTAATATTACCTGTTTGGAAATGTTTCTAAATCTGTGAGGAAAATGAGATCAAATGAGACTGTGGCCTGATCATTAACTTGGATGATTTTAGATTCCCCTGTTTTCTCAGACCAGCTGTATGGATGATTTAATATGTTTTCTCTACTGCAGTCTCATTTCTAGAACGTAAGATAAATGTGAATATTGATCTTCCTTAAAAAGAGGAGGTCAAGATTTAGTGCTTATTTCTTTCCCAGGTTTGTTTGCTGAGTCTTCATCTTTGTGTAACTTTCAAGTCAAACACACAGAGAACAAAGCAGAGCAAGAAGCAGCACAAAGGCCACCACACTGAAGCACCTGACATCCATCTGACAAATTAAGGAAATAGTTATATAGATCTTAACAGGTCTTTTATATGAGCCTTTTAAACTACCCTATAACATTTTATCCAGTCCACATTTAAAAAAAAATCCTGTGCTTTCTGGAGTAGCAGAGACTGTTGACTGTGCCAGGAAAAGGCACCATCTTTCCCATAAGGTGCCCATCCTTTATACTGTTTACTTTGTAGGGTAATGTACAAAATGTAGAAAATATTTTGTTGTTAACTGCTACTCCTGTAACCTTTTGTAAGGCCATATGCAAGTTTGCTTTCCCCAAAACCAACTTAGTTTAATGTTCTGAAATGAGTCACCATCACTTTAAAGTCTCAGTACTATAAACATGGAGAATCCTTCTCTTATCAGTAGTGAACAAGTTCAGGAGCTCATTTTCCTGCAGTAGCAGTTAAAACTGCACATAGGGAAAATAAAATGCATTTCCTCTGCAAAAGGCATTTGTAGGCATTGAGCTTGCAAACAGAGGGTGAACACATTTAAGTGTTTTTGTGTCCAAACTGTAAATGGTTAGCACCTGTTACCACCTGCAAAGGTGGTAAGATTTTGGGGTTGTGTATAAACCAGACAATATCCTGAACTGCAAGAAAGAAATTTACATAGTGTTATGATGGTCCTTCCCATAATCAAGGACAGCCAGCTATAGAGCCTGGGCAAGTCACAGTCTCCTCACAAAAAAAAAAAAAAAAAAAAAAAAAAAAAAAAAAAAAAAAAAAAAGAAAAAAAAAATTCTCAATATTTCAGCCTTTTCATTCAACTGTAATCTCAGTACATGGAAAATATACAACCCTACTTCATAAATGGGCATGTCCTGAAGGTGCAGTCTGGTGCTGAATCTCAAGTGGTCTCTGCAGCTCCTCTTTCTTTTGGCACACACAAAAATAAAACCAGTGCTTCCATTAAACTTAAGAAAGCACATAAAAGGGCGAGGCCTTGTATTTTTCATATTGAAGATCTTGGACTTTGTCCTTCCTGGTGCGCCCAGTCTGTGCCCATGCAGGAGAATTTAAGTCTCACTTCTAGTGTTCACACCTCCCCTGAGCTCAGAAATGAGGTACCTCAGATGCTTCACTGCTTTCCTGATATTTCCCATCTGCAGCTATGCAGGGAAATGCTGGTTCCAAAAAGTCAGTACCATGTCATTATGAGCACTGCATTTTTATTAAGGGGGAAATAAGAAAGACAAATGTTACTCCTGTTCATGAATTTTCCTCCTATAATTTTCCCTCTCTGCTGTGTGGAGAGTGATTTGATTCACATTAGGGGTTATTTGGGTCAGTTTTACTTTGAGAGAGAAAATAATGATAACCTCATTTGAGATTTATGCCCATTTATGTAAGAAAATGCATTCTGAATATTTTGCACAGCTGCTGAATTTAACTGAGGGTTCAGTGAAGCATGAGTTTCCAAATGTGAATAAGAGGCTTTAACCATTTCCCCGTTTGTTTTTAAACTACAATTGTTACTTAGGATTAGCAATTTTATGTCATTTTTGTACAGTGTACTGAAACTGAGTTCAATAAACTGACCTTCTTCCACTTATTAAACTAAACTTGGTATTTTATTATTATGCATGCAAAGTCAAGTAGAAAAAGTATTTATAAAAGCATTTATAAATAAAATCATTGTGGTTTATTTGCAGTGAACAGGAATAAATGCCTTTATGATTTTTCATAAGAAATTTATTACTATTATTATTTAGGTTGGAATAAACACAAAAAAAAGTAGAACATCTGTATCAAAGTGTAAAGAACTACAACAATCAAAAGCTGTTTAATCCCCTCCATTTAGTTCTAGTGCACAGTCTGTTCAGTATAACTTTTTACAACGTACTGTGCAAGAAAACAGGTCATTTCAACTCAGTAATTAGTATTATAAATAAAATGACACTGCAGCAATGTTAATTACCTAGTACTGAGGTAGTATAGGATATAATACATAATAGTCATATCTTTAATTTTAAATTGAAATGCAACAAAGCATATTGGTGCTACACTTCTACTTCTTAAATTAAATTAATGTTATTCAAGTGTACATTTGTATCCATGCAGAATGTTTTTAAATCAATCATAATCCTACTTTAATTCAAACTGGTATATTTGACTTTCTAATGGCATAAATTAAGGAACTTTTTGATCTAGAATTTTTTTCTAAGACAGTGGAAATCATGACAGAATTATATTCCATATGAAAAATTTCCACAATAATTTTCTTTTTCATTACAGCAGCTGTAAATCAGTTTGCAAATGAAACACAACATTCAGCCTTTTTAAGAATAAAGATGAATCTCAAGGAGCTATTTGATGTGTAGTAGGAACTAGACATATATAATCAAATTGGAATTAATTCTGCACTTCTCTGGCTAAAAGATCTGACAATTGTACATATAAAATATTTATAACAAAACAAAGAGACTTGCATGGGAAGACAGTGAAAGTTTTTACCTGCAGCTCCAGGAGGCATAGAGTTCCCTATTAATGAATAATTGCATCTCTGCTTTTTGCAGCACCTTTACTTTTGGGTAATTTTGTTATAAATATTAAAAGAATGGGAAAAGAATTAAATTTCAGATTTGTTCAAGTGTACTTTAATAATTTATATCAGCTGAAATGTTCCCATTTCCAGTGCAGGAATTTTGAAGTGAAGGCATTATTCAGACCTGGCATGAAAAGTATTCCAAAAGTAGTACTCTACTTAATTAGAAGTGCAACAGTCCTATTCAGCACGTTAGTCAAGGCTAAAATGTGTACATAGGGTTTTAGCAAAATATTTGAATACACAGTGTAAGGTTCAAAGCAGAAATTGAAGTGTGACCTGAGGTTGGTTATTTCATCTCACAAGATGCATTGCTGTATTTGAGTGAAGGTGTGTAAAAAGCAAAACCTCCAATGATTTTGTAAAATTTGCAGATTATTTTGAAAAAAATCCTTTTTTTTTTCTCCTCTCCACTTTGTTTAGGTCAGTGGGACGATGTACAACACAGGGAGACACGTGTCCCTGCGGTTAGACAAGGAGCACCTGGTGAACATCTCCGGGGGCCCAATGACCTACAGTCACCGCCTGGAGGAAATCCGATTACACTTTGGCAGTGAGGACAGCCAGGGATCAGAGCACCTCCTCAATGGACAGGCCTTCTCTGGGGAGGTATGTCACCATGGGGGGGTGGGACCACTAGGAATTACCTACCTCTTACTTCTGCCTTGAAGGTATTTGCAAGTTAATCTGTTAAAATCGTTTTCCTGTAGCCATTCTGAAAATCAGGGAATTGGTTCTTCTTTTTTAACCAAGCACTGCAAATTTTGTGACTCATTTCTACAAATGACACTGCTTATTGTATATAGAGACACCCTCTCTCCTCATCTGTGCTACTTACAAAGTAATCAGGTCTCTTTGGATGGAGCCTTTATGTCTCTTGTAACAGCAAGTATGAGATTAACTGCAAAGTAATGCTGGAAGCGCTTCGAATTCCCACAGAAGTGCTACTTTTGCTTCTCACTGGTATGTAACACTACATTGAGTACCATTCTGCCTTTGATTCATGCAGAAACGAGGTGATACTTGATTCTGGAGATGATTTCTCAGAATTCTGCTCAAGAAAAAATGTTAACAGCACACATAGCCCCTGGTGTAATATTCATGTTGTATGTTAAATACATGGCTATAATTTCCTGGGCTATTTCCTGTCCCAGGAAAGACCATAATTTCTTGATCCTGATACCTACTCCAGAATGGCCCATAATTCTTGCTGGATAAATATTTTAGTGGCTTAGATGGAACATTTTTTCAAGATGTACAATAACGTTTTCAGACTTTCTGGGATCTTTCTATTTTCCTTATATAGGGACATTTTCACATAAAAGAGATGCATGAGATTTGCAGTACCCCATCCTCTTCCAGCTTGGACCATGGCTGTGAACTATGCAGCATCCAACTCTACAACTCAAAATAATGCCTCACAATAACTCTGTGTTACTGTAGGGATTATTCTGAAAGCCACTCTGTTACCATTCTTTCAGAATACAAAAAAAAGCTTTTTCATCGTAAAGCACTTATTTTCTCAGAGAGTAATCACATTAACATCTGTACTATGCATCACAGACTGGTGATGAGTCAGTTAATGTGTGGCATTTTCTTTGGCACTGAGCAACAGCAGTTATTTAAGAGTAAGAAATTAATTTCAGCATTGTCGCATGATGATAATTGATGGTAATCATTGGCTTTTTATAAGCTTCATATAGCCTGTGGCGGCTTTTTTTTTTTTTTTTTTTGTGAAATTACTAATGTTGTACACAACTGATTTTGGTTGCCTTTGTTAAATTCTATAAGTGAACTTATCGTGTATTACTCCTTTAAGGGCTGAAAGTAAAGGATGCTGTAGTAAACAAGGTCTTTGCTTTGCTGTTCAGACGCACAAGCAATATTCAAACAAAATAAAGCTGACTGAGCATGAAAGCAAAAATCTGAAACATACCATGGCACTTGTGACATATCACCACCATTTCAGATGCTTTTAAAAGAGTTTTTAAGTTTTTAATTCATCAGTACTAGACTATAACAATGTAAAAATGTAGAGCATTGTTTGGCAATACTTACTGTTATTAGCTAGGCTCTTCTAGTTTTGAAAGTATGAGTTCTGAAGTACTATTAATATTTGATGTTTTTTAACAGAGACCTCAACATTTCTTAATAAAAGCAGAAAACTGAGCTAAGTGGAAACGGCTGTCAGTCAGCCAGGCACAGCTGGATCTGCAGTGTGTGCAGGATTCATCTTGTTGGCTGAATCCTTCTGCAGTGAATAGAAAGAGCTCAGCACCTTCAGAGGATTAATCAGTCCTGAAAGCCAGAGCTGGGTCACTTAGGACAGGACAAATCACTCTGGAGATGCATTTGCCTTAACAACAGAGCACAGACAAACAGCAGGCAGAAGAGCTGAGATTCAAGGACTCCCGTTCTGATACTGAGTTCTGTCCTTTGAGGGTGTGTTTTTCAAGGTTTCAAAAGCTGTTTTGGACAGGTGGACAGGTGAGCTCCAGCAAGGTCAAGCATTAATTACTAATTCAAGCTTAACCTGCACAGTTAAGTCCTACTTCTAGAACACAATGTTCCAAAGTAGAAGCCCAGATGCAAATCACTGGTGCTGTATGGCTGCAGATGATGGAGTTCCTTGAGTGTCCATCCACCCACGCAAGTGCTGCCTGTATAAATGAATAATCTTCCACAAACTCTCAGCACTGGGGGATGTAACATCTACATCTCCCAGCAATGAGAGGGAGAAACCTGTAAATAAGCCAGCTGACTTCCATGCAGAGAGTCTTTGTGATGTCACGGGTGCTTTCAAGCCTTGCTGCTAATTACTATTCACTCCTGCCTTGGATAATGCTATCAGTAGGGATGGGATAAAGAGAAATAACTGCCTAGGTTCATTAGTCTAATTTAGCTGGTGCAGGTCAGAATAGCAAGGAATATTTGCTGTCTTAGACTTTAGGAACCAGGGAAAAATCATTGCAGAACTGCACTGTGTGACTACTAATTGCAGACTGAACTGCCAAGGCACTACCCCGTTACTGCTGGTCCCAGCTGTGTTGGGCAAACCTTCTGTGGGCTTTCCAAAAACCTTTGCTTCACTCGGGAAACAACTCCAAAGTTACCCTAGAAGGGTGATTTATTCCAGTAGATCACAATCAGAATTATTCCTGCTGCTCCTTTCCTCCATTCCCATCCATGTCTCTCCCCTCATTTTCACTGAGGTCTCCAAATCATATTAGAATCAGGACACTGCAGAGAGACAGAGGGGCCTTGGGAGAGGACAGGGGACAGGGCAGCACCTCTCCCTCCCTGCACTGGGAGGGTGCTCCCTCCCAGTACTCTATACTCAGGCCTAAATTACATCCAAGTCCAGACAAAGCAGGAGCCTTTAAACAGCATCAATCCACCTTGAACTAGCTGCAAAGTTCTTTACATGTCCACACCAAAGAAGTAATTTATTTTAGGGACCTTTATTGCCTAGTTCTGCAAGTGGGCAGGCACGCAGAGCAAGCTGGAGAGCACTGGAGTGGTACCATGGCATGAAAAACAGCCTAGAAATAGCAAATTGCTTCAGAATGTGCTGTGGACTGAATGATACCAAGAGGCTTGTAATTTCCAAGCTTTAGGTTATAACTAGGTGTTAAGGGCTATCAAAAGAGATCTCTACAATAATCTGGTTACTTTTTAGCCCCCAGTTATCACTTTAGCAGACAGAATAATTGAACTAATGTTTAAATAGTTTAAGGGCTTTAAAACTGTGGATCAGATTATCAATATGTTTGGCACTGGTAAAGTGGAAAGGCGGGCAGGCTTTGGAATGCTTAAATAAATAAATGGAGTATTTACTTGCCCCTGGACTCAACTGAATTTAATTCCCTATTCCTTGCAGGAGCATCCTACTGTATTACAATGATTAAAAGAAAATCTTGACTTAGACAAAGTCTCCAACTAAGATCATTTGTGTCTGCTGCCTAATGCCTCTATGCAAAACAGGTTTTCGTGTTTCAGAGTCTGTGTCATTTAATGAAAAGGCCCATTTTCCATTCAAACAGCAGAATTGGCCAGAGTGCTGTAGCTCAGGCACTGTCTGCCTTGTTAAAATAAAAAGGTAACAACTTCCAAAAGGTTCATGGTGAAAATGGGACCCTTTAACTTTACCATGTGGCAAAGTCATAAAAAACTTTTATGGTCAATTTTATTTTCCTAAGCATAAAAATGAAAAATGTGCTGCAGAAGACCTCCAATCACTTTGCGGCCGTGCATTGTGGCAGCCTCATCAGTGCCAAGGCAGAAAGTCAAAGAGCTTAATTATTTGGGGTTATGCACTTTTCACAAACTCAGCGGCTGAAAACTTTCAAACAAGAGACCATAGTCCACAATACATGAAAAAAAAATAAAATTCTTCTTTGCCCACCCTTCCAAAAACCCATGGACCAATTATAAACACACAGTTATTTAATTTGTTACAGAAGAATTAAAATGAAAGTGAGAACTGGATCTGAATAAATGGACACATATTTCTGTACACACAGTTTGGAACTGAGATTTACTTTTGCTGCTGCTAAAAGCTGCTGAGAAATCCAATACAAAAAATACAAGAAAATGAAGACAAAAGGGGGAAGCTAGAGGTTCTGAAACATCAGTCTCCTCTTGATACTGCCATTTCTTTAACTGCAGGTGTGTCCTGTGTGAGTAGGGGACCGATAGTGATATTTCAGAATTACTTATCAGGGAGGTCAGTGTTGTAAATCCATCTTGGGATATTTTTAGAAGCAGGACTGTCAAATAGACAGCCTATGAGAACCAGCCAGCCAGCTGGGGTAGTTTAATCCAGCCTGCACCAGAATTAGAGTATTCTGAATTGTTAAATCACAAACAGTGGCTCTGTTACTGAGACCTTCTGTACACCCCAGACTTGCCTGTGAGGTTGCAAACAATATTCCTCAAGCACCTCATGGTAGTGTCATTTATAGAGGAAAAGCTTGAAATCAGATTGTAACTAGCGCATCATCCTTCCTCTTCCTCAGAGAGGAAGATTGAATCAGATAGTGATACCATTGAGGAGGGAGGACAGGAATCACCTGCTTCTTCCTAACCCCCTCCTCCAGGTGCTCACAGAGCCAGCTGTGAGCAGCCCCTACTACACCAGGTAACCCCAGCACTGCTGCCAACAGCTCAAAGAAGAAAGTTCAAAATTCATATTTTTCAGTTGCTACAGGCCACTGGTATTACATTTTGGAGCCTCTCTTGGAAGTGGAGCAGGTAATTTTTAAGTATTTTGGTCAGAAGTTTACTGTATTCCAATGCTTATTAATGTTGAAAACTCAGCCTGTGGAAAAAGTACCAGCTGAGGGAACATGTGTCTAATGGAAGGGGGGCTTACTAAAATCTCTATAACCTTCAGAGTAACATTGAGCTTCAAAGAAGAAAGTCAATAGGTAACAAATTCAATTGCTATAGGAATAGAATATAAATCAGGGAAAGGTGGTAATATTGTCATCACTAAAGTATAGGGAGACTGCTCATGAGTAATTCAAAATCACTAGGACATGAATATATGCTTCGGTTGTAAGAATGCACCTCTGTCCTCACTAAAGATTACAGATGGCTTCACCCAAAATTTTATACAATATCAATAAAAAGCAGGTTTGAAGTCCAAAAAGACACTTATTCACAGAATATTCTGCATTGAAGGAACCTACAAAGATCATCAAGTCCAGCTCTTAAGTGAATGGCCCATACAGGGTTATTGTGTTTTTCTAAACCAAATTCATGTTTTAAGTTAAATGCTTTTACTGCTTGGTAATATAACAAAATGCTGGTGTTTCTTAACAAGAAAGCCTCTCCTTCTGAACTACTCTGTTGGAGCCCACAAGAAAGATTACTTTCCAGGAACAGGGACTGAAATTTTTGTAGTGTATTTTACATCAAAAGGCAGTAAACTTCCTGCACTAAGTGCTAAAAATACATCTTAATCCTTACTGACCTTCAAAAGCAGATTAATCTTTAACTTTGTTGGAGTGGTTGACTTTTAACTTATGTTCCTGTAATTTTTTGGCTAGACAGTCATCTTCAAGCCATAGGTATTATACACATGTTAAATAAAAAAATCCCAAACCTCAGTAGCCAGGAGAAGTTCTAAAATCAATCAAAGGTGTAGCAACTATAAATCATTGGTCATAAATATATAAATAGAAAAAATACACAGCACGTAGAACTCATTTTTATAGGAATGGCCACATTGCCAGGCAGCACCAGGGTACTCCCACAGTCACAGGTTTACGTTTAGTGCCACTTTAGCCATGCTTCCATTTTTAAAGGAAAATTAGATTCTAGAAATAGACTCTTTTATCCCTCCCCTAAGAAAAACCCTTACATACACAAATCAAGTTATATGATGACCAAACTTCATAAAAGCAATAAAGAATTTTACTTCATGTATAATCAGCTTCTCCTATCATAAATAGTGTTCCTGTTATTTTTTTCACCTTTCTAAAATTTGATTAGCAGTGGAAATACAAATAAGGCTTTTGACTTTTTTTTTTTTCAAAGGAAGAAATTACAGTGCATACTACAGGCCTAAATGTGCATTTTATGATAGTTCAGGGAAAACAGGAAAAGTCAAATGATTTTATTTGTAGTAAGTTGTAAAAGGGTGTTTCTCATGGTGGATAAATCCCAGAAATTCAGTTACTGCCACAAAAGGAATTGGGATTGGACCTGATGCAGCTGTAGCTCTTCATGGATACAAATTAAGAAAAACATTCGGGGCAGAATTATGTATTTATGTCTTTTAGCAGAAAGACTGACAATAACATATAATTGAAAGGAACAGGCATTTAATTTTATAATCCCAATCAATCATTAGAAACCATCTGGAGATTGAATGATGTTCAGAACAAATGTTTAACCCCTTCTAAAATATGAGACTGAATTTCAGGTACCCAAGTATGGTTTTGATCTTTGCTTTAGTCTTTCATTGTCTCAGAACACTAAAGTATTTTTCATGGTCACTGGAGGTGAAAAGTTACAGTCCAAATGAAGAACCTTTACAGCAGTCTTTTTTTACATCATAATTTTGATTATTTAGTCATGCTAAAATTGTACTAAGTCTTTTTGGAATAATTGAATACATTAATTTCAGACAACAAAACAATACAGAACCCACCTGATTTCTGTAGATAATTAGCTGATTTCTAGAAAACATCTTTAAATATTTGAAAATTTTGTGTATGGTATTTAAGGGAGTTTCCCTTCAAGCACTGAATGCCAGGCTGTTGAATTTGGGTACTAGTTGCTATTCCATTGACCTTCTCTTTGTCATTCCCACTGATGTGCAACAGGACATTCACTCCCAAATCAGTTCTAGCAAGAACCAGAAATGTTTCTTTGCTCACTGATGCCTGAAAGCATCCACATTCCCTGGATTTTACTAAAGCACACGATTATTCTTGAATTCTACATAGCAAATTCCAGGTGCTTGATACAAGGAGCTCCATTTCTGGGGGGCAGGATTTTTTCCTTCTGTCTCTTGCTTTCTGAGGATTTTGGGATACAAGCCCCATAGATTATGTCTGCTTTACACTGAATTTCAAGAAACTCTACTAGCAGATTTTTAGAGGTGTTGTATTTCATTAT
Organism: Phylloscopus whistleri; assembly: GCA_017589585.1. Classification (NCBI taxonomy): domain Eukaryota; kingdom Metazoa; phylum Chordata; class Aves; order Passeriformes; family Phylloscopidae; genus Phylloscopus; species Phylloscopus whistleri. The sequence continues at coordinate 1,517,145 of JADMLD010000864.1, read as the reverse complement.
CTACACATATGTGGGCATTTCATGCCAGAAAACTTTCCTTTGCTGGAAACTACTTTTCTGAACCTTATGAACTCTCTGTCCATTAGTAGAATTGCAGGAGCTATCCAAACAAATTCCAAGCTTTATGACAATGTCACTTCATCATGCTCATGTAGCATGTGACACAGCAAAATATCTGCATGGAGTAATAAATATTGAATTTCTTAGGTACCGAGTGAAGCAGGTTCCTTTAGTAATAAATATATTTTTGCACATGTTTACTTTTTGATTAACAACTGTTCTCTTTTTTGGAGAGAGAGAGAGAGAGAGAGAAGTCAAAAAGTGTCAATGTACTGAGAGCACAGTCTGTCACTGATTGTAATCTAAATCCCTCTGGTGCCTCAATTTTAAAATCCAGCATCATAAAGCAATAAGGTGGAGTTTTTCTGCTTAGAGTAGCAGCTGTAGGATTTGCTTTTTTAAAACTACTGGGACATGAAAACATTCAGCACTCTGAACCTCCAGTGTCACTTGTGAAGTATTCACTTTGCTTCATTCCAAACGATTATCATTTACTTGGGATAACTTCATTTGCTACAGGCTGACTCTTCTTTAATTAAAGATCAAATTACCTCTGCAGGCAAAAAAAACTATGTGCACTTTGAAATGGGTTTGGTTTTATGTCACTTGGTAATCAGTTTTTCATTACACTTTTTGTAAGTTTGGACTTTTCCCCCAAATATATTTAATGTAACCTTCCAAAGAAAGGAGCAATCTACTAACAACCTGTTCTTGCAGCTACTATGGACAACTACAAAAGAAAATAAAGAGCAAGGCATTTTTATTATTCTAATTTAGCAAAACATTAAAAACCAGCAAGCAGTTACTGTAAACCTTACTTTGGGCAAAACCCTTATGGAGGCAACAGACTGGTCTGGGGTAAAACTATGATTTGGTATTTCTGTACTAAGTGTGGACTGCAAAAATCCCTGTTAGCCCAGTCTGTCCTTACTGATGATCCCTGAACTGGATGAGGTATCTGGGGATCAGATAATAAATAGGAAAGTCCAGGGTTAATGACAGATGAGCCACAACGCTGAGGATCTAGTGAAGCTCCTGAGCCCATTTGGTGCTGAGCACTCACACCCTACACAAGTTTGTCTCAGTAAATGCTTAAGTGGAAGCAAACCCAACTAATTCTGAGAGCAAGCCCAGCCCTTGCACCCAGACAGTGGGGAGTCAGTTTGGAAACTCATCTTCAGTAATTTTTATTTTGCTCCATAAAAATGGAAGAGCTTCAGACAATGAATATGACTAATTCCAAATTCCAAATGGTCTGAACTTGCTGGCAGAGTCCTCTCATGGGAGATGGGAATTCGTGGCTCATTCCCGTAGCCAGGACAGGCACAGGAGGCAGCCACAGCCGGTTTTCCTCATCCCAAATGGATGTGCTGGTCCCTGTGCCTTGGGACCCGAATGGGGAGTGGGGGCACCACATCCATCTAGGATTGAATGAGGCCAGTAGGAGTTCCAGCTCCCACCTCTCCATCCTCCCTGGGAGTAATCCCTGTTTCCTAATACACAGCTCTGTGACCTTCAGAGTATTTCTGTAGCTTCAGTGACTCTTTTGATAGGTCTTTGTCCCTTACTTTATGTTTAACAGTTTCTTATGACACATTTTAATATCTTAGCAAAAAGCCAACTAAATCATGTCATTTCTAGCAGCCTTTTTATTACATTTTCAGGGATTACTGGGAGGTGGCAGAGTTACAGTTTTCATTTAGAATACTTGACCTTCCTCCATCACTGTAGACCTTTCCTGGCATGCACTGCCTCTCAGAAAGTCAAAATATTTTAAATTTGAGGTATTTCATTTTAGCCTTCTCCGTAATTTCAATAAAGACTGAGAAGGAAATACTTCTAAATTTTGTTTTCTTTAGACAAAATTGTGATAGATAATGGATTGGGATGTCTTACAAACAATAAAGGGAAGGAAAATTCAGTTTTGATATAATTTCAGAAGTATGTCTTTCTAAAATTGTTATAATTAGAACCATTTCTCAGGCATATCTACTTTTAAAATAGCATGCAAGTGGTAGCAGCCACAATGGCATCAGTGCTAACACACTGAAGAATTAAATTTGACAAGCTTAAACCACATTTATTCAAAGCCAATTTTCTTTCCATTTATCTTTTAATATCTCACATTTATCTGTCTGCATTTTTATCTTTGTATAAACTAACTGGATGTTACAGCATACACCTGCCAAGACTTGGTGGTTTAAAATTCAGTAGGAATTAATTAATTATGTTCAGCTACTTTTCAGTGCTTTGGTTGGGGTTTTTTAATCTACCTGCCATGAAAACATTTTGTCACTGACGATTTGCCATAGGCACATTAGAAAAGCACCATATTCAAGTTATTACACTGAGAGTTCTATCAAAGACAAAGAGAGTTCTGGATTTTAGCTAGAAAAGGTAAGTCCATTACTGTCCATCTCTTTCCATCATCTTGAATTTTATTGACTTTTTCTTATCTAAGTATGATCATACCACTACCATATCGTCCCTGGAAAGTCTGCTCATAACAGAAACCAGGTGGCAACACAGCCTTCATCTGCTTAACTTTCAGTATAGGACTGACAAGAAACACTTGTCACATTCTCTCAAATGCAAAATTCTTATGAATAAAGAAAATGGATTTTTTTTAAAATTTATTTTCCAAGGCATTTTCAATGTGAACAGCCTATATTTGGTGTATTTTGTTACATGAATCTTTGCTCTTCTCGCCTTTAGCAATTTCCTTCCCATTTTCTCTGACAATCAAAGCACAGAGTGATCAAGGCCTGAGCTATCAGTCCCATATGGCACCTCCAGCCCAGTTTGATGCTTTGAATTCCATGTCCACAGCACAGCATGGGGGGAATGGTTCCATCATTTCCCATGCTGACACAGGAATTAATCTGACAGCATCCATGGCTACAGGAGCTCAGCCACCCAGTCCTCATTACCTGCTGCTCTTTTGCCTCCCTGAAGACTGAGGTATCCTGGTGAGGTTGTGCAGACCCAACTTCTTCCTCCTGCTCCAATCCACCAAACTTTCAATGCAGCACTTGCACTGCACTAAAATTAATTAAATAAAGCATTAGAGGAGCATGGCTTTCAAACTGGGGTTCTGCTAAGATTCTCCAGAAGAAGCAAACTTTTTTGTTTTTTGAGAGAACAGAAAAGCTTATGGTAATGTGCGTAAATGATAAATTTAGCATACTTGCCTAAAATAAGGAATTATGATTCAGAAAAGGATAAAAGACTTCTTAGTACTACTAAGTGTACCACTGTCAAGTGCTTTAGAAGACAGGTTAGCGTTCATTGCTTGCTTTCTTCACATTAAAAACAGGGAAGAGTCAATAAAATATCACAAAAATATGCTACCAATAAAAATACCATTAAAAAATACATAACGCATTTGCAGAACAATCCACCATGAGGAGAACATGAAGCCCTCTTTGCCACACATTTCTTTAGCAGGACATGCCTGTATTTCAAAGACAAAAACTAATAATCATAAGGACAGACAGAATTCTTATCCCAGTTCTGAGTATTGTGGTTTTGGAGCGTGTGGGCTGTTCTGAAGAGTATTGTGGCACTGACCTGTGGAGCCAATTTTACTCAAAACACACATTACTACACCAAGACTGCTTCCATTATTTTAAATGTTCACACATTTTGTTCAATTTTTACTTTAAGAGCAGTGAAGGCAGTGAGATATTTCCAGTGAGGTGGCTCATGGACAAGCCTGGGAGGGTGGTGCTGCTGTGGTTTCAACAGTACAACCCAGCCCTGACACTCTCTGATTTGGACACAATTAGTGCCATGAAAGAGGCATCAGACAGGAATATTCCCATGTGCATCCAAGGCTACAAATCACAGCCTAACCCCAGGAATTCTAGTGTAAGGCAGAGTACTCTATGGGAACCTTTAAAGCCCCCATGCTCTTCGTACCCAGGTTGTCCCTTTGAGAGTCTGTCTGTACACGCAAACACAGTTTTATTCATACTCAGCCCTTCCTTGGGGAGGGACATCACAGGAAAACCAGCCAGTTCCTGAAGGCATCTGGTCTACAGGCTCTTGGATGAATCACAAGACAAACTGGCAGGAAATCAGGGAGGTTTCTGATAAGTCTCTCCTTCTCTTTCAGAAAAAAATCTCTTTCAAATCAAATTCCCTCCACAAGGTACTTTGGTTTTGACACATAAGCATTTTCTAGCAAAACCCTGTTTCAGTGAAAAGAATCCCAACTAGTTCTGCTTACGGTTAGTTCTAGGCCTCATTCTCTGTGAAGCCCAAGGGTGTGTTCAATCAAGAGGATTTTCACTGTTTGATTTATAGCTTAGAGCCTCCCCATCTGCTGTTCCTAAGTCACAAAAAACACAATAGAGAAACCATTCTTCCTCCTGACTGGTAGAGCAATTCCCTGGGGGTGTTAATTAGAAAGAAAAAAAAAAAAATCACCCTTATTCTTCCAGATTCTAATGAATGTCAGTCTATTCTATTCTCATAGGATTTTCTTTCAGAAATCCAGGAAAACGATGAAAGGAAAAATGGCAGGGAAAAAAATGTTCTGTAAGCCTTTTTCCCATGGCCTATTTGAAAATACCTCACTATTTTTTAGATATAGTCATTACTGAAGATGAATACTTCAAAGAAAGTTGGAAATCCTTTGTTAGAATTTTGAGCTCTCAGGCAGCATATTCAGGGTTTATCCCCACAAATCTTCATACATCAAAAACCGCTGGAAATAAGTGAAACCAAGGGGATGATGACAGATGTAATTTGGGATGTAAATTTGCTGTTACTCTCAGAAGCACAAAAACTATGGGGGTCACAATACAAGAAAAAAACAGGATGCAATCTCTGGGATTTAAAATACTTAAATCCATCTAAATTTAAAATGCAAACTCCACTGTGAGCTTTTACATGAACTTCATTTTTTCTTATTTTATGTACACAAGTATTACCAAATAGTAAAATGTCAAGAAATTGTAAATACTGTAGAAATTACCAAAAGATTAAGGTTAAAAGAACATTTTTAAGACACAGGCTTTTTTCCTAGCAAAGAATATTACATCAGGTTTTTTATGTCATCCATCTTTCAAATGATCTCATTATCTCATTAATATTTTGGTTATGACCATCAAACAATCTTTGGGTAGCTTGGCGCAGATCAATTTTATCTGCTAGACAGTATTCCTTATTTTGTGCTCTGAAAGTGGAAGCTTATAGCAAAAAGTGAATTATTATTATTAAATCTAAAGGTGTACATCATTTAAAATAAAATAAAAAAGAAGCATTCTAGAAAAACAACAGAATTATTGAGCTGTATCATCCTATATCAGCTGAAAATCTGTCCTTTATGAAGATGAAAATAAAACTGCAGTGAGGAGCTGGAAGGGACCATCTGTCTCTTTTTTGTTTGATGTTTTGTTTCAAGCTGGGTCTGAACAAAAATCCTAGTTTGGAGATGTCCAGTACTGGAAGCTGTCCTCTGGTCCCCCCCATTTCCATGGTCACCTTGGAAATTTGGAACTGCTAATGGCTGCTGTCTTGGTTTAGAAAGCCAGCTGTCTGCCAGGGAAAGCTGGACTTTCCCTTGGAATGGAGAATGTAAACCTCCTCCCTCCAAATAATTATAATTTTGCAATTAAGGTGGCTTTCAGGCAAAGATATGGTAATAGGAATAACAGTTCTTTACTAGGAATATTAGAAAAACAAATGTAGTAGTACAAAAACAAAACAAGCCAACAACAACAACAAAAAAATCCTAGAAACACAGACAGAGTCAGAATATGACCTGACACCCTGTTGGTCCGGGTGTTGGGAGCAGTCCAAAATAAGTCCTCCTGGAATGAAAGATGTGGTTCTATTGGAGCAGAGATGATCCTGTAAAAGGGTCCAGTGGTGGCGAGATGGTCTGGTCTTCCTCTAGAATCCAGTGGAGAACAGGCTGCCTTGGTGTTCTGAATTGCAAGTTTTATCCAGGTAGGAATGCTTGGCTCCTCCCACTGGGTGGAGCATCTCACAATGGGATGATGAAATTTTATCAGTCATGTGGTGAGCCTTAATGGCCCAGTAACAGAAGATATCCCCTGGAGGGAGGATGGGTTGTGGAAGAGATAAGGAACATTGCTCCATCTGTTTTTAACAGCTGGCCCATTAACAGAAAGGCAACTGCTCCCTCCCCCCAGAGTTATGAGATAAAGAAAAACACCTCTTCAACTGGTTTCAACAGATTGGGAATAGAATACAAGTTTTCATTTATATCTTGCATTGCAACTCAAGACAGCTGGGCACAGCAGACACTAATGACAGCCCTTGGAATGCTTTTGGCTTCACAGTCATTAGCACGTTTTCCCATTAACTACCAATTACCTCAGAGGGTAATTATTGTGCCAGGTTTACAAATGACACAGGGTGAGTCAGATGCAGTCAGGACAAGCATGGCAGAGTGAATGAGAGCTCATGGCGTTTGCAAAGACCCAGAAATTTTACCACCTGGTTTCTCAAAGTTCATTCTTGAATTTTCTTATTATTCTGTTCCATTTATATCCATGATGGGGACCTTAAGCAGGCAGAACTTGCACTGTTGCTGTTCCAGTGAAAGTTCATCACCCCAAGAGAGTGCACTGTGCAAACTGCAACATCCAACTGCATCAAAGAATAGTCATGAACCTCCTGTCATATATACACAATAGTGTGCCACCCAGAAAGCCTGTTATCATCTATATCTGAACCTGTCTCTCACCAGCTACTTTTTAAATTTCCAGACTTGTAAATATAGAAAAAAGGGTAGATAAAAACAATGCCAGGTAGAGAAGACTGTAGTATAATAAATATGCCAAGCTAAGCAGATCTCAAAGTACTTCGGACTGCAGGGCCATAAGCATTTGACAATATTAAAAATCAATGAAGCAGTGAAAAATAATTTACAAGATGTGCCTTCAAAAGTCATGGAATGCTGATAGGGTGAATACCTCTTAAAATGTCTCTAAATATATAGTAATTTTTCTTTTGATGTATAGCCTCAGATTTATTGAACCATTTGACAGTCTTCACACTTTGATTCTAATCAGGAGACCTGTAACTGAACAACTGTTTATCAAGGAATAATGAATGCAAATGAATATTAATAAAGCAAATAAAGCAATCCTTAACATGCACACATTTCATCTGTACACCTTTCTTACACCTACTATCTGTGGTGAAGTGGACCTTCACCAGTTTCTGCAGAGCAAACTGCACTATGATAACAACTGCATGCTTCCCTTGTAATTTTAATTCATATTGGAAATCTCATTTACAGGAGTGACACTGTATGTAAAAGAGCCACATATGGCTGGGTGAATACCTCCAGCTACAGACAGTAAAACTACTGTCAACAATTTGAGAAAAAAAACTAGTACAACCTTTGTAATCTGAGGTCTGTGCCCTGCTGTGGTGCATCAGCCTTCAAGGTTTTGGACCAAATTTTCTCAAATGATCAGCATAGTGAGAGCTAAAAACCATGTCTGTGTGCATACATATATAAATGTGAGATAAAACCAGCAGCAGGTGAACGCTGAGCTGGTTTGAACGAATAATCCACTATTTAATAGTTGGTTAGGTGAAAATATTTTCCTTTGCTTATAAAGAAGCTGTCTTTGGTGTTTTGATTCATGAAAAATTCTCCCTCTCGTCCCCCTTCTCCTATTCCTCCTGTTCTGAAGCAATGTGAACTGCTCCTGCTTTACACAAGGTTACACTGACTTCTTTTTCCCTTTTTTTGCTGCTGGCAGTTTTACCTTTCTCCCCATTTGTTATTAGCAGTAGAGGAACCAGAAGGAAATGGGAGTTCAGGGAGCTGGCAGAGCCCAGCTGCTGGTTCCCCCGCCTGCAGAGGAGTTTGCCATGGCAGCACCATCTTCATTCCTGCTTTTCTTTGCTCTGGTGTCTTGTCTGGGCTGAGATTAGAGCTTGTTTTCATAATGCATGGTCATAGGTACTTTGCTGATAGGTGGTTCCTGGAAGGTACAAGCAGATCCTGCAGAAGTCACTGGCAATGGAGCTCTTCTGCAGCATCACTCTCAGAACATTTTCTCATCTAATGGCAACAGTGACCTGTAATCCAACCTCTGCCCCAGGGACTGTAAGGTTTTATCTGGGTCTTTTCAAGTAGTAGCAATTAGATCTACTTTTATTAATAAATTGTTTACTTACCAGGCCTTTGGTTGGCAAGTAACAGTGTAAATAAGATGAGCATATAAAACTGCATAGATCTGTGAGCAAACTACTCCAATCACCTCAGCCTGCAGAATAATCTGTGCCTGTCCCATCCATGAGATTCCTGACACTAGGATTTGTGACAGCTGCCAGATGCCCAAGTCCAATGTGTTTCTCTACTACTTACTGAATTTTCAGTACTTTACTTGTAAAGTATGGTGTAAACATGAAAGAGCTGAAAAATATGTTCTGTTCTAGTGTTCCTTACTTAAAAATTAGAAGTTCCAGAAAATATAAAAAGAACATAAAGTCATTTATCAAGAGTATAAATATAGTACTTTCACCTCCCTGCTCAGAGTATGAGCAGATTAAGCCTATGCCTGTTCTCCCAGCTATCTTCTGAATTAAAAGCAATTCTTTTGTTTTGTTGTTGTTGTTGTTGTTGTTGTTGTTTTTCCAAAACAATGCATGTACTTTGTGGTGCTTCAAATAACACAGAATAAACTTAGCTAAAAAATTACAGAATGTAAAAGTTTAGTGCTCCAAAGTTGGGAAGCGGGAGCAGAAAAGCTGGTTGTGCATCTCTTAGTTTGCTTGCCCTGACAGTCTTTTTTTGTCTCCCTCTCTGCTGTCTCATCTGATCTGCCATAGAGAGAGATCAAACAGGGTGAATAAAACAAGTCAAAGTAATTCAAAAGTTTGTGGTTTTTCTCAGCCACAACATCAATTCTGCTGAATTGCAGCATCCCTGTACACTTAGGTTGTACATTAATGCTGCCCTCCTTGTATGATAAAATAAAATAATATTTTTATAACACAGTTAATGCAACATTTGGGATATTTTTGTTTGTTTCTGAAATTTGTGGATTCTAATTATGCAACAACAGAGCTCAAGACATGGTTTAGCTGTACAAAGAAGAGATACTGCAACCTGCCAGAGCACCTGAACTGATTCTTCTGTGCTTCCAGCAGCACTTGCAGTAGCCAACCTGTGACATCCCCAGAGTGATGCAGGTGGCAGAGCAGCATCACTGCCCTTTCCCTCTATGACAACCCCTTGGAAAAGCAGTGGCCTGGTCTCAGACTTGTATTCACTAACCCCTGAACCCCAGAGACAGGAAATCAGGGTGTATTTAAGGACCATTTTGCCTCTCTAGGAAATTCACAGTGGGGGATGGAACAGCGGGATTGTGTTGGAAGAAGGACAGATTTTAAGGGACAGGAAGAAGCAGGTCAGAAAAGGACAGGGGAGAGGTTTGGTATTCATAAAAATGGGAATATTTGGGTCTGAACATGCACAAGGAAAATGCCATGGCTTTGGTGGCACAGGTAGCATCAAAGGAAAGGCTGGAGAAGAGCAGGGCTCAAAGGGAATCCAGCCCTGCTGGGCATAGCTAGCTACGGGCATGGCTTTGATTTAATCTTTTCATCTGCTGACACTGTCCAGAGCTGACAATGGCGATGGGAGCAAAATTTCAGTCTATTAAATGAATGTGGGCAGCCTCAGTTATGTGCAGAAATATAGACTGACTTGATAAAACAGCTGAGTTTAGCTAGAATTACATGGGGAAAGCAGACAAACTGAAATTTGGACTGGAGCACCAGAGCCAACAGCAACTTTATATAATATGGTTGAGAGATGTAGTTCCCTGAAGTACTAACAAATGCATTTTTACATCTCATCTTCAGAGTCTTACAGATTTTTTTTCAGGAAATGTCCTAAAAATCTCAACCTTGATGATCAAACTCACAATTGTTTTCAGCAATCCTATTTCCCTAGTGAGTTGCCCTCTTTTCTTCTGCAGCAAATTTCTTCTACTTGACTCCCAGTTCTGCACAAAGTGATTTACTAGAGAGATTGCATTTTTCCCCTTCTGGAAAGTGTCAGTTTCTGAGCAAGATCAAATAACCTTCTGCACTTCAGTATTGATGAATTTTAATTATTAAAACCTTTCTCCCAGGAAAAATTCTTCATGCAGTTTGCTGAGAAACCAGCAATTTTTAAGAGGATTCAGGGACTTCTTGAGGAGATCAGAGAACTCTGGAAACAGAGTTCTGAATTTATACTGAGCTCACATTTCTACAACATTTTCTAAAAAGTAGGAAGAACTAGATTTTTTTTCTTTGCCTTCTTTCTATGTGTCTCCCTTTATACTTGAGATAATGGGCTTTGCAAAGGCTAGAGAAACATGAACGCATAATTTGTTATGCAGTAAAACTCAATCATATATATATTTAAATTAATTATAAAGCTAAACATTTACATTGCATATATATTAAGCTTATTAAAATCAGAGATAAATCTTTTATTATGAATCCTTTTAGTGATATACAGTCCCCCACTGTCAATGTCATATGGAATTCTTTCCTCACAACAGCCTGGCAAATATTGTTTAAATGTCAATGAAAGAAAATAACAGCTACATTCCTATTTGAATTTCTCATATTTAAGTTCTCAGGTTTTCACATCATTGACAAATAATCAGGTGTTTTAGCAAGGCCACGTTGCTCCGTAATTCAAAAGCTAAAGACAGCACTACCTGCATGTCACAGCACAGCCGGTCTGTAGCTGGACAAGATAAATCCAGCCATAACATAAACCCAATTCAGCTAGCCTGGCTTGTTCTAGAAAAGAAGTAGAACAAGTCCCTGGGTGAGCAATGACAGGACAGATTTGAACTCAAACAGGGCCTCAGCCAATCACGTTCAATCCAGAATGCAGAAATATCACTGGACAAGGAGCTGGGCGGTGTCAAAACCCTGGGCAATCAGCTGTGCAAGCCTGGAAAATTGGAACCTGCTATGTGAAAGGGATCCCAACAATAAAACATGCTGTTTGTTGATGACCCTTGGTGAATCCTGGTGTTTCTGTCTCCAATCAACAACCCCATGCAACACCTGCATTTAAAGTAAAACAGCTTTGCCTACAGACACCACAAACCAGCCTCTCACATCGACAACAAACTGTTTACTGCAGGATAATGAAATGAAATACATCCTTAATGATGAAAGATTGACAAAGCAATAAAGTTAGAGAGAGAGTCAACATTATCTTCAGTTCGGTGTCTGCTTTGGTTGAAGAATTCTTAGCATTACAGTTTAAAGAGCTGGATTTTTATCTGCAGTAATTTTTAGCTCCATTTCATCTGTGCACTAAGAGAAAGGGGTTTGAGTTTTTTTCACTGTGCAAAAGCCATACCAGTAGATATGGTACATAACAAAGAAATTAAATAAAGGAAGAAGTGTCAGGCACAGCACTAGGACTAACTGGAGAAAGTACAGCTGGGAGAATTGGTGAACAGTAATTGCGTAGGGGAATGACCAAGAGAAAACTGTGCACAAATAGTCAAATACTGGCATGATTTTATGGGATTGGCATCAATTCAAAGGGAACCAGGCTATTTACCACAGCCCTGCACTCCAGTCACACCAAGATCACCCAAACTGGGGACAGCAGGAGCATCATCCACTCTTTGCACCATCCATCCTCTCCACGGTGTCCTGGCAGGGGGAGGTGGCTGCTGTCAGGGTGGGAGAGGGGCAGGCACTACTACTGCTCTCTGCCTGCCCTCCTCACTGACCATAGTTATTTAGGCTGGAAAAGACCCCTGAGCCCAATCTTGACTGCTCACCACCTTGAGGTGTTGTCATCAAAGGACACAGTGCTCCATGAGGAGATGGAAGCAGGTTGGACCTTTCACACCCCACTCAGACATTATACCCCCATGGAAGCTGCAACATCCCCACTTGGTATTTCAGGAGTCTGTAGCTCTCCCAGTGGGAGCTGGTGGCAGCAAGAAGGGAATAGTGGGTGGTGTTTGCATGGCAGTCACAAACATTCTGAATGCCAGGCCCTTTGCCAGCCAGAGTAAAGAGCTGCTTTCACAGTCACTGAGGTCAGGCTTTCTGCCAGCAGAATAAAATTTACTACATGGACAAAACAAATTTCAAAGACTTCTATTTGAATCACTGCCCAAAGTCATCTTTTCTAATTGCAGAAAGTCCAACAAACCAAAGATTGGTTCTTCAAGAACTCAGCATTTTAGAGCATGGCACATTTCCTGATCTTCTTTCATTAAGGCAAAACATCTCTTTGGCAATTCAGGTATTTCCATTCTAGTGCTAACAGCATTTTAACTGTATAAACTAACCTGCAAATGAATACAGACTGTGTTGTCTAATAGGGAAAATGCTTTGACTTCTGTTGTCTGATGTAGAAAGTCAGCTGATAAAAAATGCAACTGTGACTTTACTGCTGCCCCTCCCACCACCATCATGTCCATGTGCTGCATTTGTTCAGCAGTGTTTGCCAACATCCTGCTTCTTTCACCAAAGCCTTCAGAGGAAGCTAAAGGACTTAGCTGAGAAAGATAACTGGCTTAGTTCCAGCTCTGAAATGTTACTTACCTTCCCTACTGAGTTTAATGCCACTCAAGTCATTCAGAAACAAGATAATTTTATATTTGTCTGCCTTAAGTTGTACTATCTCACATTCTTAGATCTCTGTCCTCTCTTTATTTTCTTGCTTGCTATTTCTAAACTTCAAATTTGCCACTTAAATTACAAACATGAAACTGGGTCTTATGCAATTCACATGAACAGCAAAAGGCACTTGCACTTCCCTCAGTTTTAAAACAAGCTTCCAGGATATTCTTAAACAAAAATGAAAAAAAATCCACTTATCTTCTGCCTGCAGAGCAGATCTGTGCCAACTTTCTCTGAATCTTTGACTTTGCAACTCTGACAGGTGTTAAATTTCCCAGAATCATTTCTAAAAATTTGACTCTAATTTATCATCTCATCTGATACTGCATTAATATCTTAAAGGGCCTCTGACAATTCAATAAACCATCATTCCAGAAATGCTTTTAGCTATTTTGAATTGAGCTGGACTTTCTCAAACTCTTCTGTGTTTGAGCTCTCAACTTACATTCAAACAGCAACTTAACTAGCAATTATATCAATTTGATTTTTTTCTTTTATCAGGCTTTTAAAGTTTTCCTGTTACCATATTTTGAGGTGCTGGAAATCAAGTGGAAATCCCAGAGTCTTGTGCCAGAACTATTTGGATTCTGATCCTCTTTTTGTGCTTTTTATGGGTGATGTATCACAAATTGTCATTGTCATGGATCAATGACACAGATTGAACTCCATAAAATGGCATTCATTATTGAGATGCTTTCCCCAATACCAATAATGTTACATCTGAGCCTCTCACAATATTGATACTGGAGAAAAATGCAGCTCCATGTTGGAGTTGACCAGCTGGGCAGAGATGGGAGGGAGATCTGCTCAAAGGCAGAGTAGGACTTGAATATAATTTTTTTAAGTCATAGATGAGCAACCCAGTCACTAAAGTGGAAGGAGACTCTTTGAGAGAAGTGCATGAGAAAAAAAAAAAATCATAAAATTGTTGGAAAAGACCTTTTAATTTAAACAAGTTCAAATGTTATCCTCTAACTTGCCAAAGCCACAACTAAACCTCGTCCCCAAGTGCCACATCCGCACGTCCTTGTGGGATGGTAGCTCCACCTCTGCCCTGGGCAGCCTCTTTCAGGGCTTGGCAGCCCTTTATGGGGAGAAATTTTTCCTAAAATCGAATGTAAACCTCCCCTGGCACAACTTGAGGTAATTTTCTCTCATCCTGTTGCTTGTTACCTGGGAGAAGAGACTAGCCCCTGATAGTATAGGGTTAAAATGATTTCTGTAGAACTGCAAGTGGGTAACTAGGGGTGGTGGTGGTTAGGAAGGGTGGTGGTTAGGAATGGAAAGGCCTGGGCTTGCTGGTCAACAGCAACAAATCCAGAAATTATTATAGACTCATCTAATAGTGGGGTTTTTTCCTACATTGCCCCTATTCTCTTTTAAGATAAAGCTTTTGTAGATGATGGATTGGGTCAGTGCCAAATTACAGCTCACAATGAAATTCTGCATCAGCCAAGACATAATCAACATTAGGCATTTGAGCCTCAGACTTCCATTTGATCCTCACACAAAGCAACAGGGCCTTGAGAATAGAACGTTAGCTTTGCTGTAGTTGCTTTAGCTAAGGCTGTTGTTTTAACTAAATCAAGTATGACGTTGTTCAGGGCAATTGAATATGATCACTGTTTGGCTAAATTACAAGAAATTTATGCTTGGGTAAAATCAATAGAACAATATAGGGTAAATAATCAATACACAGCTGTGTGGCAGAAGGGTATAAAACGTGTGCGTTGTGAATCACTGTCAGAGTCAGATTTGGGTCTGCGTACCCCGGCTCCCGGAGCTTCTCAATAAAAGCACCTGCATATGATCATTCTGTGATTGTGTGTTTCCAATGCTAACACCCCCACCTGGGTACCACATCTTCTCCAATGGACAGTACCAACCGCTTCTTAAAATACATCCTAGTTTTATTCTGTGCTTTCCTCATATAAGCACATTGCTGGCATTTTAAGAATATAAAATCCCATGCTTCATTTTTGGCACAAATAGAAAATAACATTCTGAATTTACAATACACTTCTATGCTCAAGAGAGCAGGTAAAACTGATAATTGCCTTATTTCTGCTTCTGGTTTGGAACCCTAACACTAACATTTATTTGTTAGTTTAACATTGGGTAGATTAAACTTTATTTTTCCTTACTTCATGATGAAATGAGGACAAAAGAGGCAAGACCTTAATTTTCACTAGACCAAATTCTCTTAACATTTTCTTGCTCATCCTTTTATTCATCAGTCTGTGATGTGTCTCTGTCTTCCCTTGCCCATCATGCCCAGCCCCTGAATAGAAATGGAACTACAGATGGTTCTTTGACAAGGTGGACTGAGAGTTCTGGTGGATTTTAGAGAAAATTTGAACTGCTAATTCCTTTGCCAGTGACCTGCTCTGGCGTCCTTTGTATTCAATGTTTCAGGCAATGCAGTGAACAGAAATAGCATCAATCACCACTTCCCGACATTCTTGACATGCAGGAACCATTTTCTGCTGCTTTCTGGGTTCATTGCTAAAGAAACACAGAATTCCAGCAGAAATACAGAGCACCATCATGTAACTGAATCTACCAAATGGAGCGTTTATACTGAGTTCATCATCATGGTGTCCAAGCATCTGTTGTATTTAAGATGAGAAAACAATTTAAATGCAGTGTTTAGTCAGAAAATCCTGCACAAATCCAGAAATTATTATAGACTCATCTAATAGTGGGGTTTTTTCCTACATTGCCCCTATTCTCTTTTAAGATAAAGCTTTTGTAGATGATGGATTGGGTCAGTGCCAAATTACAGCTCACAATGAAATTCTGCATCAGCCAAGACATAATCAACATTAGGCATTTGAGCCTCAGACTTCCATTTGATCCTCACACAAAGCAAATTGCAGAGAAGTGTCATTTATTTGTGTTTACCCAGTTCTTGCTCATCTGCTAATGATGAGTGACAAGAGTGGTTGAATGGCAGGTCAGCCAAAAATACCCATGTTTGGAGCAATTGGCTCAGCAATGACTCCCCTGTCAAAAACCCTCCCTGAGTCACTCAGCAACCAGCATCCAAGGAACTCTTCTGTACCTCTGGGGCTCAATTTGGATTTTTTTTTCCTTGCCTTTTCTTCTGTGTGGAAGAGAGTACAAATGGTTGTAACACTTGCAACAGTTCAAGCAGCATTTGGATGTCAGGAATCCATTGCCTCTCACTTTTACTTTTTCGGCCTATTTACTTAATTTTTTTTTGTTATTGGTACAAAGGTGAAAGTCCTGAGAGCAAATTCTGAGATATGCATGGCCAATCTGGGCTCTTCTGACAGTAATTTATTCTTTTTACTGTAATCCTGGGGATGCTTAAGAGAAATGTCAAGTTTTAAATGTCACCTAAACTAGTCTTGTTTCCTACTTGCAAATAAATTAAAGTAAGATTTAGGAAAGAAATCAGAGTATATATAAATATTAAGGAGAAAGACTTAATCGTCTACATTTCATTCAGTATTTTTATATATATATTTTCCGCAGTGGTTGCATATAAACAAGGAATAAGGCTCTGTTAGAGCATCATCAGTGTAAGATACAAGGTCAGCAGCCCAAATGGCATCTAGAAATAACTAGAGACAACTACTTCAACCCTAAAGCAGGTTATGGCAGAGCCTTTTATTCATTTTTAGGAGCCATAATACATGCTGAAAATAACAGCCCATGTTAACATGCTACCAAGGAATTCTGGGTAAGGCTCACTGTTGAACACCATTTATTGCAAGTTAGTTCTTGTCACCAACTGCTCTAACGAAATGGTTAGACACCATTTGTAGCTTCAGTGCTAATTCCAAGCATGCCATTATTTCTAATAAGGTAGATTTTGCAGCCAAGAGTAGTTAACTCAACTGCATTTCCACTTCACTGCATGATTATTGCATTTCCGTACACAGCTGTCTGCTCAGAAGCAGGAGAAAAATGAGTTCTCTCCATGCATTCTTAGTCTTATTCTTTTAAGTAAAAAAGAATTCTAATATTGTTTATTTATCTAGAATACAGTTGCTAGCATATAACTATAAATGTGGATGACAAGCCTTTCTATTAAACCAGTTGCTTATATACATTTCTTTTAAATCACAAAGTAACTGTCAAAATCAGTAAAAACGCAAAACAAAGCACAAATCACATTTTTCAGCAACAGCCAAAATCAACTCAGTTTTAATAAAAAGAACAGCAGACATAAAAAATATTTCAAGCAGCTGTTTTTTTGCATTTCTTCTTAGTTTGAAAGAAAAGTTAATCTTTTTTAACAGATTTTAATCTTAAAACTGCAGTTGTTTGCTAAAATGCAAAGTAAACTGCTGGAAGTATAGGTGATTGTGTACCATTCATGTTACCAATTTATTAACAAAACAAGGGCACCACATCATTGTGGGCTTACATATAAAGAATAAAAGGTAAATCTGTGGATTAATTAATCAGGATGTAGGTAAAATCACCTTGTCAAACACTAATGTTAAATGGTTCAGTACCCCCGGGCATGAAAATATGGGTTCGTTCTTCAAAGACAAGAAAATTCCCCTGCATCACTGCCAGGGATTGGTCCAGGAAAACAAGACAAATCTGAGCCACAGGTTCTGAGGAGCTGGTCCATGTTCTCACAGCTGGTGCTATGCCTTTCCACAAAGCAGGGGGTACATTTAATGTAACTTAGGACAACTTTAAGAACAGTTTTGTCAGTCACACAAATTGCACTGATCTCATACCTGTTCATACCCACAAAATTAATGCCATAAATAACTCTTGGGTGATGCAACATTGCTGCTCTTTCGAAATGGTTTTACAAGACCTGTAAGAGCAATTATATTTTAATAGTGGAATAACTGTTGTTATTAATAGCTTTTAGCTCAGTAAAATTATTTTCCTCTCTGGGCACTCACCGTGCAGAAACTACTTCTTTTTTTTTTTTTTTTTTTTTTCTTTTTTTTTTTTTCTTTTTTTTTTCCTTCCTGTTTTTATTAAACTTTGGATAAACAAAAATGCATAATTATTTTCCTTAATGATATCTTAGACACTTCTTACAGGAACTCTGAATCAAAACAAACATTTAACCTGTCTTCTTGAGCAATTTCATTTACTTTTGTTCCCTGCTGTGCTGGAAGCATACTTTGTGCTCGCTCTCAATGAGGTTGAGACAGGTTGAGACCCCAACAGTTTCTCAGGTAGTGCAGCATAATATAAATATTATGGTTACAGATGAGCTGTTCCCTGCTGCCATTTACTTCATGCTTTACCTTCCTTGTCATTTACAAATAAAACATATTTATGGACTCAACAAGGTTTATAACTCTTCAAGTGAGAACAAATTCTATTTTATTATTGCCAAGAGGCCTGTGGAAAAATGTGCATGAAGTACTACAACATTCTAAATTCCCACAGTTTCTTATTGCTCCATGTTTGGCTGATGCAGAACATGCTTGAGAGGCTAAAAAGCTCTGTTTCTGATTCTGGTCCTGGTCCAATGGACATTCTTGGGTGATGGAACAAGGCCATGTTCTGGTTTTTCATCAGCTAAAAGAGAGTAATTAATCTTAATTCTCTTTTTTCCTGCAAAATAGAACTTTTGTAGCTGGAGGAAAACAAAGAGATATCAGTAGTTCTATGGTAAATTAATCTTAAAGGGGAATCTTCCAAAGAAAATCAAGAGGTTAGGACAAGATTCAGTATTGCCTTTGAGCCCTGAAAGCCAAACTAAACTCAAAGGGTGCTTTCAGCATTGTAAGTCTGCTGTTGTTGTGATGTGCTTTTAATACAGTGTCGTCATTTGAAAAGTGAGATTTTCATACATGAGCAATTTTACTTATGTAAAATTCACCTTCATGTAAGACTCCAGTAATATTTTATACAGACCAAATGCTTATTTCAGGTAACTTAAAGAAATTACTCTCAGAGGAAATTTAATAGGGAATTATATTTTTTATCCTATTGTATTCTATGTTTAAGATACTCGTTCATTTGAATCTTTCTAAATTAGCCTGTTCCATGTGAGAAGCTTTGAAAGTTATGTCTCCTTAGAAGGTCAATCATTTTCTAAAAAAACATAAACCTAATGAATTTAACCATGGTACCATGGAAACCAAATTAATTTTAAAATTAATTTGGGTGCAGGGAAGAAGGATACAACCCCAACACAGAGAAAGTGACAGAACTTGAGAAGAAAAAAAAAAGTCTCTCTTCATTAGGCACTGAGACCTTTGTTTGGGGCTAATATCCTCTATGTGTGGTTGTATATACTTGAGGGGTTTTATTTCTGGAAGTGCCATCAGTCAAAACAATAGTTTGATGTTGACTCAGGGTTCCCATAGGTGGAAGAAGAATTTGGCTCTTGCTTTTATCCATTCCTGCACTCGGCATTTTGGTTTGTTATATAAAATGAGTTTATCTAATTCATTATTCTGGGACTTGTTATAGAAGGTGGTCTAGTCTAAAGCAGATTTCATCACTTATTTCCTTGATAATTCACAAGTTAGTTTGGCTGCCAGGATAAAGAGTTGCACATAAAAAGACAAATATGTGACTAAGCCAAAAAATTTCAGTGAGTGCACAGTCACCAGAACAGTGATGTTATCAAAGTTCAGTAGTACCACAAAGTGATGACTAATGAGCTAGCTCTCTGTGCTGTAGAGTAAATGCCTTCATTAATTCTTTAAGAGACCTTCACCTGTCCTGCTTTCTGGCTGTCAGAATTTGGTAGAGGATTCCATTGACTCCTGTGACATTTTTTACATAGTTCCCATTTGAGACAGGACAAAAGTAATTGAAATAAACACATCCTAGCAGTACTTTCAACCCTCACCTTATTTTTTTGGTCTGTGAACTGCTGGCTGTAAATAGCAAAGCTACACACCAAAAATCTTCTGATCTTACCAGTGCACTGAAGCAGCATCACAAAGGGATTTGGGGAGTGGTGAGAGGACAATGCTTGAGAGACTTTTATGTAAAGCTTGCAAGATTTACTTAAAAGAAAAATACATTTTGCAGTCAGGATAGAATATGGGAAATAGAAGTGTCTGAACACATCATTTATTTCTTACCTTATCTTGGACTGAGATAATAATGGCGTAGGTTACCCATAACTTGGGATACTGCTATAATTCAGATCAGCACATGGATTGGTGGACTTTCATCTTTAGGTGGTAAAGTGAGGTTTAGTGTGTGTAACTTGATTGTGCGTTGCAGATCCTGTAGAGACATCATTCCTGCAGAAAAAAACCATACAATTGTGTTTCAGTACTGAATAACCAGACCTCACATTCATCCAAAAGACAATTTCACCAATACAGGCATTAAACCCTGTTTCAGTGAGGTTTGGGGGTTGTTTTTTTCCCTTATTATGAACTTGGACAGCATATTCTAATGACATTTCCTTACTGGCAGTCTTAGCTTGGAACATTTGTACAGTTACAAAAATTACCAGATATAAACCAAGTTAATACTGATCTTGTTCACGGCATGTAAGTCAAGAAATTTCTCTGGACAACCTTTAGAAGTATCAGCACATGAAAGACAGACCTGATTTTTAAATGTGAACATCAGGCTGCTGCAGTTCTGACAATGCCGGAACAAGAACCTTCCTTTTCTAATTGACATCTGAAAACTAAAAAAGATCTTTAGGCTAAATAAAGCTGACTAGCCTTTCATCTGTTCAGAAGCACTTAACTGTCATGGGAATTTATTAAATTTGTTCATCTTAAAAAAAAAAAAAAAAAAAAAAGAAAAACCTACAAATTGCAATGTAAATGGTAACAGTGTCTGGTGATCCCAGACAAATCAAATGTCAAGGTTCTGGGTAAGACATTTACATAGACAGTGAGAGAAGAGAACTGTGCCTTTGTAATTTAAAAGTTCCAGCAAATCATAAAACTAAAAAGCAGAAGGAAAGCTGCAGGAGCTAAGGGGAACCTGGTTAACAATAATACAGTAAGTGCTTAACTGTAGGAGCCTCAGTAACCAAGTTTTCAGAATCTGGGGCCAGTGAATATCAGTATTTTGAGTTCTGTGAGCAGTGGTTTTAACAATTCCAAACTTACATCCCATGTTTCCTTAAATATTTCAACCCCTGATTCCTCTGTGCTTGGCTTGAGGCTGCAGAGTACAGATACAAGATTGCCCTTGCTGCGCAGGGCAAATGCTGCTGGAACAGGGAAGTGATGTCAGCCCCTGCAGTGCAATCTGTAACTGGATGTGGGTGAATTCACTGGCTGGCAATTCAGAGGAAAACACACTGATGCTGTATCAGTTGGAGCCAGATGGTGAGTGAAATTATTAAAATGACACCTGCTGCAAACACCTGAAAAATTACCTTGCTACAAAGTACTCAAAGGAGAGATGGGATCCCAATACAAAACTAAGCAGTGTGGGGGGAGTGTTTGCAAACACTCTATGGGATGATTTGCCACTGGTTAATTGCAATCCTTTCCTTCACCCTTTCCTAGGTTCAGCTGATCCACTATAACCATGAGCTGTACGCAAATGTCACAGAAGCTGCTAAGAGTCCTAATGGGTTGGTGGTAGTTTCCATATTTATGAAAGTAAGTATTCCGTACTACAGATTCCTAATAGATAGACAGTAAACTTTTCCCCAAACTGTAAATGCAGGAATTAGATTCCTCATTATGCTACAGCAATGCCCAGAGGCTCTGATCTGGAATCCAGAGACAACTTCATCCTGAACTGAGCACACCATCTCAGCTGCAAAGCTTTCACAATATAAGGGAATTTAGAAGGGATAAGCGACGTGGGTAAAAAAACACCTTAGATCATAAATATCACTTATAACACTTTAATGGCTATGGCAGAAGTTACTAGCTTTGCAGATATAGTGTTTCTTCATGAAATGTTACTCATCCAAATCTCCTCTAGTAGGCTGGGGCCCTGGGAAAGAGGGCATGTCATGCTGATGTGTCAAAGCCAGCAAAATCAGTGTTATTTAAAACATCTCAGTCTCAGTGTTATTTAAAACATCTTAAACTATCAAAACTGAAAAAAACATTGAAAGTAGAACTTACAATATCTTCCATTTCACAGAATTACAAAGACATGAATATTTTGTCTCCATCCTGTTGCATTCAAGGTACATAGTTAAGTCTATAATTTATAGTGATCTAACACCAAACTCAAGACTTCATGGTTTTCCCAAACCTCTTTAATTACATTGGAGAAACCTTTTCTCTCATTTTATATAAAAAATGTTTTTCTCCCCTCTAAATATTGTTAATATTCTGTCATTCATGTATCTCTTTCATCAGTCTAAAAAAGTATGTATTTCTGAGGAATGCTGAAGTTCACCTCATCACACCTTAGGTATGGGATATCTATTAGTTCCCCCTAAAACTCTAATCCCATTTCATAAAGGTCATAACTAAGCATTAACCTCAGAATTAAAAGTGTGCATTTCACAGAGAATACTGAATAGTTAGATACAAAAGTGCAATTTTCACACAGCTCTAATATTTAAGAAAAATATTCAGGTGTTTTTTTTAATCCAAAATGTATTGTATTATGACCCAACAATCTGACCTGCATTCATGAAAAAGGGAAAAATTAAAGAGAAGACAGATGGAATCTTATCAATATTTAGAAGTACCTGCAGGGAGGTGTCAGAGGATGGACCAGGCTCTGCTCATGGCTGCTGAGCAACAGGAAAGAGGCAACAAGGGGGCAGAATCTGACACATGGAATGTTCCATGTGAACATGAGGTGTTACCTCATATGTTACCCAGACATAGACCAGAGGAAGAGAGCTTTAATTTGCAATCAAAATAGCCTGCTGCAAGAAAATGCATTCATCAATAAATAAAATAATAGAATACTAATGAAAATCCTGCCTAATATATCAACCACTTGCAAATTTCCTGAAAGCTGTTGGAGAAGAAACATATGCTCACACTTTTATTCAGGCATTAATTTCTGTTCACCCTGTTCTCCTATCCTTGTGTTTTATTTATTTTACCAACTTTCTATTAAGCTTCATTAGAAAAGCAAGTCAGTAATTATTTCCTTCTCCCACAGCTATGAAAAAAAAGGCAGAACCCAATTGGAGGAGTATAAGAGAGTGAGCATGTTTGTGCAAAAATGGAAGACCTGCAGTTCTGGCAAGGAAATGTATGTGAGAAGGTTTTGATGTTGTGCATTTTCTCTTCTGTAGGTATCTGAATCATCAAATCCATTTCTAAATCGTATGCTTAACAGAGACACCATAACAAGAATAACGTATAAGAGTAAGTTTCTTTTCATTTCTTCTGGTAACAGCTGTGTTCTTTCAGAATCAAATAACACATTTAGTGATCCTGAAACAAGAGATGTTTCATTATGGGCAGAAATTCCAGTTTTGCATTGCCAGGAACTCTGCATGATAAACTCAAGAATGTGTAAAAGTTCGTTAGGTCATCACTTTATCAAATGAATTTTGAACTTCAAAGTCTGTTTTATATCTGAAGGTGTAAGAACAGATTAATTAAATTATATTTGGCACATACATATAATGTGTTCACACAGAATGCTCAGGAGAAACTGCCTACTGTTGGCAGGAAAAGGGACATGTGGAGCAGCCTGCATTATATTAGATCTGGTTGTGTCAAGATGCTACACCATTAACTGGATTTAGTATTCATCAGTGCTTTCTTCTTGTACAGAAAAGTTACAACATTCCTATTCAGCTGCATTTAACAGATAGAGAAAGAGGTCATTAGCACAGCTTTTATATTTGTTATATTCACATTTGAAAAGCCTTTAACTGATGAGCCTCAATAATTCCATGTTCGTATATTGACCTTGTGGAAAACTGGAATTTAATTAAGGTATTTTAGAGAAAATAATGAAAAATACGTATAACAAATTAAACCTCTTCTCCTGAAAACCTTGTTTCCTTTGTCAAATATTCTAAGCTGCTATGAAGTTTGTAAGTTCAACAATACCTGAATTTAACTTTCAGAAAGTACACAGCAAACTGGTAACACAAATAATTCTTTGTCCTCTCCTGCAACACATACATGTTTCACTCCAGTGATGTTCCTCTGATTTTTACCTGACAGTTAACAAATCTTGTTACATCTTTGGTCCAAATAAGAGGCTTCTGTGATAATAAAACTCAGTTCTCTACAATACTTATAGAAAAGAAGAAAACAGAGTCTTCTCCTCAGGATGTTTTTCAAGACTGTTCTATCAGTATCAAGTGTCATCTTCTCTGCATGGAAGAAGCAGATCAGTCCCATTTTTAAACTGCTTGTCCTGATTCCTTGCAAAAACACAGCAATGCTGTTCTGCAAGAGCTTCCTGCCTACCAGTGCTGCTGCAGCATCCTGGAAACAGGGAATTATTGTCCAGCTCTTTCACCCACAAATTCCATATCCCCAGCTTCTGTCTGGGAACCAGACAGATGTTCTTCCATGAGGCCACACCCTCCCAATACCAAATATTTCATTTGTATGCTGCATTTACAGTGAGAACTCCTCTCTGGAGCTGTCAGCATTCCACAACCTCCCATTGCTTGGTTTGTCTCCTTACAAGGGAAACACAATTCCAATCACACCTAATTTGGTTTTACTAAATGAAATTTTGCATGAAGATGAACACACAAAACACAGGCTGGAAAAGCAGTGATTAATAGATTTGCTTTAATTTTTAACCACTGTTTTCGCTAAGTTTATCCATTAAAATTAAACCCCTGGTAGACGCAATGCTTATAATATTCCACAGGGCACTGGGTTACTTACTGTAGTAACAAGTATTGACTGGGAATTTTTAGTGTAAATTGGGAACATGAAAATGTTATTGAAAGTAATTCTGCAGTTGTCTTGCATGATGGATTATAGCATCATTGCTGAAAACTAATTTTACCTCTTACACTGCAAGGATTTCTAGTGTGCCTTTAGCAGCTGGAATTTTTCAGCTTCTGCTTTAGGGCTCCACTCCTGAAGTCAATACTCAGCACGGTGCTGACAAAATGCCCAGGCCCCATGTGTTCAAGAGGAGCATGGAAGGAAGGATAAATGGAGCACTGGTTCAGAGTCAGGACAGTTCATAACATAAATAAAGGGTTGTTATTGTTTTATTTTTTTTAACAGCAACAAAATAAGGTGCTGTCTCTCCTGCTGCAAGAAATTTCCACAGGCAAAGAGGATTAAAAGGGAAATTTGTACTCTTAGATATTAATGGCTACAGTGAAGTAAAGTGGACTCCAAGGAATTTTTAATGATATTTTAAATGCTTATTTTATTCTGTTATCACAGCCCAAAGAATCTACTGTGAGCAAGCTGAAACAAGGGTTTTTTCAAGCAGGCTTTAGTCAGAAGCTGTGTGGATATCTCAAAAGAAAACTGATTTATTATTCCTTGTTAAGTGTGCCATTTGAGGGGATAAGTTAGTTCTCCTTCAAAACAGTTATGCTACATGAGCTTTCACCCAGTGTTTGCTTAACATTGGCCAAAAAAGTAACTTTTTAGATTCACAAAGTTCCACATAAAAATTTGGTCTTGTCATTGTCTGGTAAGCAGAGAAACTGAGGATCTCTGCGTTCCTTACCCTGTAAATCTAACCTGGATCCTTTTCTGAATTATCATGATACGAACTTTAAAATCAAATGTACCTTCCTCCACTCAATAAACAATATATTCTCTATAAAATGCATTACTATGAAGAGAACATATACAGATTTTGCTGTGAAAACCAACCCCACACATTTATTACAAACATAGGGATAAAAGGATTTCCATCATTTCATAGGTAAATTGTCAGAGTCAAGGCCTTTAAGTAAATGAATATGAAATCTAATGAAATCTAATTTGTAGAGAGAAGAATTCCTGAGTTTGCAAATCATCATAAGGCACCAGCAGATTAAGAGAAAAAGATTGTGGGCTGTAGAATGATGCTGAATGATGCTGAAGATTCAGGAAAGGCCAGATGGATTTATGAAATGAAGTTTGTCACTGGCAAGAGATCATACATGGTGATTTTGGGCATTTTGAACATATTTGCAGTAAATATAAGCAAGACTTTGAAGCGCTGAAGTCTAGTATTAGTACCAACCCACCAGGTCTGCTTCAGCTCCAGAACAAGAAACCCTTACCAAGTTGTGGGGAAAGGGCAGACCTGTTCATGGGAAAAATGTTGGTAACCAAATCCTTATTGTGTAGTGTTCTCTCATGGAGTATCTGACTTCCCATGGAAATATAACTCAAATACAGGCATTAATAAGTACTGCTTTTTCTTGGACAAACTCTTATTTCATTCACCCCTATCTTCCACTTTTTCTGAAGTGATATTTTCCTTCAGTCTCATATCAATATCCCTCATCTGTATTGATCTTCAGTTAGTTCTCCCTCTCCTAGGGAAAAACATTTCAGGGAAAATTCTACCTGCTTGAAATCATTTTAGCCCAGCTGAAGAAAATATGGCTGTGAGAAAGCAGATATGGTCCTTAGGGATCTCTTCTGCCTGTCTGCCACTTGGTGCTAAATACACTACTCTCCGTGGCTAATAAATAATGAACAGCATGTTCATGTGGGAGAGGGAAAAGTGTGTGATGACTCATTGAAAACAGACACTGGCATGAAAAAATCCATCAGTTCTATTCTGATGCAATTCTAGCAAAATTATCAGTGCACTGTAAATAATGTTTTTAATGACTAGGACACAGGTGTATTCAGTCATCTCTAGTTGTTCAAATTTTGACTGTTTTCATGCTTCTATCTGGAAGATTTGGGTTTAGAAAGAGTCTGCCACAGGCCATGGGCATATTAAAGCATGAGCATATTAAAACAGGTGACAGTCAGCCACCTTCCAGACACTAATTGCACTTTCCCTTCTGCTTGAAGATCCAGCCATCCAGCGAGGCAATCACCCTGGGTCAAGCTTCAGGGACAGGGCAAAGGGCTCTATTTCTGACAAACATGAGAGGACCTGCCAACATTTTATTTTGTAAAATAACAAACACATATAAATTATGAAATAAAAGTAATGCCCTTGTCAATGAGGCAGAAACATTACACTCTCACCTTGGCACTTTAACTGATGCCGAAGCTGCCAATATTGTTGCCCCAAAACCCTGTACCGTGTTGACTGTGCTGTGTAAAATAAAAAGCAAGGTCATATTTGGTGTGTGTTCTTTGATTTTCTGTTGCCCAAGACAATAGTTTGCAGCCTTTTTTTTTTCCCATTAGATTGTACAAGACAAGTCTTTTGCTCATCTAAGTTATGTCCTTCAGCTCCAGGATGTTAAATTCAAGTTAAATTATGCCTTTCTGTTTTAGATCTTACACACTTCCTTGATCATTTGGATTTCTCTGCAAATGAAGGCCAGCTCATATTGAGCATTGAAATAGAGAACAAACCTCAGTGTGCATTTTTCCTTGCCTACATTTTAATGTTCCCTCTGCAAATGGACCAAATTGGAGACACCACATGCAAGTGAAAGGGTTCAAAGAGATCTCACAATGTTACAAATCATAACCACCCCAGCTTTCTCTGAGAGACACACAAGCAGCAGTGAATCAGTAAATCAGTGAATCAGTATCCTTGACTGGATGAACTCCTACAGCCTAAGATTTGGCAGGAAAATCTGAGTTTTAGCTTTGACATCACTGCCAAAAGTACTGTAGGGCAAGCATTACCCAAGAGAAATAGTGCTGGTAGTACAGAAAACACTTGTGGAACTCTGATGAATTTTGAAAGATATAACCATATCTCATTGTATCTTGGTACATATCTACAGAATGAATTCTGATGCAGAGGAATACACTTCATTAATTCCCAGGGAGCCTTACAATAAAGGCAGGGACCCTGGTACTGCTTCCCAGCAAGCTTTCCACCTAGAGTTTAGCTTTCTGAGTGGCACACCACTGTGCACATGGAAGTCCAGGAAGCTTCATGGAGCAGCTTTATTATCATGCTTTAACTGCAACTTCCTCTTGTGCCAGAAGGGCAATTAAGTTTTAACTCTCTTGGCCTTCCTGAGGCTTTGTTGAGCAAAAACTGTTAATCACTCCAAAAGATGGAAAGTCTGCATTCTCCAAAGGCTTCTGCATCTCAATCAATAACTGCAACTTTAAGAAGCTTTTGACTGCAGTCCCTAAATGTGATTCAGAGAGTGTGCTTGTGCTCACTCTCAGTGTGTGAATGGGAATCTCAGTGCATCTCCACCCAGCAGGGTCAGGGATGTTACTTGTGTTACTTGTTCTTGTCTAAACTGCTGGAGAATCCAGAAATGTGCATCTGTTAAACTTCACTCTTTGGTAAAACTGAACTACATATCATCATGTTCTGGAATTAGGAGACATGAAAAGGGTGGTGTTGTTTGTTTGGTTTGGGGTTTTTGTTTTGTTTTGTTTGGGTTGGTTGGTTTGTTTTTTGATGCTATTGTTTTACCTGAGTTGTTTTCCTCCTTTGTTCTCCAGATGATGCATACTTACTACAGGGGCTTAATATTGAGGAACTTTATCCAGAGACATCTAGTTTCATTACATATGATGGGTCAATGACAATTCCACCCTGTTATGAAACAGCAAGCTGGATAATAATGAACAAACCTGTCTACATAACAAGGATGCAGGTAAAGCAATTTACCAATCAATCTAGGATAGGTACAAAATATTATTTTAAACACAGTATTTATAGCTTTACATTAGATTCAGCCCTTGTGCTGTAGGGATTTCTGCATGCCATTTACACAGTTTGCAAAAGCACTGAAGAGGTTTTTTTGTCAAAATAAAAATATTAACTGTTTAGAGCTCTGTCAGTATCTACACACACAAACTTTGAGGAGGGCCCTGTTTTCTGTGAGGGTTTGAACTAAATGAAACCAAACGGTTTCCAGCAGTCTCTTCACAACTGCATCATTCTATGATGCTGTCAACAGTTACTTGGGGACTTTAAAACAAGTACAAGCAGTGTTGTACAAACATAACAGGTTATTAAGGATAACAGAGGCCATTCCTAGGTCCGAATAAACACATGTCAATAGCACATTAATGTGACAGAGATAGAGTATCTAGAGCCTTCTAGGAATAAATCAGCCAATGCTTTCTGGTATAGAATAAAATTACAGGATACAGACAACAAATACCTTTGGAAAAATCAGACTGATATATTGAAGCCCCTATTAGAGAGAAGCATAAGAAATTGTGCAAGAGAAAACACAACTTCACATTCAAAAGGAAGCTGTTGAAGAAACACACCAGTGGAAAAATCTCAAAAACTACATTTCTGTACAACTTGCTTACAATCCAATGCTTGGCATCAGAAAACAGCAAATTTAACACTAATTGCCCTCTTCTCCAGAGCCTCCTCTCTTGTGTACTGGAACCCCAAGGAATACTTGAACCACCCTCTGCCCGCCTCAAGCAGGCAGCAGAAGAAATATGGCCTGAGAAATTAAATGAGGAACAAGAAAACAAGCCCAAATAACACTTTGGGATTTAAAATCATATTAACATCAGTAACAACAGTAAATTAGATGACTTTTAAAAGCCTGAGCTGTTTTATTTTTGTGATATCCCTTCTGTCCAGTTTAGTCTGGAGGCAGAGAAAGCATTTTTTTTGTTTTCTAAATGGATGATTTGGGAGAATGACACAGTTGACCACAGGCAAAAATGCTTAATATTGTGAATATTTCAAACACAGGACCTGAATATTTTCCTACAAGCAACATTTTTTGGTTCAACATTAATGTGCAAAATAAGGACTCAAATATTTCTAGTCTGTGCTGCTTGCTATCTATGGGTTATAACCTCATGATACTTACTCCTTTTCATGTTTTAATGGTTAATCACATCTTCCATTAATACTTAGTTATATCCTCCATTATTAATGCTGCAAATGGATTTGGTGAAATACTTACTAATTATGTTGTGTACTCAAACTGAAAAAGCAATGCCCAGCTCAAGTTTTCCCTAAAAGCTGTTACAGACTTCCAGTATATAAAATTCAGCTACCATGTTTCCCCATTAAATGCCGTAAACAAACCTCTTAAATTCTACACTGATGTGGAAGATATTTTGTTTTTATATCTTTAAACCAAAATATTGAAGATTTCTGGTTTGTAACTTGAAACTTTTTTTCCCTATCTGATTTTGGTTGACTTGAATCAATTAAGAGTTGCATAGTCACCATAACAGCCATTTCTGCCAACCAGTGCTGGATGCACAGGATGATTCAGTATTTCCCTCTGTGCTGTGAAATCATCTCAGAAGAAGGAGGAATGCTGGCAGTCACAGAATGTCAGATACATGACAGGTATCATGACAGACCTGTCAGCAAAAAGAGGCTCTCACTTTTTAACATCATTAATTTCACGACTTCAGCATCATCACTGTCAGTTTTCCTTCCCATCCAGCCTGCCCCTACCTGGTTCTTGAATAACACCAACCAAAGCTGTGGCTTCTCAACTGAAAGCTACACTGATAGCTACAAAATTCAGGAAATTAACTCTTGTCATTCATCAAGTTCATTTGCTCTGTACCAGCTGCTGCCATCCAGCACTGTAGATTCCATTACTTTCCGGCTCACCCAAGGACACCTCAATACCATTTTCATTCGCTCCCCACAAAACTGGTTACTCTCATTTAAAATGGGGCTCAGAAACAGAGGAGCACACAAGGAATGGTTTTAAGTTAACTCTGACTACAAACGGTCAAAGTTAAATTCTGTTTTACTGAAATTCTGTTTTACTTCCATTTATTAACTGAGCTATTTCATAGTGTTGTATGTTGTTTACTTACAGCAAAGACCAGTACTAAAAAAACCCCTTGTTTCATCTTTATAGATGCATTCTTTACGACTGCTAAGCCAGAATCAGCCATCACAGATATTTCTGAGCATGAGCGACAATTTCAGACCAGTCCAGCCTCTCAACAATCGATGCATCCGAACCAATATCAACTTTAGTTTACAGGGAAAAGATTGTCCTAACAATAGAGCACAGAAACTACAGTATAGAGGTATGTTCGACCTCCAGAATAACCTTTTCTATGCTTTCACTGAGCTCCTTTCTTTGGGACACCCAAGGGCATAACAAGGCACACAAATAAAAACACATAAAACTCTGGATATGGGGAAATAACTGTGTCAGTCAAATGCCACACATTTGAAATAGATGAGTTAATATGCAGGAAAAGCATGACAAAAAAAAACAGCCTGGGACATCTAATATGTGTTTTAGAAGTAAATACAGCAGACCCTTGGTTTTCTAACCTCATTTTAAAGTCTTCTCACCTTATAAAGTGCATTTTGCTTTGGTTTACTCACCCACAAAGGGGGATGAGCTAGTCTTGATGACAACTGATCTCAAACAAAATTAACAATTGATAGGACTTAATTTTGCTTTTGAGGTGCAGCACCATAACAAACACCTAAATTGCTAAGTGTTGTGTCAAGCTGTGGATATAAACAATGAAGCAGCTCAGTTACCTGCAGCTAGAGTCTTACACTGCCACAGCTGTGGTTCACAACTGAGCTTTAATGTGTCTCATGCATCTTTGAGCCCATGCACACAACTGTGTTGCCTGAAATAATGGTGTTGAAGTGCCCTTGCAGCAGTAATATCATCATTATGAAGGGATAACACTAAAGTAAAAGAAAGGACATTTTCAGCAGCAAGACAGATGACTGTGTGGTAATACTTCAAAGAAACAGTCATTCAGACTTAATTATTTTCTAGATAGTGGAGGAAACTGAACCTCCTGGCTTTTTTAAGACATTTTGTCTAAGTTCCTAATACAGTGTAAAATCAATTTGATTCACAGTGTTAAACTAGTTTCATATTTGGAGTTTATTAAAGCATACATGGTTTTGTTTGTTTCTTTTCCAGTAAATGAATGGCTCCTCAAATGAGACAGAGCAGGCAGAACCCAAATCTTCAGTGGCATGCTCCTTCTGGGAATTGACATCATCTACAATGCACCCAACCTCCCTCTCTGGGCTCACGTGCACCATGTGCTGTGGGAAAAGAGCTGCCATACTGGAAAACTCCTCAAAATTCATTCATGTGATTGGTGGCCATTTAAAAACAAAACAAAGCAAAGCAAAGCAAAACAAAACAAAAGAGAAAGTATTACAGTAAATGTGATTACAATTTTCCTGAACTAATTTAGAGTCACAAAGAAAGACTTTTCAGCCTTTGTACATATGAAATTCTTCCTCTTCTCCCCCACATTGAAAAAAAAAAAAAAAAGAAAAAAGGTGGCTCAGTACAGCATCAAAGTGGAGTTGTGTTCTGTGTGCCAAGTAATCCTTGGAAAGCTCTCATTATTTCACTATCATTAATGGATACTGACAAGACAGAACAAGACTACTGTAAAAGAAACTTATTTCTAGGTTATGATCTTTCTGTTAATTTGATTTAAAAAGAGACAGACTTTGAAATAAGTATTGAGAGATAAGTATTGTAAATATATTACTGGAGAATATAAAGGAAATTGAAATATTTCCCTCTGTCACATATCTGTAGTAGGATTTGGCAAAATCAGAATATATCCATTTTCTGTTTCTTGTTTTACAACAGATCATACGTTGTGTTGGTTACTATTAACAGCTCAATAAATGTGTTTAACAAATTAATTTAGTTAAGTTGCTTTGATTTCTCTTTTCCTTTCTGGAATAACAAGCCTCTACTACTTGTGGATGCATTATTTATGTTTTTCTCTTATTTTGGTGTTGTTTTTTTTTTTCATTTTTTTACTTCATTTCTTTGTTTGCAGCCCATTCAAGTGAGTTAATGACAATTGGGAATGCACTTAGAGGTGGTATAACTTTAACTCTACTTTCTGGTTCATCATTAACAGGAACTGGGCTCAGAAGCAGAAAGCAGTTGAAACATATCTTAGTTTAAAATTGTCATTTTCCTTGCTGAAGCCATTTTTGGGACAAACATTCAATCCTGTAAATTGGTGGTGAAAGGGATATTTTTCTTTACAGATAAAGCAGGACCTGACCAAGTAAAAGCAATTGCCTTCTTTTCTTATTTATAATGGTCATTCACTGTGTTTGGTTACTGTCAAGAACTCAATAAATGTGTTTAACAAGTTCACACAGCACATGTTTGACCTTCTTGAATACTGAGGGATTTTTCAGGTTGGTTTTTCTTTCAGTCTGGAGAGGGGTCAAGGCCTCATGATCTCCCATCCCTAATGCTCACATTGTACCACATTTAAGTTCACAGAAAGCAAGATGAAGCCAGAAAATGCTCTGGCACCAAGGAATTATTTGCATCAAATTGAAGAACAGGCACTACAAGAAGTGTGAGGGAACAGCCAGGGAGCTTTAATATGACAAAAATGCTATTTTATCTGTGCCTGAAAAGAACAGTGCAAGGAGCACCTGACAGGAAAGTCAAGGGCCTGTGGTTTGGAAAGATTGCAGCTTGTAAAGTTAGAAGAGGCCAGGACTGGCCTTCAGGGAACTCTCAGGATGGAGACGGAAAATTGTGAGGAACCCAAAATTGTCAACAGTTCAACTACTCAGTGCAAGGTGCAGGGAAGACTCAGGTGAGAAGGGCTGGCAAAAGGGTGCCCTGTCTGCACCAGGTCTTGGACTGGTGACCCTGGCCTAGGATCCACTCAGCACATGTGTAAATTACTTGATCTTCAGGGTGTTTCGTTTCCAGGATCCTGTTTGCATATCTGTAAAATACTTGACTCTCAAGTTATTTCATTTGAAGCATTCAAATGACTTCCAACATCATGCAGTGATGGGAAAATCCACAACACAACCACAGAAATGCCACACAGTGAGTATTACACTGTAGATTAATACTGTCAAATTCTGTAATTGAAAAAAAGCAAAATTTCCACCTCAAGGTTTACCTAGTTAATAAAAACTGAAAACAATGGAAGTCACATGCCTTCAATATTTTTGAGTGATCTATAACTTATGAACTTGTTTCTCCTACTTGTTTGGAGTCTTTTAAGCTTCACTTAGGGTGCAGAGTAAAGTTACTGAGAACATAAAATCCATAATGCATCAATCTATATTTTTGGATAAATATCGGCAGTTGTTGGTCTAAGTTTTTCAGTGACAGAAGGTAAGGAAGACAAGCCAGGCCTCCATAATAAAGCTTGTAATAAATAAAAAGCCTATTTTCTATTTTAATGAAAGCTGATAGAGGGGATTTAAGAGGAGGGAGAGATGTGATAGAAGGGACTAGTCCTAGGAAGGAATCATCCTGTGCTTTGGATTAACCCTGCAAATTGAGAAACGGACTGGGACATCATACTGGGAAATCATACTGAGACACCACAGATACATTTGTCAACATTTCCAACTCTGTTTTGTGAGTTAAGATTTGGTATTTTGCCATGAATTGCTTAGGTTTTTGTTTTAGTCATATTTTGCAGCAGAAATAGACCCAAATAAAACTTAGAATTAAGTGTTTCGCCTATTTCAGTAGTGCTCACATTAGACATCCAGTCCCAGTTGTTCAGATCAGGCATGGAGCTCTGTCAGGAGACTCTGAGCAGCCAGAGAAAGCCACACCTTATCAAAAAGCATTTAAGCAAAAAGTTCCAGGATCAAGCAGCTGGCACAGACTGTGTGTTCAGAGCCCACACAACACCTGCCCAGAGTAATCCCTCCAACCTAAGCACTTTGTCCACAGTGCTGAGCAGAGCCTGGCTGCATACAGAGCCCACTCCTCTTAGGAAGGGCTGAATGTGGCCTCCCTGCCTGAGCCCTTCTGATCAGGAGCTGGATTTTTTTCTGGTGATAAGGCTCAGCACAGAAGGGAGGTACCTGGCAGGTAATACACACCTGGTAGCCTGTGGTATCGACCTCGATGAAGTCAACACCACAGGCAGGACCAGGTTGTCATGCCACAATGATACAGATCTTAAGAACCTCATAATAAGAGGAAAAGCTCTGATTTATCCACTCACTGTAAAGAACGTGATATCATAGTTGGTACCAAACTATCAAGCTCATCTTATGATAAAAAACATGAGAAAATTAAAATTTACAGTACTCTAAAACCTCTAAAAGCTCAGTTTTTCCTTTGATTAAACCAAAAAGAAAAGATATTCCTATGCAGAAAATCAGAACTAAAAGAGATCTGTGGGATGAAAGCAGAAAGCAAAGACCTTTGGCATAACTGTACCTTATACATACCATACATTTCTCCTTCCACCTTCCTGTTCCAGCCTTGAAAGTTGAACCAGCAAGCAAACACCTCAAGGTTATGCCTGGAAGCTTGGATATTGTATTATAAAACAAATTCCTATAAAACAAAACATGCTTTATCACCATTTAAAACCTCTCACTTTTCTATCAAGTAGATACTCTGAAAGAAGAGGGGCAATGGAGATTGTCCTGAAAAATTGAGACCTGAGATCACAACACCAGGAACAAAGACACTTGAGGGTGTGCAAGATTGTACTCCCTGTACTGATCCAAACAATCACAGACAAGGAACTCAAAGTAAGTTAGTCTGCAAAGATCAGAACAGCTTCAAAATCGGTGAATTCTTGTTTTTTATGAATAGTGCTACTTGCTCTGAGTGTCCCACACTTGGCCATAAGAAATGCCAACACTAATTGCTGCTCATGTGACATTAGTTTGTCAGGAACCAAAGATATTGAGGGCCTGCTGGAAATAATTTTTACATATTTTGTATGTCAAACAGTAGGATCTTTCAAGACATTTACTATAAAACAAAGGAAAAAAGAACAACAGGATAAAACTTCAGAATCCTTCCTGCTTCTGGCAGAATCTACCTTTGCTCTCCCTATTTTCATTTTCTGGGGATTTCACTCCTCGTTACTGCCACCCTCCTCTTACAAAAGCAGCTCTGAGCAATGCAGCAAAGGTTCATCCTACAGAATCACAATGCTGCTGTGAATATATGAGAATTGGCATGTTTCTTGATATCCACCATTGCTGGAATCAATATATTTCAGCAGACATTAAAAAAAATTAAGTAATTATACAAAATGACCTGGTACATCTATTGATTGGTGAAGACAAGGTGGAAAGTAGGATATTATTGTAACCAGAATGCCAAGAGCAAATACAACCCTTCCAACATTTAGGGCATTCCTCATGATCTTTAACATTAAAGGAGGAGGATGTTCCATCTTTTTATTTTACTTTTTAAAGTGGTCAGGGTTAACACTACCAAAATTGCATCTCAGTCCGAAACTAAAGTGTCTTGGGATGACTGTATGATACTGTATTCCCCTATTGTCTGACCCAGAAATGGGTCCTGTAACTTTAAGCCAGACACGGGTGAGGGGGGAAAGCCGGGGGAATTCTTTTGGCGATCTGTGTTCAAACACAGATACCCCCCTCCGCTCTCTCTCTCCGTTCTTTCTCAGCAGAGAGAGAGAGAGACTCATATGCTTTGCTTTTTTGTTAGCTTCTTTTCTGTTAGCTGAGGCAACAAGCTTCCCGGGACTGCATACAGCTTCTCCGGCTTCTTCTGGAACTATTCGGCTTAGCTTCGGTCTGAGAACAGGCGGGGAGGCCCCGGGTCACCGCATCCCGCCTCTGGATCTCGGGAGAAGCCAAGCAGAACTCTAAAATCCACCTGCTTTCTCCGCAGCGAGGTTTTAATATCTAACTTTATTTGTTTGGTTGGTTGGTTGTTTATTTGTTTGTTCGTTTGTTCCCGTGCCTGCGTGCACTCTGCGTGTTAAATAAACAGGGTTTTTTCACTTTTCTGCAAGAAATTCCTTTGGTATCACTGGTGGGGGAGAGAGTGCCGAATCCTGCCTTCTTTAGAGGGTGTTTTCTTCCTTTCAGGGTGTTTCCTCCTAACTTGTCTCAAACTGAGACACAAAGTTGAAAATTTTGCAGCTTTCAGGAGGTGAACCTTCCCCAAAAGTCAGGAACTAAAGGAAAAACTGTTAATAGCCAATGTATTTTATCGCCAATACCAAATTTGTAGCAAAAGGTAGATGTTTTGCACATTTTACTTTACATCTCAAAGCTGTACTGAACACTGTACCACAAAAAATCTTGGTTATATTTGGTTCATAAACTCAAAACACTGTAAGTTTTTCATGGATATAAGCTATAACTGCTCCATGTTTGGATTTTTTAAATTAGATTTTATTCCCCAGATATAGTGGCTGACAAAGCATGGAGAGTACTGTAAGAGATGCTCATTTACTGGCAAATGGCTCAGCACAGTTCTCAACAACACACTTTAAAATTATTCAAGGAGCCTTTACAAGCACCATTTATAATATGAAATGTAATGCAGGCAAACATTTTCTGTTTCCTACAGTGTCAGGCTTCTATTCTAATAACTAAAGATGTGTCAAACACATACTCAGAACAGAAAATGAAAAACAGGGTAATAAATCTTCTAAGGACAGGATAATAACACTTTTTGAATAGAGACAGAAATCCTTTAAAGTATTAGAAAAATTGCAAAAATATTGACGCAGTTCATGAATTTAGGCAGATGCTCCCACCCCATTAGGGGATAAAGAGCTGGAGCCAAAAGTAAGTCCAAGGGGAACAAAGTAACAGTGGAAAATAGTGTAGTTGCCCCAGAAGGAAGGTCAAGGCTATGAAATTCACCCTTGCGTGGGTACAGGAGACAGCCAACACCTCGCATCCCACTTTCTGAAGCATTCAGGTATTTGCAGCCATGGCACATGTCCAAATGTAGCAAGGACCATGTTTGGACTTGGTCAAGTAAAGTGATGCTGAGTCGTGGTTAGAATGTCCTTTCCAATTGACCATTTTGGATGTGCCTTGTCAAGGATTTTGTGAACCCACCTCAAAGGTTTTGTGAACCTTCCTCAAGGATTCTGCGAAGAAAACACCAGAAATGCCTCATGCTTGATTCACTTGCTGTCCTGCTGCGCCACCTAAGCTTTAGTAGTAAGACTCCCTGGAAGTTTATCCCTGCAAAGCTGCCCTGAAGGACTCCTGGATAAGTGCCAAATTTAAGGTGCTGCATGAGAAAACAATTGTAAACCCCACATGGTAAAGAGAAGGGCATATGTCAACATGATGAGGACATATATTAATATTCAAATATGCATTAAGGATCTTATGAAGGAATGTTAAGACAACATAGAAAGTCATAAGCGCAATGGCAGAAAACAGAACTTGGGAGAAAACATCCATCTTTTCCCTCTGCCCTGAATTTTCCCCTTAATGATGCAGAAATATAGCAGCAAGCTGATTTCAGCTTGCTGCCTCCTTTCAGACATAATTTAAATTTGACAGCAGTAGGAATAATAATGATATTTTCAGACATTCATGCCAAAGTTTCACAATACTGGAGACCTCTCATCCAACATTTATTTATATCTGTGTTCCTTGAGCTGCAGAAAAGATAAAAAAATGAAACTCCATTGACACACATTTCACCCAACTGCTGCCCATGTTCCTCCCACACAGATGGGCAGCTGAGACACTTAAACTAAAACTAAATCACTGAGACTACCCTCCTGCAAGCAGTGGCCTCTCCTGGAAGCATGTGAACTATCAAAGGCAAGCATCACCTCTTGAGATCTTAAATCATGTAGCCCAAACTACAGACCAACAGGACTTCGGCTTTTAAAAGTCTTGATGAATCCCTGCATAATTCCAAATACAAAGGATGAAGAACAGTGGAATAATTCCAGGTTTCAGCTTTCAGAAACTGATACTTTCCACTTCTTATGTTGCATTTCTTACAGAGAGAACTTCTTTGTAGGGGACAAACTTTCCTGTCAGCATGGGAAATATCAGAGGACATGGTTGTTATCCCAGGAAAGATTTCTATAGGGAGTCTAAATGATCTCAAATATCACAGCTCTGCCTTTTGGAAGGCTGATGCAGCCAATGAAATAAAACAAAAAACAGACAAACAAACAAAAATATTTAAGCAGGTGGAATTCACACAATATTCTAATAAACAGCTTAATTCTACTAAATTAAGTGGTAGAATCTCTACTAAAAACCTATAATTCAATGCTGTCTTTTTTCACCACAATGCACAAGGATTTCAGTGCCATGTGGGGCTTCACTGAAGATGCACAGCTCTGGTGCTGGATTTCAGCTCAGAGCCCACCGACCATCTTCCTCTTCATGTCCTCATCATTCTTTTTCTGGCAGCTCAGACAGCTCTTTAATTATTAGTGTGTCTTGCAGATTCTCCTACTTCCAGATAGCTCCTATGCACAGCAAAAGAATTCCCAGCAGGGAAGAGGTGTATTTTGCCACCAACCATTTAGAGCACCGTTCTCTCATCTTGTAAGCAGCAATTGGTCCTATTAAAAAAAAAAAAAAAAATTCTAAAATAGTCAAATGAGGTTGGCTCATAAAGCAGTTACAGCATTGTCTGGGTTCCCATGCACATGCAAACAGCACAAGGGCAAACCACCAGCTCAGTTCTCCAAGCAGGGATTAATAACATTCTATAGGAAGCCATTACCCCACTGTGCCGGTGTCACTCCGGGTGCTTGTGCTTCTGTGTGAGCTACACCTCACTGGAGGCTTGTCTGCATAGTCCTGAGCCTGGGGCTGCCACCCTGGAGAGAGTCCCCAGCAGGCTGAGTGCCGGACCCTAGAGACACATCCATGGATCTGCTGCTGGGTTTCACCACCTTCCCACCCTGCCCATCAAAGGAAGCAGCACTAACCACACTGACTGCCACTTTTGGGGCAGAGTGACAGAACACATGGAAAGCCTTGCGCTGCCCTGCCTCCAAGTTTGTTTTCATCACAGGAATTTCAGTAGCAGACAGAGCAGAGAGCAAAATGCACAGGATAATTATGCTTGGTATGTCCTGCTGCCCCAGTCAAACAGGGATTAGGGACAAGCCAACCAGCCTGGCCTTCCCTACCTTTGTCACAGCATCACACACACACAACAATTGTGGTTTCCAACACAGAAGTGTTTCCACCAGAGTACAGACTCCAGCATTACATTTTGACAGATCATTGTCATTCCCAGTCAGTGCAAGCAACCATGGAAACAGAAGAAATTTGGGACCAGGTTCAAGTTTAGAGAAACTGCAATCAGCAATAACTAAACTGTGCATGCTCTATTTACAACGTCTTGATGCTGCACTGTGATTTGGAAAGGACTGTGATCTTGCTACCCACAGGAAATGGATGAGAAAGGAAACATGTCAAAGCAGGAATGAGGTTGGATGGTTAGACTGTAACAGCTTGCTTCTTTATGATGTTTGTTTGTGTGATTACTCAGAATTTTTTGATGTTTTATTACCTCTTTGATGTTAACACCTGAGAATAATAGTATAGAATTCTTTTTCCTAAAAATGTTGTTTATTTGCAGTTTTATGATATTTTTTCACAAATTAATGAGAAATTTGCTTGTTTGGGATACATAGGAGAACAGATCCTGTGAAAATGATATTAAGGCTCCTTACATGAAGGATTCTTCAAAGTTACACTGCCAAGCAAGAAGGGAACAAATTTGAGATCACCTTCACATGCTTCTCAGACAAAAACACGGAAAGAGGGAAACACAAAAAATGAAACTTATCCAAACTTTACTGCCTTAAAAATGTATTTTCTTTTAACAGAATTTACCTGTAGTTGGTTTACAAAACAGAGCACAGGAATAACATTCTGTGCAAGCAGCACCATAGATACTGTGAAATGACTAACAAGAGACACAGAGCAATGCAATCTCTTTGCTTTTATAGTGTAGGATTTGTCACTGTGAATCAGGAGGTGTTGTGAAAGGGCAGTAAAGTCTAGTGAGTGACTGTGACATGCTGGAGCCTGGCAAGGTAAGCAAAGCCCTTTGTGTCTAAGGAGTGGGCATCTTATCATGATGGGTGGAAGAGAGAAAGAAAAAAAAAATCAGATGAGATTGACTTCAAGATGTTTCTCTTAATGAAAGTTTTCATGTCAACAGTCATTACAATGCTAATGTCAACACTTTTTTGGAAGTAGTACCCTTACAACATTCATTAGGGATGTCATAAGCATCCCACAACATATGGTGTCTCAAATCCACTTACTTTTCTCTTCAAACCATGACCTTGGTTTTAAAACAAGAAAGAACACAGAAGAAAAAAAAAAAAGGCCTATTGCTTATTTGATGGCTCAGTGGCATAGTGCTGAAATTCAGAATTATGTCAAGTTGCCTTTCTGTTTGTTTTGCTTTCCAGTTTTGTATCTAATCTAAAAAAAAAGTGATGGAAGCTTATTTAAAAAGAACAAGAAGTGGCAACATCTACTTCCTGAGACTGTTTGCACATTAAAAGCACTGTGTACACAGAAAAGGACATTTTGAAATACTTCAAGCAGCCTTTGGCTGGGTTTCAAGTATCTCTGATTCTGAGGGCTAACACTGGAGTTCTCTGTATCCTGCATGGCCTTGAGCTGAAATCCCTCTCTCTGCTGTGATAACCTCCCAACCCAGATGTACAAGAGCCTCTCACCAACCAGTATTTCCTCACTGCAGCTGCTGCCTTGGGTCATCTTTGGACATCAGTCTTTCCAGCTCAATACCTGAAAAAAAAAACCAACAGAAATCTTAGAAGTGTTCTCAAGACAATGATTTAGGCTCTTTGCCTGGGTAATTGAAGAAATAAAAAGAATTTTTCATCTAAATTTTACCTTTTGAAAGAACCAAATTTACGCAAAGATTATTTGGCAACATTTTTGTTTTTATTCTGCAACCATATTCCCCTACATGAGTTTAACAAAAGCTCCCTAGGATATTTTGCTTATGTGAAGATCTAAAAATCTAATCCATTCTATCTCAAGCATGTTATGCCTCCAGAAAATAAGTTCTAAATATTTATAAATTATATCTTACTGGAGCTTCTCCTCTTGGTACAAAGAACAGGGGATAAAACGGTGCTGCTACACAAATAATATTGGTTATAGAAAATTTTAAATTATTTGCCATGTTTTTGCAAGTTCTTCCTAAATCAGATGATATTTTTATAATATAAACATTTATATTATAAAATATATGTACCTTTAATGGTACAATTAAATCTAGAGCAATTACTGTAGATAGTTCCCATACTTCTTCACTGAGCTTTGCTGAAATATCCCAAATCATTCTTGCAGTTTAAAGCATTTAAATATGTGGTTATGTTTGGCATACGACCATTTATTATGCACAGTCACTGGAAATCAAGTTCACTTTGAATATATTTTCTAATTGCTACTTAGAAACACCAGCAGACAAAATAAGTGCTGAGGCTACATTAATACACGTATAAATACATTAACCTAAAACTTTTTAATGATGAAAACATTAATTCAAGACATTCACTCATTAAAATATTCATCATTTTCCTCTTAATTATAAAGTAACTTTCAAGCAACAGAAAGATCAAATATGATTAATATTTTAGAAAAAGAAAAATTGATAAAAGAAAAATCCATAAAAGAAAAATCCAAGGAAAAAAAAAGATCCCATGCAAAAAAAAAAAAATTATTGAAAGAGCTGACTTGTCTCAAAAGCCATCAGGATTATTCAGGGGAATAGCGCTCAACAAGAGACGCCATCTTTTAAAAGATTCCATATTTGCACTGTTATTTATAATGTGAAGTTTGCAAAATGAGAAGCTGACAAGCATTGCAGTAGGAAATATGGTCATTCAAGGGAAGTAGTAATCAGCTGCTGAGTAATCAGCACCAGAGGCTGCTCTTGGAAACTGTGACAAATCCCTGCCCCCTTTTAAGTCTCTGTTCATACCAAAAAAAAAAAAAAAACCAAAAAAAAACAACAACACAAAAAATCCTTGGCACAGTAGGGAAGGGCTGATGTAGGAACTACCTCATAAACAATTCAGATGTTGCAACATCTGAAGCTAATTTTTCAATTTGTTTCAAGGTAAGCACTTGGTTTTGTTTCTTTTTACAGGGGTGGGTCATATAATTTCTCCAAGAAGCAGAGTCAATTGATTAATTTCATACTACTGAAGTAAGAATCACTCTTCCATTACAGGTACAAATAGAAAAGTTTAAAAGGCATTTAGGGAAAAAGTGGGGAGGATCACTATCGTAAGATGATTTATATTATCTCTTTTAAATACACAAATATGGCGGGGGAGACAGGTTTCTCTTATGGAAGGTTAGATCTCAGACATTAAGCAGCACCTATTTGTGTGGCCTTAATTCAGCATCTACACAATTCCTGTCATAGGCTTGTTCTAATGAATGCTAAAAATGAGTGATTTAATCCAGCTAGGTTGGATGTTTCAGTATATAAGGAAGAAAACTAAAAAATTCTATCCCCCATTCCTACTCACCAAGCAGATCAGCACATTTAGCCTGTAAACCTGTAGGGTATTTATTTATAGAAATATTTTTTATTATAGGAAAGTTAATGGGAAAGTCATCTCCTTCCAAGTCAATTCCAATGGTGTATACATTATTAAAATTAATGATTAGGTATTAACACCTGAACAACATAGGTTATAAATAAGGTATGCGGTCTGGATATTAATTTTCACATTCTGAGTGCAATGTCTCTGTTACTAAAGGATCTAAAGCACACCACAACTTCAGTGTATTTTTTATTAATGCAATAAGTCTATCTGACTGTATGATCTAGTACTGCTATGCTTAAGATACTAGTAAGTGTACAAGGAAATACTCAATAACAATTAATAGTGAAGGCAGCATTTCTTGGGCACTGAAAGAGTCAGTAAATAGAGCTGAGAGTGAATCAAAAAGGGCTGCAGCAAAACTGACACCTTAAAAGCATATTTTTGAAGTGCTGAGTATTGCTACAAATCATTACTGGAGAAAATAAAACAGTTCACTGGGATCTAGTTCTTCTCTTCAATGGGAAGATGATGAAGGAGGAGAGTTTAGGGTGTCTCTTCACTCCTTTAGAAGCACTCTTCAAGAAGTAAAATAACCATGTGTCCTAAAAGTTAATCCAGCAGGTAAAACATAAATAACATGACCAATGTACTGCTACCTAAAACGCCTTCTTTATCCCACCTGTTCTCTCTTTCAGACAGAAAAATGTGGCAATACTTTTCAGAAAAAAAGTCCACAGTAGATAAGCCCAAACATTCCTGTTCTACCTCAAAGCACTTAGAAATTTCAGCATAGGATCTCATGACCAGCACAATTTTCAATCTTCTGTTTAAATCCTCTGCTATATGGCATTAAAAAACTATATATATATGCATCCCCTAAATTTAGGTTTTAAATTAACCATAATCTGAAAT
Source organism: Phylloscopus whistleri (assembly GCA_017589585.1). Lineage (NCBI taxonomy): Eukaryota > Metazoa > Chordata > Aves > Passeriformes > Phylloscopidae > Phylloscopus > Phylloscopus whistleri. Next base: position 1,473,301 of record JADMLD010000864.1, on the reverse strand, counting down.
ATAATTAATCACTGTTCATGCAGAACTCAAAGCATAAATTGTAATTTAAATATCAAGGTTGTGTGTGCTGCATTCTTGTTTCGTTTTGGATTAAACAACTATTGAAAGATTTTTCCAGCATTCCCTAGTAGTCACTGCTTCAGCAATTATGAACAGCAAAAATAATACTTCTTTCAAAATCTTCATAATCACTGATCAGATCCCAATTTTACTTAAGGCCTCATTCAGCAAAATGAAAAAAAGGGTTTAAGCTTAAAATCTGGCCACACATTTGCAGTATATCATCACACATCTTGATTTCAAGGATAATGGCAAAGTCAGATTGCAGAAGATTCAGATAGTTATTGGAATACCAGAGGCAAGGTGGCTCTGGCTGATTTTCCAGGATCACAACACAGATTCATGAAAAGGCTCCTCCCTGGTGTTTCTTCTTGTCCGTTGTCACCTCAAAAAGATGTTGTCTTCGGTTATGGAATCAAAAATGTGTATTCTATTTCATCTGCTGAAACCAGTTGGGGAGATGTTTGGGGTTTTTTCCCTCTTTATCTCTTGTAACTCTGGAAGTGGGGGGGGCGGGGGGGGGGGGGGCGGGTTCCTTCTGATAATGGGCCATTAACACCTCCCCGGACTATACCCTCCCCAGAGCCCCCGGAGCGGTGCATCTGCATTCCATCATACTATTGTGAGATGCCCCACAAAGTGGGGGGAGTCAACGATTCCTGCCTGGAAAAAACTGAGACTGGGGAACAGGAGCTCTCTTGCTTCACCCTGGGAGGAAGACCGGACCTCATCTCACCAGCATCAGACCCCATCTCACCATCACCAGACCCCTTCTCACCATTACCAGACGCCTTCTCACCATCACCAGACCCCTTCTCACCATTACCAGACGCCTTCTCACCACCCTTGGACCCTTTTTGGCTACAGGATCATCTCTACTTCAACAGAACCACATCTGCCACTCCAGGAGGACTCACTTTTGGACTGCTTCCAACACCCTGACCAACAGGGCATCAGGTTGTAGCTCTGACTCTTGTCAGGGCTTTCCAAAATTGTTGTTTGTTTGTTGCCTGGTTTGGTGGGGTGGTTTTGTTTTTCTACCACATTTATATTATTGATATTCCTAGTAAAGAGCTGTTATTCCTATTCCCAAATCTTTGCCTGAGAGCCCTTAATTGCAAAATTATAATTTGGCGGGGGTGAGGGGTTTACATTCTCCATTCTAAGGGAACCCCCAGTTTCCCTGGCAGATACCTGTCTTTCCAAACCCAGACGGATGTTTAAAAATAATCTGGTGGATCCTGGGTGTGGATGAGCTTAGGTTACAAAAAGGCTCTGTAAGGCTCTTTATGTTATTAATTTCTTAAATTGTTCTAGTTCAGAGCCTACCCTCCCCGTCATCAGGCATTTCTCAAATTTGACCAGAGCTAAGCTCGAGGAGAAACTGCCTGTGCTGATCAAGGATCCAGAAACACACCAGATATCAGGCCAGATACCATTTTAATTTGCCAAAACTCCAGATGAGTATCTTTCATTCCAGCATGTTGGAAAACTCAAATCAAGAACAGAAAAAAAATTTGCAAATAGGAGATTTCGGTGGCTGCTGATTTTAAGATAGATAATGCACAGCAAAGAGAAAGACAGATACACTGACATTCCCAAAAGCCTTAATCTTTCTTCACTTGGAATATTGACTGTGGCTATCTCTGCTATGCTATGAATAAAAACTTTTCGTAGTTCTGTGGTTCAGACAAAGGCCTTGGAATAGGATCATTGAAGTGTTTGTTAGCCAAAGTACTGGGCTTCCAGGTACAGGTTATTTTGGGGTCACTGGTCAGCTTCGTGTCTAACTCAGCATTCAAAAGGACAGGATCACTTCTTATCTGCATTCAGGAAGGAGAAGTTTTCAAGTTTAGCATCCAAATTCACTGCTCAGGTTACAACCATGGCAAATAGTCCCAGTGCAAATAACAGACAGTAAGGTACATCTTCACCAGATCCGACAGCTTGATTTCAGGTTGATGATCTTTTCACTTTTTTTACTCTTTTATGAAAAAAAATACATATAAGTTTGAATTAATTTACTTTGCATTTGTGGTACAGAAAACCTTTTATTATCCCCTTTAATTACAAAGGAAAACAGCAGGATCATGAGGGAAGAGAAAAGCTGGGGAATTTCTATAGAGCAAGAAGTTCACAAATGTTCGTGGTTCCCTCCTGTAGGAGTGTGATGCTGGTGGCATTTGTAATTATACATCTATCAGCAGCAGTACAAAACCTTTAATTATATTTCTGACACATTTATTTTCATGCCCTCTGCTTCCCTCAAGTGCTAGATATAATCACCCTGCTGGACTCCCACCTGCTATAAATCACCTGCTCAACACGGTTTATCACTTCATTTAAACAAGCCAGAAAATTCCCAGTAAAGCTGAAAGGACCAAGCAACCCGTTCAGTAGCTTTTTTTAGGTCCCTCTGCACACACCTGGATGATGCTAAAACATCAGTCATCCTGCTGGGACTGCTGAGGTACCCAGAGCTATGTCATGTTACAGTCTGGGTGATTCAGGGTTGACAGCTTTATCGTAATCCGGCAATAAAGCTGGGTCACCGGCTCAACCAAGATGACCGCTGCTGTGGGTCTGCCGCAGCTACTGGTGAAGTAAAAGGAGGGGCTACCACTCTGGTTTTCCAAAAAGCAATTTATTAAGGCAGTTAACAAAAAACAGAAGCTGTACACAGTAGCCCCTGTATTTTTGATATTGATTTTGATATTGATATTTGATGTTGATTTCCGAAAAGCAATTTATTAAGGCAGTTAACAAAAACCAGAAGCTGTACACAGTAGCAAGGGGATAAAGCCTTGGGGCAGGCAACCAACGGAAGACAAATATTACAGGGAACAGAACATTATATAACTTTGGTAACAGAACAAAGAACCTATGAACAACAACATAACCATATTCGGAAAAGCAACCAACCAATTATTAATACATAATCTTATTTGTGACAGCCTAATCTGCATAACAATTCCCATGATCCCTCTCTTCTTGCCATAACCTAAACATAAGTTTCTTGCCTATACTCTCATTTCCCATAGCCTCAGGTTGATGCCTCCTGGGCAATCAGTTGAGGCTAGGCCATTGTTCATCCCAAGCAGCCAAACTCCCACAGCGTCAGTGCTCACACTCCCTCAGATTTATGCTGGGGAGTGTAAAGGTGCTCAGCTATACATATCACATTTCTTTCATGTTTCTTTCAGGTTTTAAGGGCTTGGAGCTCACACAGTACGAAAAATTTTCCATCCTTATTTCTTTGAGTTCGAATAGGAGAGATCACCCCCTCAAAACTTCCATTGAAGATAAAATCTTCACTTTTTTGTAACTAAAACATAAACGTGTATCAGTTGCTTAGAGGAGAATGTAATGGGAAAGTAGCCAGTAGGGGGTTTTTTTGAGGAGTTAAAACTGTAGGAAAAACAACACTACTTTCACATGATGTTTAGACGAGCAGTGACCGGGAAGAGGCAGAAGGTGACTGCTGTATTGGTATCTGTTAAAACACTGTATGCTGTGTAAACAACTAGCATAAATATTTTTCTTACTGCAGTCAAAACTAAATGTTATTTGTTAACAATTCTGAATTTTGCAAGAGCCAATAGTAACCATAACTGGGTTCAGCAAGTCATAGGTTTAAGAGTCTCTTATTAAAAACATGCCCTCAAATTAACATGCCCAATGCACAGGTCGTCACCCTGGTCAGAACATCATGGCATTTGACCATATTTATAGAGAAAGAAGAAATGAGTGTTCTTAGAAATTGAAATTTCATGTCCACCATCACTTTCCAACACACTGCTCTTACAGAAATGGCCAGAGGGATCAAATTCAGGGCAACCTAAGCAGAAAATAGATGCATTTGGTATTCAAAAGAAGTAATTTTTGGAGATATTATGCATATCATACTGTGCAGTATTACTTAATTGACTACCAGAGAGGGGAAATCATATAAAGAAACAACTACCTGACAAGAAGTGATTGTACCTCACAAGTGTGACTGTAGCCAGAATCACAGAAGAATGAAACTTGTGTGTCCTAAGATCCACATAAAGCTCCTTTCGGCAGTACAAAATAACTCTGAGTGAGGTTCTAGAGCCCCGGGGATATCCTAAATGAATTGAGAACACCAAGGAGGGCACCACAACTTCCTGCAGAACTCGCCACACCAAGGTGGGTTATGAGCTGCACCCCCATCTGCTGCAGCAGTGACACATTGGACTCTCCACATGGAAGCATATGGCCGCTTTCAAACTAAACAAACATAGTTATGCAGATCTACAGCATTTTTTCATTTTTAAATATGCAGCTTGTTCTGTTTCTAGAAAATAAATCTTGCAAACCAGTAAGTGTTACGGGATTTTTGATGGCCATCTGGCCTCAAAACCACTGATTTGCCAAAGTATTGTCTGTAATCGTCATCTAAAAACATATGCTTATAGTTTTCTAGCTCATCCTAAACAGCCAGAAATTACAAGTAGCGCATAAAGAAAAATAAAAAAGAGATACAAGCAGCAAAAAACCCACAACCACAGCATGAATTTGATGGCACTGCAGCAGAGCATTCGAATGAACTATTTCACTGCTTCCATCGTAACAGGTCCCACAAAAACACATCTGCATTTGTACTTGATAAGTTATGAACAGCTCTTGTAAATCAGTGTGCTTACTGTTGTTTATTAGCAAAACCAGGTACAACAAGTCAATAAACTCTTATAAATCTACACACTTTAATAAGGCAATTAATTTATGAAGTAGATTATACAACAAGGGAAATTAAAAATACATTGACACACAGGGAAATTTAAGTGTTTAGGTATAATTCAAAGTCTAGTTTTCTGTTGTATGCAGTAAGAATTTTCAGTGTTGTTTTACAAAAAGCACACAGATTAGATTTCAAGTCAGTATATGTACGCATTGCTTTGGTAGTGCAAGAAACTTCCATTTTCTTACCACAGAAAAAAAAAATTGAGGAAGGAGGAACTCATGTCCAGTGTCAATGATCAAGGAATCTATTTAGAGCTGTTTACAAAGCACTCTTTTTTCTTTTTTTTTTCCTCACTTAAATGTTTTTCATTATACTCCTTTATCAAGCATCACTATAGTCACAGGACAGACCTGGCCCTTTCCAGCTCCTCTGGCCAAGGGAATGATTTTGGAAGTCAAATACCTTAAACTGCATAAGCCAATTTGAAATTGGAAGCAACCTTTAATTCCAGCCTTTTTCCTGTTGCCCCCTCCCTAAACTGTTCAGCCTTGCTTCAATCCCTTGTACCTGAAGAAGCATGTGTGACATATGAGTTAGATCTGGAAACCAAACTGAAATATGTCTATCAAAAATACATATTTAACCTGGCTCCCCAAGGAAATGCCTTTGCTTGTACAAAGGATGGGGCAAAAGAAGCCCAGAAGACCAGCACTCACTGAACTAACGAAACTACAGCTTTACAAATGTGACAGGAACAGCACATGCACTTGTTTTTCCAATTGTGATGGAATTAAATGCAGCAGAGTACTCTTACTGGACTCCTCCTGAGCATTTAGTTCTTCCTCAGGTATTCCGACAAATAACAGCAAAGTCTGCAATAAGATTAACAGACAAAAGGTTGAGCTATATGACCTAAATAAAATATGAGATGCTTAAGAGCTGTAAGGACTCCCCAATGATGGAAACTTTTAGATCAACAAATGCTAGGAAAAAGAAGAAAAAAGATCTTTTAAACCCTAATCTATTAAGTCCTTCAGGGTGCCATTACATTTCCTTCACTAGATATTGAAGGTGCTTAAAGGGTCATTTTGGGGGCACTTCAGTGCTTCTTGGCACCCTGAAACAAATGGAAGTGATGATATATTTTAAATACTACATGATTGTTCCCTGACCCCAAAGACCACTGGCAAGCTAACTACCTATAAAACCTACTGAGGGGAGGGTGTAAGGTAAAAATAGATTAAAAATAGATTAAAAGCAAGAGAATTCTTGGAAAACATCAAAACTTCTGAAAAAACTTCCCATTTTTCGTTCACCTTTGGCACATACCTAGAAAGAGGAGGCAGCAGAGAAGTGCATGCTGAAAATATTTAGGTTACAGAGGAGCAAACCCACTCTACCACTACACTGAGGATATTTTAAAAAATAAATAAGCACATAACTGGCTGCACACAGCTGAAAAGTCAAACAGCATGTGAAACTATAGCAGGATAGGGAAAATGTTCTGGTTATAGGTACAGAGACGTTTACAACATTATTAAACTCTGGTTGCCTTCCTATCCCACCATTCTTTCAGAAGAGCCTTTAAACACTTGAAAGCATGATCTTGCCCCAAAATTCAAATGCTAGGATGGCTCTTTCTTCCTCCACAGGTCGGAATCGCAGCAGGAAGAGCAGTGCCCACTTTGAAAGCCTTTGTGGTTTTTAAGTGCCAGATGAGGAGTTTCAGGAAACAATTGCAGTTTTCATTGTGGACTCTGAATTTGTGTTAAGCACTAAATAGTGTTATTTCCTCCTTTTTTACTCTGTGGCTTCATTTATTTTCTGTAATTATTTTTAAAACCCACATAATGGGAACTTTATGAAACTCCCTGCACAAAAGATATACCAAGTACATGTACTTGGTTATGACCATGCTTATCACTTCTAGAGTTCATATAAGGACAGCAGTTTTATCACTTTATTCCCTGAAGATCCCTTATGCTACTGTATAGAACCTGTGCATAAATCTTGTACAATCTACCGGTGGCACAACTGAGGAGAAGCGAGGGAAGGAGAAAGTTAGAGATGACATCTTAAATAATATGCCCTAGTAAGGAAAACAAGTAGTGCTAGAGAGAGAAACAGGTTGGTGTGGGTAGCAGAGGCTCCAAACATCAGTCTGGATGAAGAACAAGAATCACTTGTTCTGGCTGTACTTGTGACCTGAGAGAGAGTCACACTCCAAGAAAGGTTTGAAAACAGGGCTCTGAATTGCCCTAAGACCAGTTAATTAAAAAACAACAACAACAACACCCAAAAAAACAACATCCCACACACCAAAACAAAACCCCCAAAAATACCCAAAATACCCAGCTTCAATTCTGTAAGACCACCTCTACAACCTCCTCCCCAAACACTTTGTTTTGTTAACACAGGCCCCACATTCACATCACATTATTCCTCCTTATTGTCTCTTTCTCTCTCCAAACCCGCAGCCCCCATCTTCATATGATCCACACAGTCAGGATATGTTTCCATTTCCTGAGCCTCCCAATGCCTTATCCTTATTTCACAATCGTCCTTATAAAAATAGATCCCAGGCCTGTTCCTGAGTGTTGCAGAACATTGTCTTAGGTCTGACTGAGGTAAAGATCACAGCCCTTACAGTGCTTTGCTTTGCATTGGTAGCTTGATGGGTATTGGTAACAGACCAGTATTTTAGCTACTGCAGAGCAGCGCTGTCCCTCTGACATTTTTTTCCCCACCAAAGGACATTGGGAGTGGGCAAGATCCTGGGCGGGGACACAACCAGGCCAGTTGACTCAAATTAGCCAAAACAATAGTCCATACCATATGATGTCAGCTCAGATATTTAAGCTAAGGGAGAGAAGAGAAGAGAAAGGGGGGGCATTTGTGAGTTTTCAATGTTTGCCTTCCGGAGGAACCGTTACTCATGCTGAAGCCCTGCTTCCCAGGAAGTACCCAAACATTGCTGCTGATGGGAAGTAGACTCACTTATTTTCCTCTTTCGCTCTTGCGCGTGCAGATCTCTGCTTGCTTATTTCTTTTACTGTAATAACTGCCTTATCTCACCCTGCTGTGGGTTTGTAAGAAATGTTTTATAAGTTTTAGTTATGAATATAGTATGGTTTTTTGATTGTAATTTTAGTGTAGTGGATACCTTGAAAGGGCCTCTTGCCTTGGAATGTATTTTATCATAGCTTGATAAGAGTTTCTAAGACAACCTGAGTCTCTGCTTAGAGATTCCTTCTTATTGGTTCTTTTCCCTGTCCCATTTCTGTTTTATGTATGATCTTTTCTTCTGTCCATCATGGAATTATTATCTTCAAGGTCCGAGGGTTTTGGCCACTGGTTGGCAGAACCCCTTGAGACCACTCCCAAATTTGTTTTGGATTTGTTAGTGTTTAAGTAATCTAGTTGGTATCTATTGTTTGGATTGTTTTATTGGTTTGTAAACTTTGTACCCATCCCTTGAACTGTCCTGAACAAAAACGCCTTGCAGCCGAGGTTCGGGGTCTCTCTGAAGGCACCGGACAGAGGCTGGGGAACCCCCTGACCCCCCAAATAAAACCTCTGTATCCTAAATGCCTCTGAGGGTCCACTCTTTCTAACCACAGCCGTGACAGTGTGAGTCAATCTGCCTGCAGAGCCAAGATCTCACCAACAGGTACTGTTGAGGCGTATCAAAGCAGCTGAGTGGCCCAGCTGAACACCGGGCTGGGCCGGAGAAAGATACACGAAGCAACACCCTGCTGGTTGTTCTCCATCTTGTTCTCTCCCCTGTCCCAGTGGGAAAGGGAGAGACAGAGTGACTGAATGGGCACCTGGCACCCATCCAGGGTCAACCTGCTACAAACACACAACTCACCGCTCTCTCACAACCTTCTTGTGCACAGTGCAGATCACCTGGAACATCATCAAAGCTTCATAAATAACAATTTTTCATTAGTTCATTACCATATGTTCATTACATTTTGGTGTTGCAGAAAAAAATTTGTTTACAATTCCCTTTAAAAAAAATCCATGTGATTGTTGCAAGTGCTTTTATTTTAAAAGCTTCCTCATTCTTTTAGATTTTATGCGAAATTAGAATCAGATTTAAGCACCCTATAAAAGAACCCGTCCTCAATGGGAATTACCAAATCAGGGACACAAATTGTAATGTGGAGGATAAAGAAATTACCCTCTTACCATATAAATTGGATTAGATAATCACAAAATTTTCATGCACAGTCAGAGATGTATCTTAGAATTTTAAAAGACTGAGATTCTTCAAAGTCCACAGAAGAACAGGAGATAATGGAAATGCACATCATTAGTTGCTTTGTGTAAGTCTCCCTTGACATCTCCACGTTGATTTTCTCCTCAGCACTGAAGCAGTGTCTTAGTTTACCAAGGTAGCCTCTAGCTTTAAGTCTGGTCTCATCTAAATCCACCTGTCATCTGTCATATGCATTACTTTTGCCTCAGTGACTACATTTATTTTGCAATTACTCCATTCTCAATGATAAATGAGAAATTGAGGCATTGATCCTGGATAAAACCTCATGCAAATTCAAAAATGTACAAAAAAGCTATCTGGTTTTAAATTCAATTCCTCTCCTAACTATACAATAATACATTTCTTGGAAGTTTCCTACTCTCTTGACTAATTAAACAACAACAACAACAACAAAAAAATCAAACAAAAATCCCACACACTAAAAAACACACAAAGGTGCTCAGCAATTAAAATCATCTCACTGAAGAGGTTTTCTGGATGTTGTCTTGGACAAAACTGTGAGTGAAAGAGCTCAGGCAGAACCCAGGTCCTGATGCCAATTTCCCCGTAACTCCTTCAAATGCTGTCATGCAACACACCACCCCTGCCAATGTTTTGTTTGCTTCTCAACCTGAACTATTTCTCTTCTCATTCAAAATCCTCATCAAAACAGCAAAAATTCTCATCAAAATATCACATAGTAGTGGATCTCCGTCTGCATCCTTTTTATCCCTGAGCATCATTTGAACTGTGCATGAGGAAATGAAGGTCTGAAATGAAGCCCTCAAAATAGACTGATAGAAAATATACTAGGGTTAAAATGTTCTTATTTGCATAAGAATCAGGGTAAAAATGTTTATTTAACTTTAATAAATATCTTCGTTGTTTTCATTCTATTCATAAAACATTCCTATGTATATATATATATAAAAATAAGTTACTGTATCTACTTGATGTATGTTTCACTTACCACTAAAACCATAGATATCAGCTCATGACAGGACTTCCAGGGTGCAAGGAGCTTTACTGCTCCATCACACTCAGCCTATGAAAGCCACCTCAGAGATTTGGGGTGGGTCATCACAGAGATAGTAAACACACTAGAGAACACAAAAAAAAGCATTTTTCATCAAAGATAATGACTTTTTAATTCAGTGGGAGTTAGATCAGACTGTAACTAGGAACCAAAGTCCACAAAACCACTAGTTGAACTAACCAACACAACAGCCACACTGCTAGAGAACTCTCAGAAAATCTTCCTTTGCTGAAAAGTTGATGTTACTGCATTCAAGTCATCTACAAGACTGAAGAGCATAAATTATTCCACCACACAGTGGCAGTAAATTTACACTTACTCAGCTGCTTCAGATGTGATTGCCTCAGGTGGCAGAATAGGAAAAACTTCGATGTTTGACTACATCTGAAAGTTCTGCCATCTGTTCACAAGCAATTTGCCAACAGAAAGATGCCAAAATTCTTTAATATTTGTCAGGAGCTGCTTGCTTCTTTATTGATTGTGCATGACTGTAAGACAGCATGTAAAAGCAGCTCATGACCTGCCTGGATCACAACTGATAAATAATCAGAGTCACACAGGTAAGTTACAGAGAAATTTAAATAGATAAAATAAATATGCAGTCAACACTGCATTATTCTTTAAGTGGATTGAATTGAGAATTTACCTCTTCTCACAATGAGGGAACACTTAGGTTCTGACTTCAGAGGAATTACTTTGTGGATAAGAAGCTGGGGCCATGAACAAAACCTGAACAATGGGAACCACTGAGCAAAATCTACCTACCAAGTGCCTACACAGAGCTGAATAGGGCTACCCGGCTTGGCTTGGGTTTTGTCATATGAAATATCTTTTCATTCACAAATTCAAGTGAGTCTCATTCACACTGGCTTTGCTAGGTTTATCCAACAGGAAAAACCTGAATAGACAAAAGTACACCAGTCAGTTCTGCGTAGCACATACAGAGGTATCTTCAGGAAAAAAACAAACAAGGGGAATATAACCCAGTTGCTGAAAGTTTTCCACATCTCAAATGTTCAGGACGCTAAGATGGAAAATAAAAAGATTTCCAAATTTAAAAAAGTTAAAATGGCTCGTGCACTTTATTGTGGAGAACTCAGAATCCTAAAAATGCACCCAAATACAAGAGAGGGACTCTGCGGTTTCCAAGACCATCACAACAGATATTCCATTTTTAGTGTTTGCCAGCTGGCTTACATACTACATAATCTTCTAAGCTGTTGAAGCATTTCTAATGGTTCAATATTCTTAAAATCAGATGATGCTAATTATAATAAGAAATTAAATTATAATTTAGCTGTATAAGAAAATGTTACCAACAACTAGATACAAAAAAACACTTGGATTTCTAGACTCAGAAAGAAATTCTAATTCTTTTTAACTGAAGTGGTCAGCAAGTAACATGAAAAGCAGCTATGGAGTTTAAAAAATTAAACTATTTATTCAAAAAGCTTCTTGGCAACTCAATGGGAAAAAATTCCACAGGTAACAAGGAAAGAAAAGGAAAGAAAAACCCAACCCTCAACAAGCTGAGATTCCCATGGTTACAGGAGCTCAGATTTCAGTAAAAACAGAGAGTACTGCTAGACTGCCATCCCAACAATTAACTTAAGTGCCACGAAACGTGCAGCAATGCAGTCCCAGGCTCCTCTTTCTCTGCTCAGTTAAGCTCATTTCTGTGCCTGCCTGCTGCCTTTTTTAAAAGTTGAATTATTGCCCCAAGTCCTGAGGTGGCCACCTGCTATCAGTGCAAAAATAGCTGTGGTGTTTCCTCGGTACCCACAAAAAGTATCAACAAAAGAGAGTGTCAGTCTCATCTTGCAGGAGGACAGGTAAAGCACCACCAGTTTAAATTACTTGCTCAAGGTCACAGAACTAAAATTACCAACCCAGAGTTTGAGTCCACCTTGTCTATAACCCAGCCCAGTGCTCCTGCCAAGCGATACCTCTGGTCTGATATCACTGAAGTTCCATGCTTTCTCTAACTGAAATCATTTTGAAATGCAGATAAAGAGTTATAAAAAGATCCAAACTAAGAAAAGACACAACCTTAACATATATTGCTTTTGACCAGAAGCATCCATATTAATTTTCCGTAGTGAGGATCCCACTAGATCCCACCTAATGTTATCACTGATTGCCACTTGCAATCCCTTTGGCTGGTAGAGCCCATCAGTTCAGCAGCTAATGTTTAAGTGTTGGAGATTATTTGAAGTTTGCTGCTTCAACCTTGCCTCTTTAAATAAAACAATACTTCTTTTGATACCACTGAGATAGTTTCTCCAGGTATTACAGGTACAGGTAATGCTATCTAAATACATTCTTCAGTCTTGGCATGAGATGATTTAACTGTACTTATTATAAAGAAGAAGGAAAAAAAAAAGGAAATTTAAAAAATAAGGTAAAGCTGATTCTTTAGCCAGGAAAAAAAAAAGCACGTGGATTTATTTTATGACTGTAGACTAAAGCCATATTATTGTCATTGAAATTGTAGTATATGATGGTACTAGAATGAATTACTGCAAAACGCTCAAATCCTAAATCAAAGGCTCAAATCCTAAACGCGCTTCAAGTAAGGCCATCGGCAACATGAGGAAATCCTATGAAGATATGTGACCCTGATGGATACACACACAATGGAGAAGGTTTGGCCATGCACCAGCACAGCAGAGGTGACTAGGACTAAACTTCCTACAAGAGTGTAATTGTCAAATATCATTACTCAGATTTTGAAACATCTGCTGAAACATCACAATTTTTCACATTTCATAAAAGCTGCATGGAAGGCTTCATTTGCTCTAAGTGAATTCTGTTTGTGTCATCAAGCCTCACTTTCTAGCCCTCTTCCATATCTTTCTGTACATACAGTGTCCTTAACCTCCAAACATCACCTACAGCCCACATGCTTTATATCACTACAAATTTCAGAGCACTTAACTTCATTAATCCAGCATAACTGAAATTTGAATTGCTGGAGGAAAAAGTTGTGATTTAACAACATTAAGTTTTTTGTCACTGCTGTTGAAATATTACATTGAAGAGTTAGGATTTTCCCCCCAGAAACCTACACAAATGTTCTGAATTTACATTACAGCAAAACCTAAGCAGAAAAAAGCCCCAACACCCATTTATTTGTATTCATTGTCACAGGGCAAGTTTGACAGTGGTTGAAAAGCTGGTTTTGTGGTTTTAAGGGGATCCGTTTCTCAAATGGAAGAACCAATGTCTTCTGGAAAAAAAAGAAGGTTAAATTTTCTTCAGCTTCCCTCTACATACAAGTAAAAACCACTTTGCTTGTATGGCCCATACCACAGGACAAGGGGAGCCCACCCACTGCTAGAGGTCATCACCTAAAGTATAATCAGATCTTCCAGATATTTAATCCCATTGTATTTAAGTGGAGATTTGCACCGTATTTAGCTTCTGAATAAAGCTCTACTCTTGGCACTAAGTAATACTTGAAAGCACATTTGTATTTCTTGAACTGAGGCAGAGCTGTACCCCCTTGGCTCCAGCGAGCACAATCACATGAAATTGGAAGCTGTGCTCAACTGAGTCCCACATGAGCCCAGGTTATATGATGGACAACAAGAGAAGAAAGTTGAGCTAACACAGAAAAACAGGTGCACCATCCAATTTGGACCAATTTTCCTATTTAAAAAAGCTTTTCAAGGATCCTCAGGATAACTCTCATTGCTATTGCAAACATTAAGTCCTTGTGATGAAGCAATGACTTCCAACAGACCTCTCAGACAAAATTTAATATTTATATTTTAAATTAATAAGCTGCAGAATAGTTAAAGTCCTTAACTGCACCTGAACAGCAGTTCTGGCAGAATACTGAGAAAACACTTCAAAAGTTTTCACGGCGGGGGGAGGAATGTGACTGCTGATTTAAAATCCCTTTTATGGCTACATTTATTGCCACTCTTATTGTAATGTTATAGGCTTGCTCTACTGCATGAGCCTCAGGCCTCTCTCACCACCCACTTCAAACAGGGAATTTATTACAGAAATAAGTGTGGCTTTTGCAAAAACAAAAACAAAACCAAAAACAAAACCAAAAACAAAACAAAACAAAACACCAAAAAAAAACAAAAAAAAAAACCAAAACAAAACAACAACAACAAAAAAACCCACTAGGCTCAGAACAGTGCTAACTGCAAGCAGCCCTAAATACAGAATGCTCACTCTGACTCCTGTAGGTGGTCTATAGCTGCACAGATAATTTGGCCTAACTAATACCAACTTGACCAGCCTAGCTCCTTAGAAGATAGAAATAAACAAGCCCCTGGGTGTATTACTGATAGGTCAGGTTCAAACTCAAACAGGGGACCCCAGCCAATCCCTTTGAACCATGAAGGCACCCACATCATTGGCCAGTGAGCTGGGCAGAGTTAAGACCTTTATCCAATCATGTGTGTAAGTGCAGGAAATTTGAAGCCCCTATAAAAGAGGACTCCTAACAAGTAAATTTGGCTCTCAGTGTGTTCTTGTCTCATTCCTGTCTCCATCATCAGTGACGCCACAGCCCATTAAAACCCAGCCCAACAGAGCTAATAACTGCACCTGTACTGAAACTGCACTATATAATAATAATAATAATTAATAATAATAATAATAACAACAATAACTAATAACTGCACTATCTCAGTTACTGAAACCCAACACTATGTATTTGCTTTACAAAGTTGCAGATTATTTTCAAATCATCAATGTCATCACATGTGAAAAAAAAATCTCGATGTTCTGCTGCTTACAACAGGTTCCCTGTGCATCCCTGTGCATCCGGTGGAATCTTTATTAATGGGAGGGTGGGGTGGATTTCAAGTCCACAGATCAGAAAGAAACAGGAATAGATGATGCAGCGTGCCAAGGGACCAGCTTCCTTTCAAGCCAGTGACAGCTAAAGCAGCCTGGCTTTGGTACCTTGAAGGGTCAGAGATAAAGTGCTCCATGCTTCCAGTAGAGAGAGGCAGGAGGTAATAAAAATGAGTATGTAACAAGCCACTGTGCCTTGATGGCTCAAGACAGATTTGACACTGCCAGGACAGCCACATCAGCTTGTATAATATCATACAAGCTCCACATATAAGCAGAAAATGTCATTCTTTCTGGCTTCAGTCTGTCATGAGCTTAAACTTGTGCAAACTGCATCACCCCAGAAATAACAATGCCATGACAAATGCTAAAGGAAAGGATCTAGAAAGCCTCGTGTGGTGTTAGACCACAGCACAAGCTCAAGCCAGTAGAAATACCAGAGGAAGAAGTTGAACTGCCTCCTGATGCTGTTGTTGTCCCAGCCTCAAAAGGTGATGAGGATGTTTGCAATCATGGTGCTTGACAGCAGAGACCCCTCATTTTCTGCTTCAATTCTGGAGGAAAGTGCAGTTGCCTAAAACATGCCTAGTCCAGTAAATTGCACCATCTTGGTCACGTTCTCACTGTCCCACGGTGTCAGCCCCCATCCAACAACAAAATACACACCCTACTGGGTGCTTTGAGGTTTAGTGGTAGGGTAGGTAAGTCAGGCTATTCCCCAAGTTTAAAAAGTCACCCAATAACTCCCCCTTGTCAGTGTATTAGATGGTTGTGCTACCAAACACTCAGAGTTATATCAGGACTCCAGAGAGTCTTGTACCTGGAAATCAATCTGGGCCCAAATTACTTTTCATAATATTATCTTCTCCTATCTTTCCCTCCATGATAGGGGAAAGCACAGCCTGTTGTTCCTGTGTTCCTTTGTGCTTTCCCAAACTTCTTTTGCAACCATTTCTTCTAGCAGGCAGCCCAGGGCAACCACTGAGTGTCAGACACATCATTCACCCCTGGAGAAGGCACTTAGGAAAGACTGAATCCCATGTCTAGTGGGTCAACAACACGATGGGCTTGATGAGAGTCTTCCAAACAGATGTGCACAAGCACAGGCACTAAAGACATTGCACAGATGTGAAGTCTGATGGCTGCAGGCAGGATTTCCAGCCAAGGTCTCTCAAGAGGATGCCCACCCCAGATCAGCATGCTCTGCTGCAGAGGATATCCTCTGCAACCCATCCTCAACTTCCCCTCACTGCTACAGCCACATTAAGTGGTGCCTGACCTCTGCAGATTAAGAGAAGCAGAGTCAGGTGGAGAGAGAGGAGAGAGAGGTGTTTTAATGCAGCGATCACACTGTGTAGGCTCTGCTTGAATTCCTGCAGAAGAGGCTCACACTAACTGTTGTTTCTGAAATAGTTCCATCAAAATCAGCACACAGTCCTGCAGCCAACTCTGATAACACTTCCATATCCATTCACACAGCAAGAAAAATGGGGAGAAAGGAGAGAAGCTATTTTACAGGATGTGAAAATGGAGCCTGTAGCAGTGACGTACTGCAGAACGTATTATTTTCTCTGTAGAAATATTTCATGTCATGCCTCTGACCCATGAAAATAGTTTAACAGGGAACATTCCAAACCAATTTTACAGTTATTTTTTTGCCCTCAAGACTGAAATATAAAAGTTACCAGACAATTTCTGCAACTTCTGGTAAAAGAGATGAAATAAAAAGGGTGCTATTAAATAGCTTTATAGTAACTACAGTATGCTGGAATCATCATACATATATTAATATAGTACTGCTGCCTTCTACTTGCCACAGCCCTAAAGTGATAAAGATAAACCAGAAGAAGTTATCCCAGCAATTGCCTGAAGCAGTGAACAGTGTATTTACATACTGCACTAGGCATTTGTGGGGTTTAGGGAAGAAATACCATTTAAACAAGCACATGTACATTTTACATATACATAGCACATGCTGGACCATTTATATTTTATGGGGATCTTTGCAGCCCAAGGAGCCCAGTGCTAATTTAAAAGCTGCATCCTGCAGAGAGGGTGGATGTTTGCTCTGTGATTGCCATCTTGTGGCCACAGAAACCTGTCCTACTCCATGTTTACTGCTCCCAAACATATCTATCTTAGAAGAGGCAACCTTTTGGCTATTCCTTGAGCTGTAAGGGATAATCTAGAGTTCTGGCTAACAAAAAGACAGGTTGTGGTGTCCTTGTGAACGGCTCAGCCAAACCCCCAGCCCTGTGCACCTAAATATTGGTGGGAAAGGATGAAGGTGAGCAGCTCCCAAGTGATCCATAGCTTCAGCACAACAGGAGCAGCAGCTGCCTCTGCTTTCCCAAGAGCATGGAAACTGTCTCTGGGTTTTGTCATTAATGATATCATTAAGTCATCATTTGGTGACTACTGGAATACAGCTGAGGTCACACAGCAAGTCACTACAATAAAAGAATTCATCAATTCTGGCAATAACACCTTTTATCCTTATTTCAACCCACCCAGGAAAGTGCACATATGTTGGTTTAAGTAGAATTTATAATCTCTTGATTGAACAAACACCAAATACTGTTTTTGATGAGTGTCTTATAAAAATACATCTCTTCAAATATATACATTACAGAATGTATTGGCTAGAATTCACACACTGCTACACAGATAAGCACAAAAAAATATAAATTATTAAAATTACCACCCACAGAGTGTCTTGCCATGAGTTTAGGGTATTTCATATAGTGAGACACCACAAATCTGAAGGCAAATGAGACTCTTCTACTATGGTTATAATGTTTATCATACAAGACATCATTTCATCCATGCCACCGAGTATTTTGATCCTTGCTCTCAGACTCATTGTGTAGTTTAGCACATCTCCAGCATGAAATATTAATACATTGTAATTCCAACAACTACAAAACTCAGAGGCAAGAACTTGGAAGGATTCCCAGCAAGGACTGTGAGGGAGAGAAATCGCCCAAACTCTTTAATGCTCATTAAAGGGACAAATGTAATTCAGTCTTAAATTTCCTGAACAGATTTCAACAGAAAGGGAGCCTTAAGGCTTCCTAAACAAGAGTTGAAACATTAAACAAACAAACAACAAAAAAACCCATAAAAACTCAACAGCAACTTTTCCCTTACAAACTGCCCTCTAAATTGGGCACCATACTAGATCCCAAAGTTTGCTGATCCCTTTGTGGGAAGAGGTGGGATGGAGTTGAGCTGTGGGCTTTGGGACACACCTGCAGAAGCACATGGCAGCACAAAGGAGCACATGGCAGCACAAATGTAATGTATGATTCAGAATAAATTCATGCTAAGGACTAAAAACTACAGTATCTTTTAATGGAAACCAAGTGGTGGGAAAGAGCAATATGCACCAGGTGATAAGAGGAAAGGTATTCACTACCAGGGATGAATTCCTGTCTCAAAAGAAGGGTACTCCAGAGGATTTTTTCATCTGGTGAAACCTCAGCAATATCCATTAATGTAAGATGAATATTCGTCACCAGAAAAAGGTATTCGAGGGGATTATCTTCTAACAGGATTCCAGCGAGAAGAGTATTCCGAGAAAACTCTTTGTCAGAAGTGGCCACAAGAAAGAACATACATTAATATGTGAAAAAGGGACAAGATCATCGAGAGGAAGCAGGAAGACCCCCTGGTATCCCTTGAAGTCTGAAAGTAGTATAAAAAAGACTCTGTGAAAGCAGTATTTTGTGGACTACATGGGTATGGAACTGTCCGAACCCGGTTCACCCAGCACTGATCGCCCAGCTTGGTGCTGTTTTGCTTGTGGCTTTTTCCAATTTTATTTTGATGATTTAATAAATTCCTTTATTCATTAAATTGGCTGATTCATTTATAACACAAAGGAGCACATGGCAGCACGAAGGAGCACATGGCAGCACAGAGAGGCACATGGCAGCACAAAGGAGCACATGGCAGCACAGAGAGGCACATGGCAGCACAGAGAGGCACATGGCAGCACAAAGGAGCACATGGTGGCACAGAGAGGCACATGGCAGCACAGAGAGGCACATGGCGGCACAAAGTAGCACATGGTGGCACAAAGGAGCACATGGAGGCACAAAGGAGCACATGGCAGCACAAAGGAGCACATGGTGGCACAGAGAGGCACATGGTGGCACAGAGGGGCACATGGCAGCACAGAGAGGCACATGGCAGCACAGAGAGGCACATGGCAGCACAAAGGAGCACATGGCAGCACAGAGAGGCTTATCTCTGCCAGACCCTGGGGGGAGGAGGTGTCACACGACAGACCCCTACGGGAGAAGAGCCTACCGGAAGCTGAGAGATGGGTGAACAGCGCATGATCACCCCATAGAAGGACACTTAGAACGTGTCAGATCATTGCTGACTTAGCAACATGGGATAGGTCACACAGTGAGAATTACCACATAAGAAAATACTATGACTTGAAAAAGTGTATCAAACTAGCTAATTTCTTTGAATAAATTATTCAGATTCCCTGCTGGTCTGAGTCTGTGTCATGGTTACTTACAATACCTTTATTGTGTTCTGGGATTTTCTGAAAGCACCTACCTTACCCATCCACATGATATTTTCATTTTAAGAATTCCTGTTTTAACAGGTGCTGGTAGGTGCTATACAGCAAGAATAGATTTTTTTAAAATCATTCTAAGGCCTCATTATATGAACAGTGCCAAATGCAGATAGCAGATATCTGTTATATTTCTTAGGCTTTTCTGACATCGGTTCTACCCCAGTTCTTGTGTCCTCTAGAACTTCCAGCTATGCCAGTTCTTGCAATAAATTACAGCACTCACACATCTTACCCCTTCTGCATCCATAGCATAATAACACAAGATATTTTTCCCTTTTTTAATCCCAATTCTGAGATATTCCAGTCAGGGTCTTTCAGCCTCCCCTTTTCCAAATAACTGACTGGAGAAACAGAAACATCTGCCAATGGTACCAAACCAGCTAGGGAATGGCATTTGCAGTCTCCCAGCACAGATCAGTATGTAAGTGCTTTCAGAACAAAACCAGCTTAATTATTCCACCCAAGGCTCATACACAAAGAAAAGACTCATCATTTTAATGAGGGAGACCAGACTCATCATTTTGGGAGGGAGACCAGTTCTTTGTTTAATAAAGAAAAAAACCCCAACCCCACTACATCAGGTAGACCTTTCTCTTGAGATCAGCCCTAACCCACCAAGCACAAAGCAGGAGGGTATTAGTGCTTGAGGCAGTCCTTTACCTGCTCCACAGACAGGGAGAAAAATCTACATCTAAACCTGTTGCAAATTGGAAATAGAAATAATCACACATACATACACACACCAACACCACTTTCCTTCTCCCTTCAGGACCTCCCTCTACCTCAGCTTCCCATCCCTGAGCCATCCTGCTCTCACTGAGTTGAGCAGAGGACAAAGACACCTCAGCTTTCCTCCTCCTTTTCTCAGTGCCCCTCTGAAGAGCAAGAATCAATAACAAGTTCACAGAAGAGAAACAGAAAGCTTCAGCCTGGCAGTTTTCCCCACCCTTTTCTAAATGTCCTCTGCAAGCAGTGAGAGCATCCAGCTTGGGTTGCAATCTCAGCTGCTCTGTATTCATCTTTCTTATGACACTTGGAGCTTCAACACCCAGCCAAACCCACCCAATTAATGCGATTCCCTCCTGCAGCACAAATACTCCATAACACTCAGATCAGACTCAATTTGCTTGCAGGGGAAAAAAAAAAAAAAAAAAAAAAATGCAGTAGAACATTAGGTGTGAATTTTCCTCACTGTGAAAAAGGAACTTCAGTTGTAAGAAAAATAAACGTTCGCAGTACATTAGAGAAAAGTGAAACAAAGCCGTACTAAGAGAGGCAACTAGTAACAGATGTAATCAAAAAAGCCATTCCCAATTCCACTCCAGATCTGCCTGCAGCTGTGTCTCAAAAATCCAGGGACAAAGCAACAAAGGGCAGAGGGGAGCCCTTAGCCATCACAAACTCCAGCTCTCTGCACACTCAGACCCAGTACTGCATAATGGCCAGGAGCCATGTCTGTGCTTCAGAAATTCCCTGAAAAACAACATGGGGGGCTGTTTTATCCCTTAAAGCTTTATTTCAACTGACCTAAAGCAAAGAACTTCTTACAGTAGCCAGCACTCAGATCCATGGCCAAAAAATTATGTTAAGAGGAGGCCATAAATACCCTCCACACACACACATCCTTGCAGAGCAGGCTCTTCCCTCCAGATTGGAGCCTTATCCCTCAAGCTGCTCTAGTTCTTCAGAAAAACAAACCTTTCAGTGCCCTGAGAGGATGCATAGCTCCCTAAACAAATATCAGCAGTCCCTGCTCCCTCCTCAGGGAGAAGGCAGCTCCCAGGATCAGGCTGCTCCCTTTCCCTGCCAGCACAACCAGGAGGAGCCAAAGAAAATCTTCCCCTCCACTGCTCAGTCCTCCCTCCCTTAAGGGAAAACAAACATGCAAACCACAAAGCAAATAAAGCTGGTATCTTCCATCAAAGCCCTATTCAGAAAAGTTCCCTCAAGTTCAAGTAATCCAAGGGCTCTGAGCTGAAATTCATAATTAAAATCAAGCCTTGGAGGCTTTGGATGGCTGGAACTGGAGCACACACCTTCAAACCTCACACTCGATTTCTCCCCAAGTAATGGTGATCTTGGAACTACATCTCAGTCTTTTGCAGTCAAACATCAAGGGGGCAATGGCACAGAGACACACTTTAATCAATCCCTAGCCCCAGCAATACCAGAGACAGAGGATTTACCCCGTAGGAGTGATGGACACATTAATAATTCCAACAATGAGCATTGCTTAAAAAGATAATGCAAAGGTCTCCCTCTGAGGGAACTACACAAATCATAAACTGGCTTTCCCAAGGACTTTCAAAATGCAACAATAAAACTCCAATCAAAGAAAGATATGCGCTAAAGTGGGATTAACAATGTCCAGCACTTTGACGTGTGATATGATCCAAAATTAACATGAGCAGCAGGAACAGCAAAAGAAATCCTGAATACATTGATGTAGTCTTTCCTTTAATTTCAGGAGGTCCAGAAACAAAAGAAGAGAGACTTTTCCTCTAGATCCCTGCCTCCTTCAAAGTCTGACCTTTGAAACATTAGAAAGAGGGTTAGTTCCATTTTGTGTATGATTTCCATGGAAGTTTTATTCCCCTCTTGTAGGAGCAAAACCAGCAGCTTGGCAGGATTCCCGTGTTTATTGGGATGCAGGATTCCCGTGTTTATTGGGATGCAGGATATAGACTGTTCACAACCACCTTGCAAAGCTGACCACTGAGGTGGTTATTTAAGGACTGCAGCTTGCAGGAGCACATTTTCACCCACCCCAGCTGTCGCAGCACGACACAAAAGAAACGACACTCACACACTGAGATGTCCAAGGCAAAAAGGGCATGTTTATTTAGACCTCAACATTTATAGAATTCCAACAATGACCATGGATTGGAGGAAGAAAGTCTTCCTCTCCAGCCACACTGGTCAACCCAACAGTCCATCAACAGTCTCCTCCTTATGAGAAGGATGTAAACATAGAGAGACTGATACAATAACAAATAGGTTGTTTATGTGAAAATCGTGAGAGACTCCATTGCAAAAGGTAAACTGGAGCCTCTTAATTCTTCCTGGGCACCAATCCTTCAGGTGATACCAGCTGTACACACAACCAGAGTAGCATTCCGTGGTGCAGCACAGATGGTCTGCATTCTCCTTAGGCTCAGCTTTTTCTGAGGGTTACTTTTGTCTTTTAAAGCAATGTTGGAAGACTGAATTAGGCTACAGGCTAGATATATTCTGCCAGACATGAGACCTTACTGTAACGTTCACAGAAAATAAATAAATAGAGATGTGGCTGGGCAGGTACAGCTCTGCATGCTTTAATGCTCACTGAGAGAACACCAGTGGGGCTTTTTTTGAACAATATTTGTTACATAGTTTGCATCTTTTCACAGTAACAATCCAGTCTGGATTGGGCGTTTGAAATCAACATTCTGCATTCGAGTATATTTATTTCAGTTACTGGCCTTTTCTATTCTCCAAAAAGAAATAAGGTGCTTTCTTACAGAAACATGATTTCTAAAATCCTGTATCCAAGAGAAAAACGCCTGAGCTAAAGCAATAAGGATCAGCCATGCACAGCTTTCTAAAAGCAAACAGCTGAATCTCCTATGTTTTTGTCCGAGTCCTTCCCGAAGAAGAGCAATCCGTATTTTCCTGGTATTTCAGAAAGGCATAACTCTGTCGGGAATCCTGCCCCTTCCCTTCAGTACCACTTTATCTTCGTAAACATAAACAGTTCCGAAGGCATTGCTGTCCGGGGGTGTCTCGATCACCCCCTCCAGGGTGAGGTGATGAACGCCGTGCGTGTCCAGGCAGTAGGCGCCGTCGTGCAGGTGCCCCGCCAGGACGCAGACCACGCACCCGTGCGAGTGGATCACTGACAGCGCGGCCTCATAATTCCAGGCCAGGCAAACCCCATTGGAAGCGCCCGGATGGATGGGCACGTGAGCTGCGGTGCAGAGGGGAAGAAATAAAAGAGAGTTAAACTGGAACAAGTCTGCCTGATGCTGGGAAGTTCAGCCATCCAACTGAGTACAGAAAGCTCATCCACAGAGTGAGGCACAGTTGCTGTTCTGCTCTTTCATGGGTTCCATCTGTACCTCACCAAACCAACTGCATGTTTTCCACAGCTAACATACATGGGCTAGTTAATTTTTATTTTTTTTTCCCCCCACATATTTCCATAGGAGTATGCACCCCCAATCAAATACAGGGGTTGGAACTAGATTAGCTTTAAGGGCCCTTCCAACACAAACCATTCTGATTGTCTATTTATGCACCTCCATATCCACCTACCCGCAACTATAACTTTTTCTTGGTTTTCATCAGAGAACTTGAGGACTTCATCGAACCAGTCCAGCTGGGCTTGGCTAAATCCTCCATTAAATGCTACAAAATAAGGTTCTTTGAGCCCTGCAATGAAGAAAAAGGTTAGGCACAAATGCATACACCTCCCATGACTCCTCTGCTTTATGTAAATCTGCTGATGGTTGGTTTACTCTCAGAACTTTCGGGGGTATTTTTCGCATTTCTTGGATCAAAACTCCAGCCCCCTTCCACAAAGAAGATTATTTGTAAGTGTTTTCAGGAGTTCTGGTCATGCTACACAAACAGGGTTTCCACTGCTGGGTATCCCCCTGGTGTGGGATAGGCTGGGCACAACTCGGTGCTCGGCAACAGCCACTTCCCCAGCAGCTGCCTGGTGTTCCGATACCCAGAGGTGTTCCGATACCCAGCAGCACCGGGAGCACGGGGGAGCATCTCCTGTGCCCGCCTGGAGCCGCACTGAGGGCAGCAATGGGGCATCCCCGAGCCCCCGGCTGTCAGCACCAGGAGCTCCGGACAGCGAAGGTTTGGCCGCCCGCTCCCCGAAGCCGAAGGTTACCTTCAGGGCTGTTGAGGTCATCGTTGAGGTTCTTCTCCCAGAGCAACCGCAGGGATTCCTGATAGCGGGGGCTGCCGGGGTCCGTGCCCAGGGTGCTCACGTCGTAGGTGTCGAGCACGACGAGGCGGAGCCGCGGCGCCGGGCTGCAGTGATAAGCGTGGCACTCCCTGTCTAGGGGCCCGTCCGAGCCCCCCGCGGGCCGGCTGTACAGCCCGGTGTGCACCAGCCAGGCCCGGCTGAAGTTGTAGAGCTCGTGGTTGCCCCACGAGTGGTGTACCGGCACCGGGAGCTGCCCCAGCACCTCCAGCACCTGCTGCAAGGCGCTCTCGGACTCGCCGCGCCGGGCGTTCTGCGCGTCGATGCTATCGCCCAACTGCAGCACGAAGTTTATCGGCGGGCTCTCGCCGGCCCACGCCCGCACCGCCTCCCACAGCAAGAGCAGGCTGTGCCGGTAGTAGCGCCGCCGGCAGCCGCCGAAGTCGTGCCCATCCTCGGCGTCCGCGAACTGGCTGTCAGCGAACACCCCGAAGGCGAGGCGCGGCACCGCCTGCATGGCGACCTCGGGCGGGGCGGAAGGGGCTGGGCGGGCAGCGGGAACATGGCGGGGGCGTCGGGGCTGTGGCGGCTGCGGGCGGGCGTGGGGCTATGGCCGCTGCCGGGCCCGGCCCTGAGGGGCTGGGCGGTGCTGCCCGCTCCTCGCAGCCGCCCGCTGTCGCAGCTGCCGCCGGGCCGCGGGCGGGCGCGCAGAAGTGGGTGAGTGAGGGAGTGAGGGAGGGAGGGAGAGCGGGCGGCGGGCCGGGCCGCTCCCGTGCCCCGAACAGTCACCAAACCCCTTGTCCCCCGCAGCTCCTGTCGTGGCGGTCGCTGGCGGCCACCGTGGTGCTGGGCGGGGGGCTGCTGGCCGGCATGAAGGTGATGAAGCGGCTCAAGGAGGAGGGTGAGTGCGGGGTGCGGGAGGGGCGCCGTGAGTGTCGCGTTCCGTGTTCAGACGAAGCACTTTTCGTGGTTGGATGATGCGGATTTTGCATTCACATGTATTTTGCCTGCTTGGGCATCGTCGCTGTACCGCAGCTTTGCCACAGGGCCATTTGGTGCCTGTGTTTACGGAAGTGCCTCAGGAAATTTTCAAAAATTAAAAGCAATTCGGGGTTCAGCGTTTTAAGGTTCCTAGGTTGGAATAGTTGTGTTTGGCCGCACGCTGTGCCGGCCTGTGCAGCGCAGGCACGGAGCTGGGTGTTGTGGGCTCCGTGCAGCCCGTGAGCTTTGCCCTCTCCTGCAGAAACCGCCCACACGTTTCCTTTTCATGGATTTACTGTTGAAAACAGAGATACTGCAGCTTTTAGGGTTTGTTCAGTTTGCAACCGATGCTGATTTCATTGTTTCACAGCAGGCCACATACCTTTATTTTTCCCCTTTTAAACAAAAATGCGGTAACAATGAAAGCTAATATCACGTTTCATAGGAATTTAGTGATATATTTGATTTTGTCCGAAAGGAACATTTTCTGGAAGGCATGTGCACGTTGGATTTCTGCGTGATGAGTGTTGGTGGATCTTGACATGACCCTGAGCAGTGGCTGCTCCCAAGGCTTGCCTGGGAAGCACCGTGCACTGTGGCACGGCTGTGTTTGATTCCCACTTGTGTTTTGTAGAACTGGAGAAGGAACGAAACCGAGGCATTGGGAAGCCGCTGCTGGGAGGGCCCTTCTCGCTCGTGAGCCATGAGAGACAGCCCAGGACCAACAAGGACTATGTTGCCCAGTGGGTGCTGATCTACTTTGGCTTCACTCACTGCCCTGACATCTGTCCGGATGAGCTGGAGAAAATGATTGCAGTGGTTGACGAAATTGGTATGGGAATTCAGTTGGTGTAGGGGTCCATAAACAGGGATTTGGGGGTAGGTTAGGCTTATTCTGATAAAATACCACCAATGGTGATAACTGGTAATATTAAAAAAAAAAAAATGCTGCTGGCTATTATTCAGTAATTGAATTAATTGCTAAGGGGTACATAGATCAATCCCTAGTGTCACTAGAGTCTGGTGTGACAGCACTAATCTTTCCACAGCAGGGGACTTGGGAATAAAAAGATGGTGGCAAGTTACAGGAAATGTATTGAATTGTATTTTTGCCAAGAAGTGACTGTGAGGTATGTTAGGATTTTTTTTCCCTCTGTTTTGTTCATCTCTATGAGATTCTCTCCTGAAGCAGAGTGGCTATGCTGTGGAATGGAGAGAGGAGGAAGGCTCTGTGTTAGTTGTGTTTTCTTAGCCTGCAGGCCCTGAGGAATTACTGGGCAGGGTTAATAGTATCCCAGCATGGGAGAAATCAGACCAAAGAACATGAAGGAAAGAGCCTGAATTGTGTTTTCATGTTTACTCCTGCTGCACCATCCTGGTGTGCTTTCCTTGTGTCAGCCAGTGCTCCAACACATGCATCACATCACAGCATCTTCTGCAGCAGAGCCAGTCTGTCATCCCTCCTGAGCAGGGCAGGGCCTCTGGCTGAGGGGCTGGAAGCTCCCAGCACAGACACAGAGCATTGCATCTCATGGCATTTTCTTCCTTCAAAAATTACATAAAGCTGCCCAAAATAGCCTTTTTTTAGTCACTTGGGGTGGGCTTGGATTGATGTTACATGGTTGTGAGCTTTTTGAAGGAAGGTGAGAGATGATACCTGGTTTTCTAAAATAAATAATAATTGTTAATGTCACAGATCGAATTCCATCTTTGCCTAATCTGACCCTGCTCTTCATCACCATCGATCCTGAGAGGGACAGCCAAGAAGCCATTGCCAGATACGTTAAAGGTATTCCTGCTTTCTTCCTCTGTGTCTCATAGCATGCAGTACAGAGCACTGAAAATAAGCCTCTTGAAGGGATTCTTTTCACTAAAATGTGTAAATGTTTTCTTTCTATCTAGAATTTTCTCCGAAGCTGGTCGGATTGACTGGCAGCAAGGCACAGATTGACCAAGTGGCTAAAGCATACCGTGTGTACTACAGTGAAGGGCCCAAGGATGAGGACAACGATTACATAGTAAGTAAAAAGAGCCTTTGCTTACTGAAAAACTGTGGGTAAGAGCAGCATGTACATTTTAAAACCAGCTATTGGATCTGCACAAGTCCCATGTGCAGTGGTATGTTAAGCTGTCAGAACCACAATGCCCTCCTACAAGCTCAGAACCTTACCAAAGTGTGTTATAAACAATCCCAGAAATGCAGACAGTAGCACAGGAACTAGCAAGCCTGGCAGTAGTCAAATTTCTTTCTGATCTGCAACATATTTGACTGGCTGTTTACCTGTGGGCTCCAAAGTCACTGTGATTTCTCATTTCTAATGCAGCTGAGCTCAGAGCATGGCTGTATTTCAGTCCTGAGCACTCATGGTTCCAGCACCAGAACTCTGTGTCTTTGCTGCGAAAGCTATTGTCACTGTTAGATGCAGACAGCACTTGCAGCGTCATTTAAATAAATTTGCAGTGGAGTTAATTTTGATATAAATCCAATTGAAATACCCGGGATGTGCATGGGCAAGGCTGCTTCAGTGCGCCGGCAGAGGGCGCCCGTGTCCCGCATGTCCCTGTATCCACTGCTGATCCCGATCCTTCATTCCTCTGTGTCCCACTGCTGATCCCGATTTCGCATGTCCTGTGTCCCACTGCTGATCCCGATCCCGCATGTCCTGTATCCCACTGCTGATCCCGATCCCGCATGTCCCTGTATCCCTCTGCTGATCCCGATCCCGCATGTCCCTATATCCCTCTGCTGATCCCGATCCCGCATGTCCTGTATCCCACTGCTGGTCCTGATCCCACATTTCCCTCTATCCCACTGCTGGTCCCGATCCCGATCCCGCATTTCCCTGTATCCCACTGCTGACCCTGATCCCACATTTTCCTGTATCCCACTGCTGGTCCTGATCCCGATCCCTCGTTCCCCATCTGAGCTGGTGTTCCCTGATTCTGTGGGCTCTCTTCCCAAGCCATGCTGTGCTCTCTTGCAGGTGGATCACACAATAATTATGTACCTGCTCGGCCCTGATGGTGACTTTGTGGACTACAATGGCCAGAATAAGAGCAGCAATGAGATTTCGGCTTCTATTGCTAAACACATGAGAAAATACAGATCCTAAAACAGAAGATCTTCAAAGATTGCTGTGAATGTCACCCGGGGGTTTGGCTGTGATTGGACATTGGAGTTAAAGCAGAAGCACACGAGTGTAACATCCTATCAAGCAGGTCTCCTTTCTTCCTAATAAGAAAGGCATCCATGTTTCTGCAAATTCCCATTACCAAAAATCTCTACAGAGCCTTCCCCATGGATATCATTGCCAACAAGATCTTGAGTACAGAGTGAAATTTGGGACTTCTCTGAAACATTGTTGGGAGCAAAGGATGGAAATCACTTTTCACTTGGGAAGAATGTGTGTGTTGCTGGTAAAAAAAAGTTGCTGATCTGGCAAGACATCAGCAAGGACAGCAGTCACTGCAGGAGAATTACTTGATGCAAAGCCATGGGGCCGTGGGGCCGTGGCATTCTCAGAGGAGCTCTGCCTTCTGGTTTCTCTGCACTGTTTTGCCTTCTGGGAGAGGCAGTTGCACTGTGAGAAGCAGGGGAGCCTTAAGAGTTTCTTTATCCAGGTTAAGGAGGTGAAGAGCACTGAAAGCACCAGCAGCTTCCACACGTGGGACCAGCCCTGTAGCGAGCCTAATCATTTCATCTGAATGAAGAAATGAAATGTATTTTTTTGGTGATTTTTCCAGGTGAACACTGTTCACTTATAAGGAAAAGAGAATTGGGTTGCAAATTGGCTTTTTCTTCTGGTGCAAATGATGGTGTGTGTAGTTGCTTTGCTTGTGCTGCGCTGAGAGGGGAGGTGGGGAGGGTGGAGGGGGGCTGTGTCCATGCACAGGGCTGGCAATCAGATACATTTTATGCAGTGCAGCATTTGAAAATTAAGATTGATTTATATAGGCAATATATATTTTTATTTCCTTAGGTTTGACCAGAATATCAACAGAACTTTATATACTGTTCAAACTTCACATTCTTGCTCTGCTTTCCTTCTTTTTAGAAAGCAGTATTTATTTCTAGTCATGCAGAACAGGAGCTCAATGTTCTTTTTTAAGCTGAACCTCAGAGAATCCCCACAGGAGACAAACCAGAACAGTTCTTGGTGTGGGTTCCAGAGGGTCTTAGGCTGAACACAGGTGCTCCTGCAGGTAGCACTGGTGTTTTCCTGTGGGGGTGTGGGAGTTGGAAGAGAGTGTTCCATTCCAAGGGAAGGTGCAAAACCTGTGGAAAATTTGTGTCTTTCCAAAATTGTGAAAAACGGTAAACTTCACCTGTTTCAGAGCAGTTACACCTCTCATGCATTTTTACATATATTGGATATTTGCTCTCCTCCATGGGTTTCACCTTCAGGTCTGTATTTATTTGATCCCTTGTGATTT
This sequence comes from Phylloscopus whistleri, assembly GCA_017589585.1. Classification (NCBI taxonomy): domain Eukaryota; kingdom Metazoa; phylum Chordata; class Aves; order Passeriformes; family Phylloscopidae; genus Phylloscopus; species Phylloscopus whistleri. The sequence goes on along the minus strand of JADMLD010000864.1, from coordinate 1,443,485 downwards.
GTTTGTGGAGTTCTCAAGGCCCATCTCTGCCCCATCTCTTACCATCCTGTGGCTATGCCCTGCACAGCAGCCTTTGTCTGCCCTTCTCAAGATCTCTGCTGTCACATCAGGCCTGTATTTTAAGTATTGCAGCAATGTGTTAGGGCCAAATACCTTTTCTGCACAGAAGACAGTCTGGAAAATCATGATTGCATGAAGCCATGGTAAGTAAAAATAAAACAAATTAGTTAGAAACAGCTGCTCAGAAAAAAGAATTGGTGTTACAGCTGAGCCAAGTTAAAGCAGAATTTGGACAAGGCAAGCCTCTGTCCCTAGGCTTTGCAAAATCAGCACATGAGCTGCAGCCTGGGAAGAGTCACCTGTTAGACTGATTTCTCTAAAGGTCTTTTGCAGCTGACTCGTACTACAGAGACAAATACAGGATTCCTGTCTTCTCCCAAATGTTTGGCAGCAGTGTTGTGTCCTTTACCTTGTTTTTCTGTGCCCTGAAAGGCAGAACCAGCTGACCCAGGAAGCTTATGGCAGACTAGGGGGAGTGTGGCAAAGGCCCAGAAGGATTTCAGATGGAGTGACATGTCCCTTGCCTCATGGCAGTGGGAACAACTGATGTCCTGCTTTTTTTCAGCCTCCCAGTTTGACCATGCCCATCGCTTTTCCCTTGGCTTTTCCAGGAGGGAGACTTTCTTTGGAAGTGTAGAGTTTTATTTTTGTTGTTGTGTTGTGGTTGGTTGTGGAGTTTTGCTGTTCTTTGGCATTTGTTTTTTTTCTTTATTTGGAGTTTTGTTTGTTTATTAAAAACTCAAAAGTGTCGTTTAGGCAACAGTTAGGATTTCCCTGCTCTGTTCAGTGACAGCAGGGAGCACAGATTTGTTCCCTGTGTGTTTAGGAGGCCCAAGGGTTGTGCTAAGTGCTCACTGGGAGGAGGCAAAGCTAGTCAAGGAGGGGAAGAGAATGTGTTGGGGGTGCTTGAAAACACTTTGTCAGCAGATACTCAGTGTTTTTCCAGTCCAGTATTAGAAATGAAGCAAGCTCCCTCTGTACTCATTGTACCCAAATTCCCTGTATCCCCAAGTGCAGTGCACAGCTCACAAGGAAGGAGCTCAGCTCTGAGGAAAGGTTTGTGACAGGGCTCCTCTCTTGGGGCTGTGCTGGGTGCTGGCGTGGGGCCGAGCAGCATCAGGCTGCCCAGGTGGGTCTCCTCTCTGGAAACTTTACCGGGTGACAGGTTTCATTTGGGAACCAGATTTGTTGGAGTCTGGTGCTTTGCAAGGTGAACCTGTGTGCCCCAAGGCCAGCAGGGACCCCTGGAACCCCCCCAGACAGGGGGAAGGCAGAGCACAGTCCTGGCAGAGGCCAACCCACAGAGCTGTGCTGTGTGTGCCCACAGCACACCCAGCCCTGGCCTATTTGTCCTGGAAAATACCGGTGGAAAACAGCTCCTCCTCTGAGGGGCTGACATCCATAACCCCAACTGAAGAGCTGCTGCCAGCCCAGGCTGGGGACCAGTGACAAGATGTCTGAGGAATGAGGATGGGCTCCGTTTGTCTACCCAAGGAAGGCAACACATTCCTCATGGGCTGCCTGCATAGCCCATGGAGGAGCTCAGCTAGTGAGTAGTACTTAAGCCACAGGGGTTAAGGCTGTTTTAGGAATGTTCTCAGCACCAGCATGGGCAGAATCAGGACCTGAAGATGTGCAGAGACTGTGACCTTAACTGCAAAAAACCCTATGTGGCATTCTCAGTCCAGATCATGGGAAGACTCAGATAAAAAGGACTTTTGGGAGGTCTGTGGTGCAACCTCCTGCTGCAGTCACCCAGAGCTGCTTCATCCTTGTTCACAGCCTGAGGAAGAAAGCAAGTCTTGGGTCAAGGTCATGTGTGGTTGGAGATGCTGTTGCTCTTTCTCCCCTTCTCCAGTGCCTTTGCAGATACGTACATTTTCTGGCTTGATCAGACTTGCGTGGTGCCAGCACCGACCCAGCATTCTGAAGATGTGCTCCCATCAGCCCACAGCCAAGGATCTGGGATGAATGAAGGCTTTCACGTGGTCTTCAGTGAGCTGCAGGATGTAGCTGGAGGCTGAGAAATGAGTTGGGCTCTTTACCACCTCTCTGCAAATCAGTGTATGTTTTCAGTCAGGTAGAACAGGCAATACATGGACTGCTGAGGAGACAAACAGCTGGGAACAGCCTGTCCAATGCACTGAGGTTGCTGGTTGCAACCAAGGCTTTCCAGCCTCTGCTGCTGAAGCAGTGTACTCACCTGGAGCTTCTAGGAGCTGTGGCTCCAGCACAGTGTGTGCTGGGGCTGCTCAGGAGCTCCCCAGCCTTGGGGCTCCCCAACCTTGGGGCAGTGAGTCTGTACTCAGTGAAGCAGATGTGCTGGTCTGTGCTGCAGGGGGAATGGCCACAGTCCTTACTCAGACATGAACTGACAAGCCCCTCAGTTTTACTGAACTGCTTTTAGGTTTAGTGGCCTAAAAGGAAAGGCAAAAAGCTGACTTGCCTCCTAGAAGAGAATTTTAAAGTTTGGTTTGGTTCAACTGGAAACATGTTTTTTAAAGGAAGTTATGCTAGTGCTAGAAGCCCCTGACTTCTAGCAGCTCTACATCAGTTGTACATGTTGCTGGGAGTGTGAAGATTTGTGCTGGGGAGACCTGGGCAGGAATGGTTGCACCTGTCTCTGTGCAAGAGCCAGCTCATTCCATGTTTTAAGCTGTGTATTACCAGTTTAATAAAGCAGGTTCCTTCGGCGTGCCAGAGAACTTACTCAGCTGCAGCTTACAAAACCTCCTTGTTCTCCCGAAGTTCTTTGTGCAAAAATAGATAGACACCAACCAGTAAATCCGCCTTTAATTTGTGGGGGGATATTGAGCTATGAGTGTGCCCTTTTCTGAATGAAGGGCAGCAATAAAAGCTCCCTAGCAGCACCAGGGTGGGATGAGAGAGCCTTGCAAGGCAATGTGGCTCGTGGTGACAGCACCCTCGTGACCTTCACCTCAGGACAGCTCTGCAATGATGTTGGCAGCACAGAGCAACAGATGTATCTGCAGCTGCCATGGGTCATTGCTCAGTGCCACTTGTTTTCCTGCACTCTGCTTCCACCTGGGCACCTGAACCAGCAAGAGAAAACCGGGACAGTGGCTCTTGCTGCCTGAGGGTTCTCTTTGTTCTGCTTCCACAGCTGGGTGGTGCCAGCAGTGTGGCCAAGAAGGCCAGTGACAGCTGGGTTTGTACCAGCCACGGTGTGGCCAGCGGGACCAGGAGAGGGACCATCCCCCTGTGTGGGCATTGCTGAGGCACCTTGAGTGCTCTGTCCTGTTTGGGCCCCTCATGGCAAGAAAGACGTTGAGGGGCTGGAGCGTGTCCAGAGAAAGGGACTGAGCTGGGGAAGGGGCTGGAGCCCCAGGAGGGGCTGAGGGAGCTGGGAAAGGGGCTCAGCCCAGAGAAAAGGAGGCTCAGGGGAACTTCTGGCTCTGCACAACTCCCTGACAGGAGGGGACAGCCTAAGGGGTCAGGCTGTGCTCCCAGGGAACAGGGACAGGCGGAGAGGGAACGGCCTCAGGCTGGGCCAGGGGAGGCTCAGGTTGGACATCAAGAGGAAATTCTTCACTGAAAGGATGGTCAAACAATGGAACAGACTGTCCTGGGAGGCTTGGAGTCCCCATCCCTGGAGGTGTCCAAGGAAGAACTGAACATGGCACTCAGGGCCCTGGGCTGGGTGACAAGGTGGGCATCAGTCGAAAGGGGACTTGATCTTGGAGGTCTTTTCCAAACCCCAGTGATTGTGTGGGTGAAGTCCAGCCCCTCCTGTCTTGAACATGCCTGGGAGCAGGAAAATGTCCTTTCTGAATTACAGTGGCAATTTGGTGTCAGGACAAAGCCCCAGACTGCTCATTGGCCTGGTGTGCCTCAGCTTTTTGCTCTCAGCACATCCACTGTGCTGAGTTCAAAGGGCCGATCACAAGGGATGCTAAAATAAGCTTTTCCCTCATCCTCTGGGCTTAGGGGGATTCTAGGAATTCATGGTTCATGAGTTATGTGGCTGTGGTGTCCATTTTTAGTGACCTTAAATGAAATTAAGGGCAACATGAAACATGTTTTTCAAAACACCAGTGACAGTGACTCTTCTGCAAGCCCACAGGCTCAGCTCTGATTGAGCCAACACAAACAGGGTCAGCCACTGTCCGAAAGGCAGGGTGACATCCCCTGTGCTCTAGCAGCAGCTGTAGGTGTCCCAGGGTGCTCCAGCTCAGAGTGGTGCTGTGGGTGGCAGGAGCTGTTTGGGGAGGGTGGAGAGGGCTTCTGGCTTCACACGAGTCTTGTTGGCTTTGTTCTGCTGAGGTTCTGCAGCCCTGGGTGAGTGTCCATGCAGTGCAGAGAGCAAACAGGGGTTGCTGGACAGTGACAGATGGCCAGAACAGCCAGAATGGCTCAGGGTGGAGGAGACCCTTCCTCTCCTGCACCAGGAGCTCACTCCAGCTGTGCGTGAAGGCTCCCACTGTTCTGCCGACTGCTGCCCTGCCAGCCATTGCCTGGCTGTTCTGTACCAATTAAACAGCGTGTTTGGGACTGGGAGATCTCCATTTAAAGCCCACTTTCCCAGTATCCTTCTCATGTGGGAATTGCAGTCACACATGTCTGAGAACCTCCTTAGCATGGTGTAATGGGGCTTCTGCAGCTCCTTTTGGCAGCAAGGGCAGTGAACGTCGTGGGCAGCCAAAGTTGTATTTGAAGCTAAACTTGTGAAGTGTATTCATGATTTGGCATTCATGAATCATCCACCCCTGGCCAGATTTGGGTGTTGTTCTTTCTGATTAGTCTCTAATTTACCATGTTTGTTGCCACCCATCCTGTCCTCCCTGACCCATGCAGTGGTGTAAGCCACAAGAATTGCCATAACTGATCCTACATGAATCCTCATCCTCTTTTTCCTTCTTGTGGCCTTGTTCTCCACCCCATATGGAGCTGGTTTGGGTTCCTTCAGCACTGTGCAGCTCTGCCCAGGGCATCTGTGAGCAGGAGCAGTGAGGCAGGTCTCTTCTGTGCTATCATTTGTTTGACGTGCTGGTGAGAGTGAAGTGCTGGCTGTGGTCGTAGCTGACAGGAGAGCATGTTCCCAGCAAAGGAAATTTCCACCAAAGAGAAGTCTACAAACCACAGATAGATCCCAGAGTTACTAAAATTGGGAGAGAAGATCAGGTCCTTTCTTTACGCACTGTATATGGCAAAAAATGAACATGAATTGGTGAGCAGGCAGGGGTGTCGATCCCTTCCTTCCAAATATAGGGAAGGGGCTGAACCAGGGGAACCAAGCTGAGCCTATAAAAGCTGTCAGGAAGAAAGCCCTTGTTGGTGGCTCCTGATGTCCTGGCCATGCTCATGGCCATGCTGAGGGACAGCAGAGGGACAGAGGGCTCCTACCACAGGTCTTGTTCCCCGTGCTTGGAGCCTCAAAAGGCTGTAGCACTGTGGTGGGAATTCTGCTGTAGATTCCCTGCTGGGCCATTCCTTGGGCAGGGAAGGAGTGGTCCCTGGTGAACTTTGCTGGCCCTTAAAAGGCACAGTTACCTGTACTGAGAGGTGTTGGGCCTTTGGAGAGGCTGCAGCTTAGTTGAAGTCTGACCTTTGACTCTTTCTCTTTCAGAGATACGAGATGTCAGCTGGTTCCTCCTGCTTTCTGTTGACTGATTGTTAAGGTGAGGATTTGAGGCATGAAAACTAACAGCTTGCCCAGGCTGGCAGGAGCAGGCTTTCCTCTTGTGCTCATTGTGGGGAGGTCTCTGTTTTTCCCCCTCCATGAGCTCCTTTAACGTGCCACAGCACATGTCCATTCCTGCCCACTGTGGCTGCTCACCAGAGGACTAGAGCAGGTTCCATGTTAATAGAGAGTGGGGGAAGTCATAAATTAAAAACCAAAAGAAAACATAATCTTCAGTGCTTCCCTTTTCCAAGGACTACATGAATGCTTCAGATCTGACCAGTTCCCTGGGGGACCTTCTTCTTCCTTTGGACATGGATCTCCTTCCCTTGCAGCCATGAGGGGTGGTAGCTCTTCTTCACTGCCTTTGTACCTTCCAGCTTGGAAAAGCAAACAACTCCGTCAAGATCTCGCCGCACACACCCGAGAGCTGGGAGGGCTGAGCTTGGAGCAGCCAACTGGGGGTGAATGTTCAGTTCCACTCTGCCCTGAGCACCACAAAGGGAACCAGCCCAGCAGGGTCTGTCTTTCAGAGCCATGAGCAGGGACGCTGGCATGGAGATTTTTGGTGAGGCCGCACCGTACCTGCGCAAATCCGAAAAGGAGAGAATAGAAGCCCAGAACCAGCCATTTGATGCCAAGACCTACTGCTTTGTGGCTGACCCCGAGGTGGAGTACACCAGGGGGAGGATTAAGGCTGCACAGGATGGGAAGATAACTGTTGAGACAGAGGATGGCAGAGTAAGTGCATTCCTTCTGGCCCTTCTCCCAGCCCCGCTTAGGGACTCAGGGCATCTGCTGGGGATGAACTGAGAAAGCACCAGGCTAGCTCAGGCAAGAAATCTGCCCTGCCCTCCCCTGTCCTCTGACTGGGACCAGCACAGCCTCCACAGGAAAGCATAGCTCTGGATGGTTGGATAAAAGTATTCATTGGATAATTATTCTTGGTTTGGGCTCTAAAAATCAGGCAATGCTCTAAACCAGGCTGGATCATAGCCTTGCCAGTCTTAACTTAGTCTTTAACACTTTCTCAGCTAACGCTGTCATATCCACTCACAAATTCCTTCCTTTACTGGTAGCTGAGCAGACAGATACTTTCCAAGTCGCCTTTGCATGTGAAGCTGTCAGTGACACTGCAGCTTCCTAGAGGAGCATCCAAGGTGTTAATCTTCCAAAACTCTGAAATGTCTTAGCAGCTCATGTCCTGATACTTTTTGTAAGAATAACTGCAGCAGTTCAAAGAATAACCATGACCAACATCTTCGCAGTAGGTGCTACAAGGCTTTTAGAAAGCAGTGGCTGAGTTCAGCTGCTGCCAGCTGTGAACATCTGCCACCCCCACAACATATCCACAGGCTCTGGCTGTGTGACAGGATGGTCCCCCACAGTGTGAGCCCTGCAGACGGTGCTGTTTGGTAGAGACAGAGCCTTTCTTTAATTGGGAATGGCCACAGGCAGGAGTGGAACAAGTCTGTCCCAAGGATGGATTTGCTGTTGATGAGTCTTGTGCTGTTGGTGTCCTGGCTCTCTGGCACTGTCATGGGAACCCTGGAGGCTGTGAGCTTGGCTGGCCAGCAGATGTGCCCCAGGCTCTTACAGCCATGAGCAACAGAGACCTAAAGTTCAGAAGCAGTGATAATGTGTTGGAAGATCTGGTCCAGCACAAATCATGTCTGTGTGGTCATAGCAGTTCCAGTAAATTTGCATCCTGTCAAGGTACCAGTGTTGTAGAGTTCCTGGCTGGCTGCAGTGTTTGCCCTCAAATAGCCGTATCTTCCTCAGCACAGTTGAACAGAAAGAAAAATATGGATTAGAGTAGCCTTAGGGATGTTATTACTTCTCTGTGGTTGTGGAAGGACTGTCAAGAGTCCTTTTTCTGAATTATAGACAGTTGCTGTCAAACCTGATGATGTCTATGCCATGAACCCACCTAAGTTTGACAGAGTTGAGGATGTGGCCATGCTGACCCACCTGCACGAACCTGCCGTCCTCTACAACCTCAAGGACCGCTACAGCTCCTGGATGATCTATGTAAGTTCCTTCTTCTGACAAAGGAGAAAATACAGCTGCAGGAGCTGGACTTCACTGACACCTCTATTTTTTTTCCTGCAGACCTACTCGGGTCTCTTCTGCGTCACTGTCAACCCCTACAAGTGGCTGCCGGTGTACAACCCCGAGGTGGTGTTGGCCTACCGAGGCAAGAAGCGCCAGGAGGCCCCTCCACACATCTTCTCCATCTCTGACAACGCCTATCAGTTCATGCTGACTGGTGAGCTTTTCTATTTTGATCAGACTTGGAGTAAAAAAGTGTGTCAGAACCGCTGCTTCTGCCAAGTGCCATCCCATACTGCCTTTCTCATCTGTTGCAGAGTGCTTGGTCTGTGTAATATTGCTGAATATCTGCTTGGCTTTTATTACCAAGCCTGGCTGATGCAAAACCAGCTCCAGACAGTTTTCACCAGCTCCTGAAATATTTTCATTATTTTTGAAGTACTGTGCTGATGTGCTGCACATTATTTCTGGTCTAAGTACTAAGCTAAGCAGCCTAACAGGGATCTCTGCAAAGGGCAGTTGTACTTGGACAGGACACAATATCACAAGTCCCTGGGCAGCACACCTGCATGTGGCTTCAAGGAGGAGCAGAGAGATCCAGAACAGAGCTAGTAGCAAATATTGTCACCAAAACACATGGTTTTAATTTGAATAAACTCCTGTCCCATATTTAATACTATTAAAGGTGAAGAATTGAAAAGACAGGAGCAAAAACAAGCACAGGATGAGCAAAGGAGGAGGAGAGAAGACAACATGTGGAGTATAGGGAGGGAAAGAGAGGTGGAGAGTAGACCATGCACCTTTTCAGTTTCACCTGCAGAGATTTTCTTTCATTCCCCCTGATGGACACCAGGTCACAGTTACCTGAGAACCAGCACTTCCCCTACAGCATCTCTGACCGCAGGTATTTCTCCCTTTGACAGATCGTGAAAACCAGTCTATCCTGATCACGTAAGTGCATCTGCCACCCTGGACCTTGTCTCCAACAAGACGTGGGCGGATTATTCTTCACCCTGAGCCTTCTTTTGCCAGTGGGGAGTCCGGTGCCGGGAAGACGGTGAACACCAAGCGCGTCATCCAGTACTACGCGACAATCGCCGCCAGCGGGGACCCGGCCGCCAAGAAGGAGTCCCCAGTGAAGGTGGGGAGGAAGGGTTTGGTGAAGGGCAGTTCAGGGTGTTATGCCCTTGTGGCTGTGGACAGCACTGGTGACACACACATACACACCTCAGAATACCTTTTATTAGCTTCAGCCACTCTTTAAAAGGCAGTAGGAGCAGGGGAGGATGTGCAGTTAGGACCGCAACAAATACAAGCCACCAGAGCTGCCACTGCCAAGGTGTAGCTTCACCTGGACTGAAACCAGGTCTGAAGGATTGGTGCCCAGGAAGAATTAGAGGCTCCAGTTTCTTGACATGGATCAATCTGTCCCTGTGGCTGAGACCTGAGAGCTCTGACTGTGGGAGAAATTCTGAATAAGAGGAAAATGAGTTATTTGTTGTTTACCTCCAGTGCTGGTTCTTGGCACTGGAGTTGAGAAGGTGCTGCAGTAACACTGTAAAGCTGAAATGAAATGCAAATGTCTGCACATGTAATCATGCCATAGAGTCACTTCTTCCTACCACATAGCTCATGGTGTTTTTCAATAATTATTCAATTATTCCTGCAGGGTACGCTCAAGGATCAAATCCTCAGTGCCAACCCACTGCTGGAGGCCTTTGGGAATGCCAAGACCGTGAGAAATGACAACTCCTCACGCTTTGTGAGTCATCCTGTGTCTGCCCCTCTGCCCTCCTGTGTTTCTAATGCTCTTTGCCTGCTTGTTAGCTGTGACTGTGAGGCCCTTGGCTGGGAAAAATGTTCTTGCTGACCAATTTCTTGTTTTTTTTATGAAATGCTGATATGTTAGCAGCTGTTTCATGCTCACGTTGCTGCAGCAAAGTCTTCCCCTTTATCTATCTTTATATATCAAAGCTAATCAGACTGACTTGGTGATGCCGTCACTAAGACTGAGGAGGTAAAAACACTCTGAGATTGCTGCACTGACCACCACCTTTTGTCTTGCTTGCCAGGGTAAATTCATTCGTATCCATTTTGGAACCTCTGGAAAACTGGCCTCCGGTGACATTGAGACCTGTGAGTAACTGAGGGGGGGGTGACAGCCTCACGAGAACATAAAGAACCTGAAAAATGTCTGAAATGTGCACACGTGTTACAGACCTGCTGGAAAAGTCAAGAGTCACTTTCCAGCTGACAGCTGAGAGAAGCTACCACATCTTCTACCAGATCCTCTCCAATAAGAAGCCTGAACTGCTTGGTAAGGACAGCCACCAGCTGGTGACATTGAGTAAAGTCAGTGTGGGAAACGTTTTCCTCCGTGTGCCAGCTCAGTGACAGAGGGTCCAGTGGTGCCAGGGCACAGTGCCCTTTGTCACATGCCCCCAGGTGCCCCTTTGGCAGTGCCTCAGTCTGTGCAGAGCAGGGATTATGTGCTGATTTACATCCTCAGCATGGCAGTGTCAGCCCTGCCCACGTTCCCCAAGCTGTACTTGTGTCTCTGCATAACAGGGTCACACTAGGGCTTTGCTGCATCTCCATTTATCCTCCCTAGGTAAGTTCTAACACAAACTGTGTGCAGGTGAGGTGCAGGGGTGGCCAGTGTACTCTGCCTCACACCTTGCTATTCTCCATGGTGTGGAAATTCCAACTTAGACAGGCCAGATTCTGTGAGTAATCTTCAATAGAAAGGTAAGCAATTCTAGGTGCATGATGGGAAGGTACCCTGATCTACAAACCATTTATCTGAGCTTTTCATCACATGGGCAAAGGTTATTTCCTGTTTCCAGTGCAAACCCTCTGACCTTTTCCCTCTTCCCACTGCCACAGCACTCCCTACCCCTGCCCCACATCTGTCCCTTTTGCCACACACCCAGCTACTGCACTCATCCTCAGTCCACTCTGCCCATCCTTCCCAACCATCCACAAAACATTTCTCAAGGTGGAGCTCCTGCTCCCATCCTCCCGCTCTGTGTGTGTCATGTACGAGGATAAGCACAAATGAGCCTTATCTAAAAGCCTCTTTCTTAAAAGCTGTTCCTGTGTCTGCCACACAGACAGCTCAGCTCTCAGTTCACAACACAGTAAACTGGAAGGACTGCCCAGCCAGGGGAAGGCAAATGAAAGGCTTTACTCTGTCTTTCTGGTCTCTTAATAGAAAACCAAGAATTTGTGATGCAGACGGAAGGAGAGCTTATGAAACCTTACTGAGCCATTGTTCCACCTTCCCTGCCAGGCTCTGGCTCTCACTCCTGTGTTTGCCTTTCAGAGATGCTCCTTCTCACAGCCAACCCCTGTGACTATCCCTTCATCAGCCAAGGGCAGATCTCTGTGGCCAGCATTGATGACCAGGAGGAGCTTGTTGCCACAGATGTGAGTACAGTTAGCAAAGAGAGACAGTCTCACTTTTCCTCTCACCACTGTTAAAACCAGCTGATCTGTCTGGTGTGCAGGTGGCCATTGACACTTTGGGCTTCAGCCCCGATGAGAAAATGGGGATTTACAAGTTGATGGGGGCAATCCTGCACTATGGGAACATGAAGTTCAAGCAGAAACCACGTGAGGAGCAGGCAGAGCCTGATGGCACAGAAGGTAATACCTTCAAGGCTGGGAGAGAACTATTTCCATGTCATTTTTCATTAGAAATGGAGGGAGTCTTCCAGGAGAGATGCAGTTGTTCCTTGATAAGACTAAAAAGGAGGTTTGATTTTCAGCTCACTGCATCGAGTAGAGGCACTTTCTGCATCCAGTTTATTCCTGACGACTCTGCTGTAGGAGCCTGTGCCTGGGGCACACTACTGTAGTGTTCTCCAGGTTCTGATTACACATACACACTTGTTCTGCCTGGGTGACATTTTGGAGACGCAGCTTGATGGGAAAAACTCTGTGTTGTCCCATCAACAGTGAAACACTCATGTGTTTCACCACATCTGTTGGGGCTGCTGTAGCCACTCTGTCATGAGGACCAGTCTTACAAAGCTGTTCAGAAAAGTAAATGAGAATGTTAGTCAAGATTTGTGGATGGAGTAAAGCCAATCAAGTCGCAAGTTTCAGAGTGAACTCTGTCTGGGTCCAATACCCTGTGTGTGTCCAAGCTAAGAAGAAAGTATTTCAAGTTATTATTTTGTTTTCCAGAGGCTGACAAAGCAGCGTATCTGATGGGCCTGAACTCAGCAGACTTGCTGAAAGCTTTGTGCTATCCCCGGGTGAAAGTGGGAAATGAATACGTCATGAAGGGCCAAACAATGGATCAGGTGAGTGTCAAGGAGCAGCAGGGACCTTCCTCTCCCTGAGGAAAAGGAATGGGTGCAGGTCACAGCTGAGAGTGGTCAGGGCCATTAAGGCCTGTTAGCCCACTGTGTGTGGGCATGGTGGGGGCAGTTTTGTCCTGAGGGTGCACTAGCAGTGCCCTGACACAGGTGTGTGACCCTCTCCCTGCAGGTGCACCAGGCAGTCAATGCCATTTCCAAGTCTGTCTATGAGAAACTCTTCCTGTGGATGGTGATGCGCATCAACCAACAGCTGGACACCAAGCTGCCCAGACAGCACTTTATTGGGGTCTTAGACATTGCTGGCTTTGAGATCTTTGAGGTTTGCAGTACTCTCAGACTTCTGCCTGTCTCTAAATGCTTTTTTTCATTTTGTTTGTCTTCTCTGACCTTTCCTCCTCCTCCTCACCCCAGTGCAGCCCTCAAGAACAGGGCAAATCTGTCTGAAGCTGCTTCTGCCTTTGTAGATCCATCACCCACTTTGTAAGAGAAGAGACATGGCAGAAGCAGAGCCATGAAGCTGCTGTCTCTCTCCCCACAGAATCTGTATTTAGGGATGTTAGGGCTGCTCAAACCATGGACAATGCAGGCTGCAGCAACCCTGTGCTGCACTGAACAACTTTTCTGTAAGCCTGGACAGCCATGGTATATTCTTTACACCGTTATCAAAACCATTTTGGGACAGTCTGGCTGACCTCGCCATGACATCTCTGTGAAAAAAATGGATCAGAGGCAGTTTAACACTATTAACACACTTACTCCAATATTAGTTTAACAGCTTTGAGCAGCTGTGCATCAACTTCACCAATGAGAAACTGCAACAGTTCTTCAACCACCACATGTTCGTGCTGGAGCAGGAGGAGTACAAGAAGGAGGGCATTGAATGGGAGTTCATTGACTTTGGCATGGACCTGGCTGCCTGCATTGAGCTCATTGAGAAGGTGAGTTTCTTCAGCATCTTGTGGAATCACACAAATTGGATCTGTAAAGGGTTCCTGAGAGCGTTTGCACTGAGTGCCTTCAGTACAACCCCTCTGGGAAACTTTCAGGTCTCTTCACCTCCTCTGTTTCTTTAAATATTACCCTTGTGATTAATTAATTATCTACTGACTGGGAATGTATCCTGTCTTCTAAAAAGACTTGGATTTTATTTCTCTCTCCTTTCTGTGCTTCTGTCCTTCCTTCCATCCTGTCCAGTCTTTGTGTATTGGTTCCCCCTCAGGCTTTCTCTCAGTTAAATTCAAATCCCAGAAAGCCTCATGTCTGGTTGCTTTTTGTTCCAAGTAAAAAGTCACTACTGTATTTTAAGAAGTTGCTGCACAGTTTTTGCCTGACTTCTTTTATGTTCCACACACTGTCTGGGTAGTTCAAAACTGTTTATTAAAATCTTATGAGTTCTTTTAAGTATCTTGCCAGCTGTTCACAAAAAGTCTTGCTTACCTGCTCCCCCCTGACCAACTGTCTATAAAATACCTTCAGTACTTCAATTTTAGCATGACTTTCACTCTGTTCATTATAGCTTGAATTCATCTTATTTGAAAACACCATTTTTCTGTTCAGCCCATGGGCATCTTCTCCATCCTGGAAGAGGAGTGCATGTTCCCCAAGGCAACTGACACCTCTTTCAAGAACAAGCTCTATGACCAGCACCTGGGCAAGTGCAGCAGCTTCCAGAAGCCCAAGCCTGGCAAGGGCAAGGCTGAGGCCCACTTCTCCCTGGTGCACTATGCTGGAACAGTGGACTACAACATCACTGGCTGGCTGGAGAAGAACAAGGACCCTCTGAATGAAACTGTCATTGGGCTGTATCAGAAATCCTCCATGAAAATTTTATGCCATCTTTATGCCAATTTTGCTTCCGTAGATGAAGGTAAGCTCAGAGGATTATGTTTCCAGTTTGGGGTTTCCTACTGTACCTCTCACCTGACATGGATCAGTGTTGAGTCAGTGCTGCTGTGCTGTGTGGTAGATGAACAATTATAACACTGTCAAAGGGATCTGCAGCAGTTCCTCAGCTGGACTGTCATCTCATTTTCTAGCTGATGGTGCTGGGAAGAAGAAAGGAACCAAGAAGAAGGGCTCTTCCTTCCAAACTGTCTCTGTACTCTTTCGGGTAAGTGTGTTCTCTGGCAGAGACCATCACACCTGGCTCCACAGCCACATTTTCATTTTAAGACAGGAGGGAAGTTCTTCAGTAATAGCCATTTACTTTGCTGATGCCTACACAGGATTGTAGAATATTCAGTAGAAGAGTAAGGATAAAGTTCTGAATTTTTTCTTTTCAGCAGAGTCAAATCACTTTGAGAACTGAGATAATATGGAGATTAGAAATGATCTCTGTTTTACAGGAAAATCTAAATAAGTTGATGTCTAACTTACGAACAACTCATCCTCACTTTGTGCGTTGCATCGTTCCCAATGAAACAAAGACCCCAGGTAATTCATAAAACATGGAATAGAGAAGGGAAGAAAGAGCAATGCTTGAGCAATCAGTATGTCCCCATGCTGCTCTGTCATAGGCCTGATGGATCACAAGCTTGTCCTGCACCAGCTGCGATGTAATGGTGTCCTGGAAGGCATTCGGATCTGCAGAAAAGGATTTCCTAACAAGATACCTTATGGGGATTTCAGACAAAGGTCAGTAATAACATTCTTGTGTTTGCATTGAGCCCAATTCATTTGAAAGAAGAGCCTTGCTAAACCAGTCCATGATCCAGTTGTTAGGAAAAGACTATTTTAATATTTAACATGCATGGAAAGCAAAAGACATATCTAATAGCATGGTGTGTGTGGGCAGTGCCCACCCAGATGCCTTCCTCAATACTGTATGCCAAAACCTATTTTTAATTCATTCCTTCTAATCTGGATGTTTGGATATTCTTTGCTTTAATTCTCAAATTGGGCACAAGCATGTTTCAGCAAAAATACAGAGGGTGGCTATGCACATCCTGTATTTAACTGCTATCTAGTAGAGGTTTGAAGAGTGTGGTTTAAATAATTCTAACGAGAATGGTTTTACAAAGATGAAATTGTGTTAAATCCCATACTACTTCTTGATGAAATGCTGTTTGACAAATAGAGCTGCAGTAACAAAAGAGACTCCAACAGGAAATCCAAGGTAGTTCCACATGGCCCTCTCATTTTATTGGAGGGTAATATTTCTACATGCTCACATTTCTACAGCATTAGCAGATTCATTTATAGATAAAACCCCCCAACCAAAAATCATATCATGGGAACTGCTGCAAATAAGATATTTATAAAAGGTTGCTAAATTCAGGGCAACCCAGCTGGGGTCATCTGGTCATGTTAGAACAAAGGCAAATGTTGGGTCAGATCTCTAAGGACAAAGCAATCACTCCCCCCTTACAACTCTGTGCAGGGTGTGCTGGACAGCAAGACACTGAGAAGGGCTGAAATGGTGTTTTGGGTACCAGCTGAAGGCATTGGCCCAGCCACTGATGTGGGAGGGCAGATTTGTGTATCGCTGCTGAAAATAGGTATAGAATAATCTCTCAGTGTAGGATTAGGAAGTTCATTGCTGGATACAAAGTCTAATTCTGGGTTACATGGTTCAGGAGGAATGTGAGAAGCTGGATATGGTTCAGAAAAGCAGTTCCCCTACTCTTAAAATCCATCCATTTTTTTTTTTGAATTTACAGCTAACCCAATGAGCTGGACACCTAGAGTAGTGATAATGACTGTGACACAGATGAGCAGAGTCTCTCAGGTGCAGAGAACAGACTGTCCATGCTTTCAGTCTCAGTGAGGGCTGTAACACTTGGAAGCTACTGAACTGATCTGCTGCTATTTGCTGCTTTTCTTACTGCTTTGCTATTTGAGGCTGGAGGTGTGAGCCAGACTCAGCCTTCCTCTGTTTCTTCAAACTGACAGCTGTTCTTGTGACATCCTGTGCACTAAAATGGTACTGATGGGTAAGCTTTTTTCCTTATTTTATCAGATACCACCTTCTGAATGCCAGTGTCATTCCAGAAGGAAAGTTCATTGATAGCAGGAAGGCGTGTGAAAAGTTGCTGTCTTCCATTGAGATAGATCACACTCAGTACAAATTTGGACACACTAAGGTAAATGCTTCATTTTGCCAAACATTCATTGCACGGAAATGTAAACCCAGCAGCGAGTGATGTCTGTTCTTTGGCTGCAGGTGTTCTTCAAGGCAGGTTTGCTGGGTGTCCTGGAGGAGATGAGAGATGAGTGTTTAGGACAGATGATCACACGGACCCAGGCTCTGTGCAGGGGATACCTCCGGAGACTGGAGTTGAAAAGAATGTTCGACCACAGGTGTGTGTCCTCTGCCAGGTCTGGTTGCTCAGAGGTGGGCTTTATTCACAGTACTGATGGATCCCTGTGGTTGCAGGGAGTCCATCCTCTGCATCCAGTACAACATCCGCGCATTCATGAAAGTCAAGCAGTGGCCCTGGATGAAGCTGTACTTCAAGTTAAAACCCCTCTTAAAAAGTGTGGGGACTGAGAGAGAACTGGCCATGATGAAGGAAGAGTTTGAGAGAACAAAAGAAGAACTGGCTAAATCAGAAGCCACGAGGAGCAAACTGGAAGAAAAAATGGTGGCTCTGGTGCAAGAGAAAAAGGACCTACAGCTGCAAGTACAAATTGTATGTAATTTAAATAATTTTTGGCTCTTCAGATTATATCAGTTTTGTCTGAGTGTTCAGGAAAGGGCTGAAAGGAAATTCTGTTATTTCATGTACCAGCCACTTATTAAGCAGGTGATTTCTGCAAGTGTCAGTGCCAATGTGTGATAATGAAACACATTTCTGTTCTCTATAAAAAGGAAAATGAAAATTTGGCTGATGCTGAAGAAAGATGTGACCAGCTGATCAAACTAAAATTCCAGCTGGAAGCAAAAATAAAGGAGGTAATGGAAAAGCTGGAAGATGATGAGGAGATGAATGCTGATCTTGCAGCCAGAAAGAGGAAACTGGAGGATGAATACTCTGAACTGAAAAAAGATATGGATGACCTTGAGTTATCACTGGTCAAGGCTGAAAAGGAAAAGCATGCCACTGAAAACAAGGTCCTTTTTCTTTCTGGAATATTTAATAACAGTTACTGTATCTGTGTATAGGCTGTAAAGGTTCAGTAAACTTGAATGCTTACATGCTGCTGTGCAAGGAGATTTATAGCCCTGGTATTGCAGGAAAACCAACCCATAAACGTGTAAAAATGCATTAAAATAAAGTTCAGCCTTGCTTTGTGACTTCTGAGGGGCTGATATATAAACAGAGAGATTGTAGACTGTGACCATACAATGGTCAAATCTTCTTTGGGAGTCTAACAGCAAGTTCATTGTCTGTGTTCATTGCCTATGTGAGGGCCAAAATTATTAGTGACCTTTAAGTATTTTGCCTTACAATAGGTCAAAAATCTGACTGAAGTAGTGACAGGTTTGGATGAGACTGTTGCAAAGTTAATCAAGGAGAAGAAGGCCCTGCAAGAAGCCCAGCAACAGGCAGTGGATGACCTGCAAATAGAGGAGGACAAAGTTAATACCCTCACCAAAGCTAGGATCAAGCTGGAGCAGCAAGTGAACCATGTGAGCATGTTCAACACAAGGAGAAGGAGCAGATTCTTTAATTGTTCCATCAGTCATGTTTATAAATGTTTATGTTGCAGGTTGAAGGATCTTTGGAACTTGAAAGAAAAGCGTGTGTGGACCTTCAACGAGCAAAGAGAAAGCTTGAGGGAGACTTGAAACTTGCACAGGAAACCATAGTAGATCTGGAGAATGATAAACAACATTTGGATGAAAAATTAAGGAAGTATGAGAAAAAAATGGTGAAATTTTTATTATTTGGCTTTAACTGGATATAGTTTCTTTTAATAAAAAGAATATCTCCTTCACAGGAAAGACTTTGATTTTAACCAGATGCAAAATAAAATTGCGGAACAGCAAAACTCAGGCACTCATTTGCAGAAGAAGATCAGAGAATTGCAGGCAAGAGACTTTATGTACCTACTTCATCATTACTGTTTGCTTGCTTTGAACTCTAGCTCCATGAATAATGCTTGTCCACAGTTTGGCATGGGCTCTGTCAGACACAGGGGAAGCTTCCAGCAGCTTTTCATAGAAGCCACCCCTGCATTCCCCCACTACCAAAACCTGGCCATGCAAACCCAACACAACAACAGAAAGCTGTGATTTAAAGCTAGAATCAGTTGGTCCATAGGTACCCTCCTGTCAGTAAGTCTTTACCTACAATGCCAAAACAGTGACATTCAAAGGAAGTTTGTTTTGTTTACAGTCTCCAAAACAAGGTTCTTGGTGTTCTACTGTGACAAATATGCAGTAACCTAAACACTGAATAACTTGTTCCCTATTTAATTCCTGATGTGCTGTTCCCTCATTACACAGGCCCGTGCTGCGGAGCTGGAAGAGGAGATCACGAGCGAGAAAGCAACGCGGGCAAAAGCAGAGAAGCGTTGTGCTGAGCTGGCTCGGGAGCTGGAGGAAATCCATGGAAGCCTTGAAGAGGCTGGAGGAGCCACCACTGCCCAAACAGAGCTCACCACGAAGCGTGAGGCGGAATTCCAGAAGATGCGCCGTGACCTGGAAGAGGCCACGCTGCAGCACGAAGCCACGGCTGCCGCCCTGCGCAAGAAGCACGCGGACAGCACAGCTGAGCTGGGGGAGCAGATTGATAACCTGCAACGCGTGAAGCAGAAGCTGGAGAAGGAGAAGAGCGAGCTGAAGTTGGAGATTGATGACTTGGCCGGTCGTACAGAGGCCATTACCAAGTCCAAGGTGTTTCTTTATAACTTCAATACTCGAATTACCAATATTCCTGTCTGATGGGTGTTGCCCTGGTTGGTGTCTGAGATGTTTTGGTTTCTCTGAAACTCTTTTCCCAGAGAGTTTTCTGCCAACAAGAGCCACGTTTTCCTAACTGTAACCTTTGTTTACATTCCTTTCCCTAGGAGGGACTTCTTGATGTCCCTCTGACTTGACCAATGTACTTGAAGAAGTTTGTCTTTTTTCAACCCATTGGGTTGTTCTTTGTAAAATAGTATAAAGGGAAGAAATTCCCGGGTAATAAATCAGAGTCATTGTCAGCCTTCTGAGTCGGAGTCTGTGTCATTGTAATCTTAAACAGCATCTGATGGGAACTTTACAAACACACCTACATGGATTCTGCTTTCTTACTCTCTTTCAGGCCATTCTGGAAAAACGGTACCGCATACTGCAAGATGAGATGAGTGAGGTGAAAGCCAAACTTGAGGAGCACCAGAGGAATGTGAATGAGATGGCGATGCAAAAAGCCCAGCTCCAGACAGAGTCTGGTAAGGAAGGCACAAAGATGTGCTGAGAGGATTTTTTTTTTCCCTTCACAATAGCAAACACATTCTCTCATGTGTACAATTCTCTGACCAGTTTCTTGTAAGGTCATTGAGCATTGTGCTCAAGGGGAATCTTAGAATGAAAGTGAAATTTTGAGAAAAAAAATGTAAAATGGCTCAGGAAAAATCTGGAAAATACAGTATTGGAGGGCTACAAGAAGTACTGAGAATTCTGGAGATGACGGCATAAGCTATAGGCATCTCTCCAAGAAAGGGGAGAGGTGTACTTCAGCCCCCAGGACAGAGGGTGATATGGAGTAAATGTTTTCCAGTTACTGTAAATCTTAGGAAATTAAACTTTAGGCTTTATCTCTTGAATCACAAGGCCAATTATAGGAAACTGCTACAGCATTTTGTGTCAGTTCAGCCAGTGTGACAGCATAAAATCCTACTGCTTCAAAATGAAAATTGGGCTTTAAAAGAAACAATAAAGCAAATTTTCAAAAGCATTTTTCTTCAGGGAAAAAACAGCATCTAGTGGATCAGAACTGTAATAAGGGATACAATTAGAATTAGGGAATCAGGTGAATTTAGATAAAGAAAGAACAACAACAAAAGCATTTTGAAGGATTAAAATATATTATGCAATGGTAGACATATGTACAGAATGAGAGCCACTGATAAGGTAAACAGTGCTGTGTGATTCCACTTATTTATTGTTATTATTAATGTTTTCAGGATGCTTAATCTGGACGGTATTAAGAACTTGCCCTCTCTTCTCATAGGTGAACTAAGCCGTCAACTCAAAGAGAAAGAAACCGTAAGGCTGCAGCTGTCCAGAAGCAAGCAGGCACTTACACAGCAAATGGAAGAACTCAAGAGGCAGCTGGAGGAAGAGATCAAGGTAGTGTCAACTACTGAGCACCTGATAAGGCTTCAAAATTCAGGGTCTCAGTTCATTTGAAAAACTTTAGGGAGTTTGTAAGTATTGCCTAGAGTCTAACACAGTAAAATTAATCTGGGGAAGGATGTGTAGGGTAAGCACTGTGTGCAGTAAGTTCTTTGAAAAGGATAACTCTGGCATGATGAAAGTTGATTTAACATGGTGATTTTTTTCATGTTTTTAAATTTTAAAGCCATGGTCTATATGATTTCTTTAGCTTCTGTAAGCCACAGGGAAGACAAGTTACAGCATATGCCAAGATGAAAGCATCACTTTTGGTGTTTTCTAGTGGTAGGGTTGGTGACAGGTAAAGGCAGCTTCCTGAACACTAACAAAGCACCAGCCCTTTGTCTTCTGCCCATGCTGCAGTGATCATATTTCAGATATTTCAGAAGGCCATGAGATCTCCTGCTGGTCACAGCTAACAGAAATACACTATATTCTGGGTAATTTTTAGGCCAAGAACGCCCTGGCCCACGCCCTGCAGTCTGCTCGCCATGACTGTGACCTGCTCAGGGAACAATATGAGGAGGAGCAGGAGGCCAAGGGGGAGCTGCAGCGAGCCCTGTCCAAGGCCAACAGTGAAGTGGCCCAGTGGAGAACCAAATACGAGACGGACGCGATTCAGCGCACCGAGGAGCTCGAGGAGGCCAAGTACAGGATAGATGAGATGACCTGTCCAGATGTGTATTGGGCAGAACACAGACCCATTTTTAGTAGCCTGTTCTAAATGATTTTTTGGGGGGGGTTGCATATAGTCTTAATTAAAATGAGACACATAATGCAATGATTTTTTTTTCTAATCATACGCTTGTTTTATTTATGTGCCTTAAGGAAAAAGCTCTCTCAGCGTCTCCAGGAAGCAGGGCAGCAGGCAGACACGCTGAATTCCAAGTGTGCCTCCTTGGAGAAGATGAAGTTTAAGCTGCAGGGGGAAGTGGAGGACCTGACACTGGACATACAAAGAGCGAACACATCAGCAGCTGCCCTTGACAGGAAACAGCAGAATTTTGAAAAGGTCATAAATGAGCACAGTATCTTTGAAGTGTAGCCTTCCAGAAAGCCAAACTAACACTCTGTACATTAGTCAATGCTGAAGTCAAGGTGAATCTAACTAGAGCACTGTGGGCATGGCAGTAGGAATTTGTCCTGATTTCAGAGACTGCATTATTTATCTAGTAAAAAATACACTCACAGATAAAATAACTTTTTTAGTACCAGCAGGAAATGAAACATAATAGCCTTTCCTATGAGGAAAGGCTGAGAGAATTGGGATTGTTCAGCCTAGAGAAGAGAAGCTTTGGGGTGACCTAATTGTGGCCTTCCAGTGCCTAAAGGGAGCTACAAGAAAGATGGAGAGAAACTGTTTAAAAGGGCCTGGAGTGACAGGACAAGGAGGAATGGCTTCCCCTACTGACAGAGAGTGGGTTTAGATTGGATATTAGGATAAAGTTCTTCCCTGTGAGGCTGGGGAGGCCCTGACACAGGCTGCCCAGAAAAACTGTGGCTGCCCCATCCCTCAAAGTGTCCCAAGGCTAGGCTGGACAGGGCTAGTGGAAGGTGTCTCTGCCTGTGGCAGGGGACTTGGAACTGGGTGATCTTTGATGTCCTTTCCATCCCAAAGCATTCTGTGATTCTGTGATGTCTTCCAGGTCATGGCAGAATGGAAGAGGAAGTATGAGGAGAGCCAGCTGGAGCGGGAAGCTCTCTCTAAAGAAACAGGCTCACTGAACACAGAGCTTTTCAAAGTGAAAAATGCCTACGAGGAAACCTTAGATCAGCTTGAAACAATGAAATGGGAGAACTCCGCTCTCCAGCGTACGTGCTCTGGTTTCCCATGAGCTTTCATAGACCAAACACAGCTTCGTGAGCACACTCATGTCTGCAGGAGGGCACCAAGTGGCAGCACTCTGCCCTTCCTGTCCTACCAAAAGTTGTCAAGCATATTTGTAAAGTGATTAAGGTGATAAAGCAAATGTGCTGGCTCTCTCATCTGCTGCAGATATTGATGTACCATTTCCCAGGCAAAGGTAGTGACCGTGGGAGACTGAGCAGCTCATGGAAGTGAGTTTTACAGATGCACTGAATACAAAGACAGGACCTGTAGTTTTAGACCTGATGGCCTATCTGTAGATGTAACACATGCAGGGCTCTTCCAGGCTCTCTATAAGGAGGGCTGTGAAACCACCCTGAGGCCCCACTTGGGATGCATGAGTTGGTTGTTTCTGGTTTTATCTGTACATATTTACAGACATGTGTGCCATTGTGTACACATTTATGTATACACATTTATGTGTGCAAAAGGGGTGCTGAGTGCAGCAACAGAGCATAGAGTTCAGCTCCTCTGGTTGATGCCATTCTTCTCTCACAGAGGAAGCAGCTGATCTCACAGAGCAAATTACTGCAAATGGCAAAATGATCAGAGACCTTGAGAAAGCCAAAAAGCAAGCTGAAACTGAAAAAAATGGTCTGCGATTAGCTCTGGAGGAGGCAGAGGTGAGTTAGTTTAAATATTACTGTAAATAATAAAGGGCATGCTGAGCAGCTTTCTGTTCCCTTTTCTGTGTGCAAGGTTGATTGCCAAAAACTTTAGAACATTCTGTGAAGTCAGTGAGTACTACCTCAATAATTACATTATTTGAAATGTTACCTTCATCTTTGTTTTTTCCCTTTTCCTTTTAAAGGCAGCTCTTGAGCATGAAGAAGTCAAAATCCTTGGTGTCAACCAAGAACTGACTCAGATAAAGTCAGAAATCAGCAGAAAGATTGCTGACAAGGATGAGGAGATCAACCAGCTAAGAAAGAACCACGAAAGGATTGTGGGGACAATGCAGGGTGTTTTGGATGCTGAGATCAGGAGCAGGAATGAAGCCCTGAGGCTGAAGAAGAAGATGGAGGGAGACCTGAATGAAATGGAGATCCAGCTGAGCCATGCCAACTGCCAGGCTGCAGAGGCACAGAAACACCTGCACAGCATCCAGGGAGCTCTCAAGGTCTTTCTTTACCTTCTGGTTGATTTCTTTTTTAAGCACAGTATTCGAGAAATTCATTAGGACGAAACTGGCTCTTCAAATACAGGACACCCAGCTCCATCTGGATGATGCTCTGAGGACCCAGGATGACCTGAAGGAGCAGGTGGCCATGGTGGAGCGCAGGGCAAACCTTCTGCAGGCTGAGATTGAGGAGCTCCGGGCAGCCCTGGAGCAGACAGAGAGATCAAGAAAACTGGCTGAGCAGGAGCTTCTGGATGCCACTGAACGTGCACAGCTCCTCCATACCCAGGTAGTTTGCTTTGCTAAGACTGATGTATTTTGGGGTCCAGAGATTGATGGAGGAAGAATGAATAGTAATTGATGGTCTCTATGTGTAAGAGACCAAAGACGGAGAGACTCAAAGCCTCTCTCTTTCTCCTTCATAGAACACCAGCCTTTTCAATACAAAGAAGAAGCTTGAAACTGATATGGCACAACTCCAAACAGAGATAGAGGATGTCACTAATGAAGCAAAAAGTGCTGAAGAAAGAGCTAAGAAGGCAATGACAGATGTGAGGATGTTACTGTGGTTTTCACTTTGAATTTTCAAGGCTTCCAGTGGCATTGCTGCTGGGAGTTAATATAAATACTCTTGTCACATGTTGGACAAGGGACCAGTCCGTGGGCCTGGTTGAAAAGTCTTTGTGTCAGAGGAGGATTAGAGCAACAGGGGGCATGTCCTGCTGACAGATGGGGCTGTTGCCATCATAAAGAACTAAACCTACATTTAGTCAGTCAAAACCAAAATAACTTACTTCAGTGCTGCATGAAAATGTAATCTGCAAAGAAATCCTGCAGTACTGAAACCAGCAAAGTGGCTAAAGTATCTGAATAGTTATCTTTGCAAAATCCTGTGTAACAACTTTTTAAATGAGAATCATAAATTTCCATTCAAAATTGATGCTAAATCCTCCATGCAAGACCTGTGGAGCTCAAGTAGGCAACAAGACTGGTGTGTCATGGGACTCAATCTGCTCATGATTTTTGATGCACGGGATCAAACCTCAATCTTAGATACATTGTGTGGAATTAAAATAGAAAGAAAACTTTTCAACTTGCTCATTAAAAGAAAAAAAAAAAACAAACAAACAAAACAGAATCTCAGAATCATTAGGATTGGAAGGGACCTCTGGAGATCATCAAACCCATCTGTCCAGGAAGGGTCACCTGCAGCAGGTGACACAAGAACATGTCCAGGTGGGTTTGGAACATCTCCAGAGGGAGATTCCATGCCCTCCCTGGGCAGCTGTTCCATGCTCTGCCACCCTCCATGGAAAGAAGCTCTTCCTCATAGTGAGGTGTTCCTGTGTTTTAATGATTTCTATTCTGATTGAATAAAAGAGAAGGAAAACATTACAAGGAATTATACATACATATACATATATATTTATATAAAACTTCTGGTGGTCACATTTTTCAGTTTAGACCTTTTCAGACATTTTGCTGCCAAAGCAATTGGTTGAATTCTACATTAACTATAATTATATAATTATAACATTAATTATAAGGTCACTCAATATTTCACCCAAGTGCTTAATTATGTTGTGTAGGAATCCAGCGTTTGTGAGCAAAACAAATCTTAGTTTGTCTTAAATAACATAGATTATTTTAAACTATTTTGTGCCTTTGTGGCACGACCCTCCAGGAGGTTGTGGCAGTAGCAGGGCAAGCACTAAAGCACAGCACTCAGCACATCCCAGATGTGTTGATACAGAAGTCTTTCAGCTGTTCCATGTCCTGTTCCCAGATTCTGCTGTTGCTCTGGTTGCTTTCTCCCTGGCACCCAGCTGTTGGTGAGGTCACAGTGGGACAGAGCATTTGCCCTTTTTGTCACTCCAGCTCTGTGTGCAGTAAGGCAGCTCTGTGTGCAGTAAGGCAGACTTTTCCTATCCTTTTCACTACTATTTCCTGTCATGTTTTTGCCATTATCATGTCAGGGAAAAGAAAACCAAAATAGGGTGTGGGGTGGCAGGACTGGTCAGCAGGACACAGGAGTTAATCCTCCACTGGTGCACAGTATGTGCTGTTCTTTCACATTCTTCCAGTTTCTTGTGTCATCTCCCTTCCAAGGCAGCCAGGATGTCAGAAGAGCTGAAGAAGGAGCAGGGCAGCCGTGCCCAACTGGAGAGGATGAATAAGAACCTGGAGCACACTGTGAAGGACCTGCAGCTTCATCTGGATGAGGCCGAGCAGCTGGCACTGAAGGCAGGGAAGAAGCAGATCCAGAAGCTGGAGACCAGGGTGGGTACCAGCACTGAACATGAGTGTCAGAAACATCTTTCTTTTCCAAGTCTGGTGTGAGGGCTTAAGCCAATTGTTGATTAATTCACCAGGTCCAAGAATTAGAAGCTGAACTGGAGGAAGAACGTAAAAAAACCTCAGAGGCTATCAAAAACACCTGCAAATCTCAACAGTGTTTGAAAGCACTCACTTTTCAGGTGGGTAAAAAACAGAAAGCAATTCTGATGTTCTGTCTCCCACGGACAAAAAATTGCACGTTCTCTTTCCACAGTGTCAAGAACACAAGAAGAACCTGATCAGGTTACAAGATGTGATAGATGATCTGGAGATGAAAATCAAATGCTACAGAAGACAAGCTGAGGAAGCTGTGAGTCACTAAAACAAAGCAAATGCTTATTTACCAGTTGATACAACTGTCAGTTTAAAAGTTGGCTCTGTGCCCCAGCATGTTGCCAGATGCCAGCTTTAAATTTTTGTTTTGCAATTTCAGAGTGAGCAAGCCAACATTGATCTCTCCAAACTGAGAAATGCGCTGCATAGGATAGGTGAGGCCCTGGAAAGGGCAGATACTGCTGAGAGCCAAGTGAATAAACTCAGAGCTAAGGCCCGAGGAGGCCTTGCTACCACGGTAAGGCTTTACTGCAGCTGTGCTCATTGTTCAAATGAGTCTAGCAGCAGATTTGTGCCTTGCCAGTGATACAGACATCATTGGGAAAGGACAGCTCTGGAAGGAAGGGGCTTTTAAAGACAAGCTGAGTGGATTGGGGTTGTTCAGCCTGAGGAAGAGAAGGCTCTGAGCAGACTTTATTCTGGCCCCCTTAAATGGTCTTATAAGAAAGACAGTGAAAGACCCCGTGCAAGGATTTTTAGTGACAGGCCAACCTCACATGGCTGCACCCTCCTGTCAGGCAGTTGTAGGGAGTGATGAGGTCTCCCCTGAGCCTCCTCCAGGATAAACAACCCCAGTTCCCTCAGCCCCTCCTCATAGGACTTGTGCTCCAGACCCGTCACCAGTGTTGTTGCCCTTCTCTGGACACACTCCAGGCCCTCCATGTCCTTCCTAAATTGGGGGGTCCAGAACTGGACACAGCACTCGAGGTGCGGCCTCACCAGTGCTTACAGGGGAAGAGTGACTGCCCTGGCCCTGCCACACCATTCCTGATCCAGGCCAGGTGCCATTGGCCTTCTTGGCCACCTGGGCACACTGCTGGCTCGTGGTCAGTCAGCTGTCAACCAGCACCTGCAGGTCCCCTTCTGCCTGGCTGCTGTCCAGCCACTCTGTCCCAGCCTGTAGCTCCCTCCCACAGGTGGTTATTGTGACCAACACTGACACTTGGTCTTGTTGAATCTCACATTGTTTGATCTGGCCCATCAATCCAGCCTGCCCAGGTCCCTCTGCAGACCCCTCCTACCCTCATTTCAAGCTGAGCACCAGTAGAAGGCTTTGGCTCAGTGCTTCCCAGGCTGTCTTGCCAAAACTCCAGGGGATGCACTAGTATGGCTGAGTCCAGGTTCCTGAGCAAAGTCTCTAGACATGAGATAACCTTATAGAGGGAATGCTCAATCTTAATTGAATTGGAAGCCCAGACAGAGGCAATATTTCAGGTATCATGCAAGGCTTAGGTCCCTCTTAAGATGGAATAAGCTTAGCATGTGTCCTTGTTTTGCCAGTGAAATAATGGAATTAATCTGTTCTCCACACCTCAGCTGTGGATGGTGGCCATCCTGGTGTTACCTGCATCTATTCAACTCACACAAGCATTGGCTGGTGCTCCACTTGCCCATCCTAGCTGGATGATGCACTGAGATGGATGATTTTAGGGATCAAAAGACTCATTTTGGCATGTGTAGACTAAACAAAGCCTCTCTTTTCTAGGTGGTGTCAAAAACTGAAAAATGAGCTTCCTCTGGGATAACTAGAACTTCCACAAAGTATCTCTCCAGCTGTGGAAGTCACTTTCCCTTTGTTTATGAACACAAACATTTTCTGTTGCTGTTGCTGTACTAGTGTCAATAAAATAGATAACTGCAACTTCAGATGCTCCAAATATAAACGTTTAAATGACAGTCTCATTTTGTTACTAAGTTAAGTAGAGTCAAAACTGAGGGTTTGACCAATTTTATCCTGAGTGTAAAACATTCCTGGTGCTGAAGAACCGCTCAGAAATGGAGAGCTTCAGGTGGAAACAAGGAAATACTCTCCTGGATGCAAAGGGATTTCTGTTTCAATGCACACTTTCAGCAAGTTGTTTGGAGCCTTACAATACTCTCTGGCATCTCCCCTCACTTTCATGGGTGTGGTTGAGAAGAAAGCTGGCAGCCCCATGCCCTGAGCTCAGGAACAGGTGCACACCCTCAGGCAGGACCTCCCCTGAACACAGCTGGGCACTGCTGATGGCACTCAGGGCTGGCCCTGCCCCCCAGCAAACTCACAGCTCCTTCTGCCCTCACCTCCTGCACTCCAAGGCCACACCAAACTGCCCCTCAGCCTTCACAAAAGCCATTGCTGGAGGAGGGGACAAGGCTGACAGGAGCTCTGGAGGAGGCCCCTACCAGGAGGATCAGCCCATCACGTGTCTCCTTTCATCCTCAATGTCAAAAGCCCAAAATAGCCCCGCTCTCCTAAGACTCCTGTGTGGGGTCGTGCCTGTTTGTGGGGATGATTTGCTTCCACTAATAGCGCCTGAAGACATTCCTGGGCGGGTAGGCTGCCTTCTATGTCGCAGTGCAACGTGCTGCCATGGAGGAGCTGGACACGTGTGCCGTGTCCCAAGGCAGCAGCTGCTATTCTTACCCCAGAGAGACTCACTGCAGCACAGCTCCATTGCCAGCTGAAAGGTTAAACATCAAAATGGGGCTCAGAACTGTGGCCATGGCCATGGCCATTCCCTCCTGGGATGTGCTGTCCCATGGGCAGCACAGCAGCTGCCCAGGTACTGCCAGCAGTGAGTCAGGGCTCCTTGGGGTGGATGGGGTAACCCCTCTCTTGTAAACCAACAAATTTATGCAATGCCCATGGACCCAGAAGACCACCTTTTGCTTTGCAGATCAGCAAGAGGCCCCAGTTCATGAATCCCTTCCCTGGTGAGGAAAGCAAAGGCAGGGCTGTGCTCCAGGAACAGCAGCATTGCAGAAAGTCTTGTCCCCTCTCTTAGCTAAGTGGAACAGGAGCAGCCTGTTGAACATGTTCACAGCAAATAGAGCTGGGCCCCAATGCTTTAGGTGTGAGCAGCTTGATACATTTTGACTCTTGTTGCAGAAAAAAATTGGTAAGAGAGAGTGTGGTTGAAACAGTGCTGGGGAGTTCAGAAAGGGTCTGGGGAGAGGTAAGCAAGATTGGTGTGTGCAAGGAAAAGAAATAAGTGATAACATGGTAGAGGATGTGGGGGTGGAAGAAATAGCAACTCAGAACAGGTCTGGGGATGAAAGGTCAGGAGAAATCTGAGAGGAACTGCTGGGAAACATTACAACAATAATCTGCAAACAGCTAACTCATACCCCACCTCTGAAATTCTTTTTAAAGCCTAATTTTAGTTTTGAAGAAACCATTTGCTGTATTTATTCTGTTGTTTCATTACTGCTGCGAAGGTGCAAGGCTCGTCACTCGTGCCCAGGCACAGTGGTGAGCAGAGCTGTGTGCACTGTGGAGAACAAATCCTCAGGCAGCATTTCCCAAACCTGGGAACACAAACTGTGCTGGGGGGCCAGAGTGAAAACTCAGACCTCCCCAGAGGGCTGAAGAATTCAGGGGCTACTCGCAGGTGGAGCCTGGAAGCCCCAGCGTGGCCAGACCTCAGCTCCCCAGGCAGGGCAGGTAGCTCAGGCTGGGGTCCAGCAGCCTCAGGAGCTGCTTTTCTCTCCGGCAGAAGGAAATCAGATGGGGGTGGTGCAGAGCGGTCCAAGTTTCGAGCTGCTGCTGTGGCCCACCCCACAGGGCTTGTCACTCTTTTTGAGCCCACCCTGTGGCATATGTTTCATGTAGGATCATCCAAGGAAAAAAACCTGGAGCTGTTCTGCTTTGCACAACTGATTTGCCCTTCAGGAGCAGCAGGGACTTGTATTTTTGCTTGGCTCATGAGATAAATGCAGAGAGCAATTAAAGAAATGTTTAGTCTGACCCACAAGGAAATCAGTCTTCCAATATAAAATAATGAAATCATTGATAAATTTCCTAAGGATGCAAAAGGAACTTTTCTGCAGGAACAAGTTAGTTCAGAAACGTCACTAGAAAATTCTGCTGTGTATCCTGTTGGCAACTTCACTACAGTGAGTGTCACTCAGAAAATTCCGTGGTAATCCACTGGGTTGTCTTAGTCTTGAAAAATCTGATTTTTAAAGTGAGCAGATTTATAGAAATTCCATACCAGTTCATTTCCATTTACAGCACTGAAATCTGCCCAGAAGTAGGATTTGTGCATCTGTCCCAAACGAGTGCCAGCCAAGGAAGATACCACCTCATTGCTGTCTTTTTTAGGATGCAGTTGCTGCTTGTGCTAATATTATGCACCTAATCCTAGTTCTCCTTCCCTCCCCCTTTTGCCACTTGCCATCTTTTGACTTTGTCTTACCCGGAGGCGTCTTGGCCTGCCCACCCCACTCCCCTGCTCTGTAACAGGAGCTCCTCAGCTGCTGTGGTGGGTGACAGAAAGGACATCCTGAATGTCACCTCCTAGGCCAGCTCTTCCGCTGGTGTTTGCTGGGAACATGAGGAGTCTGATTAACAGCACAACTCTGATCCTCAGCGGGGACTTCTCAGCCCCAAAGGAA
The DNA here is from genome assembly GCA_017589585.1 of Phylloscopus whistleri. Classification (NCBI taxonomy): domain Eukaryota; kingdom Metazoa; phylum Chordata; class Aves; order Passeriformes; family Phylloscopidae; genus Phylloscopus; species Phylloscopus whistleri. The sequence goes on along the minus strand of JADMLD010000864.1, from coordinate 1,413,107 downwards.
AGTTTGCTGCTTTACCCGTCTCCCCACTGCTCTGTGAGCTGGGCTGTGCCACTCTTGAGTCCCACCTGCTGTCATTGAGAGGAACCCAACTTGAGAAGCATGGACAAACACAGCTGTTTGTCACCAAGTCTGTTCCCTGTGTGACATCGTGTTAGGAGACAGCTGATAACACATCAAATGTGTATGCAAACAATGAAGAGATGTAGGTAGATTGTACATTATGGAATATCTACCATGGTTTATCAGGGTCTGGGCACCAGTCACCTAGCAAGCTGATTTGGTTGGAGTAGGGCAGAGTAACCACCAGTAATGACCCACCACATGCAGGACTGATTTCCTCTCACCTTAGCTGTAATGTGTGCTCAGAGGAGCAGCATATCCATACAGCTCCTGCTCATTCCCAGTGCCCCCCATGGCCCTGAGCACATCCCAATCCCTTTCAGGGCATCAGGGACCCCAGTCACCTGAGGAGAAGCTGCAATGACCTGTCCCCAGGCACAAGGAGACACTTCTGTCTGTGTCTGAGCCTGCTCTCCAGACCCTTGACCCACAGCAGGAGGGTTCCTACTGCAGAAGAAGCTGAGCATCTCTGAGCTCTGTCCAACCTCCCAGGGCTTGCTAGCAGGGTGTGCAAGGGGATCCCTGCTGAGGAGGATATCTGCTCTGTCCCATGACCATTACAGGCTCCACGTGGGGGTACAAATAGGTCACTGAGACCTGAGAAGGCCAAAGGCTTCTTAGGCTTCATATAGAGATAATAGGAATGTGCTTCTGTCTCCTATTACTGGCAGGGACACACAGAACACATTGTTGTTTTCAGTACAGCTTCCCATGTGTAAATTACTTGATTTTTGCTCCATTCACATGACATTTTTCACCATCTGGAGGTGGTTTGTTCTCTAGAGGACTTCACTACCTGGGTGGAATATCATGCAGAGGCTGGGTGTCTGGGGAGAGTGAGATGATGACAAATGTCTTGGGTGTGAGAGCCTGCCTGTTCCTTTGGACTCACCCAGTACAGCCATTCAGAGAGTCACACAGATCACTGAAGGGTTTGGATTGCAGAGACCTTTAAATCTCATCTAATCCAATCTCCCTGACCTGGGCAGGGACATCATGCAATCTTATTTCCTTCTATGTGATATTATTGTCAGAGATAACCCACAGAGGTGATGTTAGTCCTGTATCATACACGTATTTCTAAAAAATCATGCCTGGCAACTCAAATTGAAAAAAAAATGTTTGAACCACACCCCCTAAATTCCTTTTTTAGACCTGGAGAAATGCTTACCAGCATACAGTTACCACTGAGAATATGTCCAGCCTGTGGTAATGAGACAAATCTCCTGTACTCTGCCTGCCCTGCTGCTCCTCACCTGGCAGAGCTCCTTCCTGATGTGATGAGATGCATTTTGCTGTCCCAATGAGCTCCACAGATCTCTGACCCTGCCTGCAGGTCATGCTGCTCTTCAAGGACTGAAAGGAACCAAAGCCTGCTGCTGCTGCTGCTGAGGACATTTCAGCTGATGTTCATGAGAAGCAGTGTCATGGATTTGGTGCTCTGGAGGGATATGCTTTGACAAGTGGCATGGAATTAACTGTTAATTGAATGAAGTGAAATCAAAGATTTCACTGATGGCCATGGCTTCAGCTGCATGGGAGTGGCCACCTGGAAACTTCCCCAGCCAGAGAGGACACCTGGACACTCCCCCAGCCAGAGAGACCACCTTGGAGGGCTGTCTGTCTCAGGGAATCACAGAGCATACAGCCTGAGAATAGCTCCCAAGGGTAAAAACTCCAAAGAAACATTCCATTTCCTACTGCAAAACCTCTGCCCATACAGGCCATTCTTGTGTTTCCAGTTCATGAGCTTGATACATCTGGACAGGCAGCAGGGGGAAGTTCCCAGTGGCCAACACAGCACCTGCAGGAATTTCCCCTCGCCCTCCCCAGCCTGGCTGCTGCCTGGCTAAAAAGTGCCTTCTCACTCCTTATCTCTCAGTTAACTGCTGGGATGGGAAGAACAAAATACACTCTTAGGTCCTGGCAGAAAGGGAGCAGCTGTCTGATCACTGTCTCAAGAAGGATCTATTTTCAGCACGACTGAATCCTTTCTCCTGCCTGGGGAATGTGCACCTTGACGACACTGCATTGCTGTGCAGCACAGTCTGTATCCAGAGATGGCTTCCAGCCTGCCTCTTCCCATTTATCTCTGCTGTGGTTTGCTTCTGCTCCCTGTGAAGTTCACCCTGCAGAGATGGAAATAGAATTGACAGAATATTTATTAATGGTTCCCAGGAAACATTGCTTTTTTTTTTTTTTTTTTTTTTTTTTTTTTTTTTTTTTTTTTTGCTTTGAGGTGCTTGCCCTTCTTTCAACAGATTCCTTCCTGGACAGATTTCTCCTTGCTGTACCTGGATAAAGGAAACATTACAGTTTCCCCTGAAGTAATTTTTTGGAGATCTAGAGAGTGAAACTACAGTGAAATCTGAATCATCTATTTCAGATTAGAGACTACTTCTTTGTAAGAAACCACTATACCAGTGTCATATAAATGATACCTGATGAAAGAGAAGAGCTGTATAAATTAAACCAAATCCAAAGCAGATGCTCAGTAGCTCAGACTGCTTTCCAGGGATGCTCATACAGCTGACCAAACACTTCACTTTTCATGAGCTTTATGTCATACACTACAACAGGGAATGCTGGATTATTTGCCCAACCTTTTTTTTTGCACTTGCTCCTGTCTCCTCTTCCAGCCTCCACAAATATAGTATCTTTCCCCTGTAGACATTGACTGAGAGTTCATATACTACCTGCATTGACAACACATGCTCTTACAGCTGCCATTGCTTTAGCCCTAATTTCCTTCAAAAAGATATTCAAAAACAACTGAAAGAGGAGTTCTTGTTTTCTGTGCCTTATTGCGTTAATGCAAAAGAGGAAAAAAAGAGATGGGTATGAATTTTGAGCTTTCAAGTGAAAGTAGTTGATGTTTTAACATTTTATCTTCTTTTTATAACTTGATTAGCAATACAGATAAAGATGGCAGTAAGATCTGAGTCTCTGTGATTGTACAATTGCCAAGGCCCATTTAACATTAAGTGTTAATTTAAGGACATTTAACATTAGGTGTTAATGTTTTCTGTGTTAAGGACAGTGTGAAGCTGAGTACTGGTGAGGCAAAGCCCTGAGGTCAATCTGGGACCAAATAACACAAAGCAAGTGCAAAGCCCTGAACCTGGAGAGGAACAAGCCCAGACACCAGTACATGCTGGGTGCTGCCCAGGTGAAAGGCAGCTTTGCAAAAAAAAGAACCTGGGGGTTCTGGGGGACAGCAAGTTGAGCATGAGCCAACAATGTGTCCTTTCTGTGAAGAAGCTGAATGGTGTCTGCATGAAGAGGAGTGTTGCAGCAGGTAGAGGGAGGTGTCCTTGACCTTAATTTAGCACTGAGGCCACACTTGGAGTGATGTCCAGCTCTGAGTTCATCAGTATAAGAGATACAGAGCTCCTGGAGAGGGTCCAGAAAAGGGCCAGTAAGATAAGTGAGAGACTGGAGCATCTCTCTCATCAGGGAAGGCTGAAAGAGTAGAGACTCTTCAGCCTGGAGAAGAGAATGATCAGGTGAATCATATCCATGGATACAAATACCTGGAGGTGCACAGAAGATGGAACCAGGCCTTTTAGTGGTGCCCAGTGACAAGACAAGAGGCAATGGGCACAATCTGACACACAGATTTTCACCCTGTGAAAATCTGGGAATACTTCTTTCCTGTAAAAGTGACTGAGCATTGGCAAAAGTTTCCCAGATCTATTGGGAAATCTCCATCCTTGGAGATACTCAAAAGCCATCTGGATTAAAGAATCTTTCATTGGTGTGTTCTACTTCACAACCCTGAGATTTGGACCATTTTCCAGAAAGATTTTACGTTCTACCACTGCACTATGGGGACCTACTGACACTAAATTCAATCCCCAAGTCACTGGTGACTGTCAGTACCTGGAGACACCTCAACTCACTGACTGCTTCCCATTCAAACCAGACCTTGGCTGCTGGCTGTGTGCTTCACTCCTGCCTCTTGCCCAGCTGGATCCACATCCTGCACAGCACAACAGCAAAAACCCAGCAGAGCTCTCTGAGTAGAATGGCTTTGTTGTTGGCCACTGGAAAGGCAGCATCCCCAAAGGCAAGTGATCTAGCCCAGCACTCTCAGCTGTAGAATCATAGAATCACGGCTCTAAGTGGGTGGGGCATGGGGAAGTGCACTGCCTGACCAGGGCAGGGCCAGAGCTGCTCTTCCCCCACACACATGCATCCCAAAATGTCTCAGGACATCAATCTTTCCAGCCTCTCACACCTGGTTGTAGGAAAGTCCTGGTTATCCAGGACCGATGAGGAATAATGGAGACTGGCTGGGCAAATGCTTCCCACAGTTCACTCAGTGGCCTCAGGTGAATCCTGTTTGGCCTCACAGACTTGTGAGTGCCTAAATTCAGCAGGTTGCTAACTAATTCCTCCTGGATTGCAGGCAGTCTGTTCTGCTCCCCTTCCCTGACTAACAGTTTAAGGGGTTGGTTGCCCTGAGGATAACCACTCTTTCTGTTGATGACTGAGGCAAAAAAGGTGTTAAGTACCCCAGCCTAAATCTGAGCCGATTTAAATCAGCTCACATGACTGTGCTCTATTCCTAAAACAAGATCAGTCTCTCTCCAGCACCATCAGTAAATCCTCTTCCCCTCTCTCCATCAGCATTGCCTAGGCATGTCTGCCACCCCCAGTGCTCTGGTATACCCGTGGTGTTTTGGACTCAGTATGCAAGATCTCTGTAATGAAATGGAAGTCCTGGACTGAGGATGTCAGGTAGAGAGCATCTGGGACTGCATGCTGACATGATGTGTTTGTGCAGACCTCCAATTATTTGTATAGGTATTACTGAAAAGAGGATTTTTCTACCATTTGTAAGTAGGTGTGCTGGTTTCAGTTGGAAGGCATTTTAAAAGTTATTCTTCCTAGGGTTACAGGCATTGATTAAGCATAAGTTAAGTTGCCAGTAAAAGCAGGGAGCATCTTGCTCACCGGCACTAAACTGCAGATCAGGAATCTCAGCAGGTATAACCCATCACAGGGTTCACATGAACAGTTCTTAGAGAATATCCCCCTTATTTGCCATTTGAAGTGTGTGCAAAGAGGCACACAGGCACTCTGTGTGTGTACACTCTTCCTGATACCCCTAAAGCTTCCTCACATCTGTCAGAGCCATCAGCTTAAAAGCCCAGGTAGAACCCAGCCTCTCCCTGCTGCAGTGTTTGGCTGATCACCCTGCTGTGCCTGTCATCCTCCTCACCTCTTAGGCATCTGCACTTCTGCTTTCAGAATTAAACCAACAAGACTGCCAAAAGGTTTTAATAATGCTAATTTATCTTTTAACATCCTGTTTTATCTATTGTACAGCTGGGATAGCTACAGCACAGACATACTAAGCAATCCATCCCAGGTCGTGCAGTGAGTCGGTGGGAAAGCCAGCAATAAAATCCATAAGTCCTGAATCCAAGTTCTTTAAGTGCTTTGACTAGTCCAGATTCTCTCCTTAACACCCTTGGAAGATTGTTTATAGGAGATGTATTCATATAGCCACTAAGACATCAAAATTTTCTAATTATATCTAGTCATGTCAAATGACAATTATGCCCTTAGTTCAGTTTGCCAGACAATGCTTTACCAAAGAGGGTTTGCCAAAATATTTTTGACCGAAGAAAGAGTAGGCATCTGTAGCATCTGCAGGCGAGATGGTATAAAACGTCCCTGCAACACGTCTGCCCTGGCTCCACAGAAAGCTCCAAGGTAAGAGGATGGGGTCTGCAGGCTGGCAGGGAGGGGATGGCAGCCTCATGTGCCACCACATTCCTGCTGCCTCCGGTGCTCCTGTCCAGGAGGGGACTCCGTTATCAATCTGTTCTCAAGGCACCTGCACATTTTCACGCCTGATTTTTGTGCAGCAGCAGTTTGGGAATTGCCATTTCTGTTTTACAGTACTGACCAGCTGCCAGCCCACAAGCCACACATCTGGTGTCACGAGAGGTAAGAAGCTGATTTACTAATTCTGAGGGGCAGAGACAGATCCTTTGGGGTGGGGTGTCAGGAAGGTTCACTGGTTCACCCTATATGCAAACCTGGTGGGATTGCAGTAGAAAGTGGTGAGGGTGCCCAAAACTGTGTTTGAAGCCTCTGGGCAGTGATGACAGAACAGAAAATCCCAATGGGGACATTCTTCAATTCTGCTTAACTGACCTTACATAACTCAAGGTGTGCTGCCTTCCCATCTTTGCTATGGCAGGAGGAGAATGGGACCAGATAAGCACAGCAGGAAAAAATGCAAAATCCTGTATTCTGCTTAAGAATATATTAATTATTAAATCATCTCAACATACAGACCTTCTAACCACCTTTGTAGAGTGCCAGAATTCTCAGCTTTCTTAGATATCCATTTTCTTACTGCAGACAAAAAATATATTTATTACCTAAGGAATAAAGAGGGAATAAATTTTACTAAAGTAGCTAGAGGATTTTCAAGTGCAGTTGGCTAAATTCAGGTAACTTAAATGTTTAATAAATCACTTGAAGAAATATTTTTATTTTAAACTTTTGAGAACTCGTGTGTTCCTAGATTTTTTCAGTAAATATTTATTTGAGATATTAATATAGCCTTGGAAATTCCAATTTCAATGATTGAATTTTATTTCACCTAAGTCAGAACTTTGGAGCTGAAATTATTTAGGTATTGTAGTGAAGGGTGACAAATGCATAGCACAAATTAATTGTGGCAGAATATTAAAAGGTCACAAAGCCTGCACTTTTTTTTTTTTTTCTCCAGTGGAGAACTTCATTAGAAAAATTTATTAATTACTCACTACCTTTCTATTACAATTAAATAGGTAAATGTCTCACAGACTTATTGTTTTCCAAGACTGTAGGTCACCTACACTACAGTTTTTCAGTAGTTTTATTTCACTATTCATCCTTTTAACAATTTCTTCTATTTCGTTTCCTAATAGTGATGTCTTAGTGAAACTTGTTCAACAAATTCATTCTTGTCTTACAGGAACAGTATTCTTAAAGCACCAAATCCACAGTTCTGAAAAGGTCATCAATGAACATTTGAAGACCTAGTCTACATCCATGAAAGCCTCTTATTCTGACATAAAATTAAATTTCTAGTTATCTCATGTTAAAATACCCTGAGTATGAAAGAGAAACCAAGGCACAGGATAAATTTTTCTCAGATATTACAGAATAAATAATTAGTACCATATTTTTTTCTCCTCAGAGTCATCTGCTGACATATCCTCAGTAAAGTGCAGACATGGCCTCTGGAGATGCCGAGATGGCCATCTTTGGGGAGGCAGCTCCTTACCTCCGAAAATCAGAAAAGGAGAGAATTGCAGCTCAGAACAAACCTTTTGATGCCAAGTCATCTGTCTTTGTGGTTCACCCCAAAGAATCCTTTGTGAAAGGGACAATCACAAGCAGGGAATCAGGCAAAGTCACTGTCAAGACTGAAGGGGGAGAGGTGAGTCAAAAACAAGGTTGAAAGGACAATATTTGATCGCCAATTTGAACTTTTAGATGATACATGTGGCTCTTTCTGTTTCCTTGGCAGACCCTGACTGTGAAGGATGACCAGATCTTCTCTATGAACCCTCCCAAGTATGACAAAATCGAGGACATGGCCATGATGACCCACCTGCACGAACCCGCTGTGCTGTACAACCTCAAAGAGCGTTACGCAGCCTGGATGATCTACGTAAGTGGCAGCAGCAGCAGCTTCCTTTGGGCAGCCTTGGCAACTGCTGGGCCAGGCAGTTGAGGGGAAGCCAACGTGCTGTGTCCCTTCCTCACAGACCTACTCGGGTCTCTTCTGCGTCACTGTCAACCCCTACAAGTGGCTGCCGGTGTACAACCCCGAGGTGGTGTTGGCCTACCGAGGCAAGAAGCGCCAGGAGGCCCCTCCACACATCTTCTCCATCTCTGACAACGCCTATCAGTTCATGCTGACTGGTGAGTTTTTGACCTCCCTTACAGCAATCTAACCAAAAAAGCCCTGCTGATCTCACTGGAGCATGTCACAAGCCAGTTGGAGCCACCAGAGAGCATGACTGTGAACTTGGTCGATTTATGTAGCAAACAATTTCAAGTGAAACTGACTTAGGAGCATTCATGAAGTTATCATGGTGAATTATTTTACTTTATTGTACAAAATTCTACACTGTCCTACTGCAGAAATAGTATTTGACTGAGTTTTCTACATTTTTTCACTGATAAGGAAGAAAAAGTTATTTTTTTCTTGTATTTTGAACTTGGATAGGTACTTTGGTTTCATTTCTTGAGGAAAACTATGTGAAGGGCAAGTGATGCACAGCTAGTCTCAGGTCTGGGTGCCTCTGGCTGTTCAATATATCCATTTGGGCTTACGATTAATACTGCTGGGACATAGAAGGGAATTGGGTAGTCTTGGACTTTCTGAAGAATCCTTGACTTCCGTTTGTAGCAGTTTGTAGTTTTACTTCTCATTCAGCTTAGCATTACCCAGGTCAGCTGCTAACAAATCTTCCATTGTTCTGCCTTGTTCACAGATCGGGAGAACCAGTCCATCCTGATCACGTACGTACACCCCCTGCATGGGTCCCTGTGGGGCTGCCTGGTGCCTGGGCACCTCCTGCCTGACCACGCACCCTCTGCTTCTCCCTTGGCTTTGGCAGCGGAGAATCCGGTGCCGGGAAGACTGTCAACACCAAGCGTGTCATCCAGTACTTTGCAACAATTGCAGCCAGTGGGGAGAAAAAGAAGGAGGAAAAGTCGTCAGGCAAAATGCAGGTGAGTCAGGAAGAACAGACTGAATGCTTAGCCTGTCATTGTCCTGTCAACTCAACTCAGTCACTGAATAATTATGTCCCTGCAGGGAACGCTTGAGGATCAAATCATCAGCGCCAATCCACTGCTGGAGGCCTTTGGAAACGCCAAGACCGTGAGGAATGACAACTCCTCACGCTTTGTAAGTTCTTGCTTTGCATAAAATCTCTCCCCTTCATGGCAACACACAGGATGCCTGAGCAGTTCTTCATGCAAAGGAGATGTCAGCAGAACATATCCAGGCTGATCTGCTGCTGCTTCTGCTTTACAGGGTAAATTCATCAGAATCCACTTTGGTGCCACAGGCAAACTGGCTTCTGCTGACATTGAAACTTGTAAGAGATTCTCCTGGACTGTTGCCATCCCTTCCCAAATTCCCATCTCCATGTACATTCCCATAAGTGTCTAACTATTTCTACCTCCCTGGGCAGATCTGCTGGAGAAGTCCAGAGTCACTTTCCAGCTCAAGGCAGAAAGGAGCTACCACATCTTTTATCAGATCATGTCCAACAAGAAGCCAGAGCTAATTGGTAGGAAATATCACTGAGCTTTTGAGAGGAAAATCTCTGAGCAACATTCAACTATATTACAAGATTAATTAAATTTAATCCATGAACACATTTGTTTTCAGAAATGCTCCTCATCACCACCAACCCATTTGACTTCCCTTTTGTGAGTCAAGGTGAGATCACTGTTCCCAGCATTGATGACAAGGAGGAGTTGATGGCGACAGATGTAAGTAATGCACAGAAGAGGTCAACAGGCACAGGTCATACATCAGATAAGTTGCAAATATTTCACTTTGCTCACTGTATTACCAGAGTGCCATTGACATCCTGGGCTTCACTGCTGATGAGAAAACAGCCATCTACAAGCTGACAGGGGCTGTCATGCATTATGGAAACCTGAAGTTCAAGCAGAAACCAAGAGAGGAGCAGGCAGAGCCTGAAGGCACAGAAGGTATCATCAAACTCATTAATTAACCCTCTGTAAGCCACTATATATGTGGAAGACAGCAAAAGTTGTTTACAGTTGGACTTTAGATCCCAAGTAAAACAATCATCCAGCAAAAAACAGCTGTCCCTTGTCCTCAGTACATTGAGTTCCCTGATCTCAAGATTTAAGTAACTTATGCTATGAACAATTAATATTTTAGACTGTTATTCATACTCTTTCAAGAATTCAGGTGTTATGGATGTTCCTTTAGTCTTACCTTGGCTGGAATATGAATTGCAATTGTGAAACAGCCCAGTGATTCAGTTCTAACATGACAGGGAACCATGATCCCATGCACCTTCGCCTATCAGATGCTCAGGGAAGTCAGCTGTGAGGGGTGTTATTTCATTCTTTTCCTTTGTTGGCACAGGGCCTACAACCCCTGCCTTCAGTTCTGTGAGCAATGCCTCCTCTTGTTAAAGGACAATTCAGGTGGGGAGCACCACTGTTAACAGGATGAAGCCAAATGAGTTTTATTGAACATCAGAAACAAAAGCTAAGAAAAGGCTGCAGGCTGTGGATCTGAAGGAGAAGAGAGAGTTTGTCTCTGTGTTCCACTCCATTTTGTGTTTTTGATCATATAAATGTAGATCAGTACCTGACTGTTGTCACTGCAGCTCCCGAGCTGCATGTGTACTGCACACATTCAGACTAGCAAGCTTCAGTTTTCAGTTTTTGTTCAGATTTTTGAAAACTTCATTACTTTCTGCATGCTGCAGTGAAGAATTTCAAATAGAAATTCTTTTAGAAAAGCTCAATATGCATAATGGCAAGTGTGATGTTACAAAGATTCCCTCTACGAGAGCCTATTGAAAATTTTCAAAGACCAGAAATCTGAACCCTTCAGCCTTTAGACAATGCTCCAGGATTCAAAGCCTATTGGACATAAAATTCTTCCTTTTTCCTCTGGGTTTTCAGTTGCTGACAAGGCTGCCTACCTGATGGGCTTGAACTCAGCTGACATGCTCAAGGCCCTCTGCTACCCCCGAGTCAAGGTGGGGAATGAATACGTCACCAAGGGCCAAACAGCACAGCAGGTGAGAAACATGTTGTAACCTGTAACCGTGTGTAGAATGAATATCCTTTTGATTCTCCTCTGCCCCGTATTGTAACTCCAGGTATTTTTTTTTTCCTGTAGGTGCACAATGCTGTTGGTGCCCTGGCAAAGGCACTCTATGAGAGAATGTTCCTGTGGATGGTTGTTCGCATCAATGAGCAGCTGGACACAAAGCAGCCCAGGCAGTACTTCATTGGTGTCCTGGACATTGCTGGCTTTGAGATCTTTGATGTAAGTAAGATTTGGTAGGAGCTATTTGGAAGTGACAACTGAATGTTCTGATCAATTTGAGACATATTTTTAAAGAAAACATAATATCATCACGTGATTATTGTTATTTCCCTTTTCTAAGTAAGAAAAAAATGACTTTTCAAAGGCCTCATGCTATTTCAAGATGTGCAAAATCAAAGGCACAAAATGGCCCAATCAAAAAAGTTCATTGTTTATATGATCAGGGGCAAGACAGTATAAAAATATGTAATCATGATAGTCCTAAGCTTGGGCTTATTCTCCCTGTAATTTCATCTCATTTTAAACAGGATGTATAATTTATCTTTAAATTTTTTCAATAAAAAATTTCCTTATGGACAATTACTTTGATCCTTTTCTCTTTTTCATAATGTTATAAAACAGACTGAAGAAATGCATGGTAAGTCAAGTTAACTGCATTCCTTAATTTTAAAAGATGAGATCTTGCAATCATTGCTGCATCTTCAAATATGCGTCTTTCTTATTTTATTTCCAGTTTAACAGCTTTGAGCAGCTGTGCATCAACTTCACCAATGAGAAACTGCAACAGTTCTTCAACCACCACATGTTCGTGCTGGAGCAGGAGGAGTACAAGAAGGAGGGCATTGAGTGGACATTCATTGATTTTGGGATGGACTTGGCTGCCTGCATTGAGCTCATTGAGAAGGTATCCTTCCTGTTCAAATCAGTTACATGCGTGGAATCTCTGTAACTACTTGGTCTCATTTTCCAAATGGATCTTCTATGTTCATATTTTTTTCTTGTGCTGGGTAGCCAAGAGCTCGAACAGCATTCCAGATGTTTCTTCTCAGAGCTGAGTAGAGGGGAAGGATCAACTCCCTTGAGCTGTTAGCAGCACAGTGAAGCTGAGGATGAATTGGTGGCTTTGCTGCAATGGTGTACTGTTGGCTCATATTCAACTTGTCCAACACAACTGTGTGTGCTCTGAGTTCCACTGAATGAGAAGGAAGTGCTCTGATCTTACAAAGCACATTGTCAGCACAAATAAAACTAATTTATATTTCTTTTATTAGTAATTTTGTGTTAAAAAATATAAGTATCAATGTGATCCATCCCACTTGCTAAGAAGAAAATGGAATTAAATAATAATATTTTCTGATAGGTATCTCAGCCTAGGTGAAGGTCATTATTGCCCTGAAAGATAAATTACAATCGGTCTCCCTTGTGATTTCTCCCAGCCCATGGGCATCTTCTCCATCCTGGAAGAGGAGTGCATGTTCCCCAAGGCAACTGACACCTCTTTCAAGAACAAGCTCTATGACCAGCACCTGGGCAAGTCCAGCAACTTCCAGAAGCCCAAACCTACCAAAGGGAAGGTTGAGGCCCACTTCTCCCTGGTGCACTATGCTGGAACAGTGGACTACAACATCACTGGCTGGCTGGAGAAGAACAAGGACCCTCTGAATGAAACTGTCATTGGCCTGTACCAGAAATCATCTGTGAAGACCCTGGCTTTACTCTTTGCCAACTATGGTGGTGCAGATGCAGGTTGGTTCTTTGAATTCCATGTTTTCACTGACGTACAGCTTGCAAAAAGGAATCAAAGAAGGCAAAAAAAAAAAAAATCTAAAATCTGTTTTATTTATTTTCAATTTAGCCGAGGCGAGTGCTGGTGCTGGAAAGAAAGGTGCCAAGAAGAAGGGTTCTTCTTTCCAGACTGTCTCAGCTCTTTTTCGGGTACAGTAGAGAATTCACTATTTCTTCCTAAGACAAGGAGTAAACTCACCAACTACTACAGCTCATCTTGTATGGGCTTAGTTTTTTTGAAAGATCCTGAAGTTCTTGGGCCACATCCTGCTAGGAATAAATCCAATTCATCTACTCATACTTCATTTCACTGAATGCGCAGCTTTTCCATTTGCTTAAGGCTGGGATTCATCTCACCTTAGCCTACAAGATAAATGTATAATCTGGACATTTAAAACTCAGCTTGTTGGTTTCGTCCCTTTTGCTTTCAGTAGGTAAAACACAAAGGTTTTATGTAGTATGCTCTATATGACCCAGCCTAAATGCCTACTGCAGAATGCTTCACACTACCTCATAGGGGCACTACTTTATCTCTCTGGGTACATCCAATGGAAGATGGATATCCTTTCAAATGAAGGCATTCCACTAGAGTCAGTGAAATGTATTAAAATTGTGTTTAAGAATATAGCCTTTCCTACACATTACTCAGAGGAACTTTACACACAAAGTTAATTATAGCAAAGATCTGTGTAAAGTCAGAAAAACTGGTGCAGAGAGCTTGAGTTCATGGTTCTGTTAATTTTTGTATAGTATCTCATTTCAGGGGACTTGATGCTTACAGAAGAAATTACATTTGCTAATATCAGCTTTTCTTAATGACTCTCCCAGGAGAATTTAAACAAGCTGATGACCAACCTGAGAAGCACCCACCCCCATTTTGTACGGTGCATCATCCCAAATGAAACTAAAACACCTGGTAAGAGACTTACATACATATTGAAGGTTTTCAGTGTGGTGCAGCTCTTCCCCACTGTATTACAGAACATGGCATGTATTTGTGCTCTGCATTGCCAGGTGCCATGGAGCATGAGCTGGTGCTGCATCAGCTGCGCTGTAACGGCGTGCTGGAAGGGATCAGGATTTGCAGAAAAGGATTTCCCAACAGAGTCCTGTATGCAGATTTTAAACAGAGGTTAGACTTCATCCTCTTATTGGATAACCATGTCCACCTTAAACAGCTTTTGAAATCTAACCTTCCCTCCTGTGCCTAAAGCCTTCTCTAAAGTTTCAGTTTAACAAGTGCTGTTTGTTCTCAACCGTTCTTAAGACTTTCTTGCCATGTACCTGCCAGCTGGTCTCAACAACAGACCTCTTCATATTCAGAGAATCACTTAAGCTGGAAACAACCTTTAACATTCTGGAGTTCAAAGCAAGTCCTTCCATTTTCTTCCTCAGGTACAAAGTATTAAATGCCAGTGCTATCCCAGAGGGACAGTTCATTGACAGCAAGAAGGCTTGTGAGAAACTTCTTGGATCAATTGATATAGACCATACTCAATACAAATTTGGTCACACTAAGGTACAAGATCTGTTTGCTTCAAATGCTATGTGGTTAGTTTGCATGGCTTGATACTGACACTCAGATACTCCAGACAGTACATGAAATGATCCAATAGGGTATAAGAAATGTATAATCACAGTAGACTAAAATAAATCAACCAGATTCTTGATACCTCAACACTTGAATAAAAAGAAATTCATCACCAAAAGATGATTTAATTTAGGGTTAATCAAGTTCCTAATTTACGACTAAGTTGTAGAATAAAAGAATCAAGGGAGAAAAAAAAATAAAAGGAAAATGTCTGACTATTATAGTTCCTCAACTGCAAATAACCAGAAGCTTGGAGTTATAAAAGAGTATCTGCCACTACATATATTCTTTGTGGTTTCGCTCTTAACTTCCATAGTGTTTGTTATGTAGGGTGAGGTATCCACTTACGTTAAACAAGTACAGACACTGCACCTGTTTTCATGTTCTTACCTAAGGTGTTCTTCAAAGCTGGGCTGGTGGGCCTCTTGGAAGAGATGAGGGATGAGAAGCTGGCACAGCTCATCACCCGCACCCAGGCCAGGTGCAGGGGCTTCCTGATGAGAGTGGAGTACCAGAAAATGGTGGAGAGGAGGTAGACTTTTTTTCCAAATCAGGTTCACTGTACTTTGCTTATTGTGTCAGCATGGTGTAAATATTGAATATTAACTCGACTTATCTTTCAGGGAGTCCATCTTCTGCATCCAGTACAACATTCGCGCATTCATGAATGTCAAACACTGGCCATGGATGAAGCTGTTCTTCAAGATCAAGCCCTTGCTGAAGAGTGCAGAGTCTGAGAAGGAAATGGCCAACATGAAACAAGAGTTTGAGAAAACCAAGGAGGAGCTTGCAAAATCTGAGGCAAAGCGGAAGGAGCTTGAAGAGAAAATGGTGAAATTGGTGCAGGAGAAAAATGACCTGCAGCTCCAAGTGCAGGCTGTGAGTACCACCAGTGGGCTTTATCCTAATTCTACTGTGATTATCAGGTTGATATATACGGGTACATTTTCAAACCACATAGAAACTTTGATTTAGTTCAGTTCAATTGTAATTCTTTCAGTGGTGCTCTCAAAGGCATAACTAGCTTCCTTAAAGACTGTGAGGTATCTGTAGTCAAAATATTACTTAGGTGACACTTTTCTGTGGTGTATGCTGAGATATTCTTATGATTATGCACTTTCACCCAATGTTTGATATTATGAGATAATACTGGATTCTATACCCTGCACAAATGTGACTCATGTCATCAGGTAGATTGAAAAGGATTTTACTTGTTTCTAGCTTTTAAATCTGTCTGTTCAAAACTAACAATACAAAATCAATTCTATATGTCCTTCTGTTGGAACATTAACCAAATTTTAAACTATGAAACTCCTATTCAAGAACCTGCTCTAAGAAGGTTAAGTATCTCAATATTCCCTCAAAAAGCATATCCCTAAAAATGGCATCTCCCTACCAGGAAGCTGATGCTTTGGCTGATGCTGAGGAAAGGTGTGACCAGCTCATCAAAACCAAAATCCAGCTGGAAGCCAAAGTTAAAGAAGTGACTGAAAGGGCCGAGGATGAAGAAGAAATCAATGCTGAGCTGACAGCCAAGAAGAGAAAACTGGAGGATGAATGTTCAGAGCTGAAGAAAGATATTGATGACCTTGAGCTAACACTGGCCAAGGTGGAGAAGGAAAAACATGCCACTGAAAACAAGGTAGGAGGTAGAACCTGTCACTCACACTCTGGAAAAGACTTGCCTTGTTATAAAGTTTTAAAACACCATTTTCTGTCTGTGCTTGCTCCTTACTTCCCAAAGGTGAAAAACCTGACCGAAGAGATGGCAGGCCTGGATGAGACCATTGTGAAGCTGACAAAAGAGAAGAAAGCCCTCCAAGAGGCACATCAGCAGACTCTGGATGACCTGCAGGCAGAAGAGGACAAAGTCAATACTCTGACCAAAGCCAAGATCAAGCTGGAACAGCAAGTGGATGATGTAAGCACATGGACATAGAGCAGGAACAGGTATGGAGGCTGAGCTGGCTGGCAGAGCCCTGATGGTCTTGTTGTGTTTAGCTGGAAGGGTCCCTGGAGCAAGAGAAGAAACTGCGCATGGACCTGGAGAGAGCTAAGAGGAAACTGGAAGGAGACCTGAAGCTGGCCCAGGACAGCATCATGGACCTGGAGAATGACAAGCAGCAGCTGGATGAGAAACTGAAGAAGTAAGTGTGGCTCTGGGGCACCTGACTGCTGGGCTGCAGCACTTGTCTATTTTCTTTGATCTCTAACATGGTTCACTTGGTCCAAAGGAAAGACTTTGAAATCAGCCAGATCCAGAGCAAAATCGAGGATGAGCAACTTCTAGGCATGCAACTTCAGAAGAAGATCAAGGAGCTGCAGGCAAGTCTCTGTTCCTTCCCCTCCCTTGCTCAGGCTCAGCTCAGGCAGGAGGAGGGCACGGGTGTGAAGGGTCCCTGCTGTTGTGCAGGCCCGCATTGAGGAGCTGGAGGAGGAAATTGAGGCCGAGCGAACCTCTCGCGCTAAAGCCGAGAAGCATCGGGCTGACCTGTCCAGGGAGCTGGAGGAGATCAGCGAGCGCCTGGAAGAAGCAGGAGGGGCGACAGCAGCTCAGGTGGAGATGAACAAGAAGCGTGAGGCAGAATTCCAGAAGATGCGCCGTGACCTGGAAGAGGCCACGCTGCAGCACGAAGCCACGGCTGCCGCCCTGCGCAAGAAGCACGCGGACAGCACAGCTGAGCTGGGGGAGCAGATCGACAACCTGCAACGCGTGAAGCAGAAGCTGGAGAAGGAGAAGAGCGAGATGAAGATGGAGATAGACGACTTGGCCAGTAACATAGAGGCTGTGTCTAAAGCCAAGGTACACAATTATTTTTATAAGGAATTTTAAGGCAATGTGATATTTTTCTTTAATCTTATATAACTTAATTATTATCAGGTTATATTATAAATGATTTCTCCCAATCCTATGTGTAGAAATGTGGTTGTATGTACAGTCAACTGCATCTTCTGGACATATCTTCTTGCTAAAAGAAGGCAGGATCAAAGTATTTACTCATTTTCTTATGCAATTGTTATCTAGGCAAATCTGGAGAAGATGTGCCGCACTCTGGAAGACCAGCTGAGTGAATATAAAACAAAGGAGGAGCAGAATCAGCGCATGATTAGCGATCTTAGTGCTCAAAGAGCTCGTCTGCAGACAGAATCTGGTACAGCCCTTCCATCTGTAATTTGGAAATGGGGGAACACCATAAATGGCTCTCTTGGCTATTAAAATGTTTTCTCAACTGAAAACTTTTTCAGGTGAATATGGACGCCAGGTGGAGGAAAAAGATACTTTAATTTCTCAGCTGTCTAGAGGGAAACAGGCTTTCACCCAGCAGATTGAAGAACTGAAGCGGCAGCTAGAAGAAGAGATAAAGGTGGAGATACTCATGTTACATATGAAATAAATATTTGACATAATACTGGCTTTAGTGAAGTGTTCAAGGCTTCAAAATGTGATCCAATTAGAAGTCCAAATCATCCCCTTAGGTCATGCAGTCTAGACCCTTTCATTGCAGGACTCCCATGTTTTTATCAGCATAGTTAACCACTATCTCTTTGGGATGTATTTAAGTGTTTAAATTACAGTAAGAGAAATTTCCCAGGAAACACCTACTCCTTATTGCCCTATTTTTACCACCAGGCCAAGAATGCCCTGGCCCATGCCCTGCAGTCCGCTCGCCATGACTGTGACCTGCTCAGGGAACAATATGAGGAGGAGCAGGAGGCCAAGGGGGAGCTGCAGCGAGCCCTGTCCAAGGCCAACAGTGAAGTGGCCCAGTGGAGAACCAAATACGAGACGGACGCGATTCAGCGCACCGAGGAGCTTGAGGAGGCCAAGTATGTGAACACTGCGTGGAAGTTTGGCATACATGAATAAGAGAAATTTAAAGACACCATTGAGATTTTCAAAGGCAAAAGCCTAATAGAAGGTTGAGGAGTTATGTGAAACAGAAAAACACAAGGAGAACAGGCTATGTGACAAAGAATGCAGGAGAAAGGACAAATATGGGATTGTGCAAAGTGCAGAGAGAGAGCAAGACTGCAGAGAAGCTGTGGCTGCCCCATATCTGGGAAGGTGGCTGCCCTACTCCTGGGAGTGTTCAGGGCCAGGCTAGACAGGGCTTGGAGCATCCTGGTCTAGTGGAAGTTGTCACTGCCCATGGCATGGAATTAGTGGATTTTTGATCCCCTCCAACCCAAACCATTCTGTGACTCTCTGATTTCATGAAGACCTTGGGGAAATGAAATAGGAAAAAAAATGAATGTTAGGGACAGGCTCAGCACCATGTGCATTAGGACCAAATACTAAGAAGTGTCTCAGTGCACTAGTGAATACGACAATCAACATCCACCTTCATTTCCAATTAAGAACTGTGCTTACCACTTTGCAGGAAGAAGCTGGCCCAGCGACTGCAGGATGCAGAGGAGCATGTTGAGGCTGTCAATGCCAAATGTGCCTCCCTGGAAAAGACAAAGCAAAGGCTGCAGAATGAAGTGGAGGACCTGATGATTGATGTGGAGAGATCCAATGCTGCCTGTGCTGCTCTGGACAAGAAGCAGAAGAACTTTGACAAGGTCCTTTGGCCTTCAGCACCAGCACTCCTGGCCAGAGCATGCCCCTGTGATGGCCACAGCCCGATTCACACCCCATTTCTCCTCAGATCCTGGCAGAATGGAAGCAGAAGTATGAGGAAACGCAGGCTGAGCTGGAGGCCTCTCAGAAGGAGTCGCGCTCTCTCAGCACGGAGCTGTTCAAGATGAAGAATGCCTATGAGGAGTCCTTGGACCACCTGGAAACAATGAAGCGGGAGAACAAGAACTTGCAGCGTAAGTCCCTGGGCCTCTGCTCCTTCCTGGCCTTGCTCACTATCAGCCATTATCACCATTGTTCATGGGTCTGTGCCTGCAGGTCTGCAGACATGCCTGTCACCTTGGTGGGACAGGACCCTTCCCAATCTGCTCTGTGCCTGACCATGCCATTGCTCTTTGTTCCCACAGAGGAGATTTCTGACCTCACAGAGCAGATTGCCGAGCAAGGAAAGGCGATCCATGAGCTGGAGAAAGTCAAGAAGCAGATTGAGCAGGAGAAATCTGAAATCCAGGCTGCTCTGGAGGAAGCTGAGGTACACATCCATAATGAGTAGTGTTGGCATTAATAAATGAGGAAACAGGGCTAAAAAGGCCTGGGTTCCTCTCTGTTCTGCCTGTAGAGTACAGACAGCTGAGATCTCTGGAAATATTCTGTCATTCCCTAAAAGGAAGAAGTAGGTTTATTGATATCATCAACGTTTGTGTCCACTTGTCCAGGCCTCCCTGGAACATGAAGAGGGGAAGATCCTGCGCCTGCAGCTTGAGCTCAACCAGGTGAAGGCTGAGATTGACAGGAAGGTAGCAGAGAAAGATGAGGAGATTGACCAACTGAAGAGAAACCACCTGCGAGTTGTGGAGTCCTTGCAGAGCAGCTTGGATGCTGAGATCAGGAGCAGGAATGAAGCCCTGAGGCTGAAGAAGAAGATGGAGGGAGACCTGAATGAAATGGAGATCCAGCTGAGCCATGCCAATCGTGTGGCTGCAGAGACACAGAAGAACCTGAGAAATACCCAAGGAGTGCTCAAGGTCTGTTCAGCAAACGTGCAGAATAGAGAAAAATGAGATCACTGACAAAATGAGATCTGTTTGCTACTCAAATTACCACTGACACCTGGTAATTTCTCTTTCTTTCCAGGACACCCAGATCCATCTGGACGATGCTCTCAGGACCCAGGATGACCTGAAGGAGCAGGTGGCCATGGTGGAGCGCAGGGCAAACCTGCTCCAGGCTGAGATTGAGGAGCTCCGGGCAGCCCTGGAGCAGACGGAACGGTCAAGGAAAGTGGCTGAGCAGGAGCTGCTGGATGCCACTGAACGTGTGCAACTCCTCCATACCCAGGTCAGGGCATGGAGCAAAGATCTCTGTTGACACTGACCAAACATAGAGGGGTGGAATTTACCAGAGGACCAGCAGTACTAGGAAGGCCTCTCTATTGCTGTCCCCAAGGAAAGGCGTGTTTTGCATCCATTCCCCAAGCCCACGCCTGACATTTTGTTAACAGCAATTGTAACAATAATTCCACAGTAAGAACTGGAAGCCAGAAGGGGAGAGTCTTTGCTCAGACAGAAGGTTTATTATGGCAGGTTTTAGAATTCAACTCTTGCCATGTCCTTCCCATTGCACAGAACACCAGCTTGATCAACACCAAGAAGAAGCTGGAAACGGACATTGCCCAGATCCAGGGTGAAATGGAGGATACCATCCAGGAAGCCCGCAATGCTGAGGAGAAGGCCAAGAAGGCCATCACAGATGTGAGTTGGACACTCCTGGCATTGCTGGTGGTGAATGTACTCTCCCCAAAATATCTCCACTCCTAAAATGGCTCTGACCTTTTGCTCTGATCAGGCGGCCATGATGGCAGAAGAGCTGAAGAAGGAGCAAGACACCAGTGCCCACCTGGAGAGGATGAAGAAGAACCTGGACCAGACTGTGAAGGACCTGCAGCTTCGTCTGGAAGAGGCTGAGCAGCTGGCGCTGAAGGAGGGAAGAAGCAGATCCAGAAGCTGGAGGCCAGGGTGTGTAGGGCTGGGGTGGTGACTGAGTGAGCATGTCCTTTGAGAGTCATTGCCAGGGAAGCTGCAGGGCTGGGCTTGTCCTTGCAGGTGCGGGAGCTGGAAGGGGAGGTTGATGCTGAGCAGAAGCGCAGCGCTGAAGCCGTGAAGGGCGTGCGCAAGTACGAGCGGAGGGTGAAGGAACTGACCTACCAGGTAAGGCAGGAGGTCTCCTGCTCTGACACCATTTGCTCACAGCAAGGCACACTTTGCACACACCATCCCCAAAAAGAATTACCACCCAATGTTAACCTCATGTGATGCAGAACCAAGAATTGACTCTCTTTCCTGTTCACCACCCACTCTAGTCTGAGGAAGACAGGAAGAATATTCTCAGGCTGCAGGATCTGGTGGACAAGCTGCAAATGAAAGTGAAATCTTACAAGAGACAATCTGAGGAGGCAGTAAGTATCTCACTGAGTGCTTTGCAAGAACTGCTTTCCCAGAGGGTAGTCTACCCATTGAGGAGACAAATATAAGAAATTTAGAAGATGCCACTCTTCAGTAATGGAATTCTTCAAATTCTCTGAAAGGCTGATAAAGCAGACTCACCTTTGAGAATGAAATCCATAAGCCCTTAAGAGGACTCCTGAGGAGGGCAAATGCACATAGCATAGAACCACAAAGCAACTTCTAAGGACTTTTATGGATGATATCGATAGTAAAATATATAAAGAAATTTTGGAAATGCCTTATTTTTAGAATTTTGATAATAGACAGGGAAGGTGTTGGAAGTTCCCCCATAAAACACTTTGCATTTTGCCTTTAGAATAGTGCAAGGAACCTGTGCCTTTTTCTGCACATGCAACAGTCAGGGATGAACTGAGGGAAGTTCTACAGCCCCTGAATTTATTATTGCCTGAGCCCAGCTTCTTCATTGTGGAAACAGTCCAGGAGAGAGTAGGGCTTCTGGTTCAGTTAAGGGGATATGTGAGAATGACTCTGAGGAGATCTCATCAATCTCACTGTGAGACTTTGTAAAAGCAGAGGTGGGTGGAATTTGGAGGTTTGTGACTTTGCTCAGGCCAAGGCACAGGAGGAAAGAAAACACCAAACCCCAAACTTCTCACTACTGACTCCTTCTCCCTCCCAGGAGCAGCTGTCCAATGTCAACCTCTCCAAGTTCCGCAAGATCCAGCACGAGCTGGAGGAAGCCGAGGAGCGGGCTGACATTGCAGAGTCACAGGTCAACAAGCTCCGAGCCAAGAGCCGGGAGTTCCATAGGAGGATAGAAGAGGAAGAGTGAGAATGTCACCAGGCGGCAAAGTGACCTGAGGGCTGCACAAAATGTGAACCTCTTGGTCACTTTCCTTCTGCCATGAGTCTTTGTACCCACCTCAGTGTCTAGTGAATAAAGACTGTAGTAGATTCCTCTGCATGCACACTATGACCAGCACCTTCTTTGGGTTTTGTTTTCCTTGGGCAATTGCACTGCAGAAGTTTCCTTACTTTTCCTCTCTGGGACAAGGGAGAAGCTGGTGCTTGAGCACAGCTGGGCACTGCTGATGGCACTCAGGGCTGGCCCTGCCCCCCCAGCAAACTCACAGCTCCTTCTGCCCTCACCTCCTGCACTCCAAGGCCACACCAAACTGCCCCTCAGCCTTCACAAGAACCATTGCTGGAGGAGGGGACAAGGCTGACAAGAGCTCTGGAGGAGGCCCCTACCAGGAAGATCAGCCCATCACGTGTCTCCTTTCATCCTCAATGTCAAAAGCCCAAAATAGCCCCGCTCTCCTAAGACTCCTGTGCGGGGTCGTGCCTGTTTGTGGGGATGATTTGCTTCCACTAATAGCGCCTGAAGACATTCCTGGGCGGGTAGGCTGCCTTCTATGTCGCAGTGCAACGTGCTGCCATGGAGGAGCTGGACACGTGTGCCGTGTCCCAAGGCAGCAGCTGCTATTCTTACCCCAGAGAGACTCACTGCAGCACAGCTCCATTGCCAGCTGAAAGAATGGAAAACACCAGAATGGGGCCCGAGTGTGCTCTCCCTGCTCCGAGCCTGAATCCAGAGTGGTCCCCTTTGAGCCCATGCAATGGCCCTGTGCCAGCCCAGCTCTATGGCCATTCCCTCCTGGGATGTGCTCTCCCATGGGCAACACAGCAGCTGCCCAGGTACTTCCAGCAGTCAGCTGGGGCTCCTTGGAGTGGATGGGGCTTTGTCTGTCTCATTTTAACCAGCAAATAGAAAAGATAGGCTGGGCAGCAGCTCTGAAAGTGCAGCATTTTACAGCTGCCATCCTGGAGTCCCTGTCTGGGTGAGGATGAAGGCAGAGGCAGGGCTTGCTCTGAGGTCCAGCAGTGCTGCAGGAGCCATCCATATCCCTTTGCTCGAGCTCTGCTTTCCCAGCACTCATTTAGGGAAGGCTGTAGGGCCGTACCCCAGAGGTCCCTCAAGTGCCCCGGGAGTATCAGGGCTGTAGGAGAAGCCCTGGCCAGGCTGGTGGCTCTGATATGATGGTTATGGAGACTCAGCCCTGCCTTCACCTTGACTCCCCTGGCCCTCTGCAGAGCTCAGGAAAGCCGTGTCCCTGCTGGGTGCAGTCACCATGGGTGATCAGGCAGAGGACACCGAGCCCAGGACATCGGTTGGGATGGTGGCCATGCCTTTCCCCTCGGGCCTTGGCTGTTGCTCTGATAGCACAGCACAGCACAGCACAGGCCGCATCAGCTTTCTCCTCAGCTTGGGCCTTGTCACCTGAGCCTGAGGGACAGACCAGTTCTTTTAGGGATCCTTGGCAGGAAGCCAACAGCATTATTCCCAGTGAAGGGAGCAGGGGGTGCCGGTCCCATGGCCCCATCAGGCTCCTGTCAGTCACAGGGAGCTCCCGGGGCAGCAGCTGAGCAGGCCCTCTGCTCCAGGCACCCAGTGCCAGGGGATGGCAGCCTGGAGCCATCGAGGGCACCCTGCTCTGGGCCCTGCTCCACTGCACACCAGCAATGAGATCTTGCTTTCTATGGGTTGGCCTTGGTCAGTAGGATCACAGTAACATACTTTATGTCCAGAGAATGCTTTATGAGTTCAAAAAGTGCTTGGAGAAATTAATCAGTTAAAATTCCACCATAAGGTCTTAAGTACTCAGACATTGCATTCTGATTAGGGACTCCATAAATACAAATTACTGGAGGTAGGAGAGTTCTGTAGCATACCATTCTATACTGATGCTGCTTCCTGTGCTTTACTTTCAAAGACAGGAAGTTGGGCTGCATGAACCTTTTATCTCTCAAGGACAGCTTATTTTAGGTTATGACAGAGTTTCCTGCAGTGGTTAATACCATGCTATTTCATTATTTCCTTTTCCTTCCCCTTCCTTCCTGCTCTTATAATTACTTGCTGCTTCATTTACCTCTTCCTGTCTGCCAGGTTGCCCACCCCACTCACCTGCTTTGTAATAAGAGCTCCTCAGCAGCTTTGGCAGGGGCTACAAAGGGCATCCCGAGCGTCACCTCCTTGGATGGGATCTGCTGCCCAGACCTCTTCCGCTGATGTGTCTGTTGAGACAGGAGAAGTGTGAATCGCGGTGCATGAGTGGTGCGCACTTGAAATTGCCCATCCTCTAATCCCAGATTATGGGATTTATTTGCCTCTCATGTTCAGTTATTCAGTTTATTTGCCTCTCGTGTTCAGCTTAGACTCACTCCAAGACTTCCAAGAATACCACTCTGTGGGAACCTACTTGGAAACAAATTTATAATTAAAGCTCCCCCTAGGACAGGTGCATTCACTTTCTTTGACATGTAGTGGAGGTAAATCACAGCTGCATTAGGATCTACAGAAATTAATCTCTGACTAGAGCAGAAGGGACAGCAAGGCCATCACAGCTCCTCCACGGCCAGCTTGTGACATTTAGCTTATCTTCACTGGTGCTCACACACAGTATAGAATGGGTGGCCTATTCTTTACCTGCAGCTTTTAAGTCTTACCAGTTATGGTCCTCAGTAGTTCTTCCTCGGAAATCATTTATTGCTTCCAGCAATTGCCTCAGCCTATTCCTTCAGCCACATTTATCAGAAACGTTAGTTCAATGGCAAATTTCCTAACCAGATGTCACACCAAAATTATGGACTAAGCATGTTCTGCTCATAACACTGAGCATGACATAACATTGAAAGCATGAACCTCAATGGAGCGACACTGAACTGAAAACCAACCTTTTAATATGGAAAATGTGCTCTTACCCTCTCTAGGGCTGTCTTCAGTCATATCCGAGCAGAAGTACAGGGGTGAGCAGTACTGCTACAGAGCAGTGCTCTGACATTTCTGCCTCCCCTCTGCTAACATTCCTGGAAGCTCTCATTTTACACAGAGGGCAGCAGAAAAGCTGCTGCAGCAGGGGCTGAGCATTCTGTGTCAGACTGTCCATGACAAGCTGCAGAGAAAACTGACCTGTCTAGGCAAACCCTACCTTAATGAAAGCAGGGCCAAAACAGAAGCACTTGCAAGCTGAAAACCCTGCAAGGATTTAAGAATTTGTTTTTTGGCAATGGGGTGAAATAACGAGCAAGTCAGACTCCTTCCTACACCATTGCTCTTTCTAGAAGAGTTGTAACTGTATCATAGTTCTAATCTACATGATTTTTGTATCTGCCACTGTCACTATCACAGGAAGAAAATGAGGGATGTTGTGATAGGGTCTGTTATGGACCACCTGAACAAGACAAAGTAGTGAGGGGATTTCTACAACTAATAGAAACTCAAGTGTCCTCTGCCTTAGGGACGTTTTCAGCCATGTGTACATCTGCTGTAAGAGCAACAGCACCTGGCAAGCTCTTCCAGAAATTCTTAGGTAGTGCTGATGTCAATATCCCAATGTAAATACTGGACAGGCAACAATGAGTATTGGAAGCAGGGGTGAACTTGTCATAAATATGATCCCAGATGGTACCTCAGACTACAGCAAACACATGATGACTGGACGAAGGATCCAGTGGAAAGCTGGGGAGATAAGCAACAGAATTAGCACTCTAGACTTTGTAAGATTGGAATTCACTGCATCCAAGGAACTGCTAGTTAGCACACACTTTGCAGCAGCTGTGAAAGAGAAGAGACTGCTCAGGAGAGCTTTATAAACACAATCATATTGAATTTCGGGGACCATTTTAACCCTTCATATGATGCTACATTACGTGTATTGTCATAGATCAATTCTCAAACAGCTTTATTTTCAGCTATGTCCACAGCTGTATTCAAACCAGGTAAATCAACACTGCTTTTCTTTCACACCCTAACTAGTGATTTCTACAAGCACTCATTGGCAATGAGTACAAGAACCCAAAATAACATCTGTCCATACTGTATGGAGCAGTTGTAGTCTCCTATGGGTGTTACATGAGTTGCTTGAGCAGTGTGGTAGCCCCCTCTTATTTGCAGTTGGTATTTCTGTCCTGAAAGGACAGCTGCTGAGAAATGAAGAGAGACTTAGTGAAGAGCCTGAAGCAGGAAACTTGAGGAACCTGAATTCCCTGAACAGCATGAGCATGGAGAAATTTTAACACAGGACTTCAATGCTGGGCATGGCAAGAGCTAGAAGGAATTCAGCTTCCCAGTTTTCACCTCTCCTGAGTGTAGTCTATTCAGTATGAGTCTGCTGTTCAACCAAAAAAGGCAAAGGCTGTGGTCACTATCCATTCCTCAGAACTGAATGATTCCTTTCTCCAAGGATTTGTGAATAGCAGCTGAACATACCGAGAAATTTGGCAGGAGGACCCTATTCCTACACGAAGCATTATTTTGTGGAGGTTGCATTATTAATCAGATGTTAAATGCTCTCTACATTAATGTATTGCACTAGACAAGAATTCAAAATTTCCACACCAGTCCTCTGGTAATGGGCAGCTCTTCTTCCTAATCCATATGAAAAGTTTGGCCTTTTGAGATATTCCACTGCCCTCATAACTCATTTAGTGAGCTTAGGAGTGAGCTCTGGGTTTGGCTTCCAATCTGGGGTCCCAAATGTGCCAGAGGAGTCTTGGAAGGAGCTCCTACAGCACAGGAAATCATCTGATGCTGCATATTACACAGGATCACGGGCACTGTTTTTCTCCCACTTCACTGTGATATTCCTTGAGGTATTTTAATGATTGAAATGCAAATGACCAGGAGAAAAATGTCTTTAGATCTAGAGGATCTGAAAAAGTCTAAATTATTAAGATCAGGTGTGGATATGGCACTTGGGGACCAGGTTTAGGTGTGGACTTGGCAGTCCTGGGATAACAACTGGACTGGTCTTTTCCAGCCTAAACAATTCTGTGTTTCTATGATACTGTGATTACACCCTTTCCTAAAACTTAGGACCAGTTATTCTCCTGGACTACCAGCAAATCTCTTTATCCCACACCATCAGCATTACACACCCTACTGTCTCTAATGCCCTGGTACAGAAGATGCTGTGTTATTAGGTGTTTCTGGGACTGTGAATATCTAAATACACTTATTTTGATCTTGGCACTGCAAGAATGAGGTTATATCAGAATGAATAGCAGATGGAATTGTATGCCAAGGTTTGTATTATTGGAACAAGCATGGCATGTTGGTTTTTGAGGAGTTGAAGGGGATATGGGAACCTCTGGAACTTCAGGTTTGACAGAGGGAACTTGTTATTTATGCAGACAATAAAAGGTGCAAATACACATCAATTTCAAGTAAGAAATGTATGACTGTCAAAAGTGACAAAGCAAAGTTTCTTGAGAAAACTTTTTTAAACACTTTTAAAATTAAATACACACAAACACATATATTATCTATGCATGCACAGGCATATATTTTATTTTGATGTGATAGTGCATCACCCCTTCCTACTCAGGTCTGCTCTACAATCTCAGGAGTTCCCATAAAGCCTTGATGAGTGTCCCTTGACTATACCAAGAGCCCTTGCATGGCTAAGGTGGGAGCAGCAGTACCTGGTATCAGGAACTCCTGTTGCCTGGCAAAGGTGAAGGATGAGAGAGGGAATAATCAGTCACTTGCTGAAAGCCTTGGAACTTCCCCTACCTTAATCACAGCCAAGTAGAATGGTACCATTGCTGCTGGAGTTTTGGTAACTCCAGTACCATTGCTACTGGAATTTTGGAAGTACCAGTAATTACTGACCTGCACTGTGTCCAGGATGGAAATGTATAGATGACTGAAACCAAACATCTTGCAACCCTATAAATAGCAGGCCTTAGTGAGGCACTTTGAGCTCTCCTGGACTGCAGCAGGCTGCAGCCAGTATCTCCCTCAGAGTGGGATGCCTCTCAAAACTCATGAACTTTCAAGTTTGTGAAAAATGAAGGACTGATTTTCAAAAAATTCACCAAAAGCTGAATCACCAGAGCAATGTCCTCCACTCCCTGAGGTTCTTGCCCACTGGAGAAATTCCAAGACAATTGAAGTGAATATTTTACTGAACTCAGAGGGAACTTTTAACAGGTGTAACCCTTGAACATTTATGTACACACCTTTGTGTCTGTGTGCGTGCATGTGTGAGTTCATTTAAGCACTTTACAGAAAGTATAGTTTTAATGTTGCTATCTGGGATCTATAATTAAGCCACTGTTGCAATTGTAGTAAATCCTTTTGAATCAATTTATGAATGTCAAATTAGTCAATGATTAAGTCCTGCTAAAACCCTTTCGACACAAACTGTTGACCAGGTCTGGTATTATGATTGGATCTAATTTCACCTAGACTCTGTCAGGAGTTTAGAAACCAAGGGGCCCTCTGTGAACCTCGTAACTCAACAGGAGGAATTTTCTTATGCTTTTTACCATTATCCTTTGCATCCTCAGTAGCTGTGCAAATCATTCTAAAGGACTTCTTAGTTGATTTTTCTTGATCTTTATAGCAGGTAATAGAGCAACAACCTTGCCATCAAATTTGGTTGTACTTTTGCAAGTTTATATTGAACCCTCTTACTAATGCCTTTGATGGTGATACTTTAAGCAACCTTAACTCATTTGCAACATTTGATTCCTCAACAGTCAGCTCAGGAATCTACTCAAGAGCTCCATATCAAAGTAGAGTCTCCCATTACTTGGGATCAGGCTCCCAACTCACTGTATTTCAAATCACTTCAGCTATTGAGCATGTCCTATACAGAAAACTCAGCTGTAATAGATTTTTACTTCCTGCTTTTTAGAAAATACCACTGAAAAGTGGCTCCCAACATTATTTGCTAGTTTTTAACATATTTTCCCTGTTCCTCCCCATGCATATGTTCCTAAAGCATCATAGGTGTTGTCATCACCATTACATGACTGAAAAGTTGTGGTATAAACATACCAAGGAAACTACCATGGGTCAAGGAGCAAATCACTGAGAAAGGCAGCAATAGAACCATGCAAGTTCTCTAAGTGCCTTGAGTAGTCTAGATTCTCTCCTTAACACTCTTGACAAATTATTTATAGATGTATTCACGTAGTCAGTAAGATATAAAAATGTTCTAATTATATCATTCAAATCAAGTGACAATTATGCCCTTAGTTTGACAGACAATGCTTGGCCAAAAAAGGTTTGCCAGAAATGTTTTGACCGAAGAAAGGGGGACCATCTGCAGCATCTGCAGACGAGACACTATAAAATCTGCCAGAGAGAAGTCTAGCCTGTCTCCGCAGAAGGCTTCCAGGTAAGTGCATGCATTTAATGAGCTTGGAGAAAGAGGATAATGTGCTTGCAATATCCTGTTTCATTTCTTCTGTCTCTAACAACTATTTCCATGAGGGAGTGCCCATGTGAGCAAAAATTTTCAGTGTAATTTTTATGCATGTCTGTATTTTCAATCTACAGTATTACATGGAATTCTGTTCAGCAATAAGAAAAAACTGCCATTCCTATTTTACAGGGTTGACCATCTTCCAGGATACAAACTGTTCTCCAAAGGTAATACACTGAACAACCCATTCCTAATCTGTATTCTAGGACAGGACTTTTAAAGAGCTGCATGAATTCTCTTCATAAGTCCTCTTAAATTCCAGTTGAATTAACTTAGACTAGATAATTGGAAATAGGGAGGATCTATAAAATGAAGTACTTTTTCATTTTTAATAGAAAAGGTAATCCTTTCAGCAAGAAAGTACTCTCTTGAAGACTCTATGCTCATAATTAAGGATCAGAACAGAGAGTGGTTTTTCTATGACTGTGGATTCGTTTATGTGAAAAATTCAAACCTTGTCAGAATTCAGGGTGACTTACCAAACTGTACTAAATATTCATATGTTCTATTTAGTATTATAAGATCTACATGTTGTAGAAGTCTAAGTCTTACTCTTGGGTTCAGACTAGGGTACTTTTAATTTCAAATCAAAGTGGATTTAATTGGTTTCTTCCTAAGAGCTTATTTTGGAGACTAACTAGGAATTTATTTGCTAAAGAGCAAGGAGCTTTCTCATTGGTATAGACTGTATTATTCTTCTTGATGACCAATAACATATTTTTCTCCACAAGACACCTCTGCTGACGAGCTTTCATTAGAGGGCAGACATGGCCTCTGGAGATGCTGAGATGGCTGTTTTTGGGGAGGCTGCTCCTTACCTCCGAAAATCGGAAAAGGAGAGAATTGCAGCCCAGAACAAACCTTTTGATGCCAAGTCATCTGTCTTTGTGGCTCATCCCAAAGAATCCTTTGTGAAAGGGACAATCCAAAGCAGAGAATCAGGCAAAGTCACTGTCAAGACTGAAGGGGGAGAGGTGAGTCAAAAACAAGGTTGAAAAGACAACATTTGATCGCCATTTTGAGCTTTCAGGTGATACATGTGGGTCTGTTGTTTCCATGGCAGACCCTGACTGTGAAGGAAGACCAAGTCTTCTCCATGAACCCTCCCAAGTATGACAAAATCGAGGACATGGCCATGATGACCCACCTGCACGAACCCGCTGTGCTGTACAACCTCAAAGAGCGTTACGCAGCCTGGATGATCTACGTAAGTGGCAGCAGCAGCAGCTTCCTTTGGGCAGCCTTGGCAACTGCTGGGCCAGGCAGTTGAGGGGAAGCCAACGTGCTGTGTCCCTTCCTCACAGACCTACTCGGGTCTCTTCTGCGTCACTGTCAACCCCTACAAGTGGCTGCCGGTGTACAACCCCGAGGTGGTGTTGGCCTACCGAGGCAAAAAGCGCCAGGAGGCCCCTCCACACATCTTCTCCATCTCTGACAATGCCTATCAGTCCATGCTGACTGGTAAGTGCCTGATTGCCTTTGAGCTGCTCTTGAAATTGTCTGTCTGTAGAGGTATCCTCAGGAAATAAAGTGCTACACTTAAAAAAAAAAAAATGTGTTTGAAATTAATGGAAGATTAATGCACTTAACTCTAATGGTCTGTGAGAGCTGAGTGTCAGTATTCCCATTAGAATCACTAAAGACCTGGACATAATGTAGAGGGTATAAATTCAGTGTAAAGAAATTACCTATTTTGTGATGTAGATCTTATGCCTATAAAGGAATCTGATATATATGGATGGATTTCTGTATCTTAATCACTAAATTAGTCTCAGATGGAGAGTATAGGATACAGTTAAATGACACATATCCTATAAATGATATGCATAATATCAATTTAAATTTTCAAGCATCAGTGCTGACAAATAAAACAGAGATCTCTGAATAGGTACGTAAGCATTACCTGAGGCACATATGCAAAGGGATTTCATTATGTAGATCATAGCCATGTGACCTAAATTACATACAGCCTTTAATGATCTCTGGAGCTCTTGCACTTGTCTGTAACTGCATCTATAAATCAATTACACTGTATAGTGAAAAGTAAACTTCAAAAAACAATATCAAGGAAAAAATAAAGCTTTTAACATTTAAATTGAGTGACTTCAAAAAATTTCTTTCTGCTTTCTCCTCTTCCTTTCACCTCTTAATTTTCTCTTCCTTATATGTACATTGAAATTAAAGATGTGCAGGATTTTAGAACTTCTTCTCTTGTTCTTTTCTTAGACACTGGGAAATGCATTCAGAATAAAAAAAAAAGAATGTTGTTGATGTATAATCTCAAGAATGCATAATTTCTGTATATATATATATATAGGGACTAAAGAAAGAGTTGAAAAAGGGTGAAAGAGGTTGGTCAGATGCTTCTGTAATTAATGATGCCTCCAAATTTCCATAAGATTATTCAAGAAACTTTTAGCTTTAGAAGTATTAACATACAAGAATATTACAACCATAATGTTTTCATTACCTGTACTTGCCTATTAAGAGATAAATAAGTAGCTTGATGAAAAGACAATGTAAGGAAATGTAAGACAATAAAAAGACAATGTAAGGAAAGGGATAAAGCTACTGAAGTTTCTCTGAACTGATTCCTTTACAGAACCAGTTGCTTATAGCTGAAGTACTCCTGGTAGCATCAAAAGTACCCATTAGAATTCCCTGGGCACTTTTTGCTGTTTCTGTTCCTGGATCCTCTGGAAGCTTCCGTTCTTCTTTTTATCCTAGTTCTTGAATTTCTTATTTGTCTTTTCTTATCTCTGTTTCTTATCTCTGTCTCTTCACAGATCGGGAGAACCAGTCCATCCTGATCACGTACGTACACCCCCTGCATGGGTCCCTGTGGGGCTGCCCAGTGCCAGGCCACCTCCTGCCTGACCACGCACCTTCTGCTTCTCCCTTGGCTTTGGCAGCGGAGAATCCGGTGCCGGGAAGACTGTGAACACCAAGCGTGTCATCCAGTACTTTGCAACAATTGCAGCCAGTGGGGAGAAGAAGAAGGAGGAAAATACATCAGGCAAAATGCAGGTAAATTGGTAGACACATGTTGGGATCACTGCTTTCCTTTGTTCCTAACATGATTTTTGGAAAGGATACCTAGCAATACTTATCATTCTGTAGGGAACGCTTGAGGATCAAATCATCAGCGCCAACCCGCTGCTGGAGGCCTTTGGAAATGCCAAGACTGTGAGGAATGACAACTCCTCACGCTTTGTGAGTTGTTACTTGGGACAACTGTCAACACCAATTTGATCATTCTTGCTGTCCAGATTGGTTAAATAAGTCTTGATTGATTTTCCTGCTGCTTTCAGGGTAAATTCATCAGAATCCACTTTGGTGCCACAGGCAAACTGGCTTCTGCTGACATTGAAACATGTAAGAGACACCTTTCTGGCCTGATCCCCTTCCCTCCCCACTTCTTGTGCTTGACTTTGTCCTACCATCCTTGCCAGATCTGCTGGAGAAATCCAGAGTCACTTTCCAGCTCAAGGCGGAAAGGAGCTACCACATCTTTTATCAGATCATGTCCAACAAGAAGCCAGAGCTAATTGGTAGGAAAGATCACTAACTTTTTTTGAAGGAAGATCACTGAGCAATATTTCATTGTGTTCTCTGGAAACTAAAGTAAACTTATTTTTCTCCTTCTATTACTTTCAGACATGCTCCTCATTACCACCAACCCTTACGATTTCCACTTTGTGAGTCAAGGTGAGATCACAGTCCCCAGCATTGATGATCAGGAGGAGCTCATGGCCACAGATGTGAGTAACTTTACCAAATGATCATCTGGTATATTTGTGCCCTGGTATATGTACATTTGCGTTTCTGTTGCCAGAGTGCCATTGACATCCTGGGCTTCAGTGCTGATGAGAAAACAGCCATCTACAAGCTGACAGGGGCTGTCATGCACTACGGGAACCTGAAGTTCAAGCAGAAACAACGAGAGGAGCAGGCAGAGCCTGATGGCACAGAAGGTATCAGCAGAGTCAGCAAGCTTTCCAAAAGAGATAGTCTTTTCTACACAAGGACTTAGGCAGACTTCAGGCTTTAAATGCATAAACTAAGAATAAGAGTAGTTGCTTCATGACTAGATGCCAGTCAAGGCATTTTTCTCACTTAATGATACCTATACTTTTTCCTCTGTGGTTACTATATAAGAGATCCAATGTACACTGACAGGAAGCCAGAAGACTTGCATGTCAATTGCTGTAACATTGCTAATCATACTGAAGTTGAAATACACCTTGCAACCTCTGATGTAGTATGGAGCAGTGAGAAGGTTCAGCCCTAACAAGACAGAAGGCTGTGCTCCTCTTCACCTTCACCTACTGGAGAAAACTCTGATGTGAGATGTGTACTTCATTAGTCTCTGCCACAACAGGAAGCACAGTCCATACTTCCATCTTTCTGAGTTATAAATCCTCCTGCTGTATGACTAGAAAGTTTGAAGTTCCATACTGACACCTGAAAGAGGATAAAGGCAATGAGCTTTCTTGAAGAAAGTTTGCAGAAACTGAAGTTCAGAAAGAGTTATAGAATCTGAGTCCTGAACACAAAAGAGAAATTAGCTTTGTAGCTTTGGCAGATACTGTTGTGCAACCTTGTGGAGAACACTATTGGGCCAGTCAGTCAAACACTGACTTATAGGAATTTTTGAATATCTACTCTTTTGTCTTTTCTGGTGTTTAGTTGCTGACAAGGCTGCCTACCTGATGGGTCTGAACTCAGCAGACCTGCTCAAGGCCCTCTGCTACCCCCGAGTCAAAGTGGGGAATGAATATGTGACCAAGGGCCAAACTGTGCAGCAGGTAGAAAAAATATGGTAATGTGGAGCGTGCTGTGATGGTTGCCATTGATTCTGTTCTGCTGTGAATAGTAACCTCCAAAGCTTTCTCTGTGCTTTAGGTAAACAATTCAGTGGGTGCCCTGGCAAAGGCTGTCTATGAGAAGATGTTCCTATGGATGGTTGTTCGCATCAACCAACAGCTGGACACGAAGCAGCCCAGGCAGTACTTCATTGGTGTCCTGGACATTGCTGGCTTTGAGATCTTTGATGTAAGGAGCACAGTTTTCCTAGCATTTTTTGTAGAACTATAATTGTGAATTTTGAAATATATTTAATAGAAGCTAGTATCTCCCTAGAATTATTCATAGGGCTTTTGCAATCATGTTTTTAATCCTGAAAAAATAACAGAATAGAAAACTAATCTTCTAATTGCTCTAAACTAGAAACCTCTCTTTTCTAAATATAAAGCCTATCCTAGAGACATAGCAAAGGAAAACTACACAGAAGAGGACTTGTATTTAAAGTATAAGATATGGCGAATTAGGATTGCACAAGAAAACACCTTGGTATTATCGCTGATCCTTGAAAGTGTTGTGTGTCTTTTGATGTCTGGCAGTACAACAGCTTTGAGCAGCTGTGCATCAACTTCACCAATGAAAAACTGCAACAGTTCTTCAACCACCACATGTTCGTGCTGGAGCAGGAGGAGTACAAGAAGGAGGGCATTGAATGGACATTCATTGATTTTGGGATGGACCTGGCTGCCTGCATTGAGCTTATTGAGAAGGTATCCTTCCTGTTCAAATCTAATATAAATTGGGTGTCTATGCTTGCCAAGAGAAACAATTAAGAAGCATGTGAGAATATTTTTGCTTCTTCAAATATATACTCTGTGAAAGTGACAACAGTGTAAAGGTGTTTTTGGAGATCATTATTCAGATATCAGGACTTTTGGTGAGAGAATTCATTACCAAATTATAAAATGAAGGGAGAAAGGTGGTCGTGTTCTCTAAGTACTTATGGGTAAACAGGTTCATGGAGAGGACAGTATTTCACATTGTCATATCTATAATAACATCATTGGCAAAGGCATTTCCATAATTTTGAATGAACCAGCAACACTGAAAAAAGTTCAGCCTTAGTTGATTTTCTCTGACTGAAAGGCAGTATGGGAAGAGCTTTCTTTTCTGACTTCAGCATCTTTCCAACCAAGAGATGTCTCCTTTCTAATCTGTTTCTCCCTCTTGTCTGTAATAATCTCTTCCAGCCCATGGGCATCTTCTCCATCCTGGAAGAGGAGTGCATGTTCCCCAAGGCAACTGACACCTCTTTCAAGAACAAGCTCTATGACCAGCACCTCGGCAAGTCCAACAACTTCCAGAAGCCCAAGCCTGCCAAAGGCAAGGCTGAGGCCCACTTCTCCCTGGTGCACTATGCTGGAACAGTGGACTACAACATCTCTGGATGGCTGGAGAAGAACAAGGACCCTCTGAATGAAACTGTCATTGGGCTGTACCAGAAATCATCTGTGAAGACCCTGGCTTTACTCTTTGCCAACTATGGTGGAGCAGATGCCGGTCAGTTTTATGGAAACTGTATTTTTAATGAGGGATAATTGTCACAGAATTAAAGCCATAAACACTAAACATCTAAAGTTGCTTCATGTTAATTTTAAAACTTTTTGTTTTCCTGTATTGAATTCACAGAGGCTGGTGGTGGCAAGAAGGGAGGCAAGAAGAAGGGTTCTTCCTTCCAGACTGTCTCAGCTCTTTTCCGGGTATAGTACTGCATCTGTTATCTCTGAAACGTGAAGAAAGGGGTGAGCTAATATAAATTTGAAAGAGTTATTTAAAATTACTGTAAAGCGGATAAATTTCTTCGGAAATTCCACATCAGGTTTTTCAGAGTCAATTTTAGCATTGCATTTACAACTTGAGAAGTTGTGAAATCATTACCTGGACTTGGTGAATCAAACCCTCAATAGAAGGAAACTCACACTGGTAATTGGTTCCTCTAGGAGAATCTCAACAAGCTGATGACCAATCTGCGGAGCACTCACCCCCATTTTGTGCGCTGTATCATCCCCAATGAGACCAAAACACCTGGTAAGATGCTCAAGCAGAAAGATCCTGCCTCTGATACATCCAGGCCCCTCTGCACTGCTATCTGTGCCATTCATTTGTGCTCTGCATTGCCAGGTGCCATGGAGCATGAGCTGGTGCTGCACCAGCTGCGCTGTAACGGCGTGCTGGAAGGGATCAGGATTTGCAGGAAAGGCTTCCCCAGCAGAGTCCTCTATGCTGACTTCAAACAGAGGTGAGAGAATGGTGCTTGTCAGCATCATTAAAAGCAATGTTGGTTCATTCCTGGGTCCATTTAGGCTGTGCTCTGTTTGCAAAAATAGTTGGTGAGCACACAGTGGCTACTGTGTGTTGCTTGTAAAACAATAGTCTTATCTTCCTCTGATTCCACAGATACAAGGTGCTTAATGCCAGTGCCATCCCCGAGGGACAGTTCATCGATAGCAAGAAGGCTTCTGAGAAGCTCCTTGGGTCAATCGATGTGGACCACACCCAGTACAAATTTGGACACACCAAGGTACAAACCTCCCCATTCACTGTCTGCCTGGACTTTGCTCTACCTGCAAAGGTACCTGATGTGCTGCAACATTCCCTCTCTCCAGGTGTTCTTCAAAGCTGGGCTGCTGGGACTCCTGGAGGAGATGAGGGATGAGAAACTGGCACAGCTCATCACCCGCACCCAAGCCAGGTGCAGGGGCTTCCTGATGAGGGTGGAATACCAGAGAATGGTGGAGCGGAGGTACACCTTCCTCTTCTTCAGTTAAAGTCACTTTGCTCACGGAAAACTTGTCGGACTGAGAATATTCATTGTACTTTTTAATTATGCCTCAGGGAATCTATCTTCTGCATCCAGTACAACATTCGTGCATTCATGAATGTTAAACACTGGCCATGGATGAAGCTGTTCTTCAAGATCAAACCCTTGCTGAAGAGTGCAGAGTCTGAGAAGGAAATGGCCAACATGAAACAAGAGTTTGAGAAAACGAAGGAGGAGCTTGCAAAGTCTGAAGCAAAGCGGAAGGAGCTGGAGGAGAAAATGGTGAAACTGGTGCAGGAGAAAAATGACCTGCAGCTCCAAGTACAGGCTGTGAGTTTATCACCTTTAGTTTATTACGCAGAAAATGAGTCTATACATCCAGACTGTTCCTTACAAACAGAATATCAGACTATAGAAAACCAAAAGTCATAAATTTGGGGAATTATCCACCATATGTATGTGAAAGTGAGGAAACAAATTCTGGCAGTGATGTGGTAAGCACACTGACAGCCAGTGCAAAGATACAGAGATTTTCAAGTGGGAGTCAGTGCTCTTGCCTTCAAATGTAGATCCTTGACACGAGGTAGGAAAATGAATTAAATTTGCAATAAAATGCAACCAACACTTGAAAATGGCACTTGTGAGTGCAAGTTCAGGAAAAGCCGCCTTCTCTCTGCTTGGCAACTAGCAGTTAAGAACCTTCTGTTGCTGGACAAGGCAGAGAAGAGAAACTTCAAAATATTAGAACCCACAAAATTCTGTCTCCTCACCAGGAAGCAGATAGCTTGGCTGATGCTGAGGAAAGGTGTGACCAGCTCATCAAAAACAAAATCCAGCTGGAAGCTAAAATTAAGGAGGTGACTGAAAGAGCTGAGGATGAAGAGGAAATTAATGCTGAGCTGACAGCCAAGAAAAGAAAGCTGGAGGATGAATGTTCAGAGCTGAAGAAAGATATAGATGACCTTGAGCTAACACTGGCCAAAGTGGAGAAGGAAAAACATGCCACTGAAAACAAGGTAGGAGGTAGAACCTGTCACTCACACTCTTTAAAAGACTTGCCGTGTTATAAAGTTTTTAAACACCATTTTCTGTCTGTGCTTGCTCCTTTCTTCTCAAAGGTGAAAAACCTGACTGAGGAGATGGCAGCCCTGGATGAGACCATTGCCAAGCTGACAAAAGAGAAGAAAGCTCTCCAAGAGGCCCATCAGCAGACTCTGGATGACCTGCAGGCAGAAGAGGACAAAGTCAATACTCTGAGCAAAGCAAAAAGCAAGCTGGAACAGCAAGTGGATGATGTAAGCACACAGACATAGAGCAGGAACAGGACAGGTATGGAGGCTGACCTGGCTGGCAGAGCGCTGATGGGTCCTGTTGTGTTTAGCTGGAAGGGTCCCTGGAGCAAGAGAAGAAACTGCGTGTGGACCTGGAGAGAGTTAAGAGGAAACTGGAAGGAGACCTGAAGCTGGCCCAGGACAGCATCATGGATCTGGA
The DNA here is from genome assembly GCA_017589585.1 of Phylloscopus whistleri. Taxonomy (NCBI): domain Eukaryota; kingdom Metazoa; phylum Chordata; class Aves; order Passeriformes; family Phylloscopidae; genus Phylloscopus; species Phylloscopus whistleri. The sequence goes on along the minus strand of JADMLD010000864.1, from coordinate 1,374,318 downwards.
GAATGATAAGCAGCAGCTGGATGAGAAACTGAAGAAGTAAGTGTGGCTTCTGAGGCACCTGAGTGCTGGGCTGCAGCACTTGTCTATTTTCTTTGAGCTCTAACACGGTTCACTTGGTCCAAAGGAAAGACTTTGAAATCAGCCAGATCCAGAGCAGCATTGAGGATGAACAAGCCCTGGGCGTGCAATTTCAGAAGAAGATCAAGGAGCTGCAGGCAAGTCTCTGTTCCTTCCCCTCCCTTGCTCAGGCTCAGCTCAGGCAGGAGGAGGGCACGGGTGTGAAGGGTCCCTGCTGTTGTGCAGGCCCGCATTGAGGAGCTGGAGGAGGAAATTGAAGCCGAGCGAACCTCTCGCGCTAAAGCCGAGAAGCATCGGGCTGACCTGTCCAGGGAGCTGGAGGAGATCAGCGAGCGCCTGGAAGAAGCAGGAGGGGCAACAGCATCTCAGGTGGAGATGAACAAGAAGCGTGAGGCAGAATTCCAGAAGATGCGCCGTGACCTGGAAGAGGCCACGCTGCAGCACGAAGCCACGGCTGCCGCCCTGCGCAAGAAGCACGCGGACAGTACAGCTGAGCTGGGGGAGCAGATCGACAACCTGCAACGCGTGAAGCAGAAGCTGGAGAAGGAGAAGAGTGAGCTGAAGATGGAGATAGATGACTTGGCCAGCAACATGGAGTCTGTCTCCAAAACCAAGGTACAGAATTTCTGTTATGTTATTGCCCTATGATACACACCCTAATACATGGTTTTGATTCTGATTGTATTTTGCTATCCCTCCAGTTACATTGTTTTTCACCTTGAGAACAGCATGCTAGAACTTAGTCGTAGTTTTCCTTCTTTATCTGACTTTGACTTACAGGCAAACCTGGAGAAGATGTGCCGCACACTGGAAGATCAGCTGAGTGAGCTTAAGACCAAGGAAGAAGAACATCAGCGCATGATCAATGACCTCAGTGCTCAAAGAGCTCGACTACAGACAGAGTCAGGTAACACACCCCTATACCCCTCTGGAATGGAACAACTGGTAACCAATGATAATGAGAAAAAGATTGATGCTTTACTCAAATTGATCTATTCTCAGTAAGCTAGTATACCGTGCTTAAAAGAAATATTGATTCAATATTTATTTGAAATGGTAATCTGTGTGAAACTTTCTTAGGTGAATATTCACGCCAGGTGGAAGAAAAAGATGGTTTGATATCTCAGTTATCCAGAAGCAAACAGGCTTTCACTCAACAGATTGAGGAACTAAAGAGACATTTAGAGGAAGAAATAAAGGTAAAGTTACTTACTGCAGGGGGTTGATTTTAGTTTGGGAATCTGTTTTCTTTACAGATAGTTTCTACTCTCACATAAAATCAGAATGTTAGCTGTATCGTTTTAGTTTTTGAGCTATCAAGCAAGGTGAGAAATTTTACCCCCTCCCTCTCTGGTGTGGAAAGCTGAGGAAGACAACCCCCTCAATGTGGATCCTGAGACAGGGAAAAACTATTTTAGGTCTTTAATGATGACATATCCATATGACATATAAAAAATGATTCAGATATATCTAAAAAGAAACTGTACATTTTCACAGTGGCAGCTGAAGCTTTAGAAGGTTTTTAAAAGGATTCAATGATTCGCAACTGTATAGCTGTCATTTAGAATTTACCCATTATCTCTCCTGAGAAGGCATTCTAAATACTCAAAACATGGAATGAATATGCCATTTTTTCTTGGTCTGACTTTAAATGTCAAAATCAAAGAATTTTCAAGACTTTCATCAAGTTAACATTTTACTGTCTCATGGGAAATCAATTGTCCCAACCCATTTGTCTCCCAAGGCCAAGAATGCCCTGGCCCATGCCCTGCAGTCTGCTCGCCACGACTGTGACCTGCTCAGGGAACAATATGAGGAGGAGCAGGAGGCCAAGGGGGAGCTGCAGCGAGCCCTGTCCAAGGCCAACAGTGAAGTGGCCCAGTGGAGAACCAAATATGAGACGGACGCGATTCAGCGCACGGAGGAGCTCGAGGAGGCCAAGTACGTGGTGATAAGGAAAGAAGAAAAGCACGATTGAAAATTCAGAGATTGAAAGACATTTCAAGAGAAACATCACAATATTATGAGGAAAAAGTCATGGATTTGATTGGGGAAAGAGCAACAGAAACTGAGAAACTTGATGCTATAATGTATTTAGTGGTATAGTAGAGGCAAAGCCTATGGACAGAAAAAATGTAGTCCTTAACACTGTGTGAGTGCAAATGGCAAAATGGTGAGGCATACAATAGTAAAAAGCACATATTAGAACCCAGTACTAATGTGCAACTGACTTTATGTCTCCCAGGAAGAAGTTAGCACAGCGTCTGCAGGACGCAGAGGAACAGGTTGAAGCTGTCAATGCCAAATGTGCCTCCCTGGAAAAGACAAAGCAGAGGCTGCAGAATGAAGTGGAGGACCTGATGATTGATGTGGAGAAATCCAATGCTGCCTGTGCTGCTCTGGACAAGAAGCAGAAGAACTTTGACA